>CM069411.1:5972937-7172937 GCA_035609135.1 Eleutherodactylus coqui | reverse complement strand
TTGCGCTCAAACACTTGCGCTAGCGACGGCTGGACGGTGCGGTGCGAGACATTGCTGGATTGGGCCGAGGACAGCGGAGGTGAGGGTGTGGGTGCAGGCCAGGAGACGGTAGCGCCTGTGTCCTGAGAGGGGGGTTGGATCTCAGTGGCAGGTTGGGGCACAGGGGGAGAGGCAGCGGTGCAAACCGGAGGCGGTGAACGGCCTTCGTCCCACCTTGTGGGGTGCTTGGCCATCATATGTCTGCGCATGCTGGTGGTGGTGAGGCTGTTGGTGGTGGCTCCCCGGCTGATCTTGGCGCGACAAAGGTTGCACACCACTGTTCGTCGGTCGTCAGGCGTCTCTGTGAAAAATGCCAGACCTTAGAGCACCTCGGCCTCTGCAGGGTGGCATGGCGCGAGGGTGTGCTTTGGGAAACAGTTGGTGGATCATTTGGTCTGGCCCTGCCTCTACCCCTGGACACCGCACTGCCTCTTGCAACCTGCCCTGCTGCTGCCCGTGCCTCCCCCTCTGAAGACCTGTCCTGTGTAGGCGTTGCACACCAGGTGGGGTCAGTCACCTCATCGTCCTGCTGCTCTTCCTCCGAATCCTCTGTGCGCTCCTCCCTCGGACTTACTGCCCTTACTACTACCTCACTGCAAGACAACTGTGTCTCATCGTCATCGTCCTCCTGACCCACTGAAAGGTCTTGAGACAGTTGCCGGAAGTCCCCAGCCTCATCCCCCGGACTCCGGGAACTTTCGAATGGTTGGGCATCAGTGACGATAAACTCCTCTGCTTGGAGAGGAACCACTGCTGCCCAATCTGAGCAGGGGCCCGAGAACAGTTCCTGGGAGTCTTCCCGCTCCTGAGCATGTGTCATTGTAGTGGAGTGAGGAGGCTGGGAGGAAGGAGGAGCAGCAGCCAGAGGATTTGGATTTGCAGCACTGGACGGCGCAGAACTGTGGGTGGATGATAGCTTGCTCGAAGCACTTTCTGCCATCCACGACAGGACCTGCTCACACTGCTCATTTTCTAATAAAGGTCTCCCGCGTGGACTCATTAATTGGGCGATGAATGTGGGGACGCCAGAAACGTGCCTCTCTCCTAATCGCGCAGCAGTCGGCTGCGATACACCTTGATCAGGAGCTCGCCCTGTGCCCACACCCTCACTTGGGCCTACGCGTCCTCGGCCACGTCCACGTCCACGTCCTCTAGGCTTACCCTACCCCTCAGCATGCTGTATTACCAGTGATTTCCCAGGCAGGAAATAAACTGGCGCAAGCCTGCAGGACAAATAGAATGTTTCCCTTTTTTGGAAACGGAGGGCCCACTGACTAAATTCAATCAGATAAGATATGTGTTGCACAGAAATGCAGTTATATGAAGTGCAGCACAGCGGTTGCTTTTCCCAGGCAGGAAATAAATTGGCGCAAGACTGCAGGACAAATAGAATGTTTCCCTTTTTTGGAAACGGAGGGCCCACTGACTATATTCAATCAGATAAGATATGTGTTGCACAGAAATGCAGTTATATGAAGTGCAGCAGAGCGGAGACTTTTCACAGGCAGCAAATAAATTGGCGCAAGCCTGCAGGACAAATACAATTTTTCCCTTTTTGGAAACGGAGGGCCCACTGACTATATTCAATCAGATAAGATATGTGTTGCACAGAAATGCAGTTATATGAAGTGCAGCACAGCGGTTACTTTTCCCAGGCAGGAAATTAATTGGCGCAAGACTGCATGACAAATACAATTTTTCCCTTTTTGGGAAACGGAGGGCCCACTGACAATCAATAATATATGTCTTCTGGCCCTGCCTACACAATTCTCTCCCTGTAGTATTACTGTAAGGCGCAATGCTCTGCAGACAGCCGATTTTGAAAAGAAAAAAATATGCAACACTGCTAACAGCAGCCTGCACAGTACTGCACACGGATAGATGTGGCCCTAAGAAGGACCGTTGGGGTTCTTGAAGCCTACACTCACTCCTAACACTCTCCCTGCCTAACCACCACTTCTGTCCCTGGACTATTAATGCGGGGCGCAATGCTCTGCAGACTGCCGATTTTGAAAAAAAAAAATTTGTTCAACACTGCTAACAGCAGCCTCCACACTACTGCACACGGATAGATGTGGCCCTGAGAAGGACCGTTGGGGTTCTTGAAGCCTACACTCACTCCTAACGCTCTCCCTACAGCAGCTCCAACACAACAGCACTGTCCCTCAGCTAACTCACAAGGCATCTGAGGCGAGCCGCGGGAGGGGCCGACTTTTATACTCGGGTGACATCTGATCGCCCCAACCACTCACAGCAGGGGGGTGGTATAGGGCTTGAACGTCACAGGGGGAAGTTGTAATGCCTTCCCTGTCTTTCAATTGGCCAGAAAAGTGCGCTAACGTCTCAGAGAGGAAACAGAAAGTAACCGGAACATCGCGTGGTACTCGTTACGAGTAACGAGCATCCCGAACACGCTAATATTCGCCTGAGCATCAAGCTCAGACGAGTACGTTCGCTCATCTCTAATGCCCAACCTTTGAAAATTTCCCGGAGTCCGAGTGATGAGGCTGGGGACTTCCGGCAACTGTCTCAAGAGCTTTTGGTGGATAAGGATGATGAGACACAGTTGTCTGTCAGTGAGGTAATAGTAAGGGCAGTATGTCCGAGTGGGAGGAGCGCACAGAGGATTCAGAGGAAGAGCTGCTGGACGATGAGGTGACGGACCCCATCTGGCTTGCTAAGCCTACTGAAGACAGGGCTTCAGAGGGGGAGGCAAGTGCAGCAGCAGGACAGGTTGGAAGAGGCCAGGGGGAGAGGTAGGGCCAGAGGCAATAATCTCCCAACTGTTTCCCACAGCACCCCCTCGCTGCAAGCCTCCACGCAGAGGGCTTGATGTTCAAAGATGTGGATGTTTTTTTTAGTGAGAGCGCAGACGACCGATGAAGATCAGCCGGGGAGCCACCTCTACCAACCTCACCACCACCAGCATGCTCAGGCATATGATGGCCAAGCACCCCACAAGGTGGGACGAAGGCCATTCACCGCCTCCAGGTCACACCACTGCCTCTTCCCCTGTGCCCAAACCTGGCACACAGATCCAATTTCCCTCCCAGGATGCAGGCACGAGCGCCTCCTGACCTGCACCCACACCCTCACCTCCACGGTCCTCCACAGCCTCTAGCAATGTCTCCCAGTGCAGCGTTCAGCTGTTGCTAACACAAGAGTTGGAGCGAAAGTGGAAATACGCCACCACCCACACGCATGCACAAGCTTTAAACGTGCACATTGCCAAATTAATCAGCCTGGAGATGCTGCCATACAGGCTTGTGGAAACGGAGGCTTCCAAAAACATGATGGCGGCGGCGGTCCCGCACTACTCGGTCCCCAGTCTGCACCTTGGCAGCCTCACACGTGCCATGCCTGGCCCACGTCTTCAATCTGATGGTTCAGCAGTTTCTGAAAAACGACCCCCATTTGTCTGACCTACTCGGCAAGGTGTGCCGCGTGTGCACACATTTCTGCAAGTCCCCAACAGATGCTGCCACCCTCAGGACACTGCAACATCGGTTCCAGCTGTCAGAGCACCGACTGTGGTGCGACGTGCCCACACGCTGGAATTCTATGCTGCACATGTTGGCCAGGCTTTACCAGCAGTGTAGAGCAATTGTGGAATACCAGCTGCAACATGGCCGGTGGAGTGGTAGTCAACCTCCGTACTTCTTCACAGAGGAGTGGACATGGATGGCAGACATCTGTCAGGTCCTTGGAAACTTTAAGGAGTTTACCCAAATGGTGAGCGGTGATGCGGCCATAATTAGCGTTACCATCCCGCTGCTTTGCCTGCTGAGAAGTTTGCTGCTAAGCATAGAGGCCGACGCATTGCGGTTAGAAGAGGAGATGGGGGATGACAGTATGTCACCTAATAGCCAGACCACCCTCACATCTGTATCTCAGCGTGTTTTGGAGGGGGATAAGGAGGAGGAGGAGGGGGAAGAGACTTCAGGCCACACTGCAGAGGGTACCCATGCTGCTTCCTCCTCATATGTTCAGCGTATTTGGGCTGAAGAGGAGGAGGAGCATCCTCCTTGTGAGGACAGCAGTGTGTTGCGTACTGGGACCCTGGCACACATGGCTGACTTCATGTTAGGCTGCCTTTCCCGTGACCCTCGCGTTAGACGCATTTCAGGTTTCAGGGGTTCGCCTACACTCTTGCTACAGAAAGGTTTCAGGGATTCGCCTGTGGGTGCACAAAGGCTTTTCCATTGCGTTGTTCAGCTATCTGACACATACACATAATGAATTGGGCAGAAGTGTGGGCAGAGGCCGAGGTCCTGGACAGGGTGAAACTCTGCCATGTTTGGGCACTGTAATTTCTTCATGTTTAAGACTGTCCTTGGGTTTCATGGGCTCGCCTATGCTGTGGGAGCACAAAGGTTTCCCAGTGCGGTGTCCAGCTGTCTGGCACACATACACTGAATGACTTGGGTAGGGCGTAGGGTGCAGATGGCTTTCCCCTTGCATTGTTCAGCTATCTGACACACACACAGAATGAATTGTGTGGGGGCACATGGGTTTCCCATAGCTATGTAACTCACGGCACCTTGGGTCACACAAGGTGGAGGCTGGGACCGAGCCTGACCCTGGGCCCGCTCACATGTTTCCCACATAGAGGATTGCGGGTCCTCCCTCGGTCACAGTTTCTCGGGCTTATTATGCCACCTCCCCCTCCGGCTTGAGGTCTGGGGATCAGCGCTGGTCGCCATGTATTTGCTCTTGTGTTACCACAGTTATCTGAGACACTGGTTTGGACCAATCAAAAGAACCATAACTGATTTAATGAGACGTTCACAGCAGTACTAGCATCCAAGTCCGCTTTATGCCCACGATTGCTGAGGGTGTGAGCAGAGGCCGAGATCCTGGGGGGGGGGGGGGTTCAACTGTGCCAAGTTTGGCCTGTGGAACTTTTTTGTGGTTCATCCAGTCTTTGGAGCGATGAATGGAACCGTAACTGACGGCACATTGGGTCAACTAGGTGGAGGCTGGGACCGAGTCTGATCCTAGGCCAGCGTGTGGCATGAAGGCAGCTAAAAAATTTGTGTGCGCTGTGGACGCAGGCTCGTGCGGGGGATTGGACAGCAATGCCAGCATGCAACACAGGAGAAGAGGCAATGGTGTCACCTGCAGGGTGTGATTGTCCTTGGTTGCAGCTAGTGTGGGGCTTAGCTAGGATGTGCCAGTGCGTGTGCCTTGCTGCTTATGGTCTGTCCCAAGTAAATTGTTAGGGGGGTGACCACCCGGCTCTTGCCCCCAATTTGGCTTAATAGTGGGACCTGGGAGCCTCAGATGCACCGATGCATGTTGCCCCTGCCATTCCCTATCCGTTTCTGTGGTGTTTCCATGACTTTCTGATGTTTTCAGGTGTTTCACACAACTTCCCCTATGCGGAGCATCGGTCAGCTTGAAAAATGCTCGAGTCTCCCATTGACTTCAATGGGGTTCGTTACTCAAAACAAGCTCTCGAGCATTCCGAAAAGTTTGACTCAAGTAACGAGCCCCCGAGTATTTTGGTGCTCGCTCATCTCTACTCAGCCTCTTGGTAACGCTTCTCTGAACTTACTCCAGTTTTTCTGTCCTTTTTAAAGTGGGGTGCCCAGAACCGAACATAGTATTCCAGATGAGGTCTGACTAAGGAAGAGTAGAGGGGGATAATTACCTTACGTGATCTAGAATTTATGCTTCTCTTAATACATTCCAGAATTTCGTTTGCATTTTTGTCTGCTGCATCACACTGTTGACTCATGTTCAGTCTGTGATCTATTAGTATATCTAAGCAAATTTGATCAGTTTCCCCAGATCATTTATAAAAAATGTTGACCAACACTGGGCCTAGGACAGAGCCTTGTGGTACCCCACTTGCCACATTCTTCCAATTGGATTTGCAGCCATTTATGACTACTTTTTGAGTACCATCACTCAGCCAGTGAATCCACCTAACAGTTGCCTTGTCAATCCCATATTTGGTCATTTTTTTTAATAAGTATAGTATGAGATACTTTGTCAAATGCTTTACTAAAGTCAAGATGTACTATATCCACCGCATTTTCATGATAAACCCAGTTGGTGATTCAGTCATACAAGGAAATTAGATTAGTCTGGCATGACTTGTTTCTTACAAACCCATGCTGGCTCTGGTTAATTACTCCATTCTCAACCAAGTACTAGCATACATGCTGTTTAATAATGTGTTCAAAGATCTCCACTGGTATAGAAGCCAGGCTCACAGGCCTGTAGTTTCTCGGGCGCACCTTCTTCACTTTTTTGAAGATAGGGACAAACTGGCCCAACAGTGAATATTTTTCTAAGACAAGCTGTGCAGCAAGGGGCCCCCATACTGCTCCTGCACAAGACACCTCTGCAATCCATGGCCACACCTGCAGAATACATGTATCACTATGTCCAGTATCACTTGCATAAATGCTGTTGGATCTGCTTTAGCTAGTTTCTTCTCTTCTGTAGGGTCCCACTGTGTTCCCCCCATAAATTATGTAATGGATATTGACACACTCCCTTCATAGATGCTCTCATGCACAGACTAAGGCTCCATTCTGGGCCTCTGGTAGACATCCATCCAAAAGTATAATAGGAAGCAATAGAGTATATTGTGCTATTCTGCCAGAGAACTTAATGAAAACTGGACAGATTTGATGGAGTTTGTGATAGGATGGATCTGTTCTCTACAGGGATTCTGTTTTGCTGATCCGTTTATGGTGCACAAGGATGGAAACCCAAACGTAGATGTCAACTGAATGAACTGCACACAAACTCATATGTGCTGAGTAGTTTACCTGGTTGATCCTGCGAGTAGCATATGCTTCTCTCAAAGATTAAGCCATGCACGTGTAAGTACACACGGCCAGTACAGTGAAACTGCAAATTTCTCTTTAAATCAGTTATGGTTCCTTTGATCACTCAAAGTCTTACAAATTGAGCATAAAAACCGTTATGGATGCTAGGTGCAAGCGACTGGCAATTTATACCCAGTTGAATTGCACTTAGGCATCTTCTATTGTGAACCTTACGGATGGATTTGCCTTAATCCATTACAGTCTCTTTTTCTGGCTGATACCCAGAGCTGGAATCTCACATACGCACTGAGTACTTATGGGATGCTGTGTAGGGCCCGCATACTGACACATATTCATGTGATTTTCTTTGTCACTTAGTCTATATATGGCTTATTTTTTGTCTTTGTATTTTTTGGGTGGGCCCTATGTGTGCTACGCTTTTTAAAGTAATCAAATAAAATTGAGTTTTAACAATTTAAGTCTATTCTGAGAAGGTCGAAGAGAGAACTTTTGAAAAATTTGGTTTGGCCAGTTTGCTGACCTTTTGCAAAACGTTCAGTTCAGTCTGAATTAGTTCCGACTGAATGGGAAGATCATCAAATGTAGTGTTTCTGGTGCTAGGTTTGGAGCCATGGGTGTCGTAGCCATGCAGGTACAGAGAATGGTCAGAGGAAAGCCAGGAGTCGGCAACAGGTATTCTCAGGTCACGGTACAAATGAGGAGGTGGGTATCGTTGTCCGAAGGAAAGCCATAGGTCTCAGTTAAGTTTGCATAGGTGCAGACAGGAGAGGAACTTGACTAAGGCTGTGCAGCACCATAATCATGCACTGAAGGAGAGACAGGGCCAGGTTTATATAGTTTTTCTGATTAGGAGAAGGGTGGAGCCAAGACAAGGAACTGGATCAGGGGTGTGGGAATCAGGGTAAGGTCCAGCGAGGAAGCTGACATAGAGCTAAATGGCTCAGCCAACAGAGCTGCCAACTGGAGTGCAGGATGTCCCAGGTTCGGTCCCTGACACCACACCTCCCTATACTGTTGTATAAGACTGTATAAGAGCCTCGTATAATACTCTTAGAATGTTATACAGGGCTTTTTTGCTCTTAGACTGTGTTATATTCCAGTGTTCAGGACTAGTGTTGAGCAAACCAAACCAGTCGAAATCTGTTTCGGGTAGAACTTTGTTAAAAGCTCAATTCAAGTTCATGCCCAATCGAACGTTTAGCAATGTTCGACCCCAAACAGGGTTCTACTAATTTGGCTTGTTCAACACTAGTGCTGAGTAACATGAATCAACACTTTGGAGGATATTTTCCCTCCAATCGGGAAGTTCTTGCTCAAGGTCTTAGCAGATATTTGAAGACATGATCAGTGCATTGTCTTTAATGGGCAATGATGTAGGCCACAGTATTTTAATACCATTGCCTGCTGATCAATAGATTATTCATTATGATTCATTGAATTTGCACCATGGTAGACCTGTGGCCTTTTGATCCCTGTTAACTGGCCAGCTTATAGTGGTCCAGTGCTATGATGATCCTTGATGTCCCAGAGGTCTAACAAGCCTATGTGATCAAAAAGCCTGATGTACAAGGTAGACCATAGCAGTAGTATTCCCAGCACTCAGATCCCTATGATGGCTAATAAAGACGCAAGACATAAGATTTAGCATTCTTATGGGCATGAAATAAATGTGAAAGCAACAAAAATGGGAAAAAATGTTATTAAGAACCTAAAGTTTCCTGTAATTCAGCACCATCTTTTAACATATCAAAGCTCAACCAACCTCATGGACAGAACCAAAACTTGCCATCAACCATTGGGCCTTTTATGCCAATTCTAAATGTCATAGAAAGCAAAACTTGTACTATAAAGTGCTATTTGCAGTAGAAAGAGGGCAAACGCTGTATTTATTATATTACCTAAAGCAATTAAGACTCTAGAGTCAGAAGAAAAAGGGATAAGGGATTGATACAAAAATAGAAAACTCAACAAGCCATAAAGTCTTAAAAATGAGCCCGGACAAGCTAATCCCTCAATGGGTTGCACTTGGCAGCCGCGATCCCCGCTGAGGATGACTTTGGCAGCCTACGCTGTTGCTTGAGAAGGTCAGGAATCTGATCACACGGAAGCTTCCAATGTGTGGAGAGAACTCTGCAGAGACCTTGTCCAAACATTTTCTATAGAGCTGCATCAATAAGTTTTTCATCCTCCCACTCGAAAGGTCACTAGTTTGATTGTTACTGTCCTAATGGCTGATATATGATTGCGCACTCAACCGGTGGTGTTATTCTTGGCCTGGGAGAGAACATATTTTCCAACAATATGTCAAATACTTAGCAGAAAGCTCCTCTGAAATTGGTTTTGGTTCCTTTTCAAGAAACAAAACAATATTTCAGATTTTGAAAATGTTATAACAAATCAACCGGGACGGACTATTTTTTACTGCCACCCACTGCCGGAGTTTTCCTTGGTGGATAATCTTAAGTAGCCCGGAAGGTCGTGAACCTTTTGGGACGTTGCTGTCAGAAGTAAATGCATGGTAACTACTGTACATAGGAGATTTCAGGCGCACAGATGTAGTGGAGTTGGAATTGTTCCATCTGCTCATTGATTTGAGGTGGTTTCAGGGACATCAAAATTAATGGCTTATCTTTACACTATGCAATTAAGCTAGTGGGGAACCATAGGGATCTAACTCCATGATCTGTCGATTGAAGGGGATATGGTGCTGGTGTTGTGTGAGGTGGTGATCAACCTTACGCGACATGCAGTCCCTCTGTGCACCCTTTACATGCCACAATCAATGTAGATCGTGGCATGTAAAGGGTGCACAGAGAGAGTGTGCGCCTTCTGTGACGTCATTGGCACTGCGTTATGTAATCGTGGAGGACCTATGTGTTGCAACTGGACCCCAGACAATGGTGTCCAGGCCTATGATCACTCTATTAAGCAATAATGTATTATCAGTGCGATCATGGCATTGGTTCAATTTCCCCACAGGAAAATAAAAAATAAGGGTGAATTTGCAGCGTTTTTTTCCCAGCGGTAAATTGCAATTTTAACATTAGCTAGTCCCATTGGCAGTTGAAAGAAAGCAGCGGAAAAAACCCCGTACTGGGTAGTGACCCAAAAATGTGAAAAAAAATAAAAATAGTTAACAAAAAGTTAAAAAAAATCCCCTTTTTTCCCCACTTTCCCCTCTTTGTAAAAAGAAAATCAAACCAAAGCACATATTTGGTATCATTGTATCTGTAATGACCTGGACAATAAATAAATACACTATTTATTCCGCACAGCAAAAACTAAGAAAATAATGTAAAAAAATGCAACCAAAATGCCTATTCTGTTCGTTTTGCTTCCCCAAAAAACGCAACAAGAGTGATAAAAAAGGCCATATGTACCCCAATATGATGCCAATAAAAACTACAGCTCGTCATGCAAAAAACATACAGCCTCACAGAGCGCCGTCCACAGAAAAGTAAGAAAGTTCTGGGACTTTGAACAAGGCGATGTAAAAAATATAATAATCTCCAAAAAATGGTGCAGAAATTCCACCTTTAGTGTATTTTTATGGTGTATTTTTCAAGTGGTAAAACATGAACAAATATAAAATTTTGGTATCATCGTAATTTAACCAACTCACAGAAAAAAAATGTATCATGTAACTTATGCTGCATGATTAACCCTTTGCAATCCAATTTTGGATTCAGGGTTTCCTAGGGGGCTTTCTCTTTCTGCCATTATACAATGGTGCCATCTGCTGGCTAGAGCCAGTATTGCGGTATGGGACACGCTGGAGAGGCCCCCGACAACAGACCGGCCAGTAATATACAGTAAGAAAACCCTGCCGGATGTCTTCCGACATTGGAGCTGTACGGCCTTCAATCAGAATGTCTTCAGACGTCAGACAGTGGATTGGAAAGGGTTAACACTGTAAGAGAAAAAAAGAAGAAAAAACAATGGCAGAATTTCTCTACATTCTGTCCAAAAATGTTTATAAACGTTCTACAATACATAATATGTACCCAAAAATAGTACCAATACAAATAAATCACAGCTTGCCACGCAAAAAGCAACCCCTCATCCGGCCATGTCCATGGAAAAAAAAATGTTATGGCTTTTTAAATGTACAGATGAAAATCCCACAAAAATTGGTACATCATTAGGACATTGGCCGTGTCACTAAGGGGTTAACTGTTCTGTCCCAAGGTCTGATGCCAGCTACCCAGCACTAATACCTCCTGCTATGTACACTCAGCACTCAGTGGATGCATTATTGGTAAGTCTCTCCAAACAAATAGCTACCATATCCACAATAAGGAGCGATTCACCAATGGCGGTTTGCCGCTCTCAGTCCAACTGTCCAACACAAGAGTCTGAAAGCTTGTTCGTAAGTCTACACCCAAAGGAAGGGGCCTGCCGGCTCGACTCCAGAAACATCCTTAGACTTGACCCATGGAGCCCCCTCAGTCTTTTCAGGTGCCAATGGGGCACCAAGTTTACTGGCAGCCCATTGCACCGTCGATAAAAGTGAACCAAATACGCTCGAACCTGTCGGTCCAACACACAAGAAATCGTCCAGGTAATGCAAAAATCAACTGCAAACCGGACATAACAACTAGAGAAGAGTGAGCGTACTCGCTAAGGCAAATTACTCGAGTGAGTACAGTTACTCCCCGACTTGCGAACAGGTTCCGTTCCGGGAGCCCGTTCGCAAGTCCGTTTTGTTCGCAAGTCGAACAAGTAGTAGTATGGAGCGGGATCGCGGGTGGACCCCGCTCCATACAACGTCGGGTGCGTGCTGTTCTTACAGCGGGCACCCGGCGGCAGCAGTTCCGGCGAGCCCCGCCGCTTGTCGGAACTGTTAACACTTTAAATACCGCTCTGACAGCGGTATTTAGAGTGTTAACAGTTCTGACGAGCGGCGCGGCTCGTCGGAACTGCTGCCGCCGGGTGCCCGCTGTAAGAACAGCCGGCACCCGACGTTCAGGGGGCCCGTACAGCGTCCCATGATGAGATCGCGGGACGCTGTGCGGTTGCTAGGCAGCCCGGGGACCTCCTGAAAGGCCCCAGGGCTGCCTATGCAGAGTGCCTATCAAGCGCACGGCTTGCTAGGCGCTCTGCATAGACAGCCCTTGGGCCTTTCAGAAGGCCCCCGGCTGCCCAGCAACCGCAATGTGACCGGACAGGCTTCTATCAGGCTTGATAGAAGCCTGCCCGGTCCCTGCACAGTATGATGTAATGCCATAGCATTACATCATACTGTGCAGAACAGATTGTTCGCAACTAGCGAAATTCGCAAGTCGAATGTTCGCAAGTCGGGGACTATCTGTATTGCCTTTTGCGAGTACATGCCGGCTCATCCCAAAAGATTTGGCTGCCGGCGGGGGTGAGCGGTGAGTTACGGGAGTGAGCATGGGGGAGTGGGGGTGAGAGAGAGAGATCTCCTCCCCCCCGTTCCTCCCCACTCTCGCCTGCCGCTCCCCTTCCCCCGCCGGCACCCGAATCTTTTGAGACGAGCAGGCAGGTACTCGCAAAAGGCAATACTCACTCAAGTAATTTGCCTTAGTGTGCCTTAGACGCTTGCTCATCTCTACTAACAACCCATTCCAAAAAGGAACTAAACGCCTCAACATAAGTGCAGGAAAAGGATCACCCCATCAGCAAACACTGATCAACAAAAAACTCCCCTTACTAAACGCATTCCAACAGATGAACGCTATCCGAGTGCACCGACAAAACCGAAAAGCGGATTCCACATCAGTCTTGGCCAACAGCGCCCACTTTCCACACCACGGTACTCATTTTACAGCCGCATCAAAGGACGCCTGAACATAGCTCGGGAGCTGTCCCATCATTAATCGACTCCTCTTTCGGATACGACAGGTGGTGAATCAAACTAAATTTTCCGGGCTCCCTTTTTGGAACCACCACCAAAAAGCAAACCACCTGATTGGGAACCGGCAGAACCGCAAACGGGCCAGCTGTACGCCCCAACGATACTTCCTTTCACAACTTTTCCCTCACCACTGCCGGGAACTATCACCGAATGCAAATTGTTAACGGAAAACGGGGCCCGATGCTCCAGCGCTGGTGAAAGAGGCCTTAGGCCACATCCACATGGTCAATTTTCTTGCATGATTTTGTCGCAATACGACAGTGCAACAAATTGCATATATATAAAGCTCACACTTTCCTTTGGGTTCTTCTACAAAAACGTGGCATGCATTATACAGCCGCGATTTGCAATTTTGTTGTAGCCCCTGTTTCCCTATGAATCCTTCCTGTATGTTGCATCGGATCGCGCGAAAACACGGTTTTCATGCAGTGTGATGCAACTTTTATAGTAAAAGGGCTAAACTAATCATTAGCTGCATACAAAAAAAAAGGAATACATCATCTCTCCGCCACTGTCATCTCCCTATGTGTCTTCCTTGAAGCTCCCCAGCAGTTGCTTGAAGTTCTCCTGCAGAGCTTCCTAGTTGGAACTTTGAAAACACCCACCTCCAGGAATCTCTGCCTCTGATTGGTTCTTGAGCACGATGCTCAGCCAATTAGAACCAGCGCTTGAGGAACCACTCACGGCCATTCAATGAATTAATGGATGGCTGTGATTGGTTCATCAAGCGTCAGCTCTGATTGGGTGATCCACAACACTCATGAACCAATCACAGCCAGCACTTCCTGGAGGCAGGGATTTTGATCCGCCAATTCAGAAAGGGCCTTGTTTTTCTGCAGTTAGGGCTTATTTTTTAGGGTAATATAAGCCCCCTTCCCCTGAAAATTCTCGCACATGGTGCTACAAAATCATATGTAGCACCACGTATGACTTCGTAGTGACACAAAATCACCTTATAGCTGCAAGAAAATGCAGCGATATCACTCTGACCACAGATGTGATATTGCTGTGATTTTCTCATGTCCATATCGTGTCGTTCGTGTGTATGCGACCTTAAGCTCCTGCTCCTGTAATTTAGCTGAGGACCCTGAAAAGGCATAAGTGTGAAATAATAAAAAAAACCAATCTGAATGACCCCCAGAGGTCTTCAACGACATCATGGGGGACATAGATGTGAAAAAATATTTACAAAAATTAAGTTTAAAAAAAACTACTGAAAACATTAAAAAATATATATAAAAAAAAGAAACTCACCCACTGCTGACACCAACAAATCCGTCACCATATACATCCTGTAATGTGGGACTATACAGATTACATATTAAACCATCCAAAACACCATGAGGAACCCGTTCATGTACTTTATTTTAGAGTGAATATGCGAAATTTAAAAATAAACTATAATTTTTTTTAAAAAATCCATTTTTTTAGCTCTTTACCTATAATAAAACTATAAAATATAGAAAAAAACCTCTAAACATGACTCTGTGTGTCATCAAAAAAATAATGCAGCAAAAAGTATTTCCGTAGCGGGTTTAATCCCCTAAAAGCGTCTGGTACTTTAGGACTGAAACGTCCTTGTCCTTAAGGGGTTAAAGAGAACCTGTCACCAACTTTGAGCACCATAAACTAAGTTATGGTGCCCACAGGGCAGGCAGCCTTGAAAGTCCGTGCATGAACCGTGTCATTGAACTGCAAGCTGAAGACTGTGTGCATGCGCTCCAGTAGAGATCAATGTTGCAACTACAATATCTCTCCTGCTGGGCACCACTAAGCCTGCAGGACCTGGCCTGGGGGCAAGGGTTAGCCCCATTCATTGCCCTGTAAGGGGTTGTCTCAACCTCATAAGGCCCTCTTTATATGGGCTGAAACGTGTTGCATATCTAATAAATTAAGGACGTATCTTATACGATAGACGATTTTTTTAGTCTTTCCCTGCAAGCACTTGGTTCTTTTTGCTTTTTTACTTTGACCTGTATTTCATATTGGGTCCTCTGATCATTTGGTGGACACAAGACTCCAAGCAGCTCTTCTAATCAAGGATCTGGAGGAAGACTTACTAACATTATAGGCATTCCTGGACATGGAGGTACTAGTGAGGTGCCCCCACATGGGACCCCACTCACTAATTAAGCATTCCAGTGTCTGACTGTTATCTTGTCTGTCTCAGGAGATACAGCCTCATTTTCATTTTTTTCCTAGTCAACTCAGTTGGGGGTATTGACTTTTAGCTACCACCCTTCACATAGTTTTTTCAGAGGAAGTGATGGTCATTCCACCTGCCTATTGTTTTTTAAACATACCAGTCGCCTTCTTCTACTCTTTTGTATAGCTACAGTGATGTATTTTTTTCTTGTCTTCTTTACTCATTGGGGAGAAGAGTTATGTAAGTGCCCCATAGCAATCCTAGTGCATCCCGGATTCCGACCAGCCTAGTAGTAATTCTCTGGTGGTTATGGCAATACCACTCATACATGCACTCTGTTATGCATTAATGCTTTATATGGAAAGTGACGACTTAGGTAGTCTGAGTACGCCAGGATGGGTAAGCTCTGAGTTGTAACCAGAGGGGGAGTAAGTGTTAAGATTTCACCTTGCATCCTCCATGACTGTGCAGATGCTTCTTTAAGAGGATCTATGAGTAGAAAAGTGAGACTAACCACCTCCGGAATATACTCTGTTTTGAAGCGGCGCCAGGGTCGGCTTGTTCTACGTTCGTGGGACTGTAGTGGCCCAGAGTTAACGTGGCCCCTCCACAAATATAAATGCGTTTGTTTTGTGCAATTGTATTGTCAGTGTCCTCTATGTGTGTGTATTTGATGTGTATTGCCCCTCTGAGCACTGAATGGGTTAACATCTAGGTTATTTCTGAATAATGTATCTTGTTGTGTGTCACGTGATCATGTTATATATATGTGTTTAGCAAGGTGTATGTAAGAGACAGAGAGAGGGAAAGAGAGCTAAGCAGTGCTGAGTGTGACTGCTGAACGTGAGTGTGCACCGGTAGAGAGCTGGAGTGAGAGTACAAGAGAGTTATGGGAAGCAGAACCCCACAGATAACTGGGACTGTGAACTCGTCTGCCATCCTGTGATAACTGGGACTGTGAACTCGTCTGCCATCCTGTGAATCCTCTCTGTCACACCACTATTCTGTCTATACCGGTGTCCTGCTGGCTGATGTAAATTTTTGTGGACTGTAAACCATTTATTGGAGTAAATTAGCTCTACCGACTTCTGGATTCACAGCAGAAGATGGAACAATGGCATCATGAGGGATAAGGACATTAAGGTAAACCGCAGATTGGGTCTTCCCTGTGAAACTCCCCCAGCAGTAACTTAGTCGGGTCCCATGCTACCCCCAGAGAAAGAGATGGTAGAACCCCGTGACTAGGCCTTATCTACCCTGCTATCTCCTCAGCTGTGGGCCCGCTCCTGAAGCATCAGCACGATGGAACAGAAATCTGGATCAATCTGTCCAGGAGATGTTTTTCCGCTGCTCAGTGATACACGTTTTGCGCTCTTTTGCCCCCTGGAGTATCATCTTTCAGCTTTTTTTTAGACACAATGGCGCTGGAACTGGTCGCCTGCTGTTATAGCCCATCCATGCGGAGGAACGGCGAGTTGTGCGTTCAGACACGTTAGTTGCAGCTCCAGCGTTGTATTCAGCTGACTGTGCAGCCTGTTGGTCAGAACGATTTCTGACATCCTCCTCCGACCCCTTCCGGTGATTAATTGTTCCAATCCACAGGATCCCCTTTCACTGGATGTTTTCCTCAATCATACCATTCTCAGTATACTATCCGCACCATTACACGAGAAGACCTGTCATGGCGTGCTGCCCCTGCCCACCCTACTTACCTGCTGCTGGGGCTACAGTTGAGTGCATATGTCATCCACACACTGCATGCCTCTCTCACTCCACAGCTCACTTTCTGGTGTCTCCTGCTAGGGCTTGCCAATGCTCCTGCCTCTTTCTTAAAGGGCCAGTGTGCATTATCACAGATAGTGGGGTTCATGGGTCTGACATCCACCAACCTGTAACGTTTGGCACCCAGCTCCCCGGATCCTGCACCCATGCAAGAGGGAGACCAAATCACACCCTGCACGCCCTAGCACTCCCCAACACACCTCGCTGCCACCACTGACTGTTTCCGACAGGTAGGTCAGCCACCTTGGTTTCCACCAGTTGACAGATGACTAACACACTTTGGGATTATGGATCGCTTAGAGGTTTCAAGGACGCCTAAATAAAGATTAAAGCTTTATTCCAAAAAGGGATAGCAGTGCTCAGGTAAAATATACAAAAGGAGATATATACAGAAGGGGGAGGAGCTACAAACTCACGCAAAACACTATGAAAACAAAAAGGGATAAAATAATGGAAAATACCAGTTTATGAAATGGTTTTACAGAGTCCAGGGGTGAGGAACACGTGGAATGGGGGACACGCCAGCATTCAGATGCCACTCTGGGGTCTGACAATGGGGAAGGGATCTCTTTGTTTTAAAGCCGTCTTTGAGTCACACCTCTGCCGTCCTTCTTTTTACATCATTGATGGGCTGGCTGAGTATGTGCGCAGATCTTTTAGATGGAAACCTAACTTAACATTTTGCCCGTATTTTCCTAGGAGCCCCCCCAATTTGGAACCTATAGCCGCCATGCTTCATATCGTGAATATACCCACTCATGAATACCAAATATGATATGTGTCAGGTGATTCACTTTGGAGATATGCAATTCTGTAGGTTTCGGGGGTTGCACAGCTGTGGGAATGAATGCACTGCGCCCGTGGTACGCTTGTGGTTCTGAAAATATAACTGCTGTTGTGCCGGGGCCTTCGGATGACCCATAATCCCTGTTATTAATTCCTCCTTTGATTAAAAACAGTATTAGTCTTCATGCCACAAGGTCTAGGTTTGTGTATTGGACACAAGATGGGATACAATGGTGGAGGGATATAAACAATTGAATTGACATCCCTGCTTAGTAACATCATTGTCACTACAACAAAGGGCTTCCTTGCTGGTTCCAAAAGGAGCAAATGGGATCAAAGACCCCTCCAGTACAGGTGTGAAAGGCTGATGAATGACTATCTATGAGTTTTGCTTGGCAGGAGATAAGCTTAATCATCTACCTAGATCCACTCAACTTTCCCAGACCAGAACAGTAGCAAATTGACACGAAAAGATGGGTGGCGATCTACCAGTATCATTACATCGCACCTTCCCATTTTAGAGCTGGCATGGTAGGTTAATCCCCATATCATCTCCTAAACTCATCTCTGCTTCCTCCCCCTGTTGGGATAATCTGTCAGCATTACCATACTTGCTGCCCTTCTTGTGCTGGATGGTGAAGTCATATTGCAGCAAAGCCAAACTCCAGTTTGACAATCTGCCATTATCACCTGCCACCCGATCCAGCCAGCTAAGTGGGTTGTGATCTATCGCTATAGTCAAGTTGTGCCCATAGAGATATGGCTGCAGCTTCTGTAGGGCCCACATGATGGCTAGGCACTCTTTCTCTACTGTGGTGTACACCATCTCTTGCTGCAAGAGCTTGCGGTTAAGATACAGCACAGGGTGCTCTTCCCCACCAGAGTTTATTTAGCTGAGAACAGCACCCAGGCCAAATGCACTGCCATTGATCTGCACCACCGGTCTGGAGCCTGCAGAATTGGGACACTGAGGCAGTTTTTTCTTGGTCAGGTCAGTGAGGGGCTTGGCTAGAGCACTGTAGTTGGGTATGAAGAAATCAGGAAAGACATCAACTGCTTCTTTATTTTAGGGGTGGGTCTGGATTTAGAGTTTTTATTCAACTCAGTGCCCTAAGTACTGCACCTTCTGCATGTGAATCTGACACTTTTCAAGCTTGATGGTCAGGCCTGAAGATTAGATCTGCCTAAGAACCCACAACAGGTGTTTCGGTGTTCCTCCCAAGTGGGTCTGAAGTCTGTAGGATTGTCCAAGTATACGAAAGCAAATTCATCAAGCCCCTCAAGCAACTGACCCACCAAGTGTTGGAAAGTGGCCAGATCATTTTTCATGTTGAAGAGGCTCATCATGGACCCATTCAGTCTGAATGGGGTGATGAAAGCAGACCTCTCCTGTGCTTCCTTCGTCATAGGTGTCTGCCAATACCCCTGACTCAGATACATGATGATGATGTACTTTGCACTGGAGGTGCTGACATGACAGGTCCAGGATTTCACCAGCCTGGATAAACCCTTTAAGATAAAAGATGTGTTTCTATTTATGATTCATCATGACCGATGCAGAAACAGAGAAGGAGGCTGGCTTTGTTATCCGAATTAGCCAGTCAGCCTGCCCCCCTGATAACGTCACTGACAAGAGTAAGTTCATGTCATCAGAGGGGGCACCACGAGTGGTTGCCACCTTCGTTACAAAAAAATACCGGCCAAGGTAAAAGGGGTGTGGTTAGGGACATGGCTTATTACAACATATATTTCACCCAAGTTTGTTCTAGTACACAAATGGCATTACTGCCCCATTAGTGGCCTCAATTGTGACAGCGTCCCCAATAGTAATAGTGCCCATAGTAGTGAACCTAATGGCAACAGTGTCCTCAGTAGTGGACTCACACTTGGCTAATATTACTTCCCCCTCCCCCGCCAATATTAATGGCACCCCTAGTAGTAGCACCAATAATAATTGGGCCTCCAATAAAAACAGTGCCTCCAGTAGTGGCCTCAACAATAAAAGTGGGCCCCAGTAGTACCTCCAATAGTAGTAGTGGTCCCAATAGTAATAATGGCCTCATTAGTAATAGTGACCCCAGTAATGGCCCAAGTAGAGCCCCAGTAGTGGCCCCAATAGTAATAGCATGCCTAGAATTGCCCCTAATAGTGCCCTAGTAGTGTCCCCAATAGTAATAGTGTTCTCAATAGTAATAATGGCCCTAATAGTAATAGTGACGCCAGCGATGGCTCCAGTAGTTAAAGTATCCCCAATAGTAATTGTGCACCCAATGGTAGCTGCAGTAGTAATAGTGTCCCCAGTAGTGCCCCTAATAGTAATAGTGTCATGGTAGTACCTCAAATAGTAATACTGCCCCTGTAGTGGCCCCAATAGTAAAGTATCTCCAGTAGTGTCCCCAATAATAATTGTGCGTCCTGTGGTAGCTACAATAGTAATAGTGCTCCCAGTAAAGGCCCCAATAGTAATAGTGTCCCCAGAAGTAATAGGGCCCCCTCTTTGTGCCCATCTCATGCTCAACCTCCAGCCAGACAGCAACCCAACACCATCAGGTATTTCACTCCCTCTGTAGCTCCTGTTCTCGTACCGCTGCTGTAATCAGAGACTGTGGCACCTGATCTCTTCTGCGTTCCTGTACACATCACAAATAAATACACCAGCCTTTAATCTTAATTTCTGGCTGGGGCGGCGAGTCACCGGCCGGGTTGCAACCCTAACACCACGTGAGCTGGTGTTGGAGCCAGGCTGGAAGTGAAGGTGCAGGTCCAGGTAAGGGTTCCACCTCCCTAGATAACTCCTGTAAGATAGAAGATGTTTTTCAATATACAATCCCTCACTACAAGGATTTCTTTCTGCGCAGTTAATGAGGTTATCAGTTACTGATGGTCATGTTTTGTATTATAGCCCCCGTCTCTTAGGAAGTTATAAACATTTCATGCTTCTAAATGCATCTCCTTCTATACAAATGACCTCTATGCCCTCCCAGCTCGTCTGTGGTCACGCTTAATCTACAGGTATTCTCAAAGCCACATTGTATTTCTTCTATGGTTGCATGAAATGTCATACATGTTTTGTCCTATGTAGATGCACTGTGCAAACCTTGTCCTGTCATTTCCAGTGTGTGTGTTGCACAGCTGCGGCGCTTGAGAGGTTAACAGTCATAAAATCATTGCCTACATGTAAATGTATCAGTTTGTATTGTCCTGTGGTATGAGAGAAGATATAAATAGGAGTGATTGAGAGCGGGAAGAGGTCTTCCATCTGGTCTACCTGAGAGCGCTGACACAGAGCCACATGGGAGCACCTTCAGCTTCCATGTAGGTGAAGATGGAGGAAGTGGAGCGATTTTCCATAGCGATTGGAGTGTGGATGTGAGAGGAGTGAGTCCCGTCATTAGAGAGAGAGAGAGCCCTACCAAAGTTCTAATCAAGGTACCAGTTCACACTATAGGCTTTTCCTGTGCATCTGTCCATAGTTAGAATCACCGCACAGAGGTACTTTATTGTAACACCCACGCGCCTGCTGGGCAGGGTGTTTATAGGCTAAGCCTTCTTTAATAATTGCCTTGCAGAGAGCCTGCGGAGTGACCCCTCCCCCCTCTTCCCTCTGGAGTGCTCCCAATCCTGGACCAGCGACATACAGATAGCGTGGACTGTAGGACTATATTCATCCTGTGTATCCTCCCTACCTTTGAGCTCTAGCCTGCTAATGTGTTACAGTGAATTGTACCTGCGTTACCTGTTGTTAGAAGTTTATTGTTAAGTAAAAGTTATACCAGGCCCTAACCAGTCCTGGAGGCCCGAGGTACTATACAGAAGTCTCTGTGCATAGCCTACCGGTGTGTGGGAACGGTTGCAGCAAGAGTGATAAGCACTACTACTCCCCCATCCTCTTTTATTGGCATTACCTATCATAGGGGTGTTGAAGCTGGCCTGTGATACTACTCTGGCCTTGGATGCGTGTCAACCCTCTGGGACCTGAGCCTGGTGAGTGCCACCATGACCAGTCAGCACCTATCTCTCCTAACTGTTCATGTCAGCCAGGTGCCCAGAGTCACCCCTCTGGGGTGTTGCAGGAGGAACAGAGCAAGCCTTATTACTGAACATGGGAACACAGAAGTACACTATTACTGAGTATAGGAGTGCTGTTAGAATGTGTTAGGGCACAGAAGGGAAACAGTCTGCGTGGGGGCAATTAGAAAGGCATTGCAATAGCAGGACATGGAGTCCAAGTGTACATATGAATTATGACTGGAAGACGTTGTCATGGCAGTCAGAGCCTTGATAAAGAAAAGAGAAAGTGGATGAGTACAAGCAGAAAAGACTTTACCTGTGGTCACTGGAGGTAATTGCACTATAATCCCCATATAGAGCTGGTATCTCACTATTACGTGGTGACTACATTATATAAAGGTAAACTAGAGCTGAGCTGCTGTATCTAATCCTGCTGTGTCCTGCATGCTGTATCCAATATATACACTCATGGTAAAAAAAAAAAATCAAGCACGTAGAAGAAAGTGTCAGAATGGAATTAAACTTTCTCTGTGTGATTGTAACATTGATATAAGAAAGGGATTATAATATCAGAGCAAAAGGAACATTTATTTGGGGAAAACTGACCCCTTGAACAGAGGCTCTATTACCCTGTTGTACCACCTCTAGCTTGGATACAAGATGTGATACAGACGGGCATGGAGGCTCTAGTACCTTGTTGTACCATCTCTGGCTTGGATACAAGATGTGATACAGACAGGCATGGAGGCTCTATTACCCTGTTGTATCACCTCTAGCTTAGATACAATATGTGATATGGGCAGACATGGATGCTCTAGAACCCTGTTGCACCGCCTCTAGCTTGGATACAAGATGTGATACGGGGGGCGTGGAGGCTCTAGTACCCCGTTGTACCGCCTCTAGCTTGGATACAAGATGTGATACGGGTGTGCATGGAGGCTCTAGTACCCTGTTGCACCACCTCTAGCTTGGATACAAGATGTGATACGGGCAGACATGGAGGCTCTAGTACCCTGTTGTACTGCCTCTAGCTTGGATACAAGATGTGATACTCGCAGGCATGGAGGCTCTAGTACCCTGTTGTACCGCCTCTAGCTGGGATACAAGATGTGATACTCGCAGGCATGGAGGCTCTAGTACCCTGTTGTACCGCCTGTAGCTTGGATACAAGATGTGATACGGGTGTGCATGGAGGCTCTAGTACCCTGTTGCACCACCTCTAGCTTGGATACAAGATGTGATACGGGCAGACATGGAGGCTCTAGTACCCTGTTGTACTGCCTCTAGCTTGGATACAAGATGTGATACTCGCAGGCATGGAGGCTCTAGTACCCTGTTGTACCGCCTCTAGCTGGGATACAAGATGTGATACTCGCAGGCATGGAGGCTCTAGTACCCTGTTGTACCGCCTGTAGTTTGGATACAAGATGTGATACGGGTGTGCATGGAGGCTCTAGTACCCTGTTGCACCGCCTCTAGCTTGGATACAAGATGTGATAAGGGCAGACATGGATGCTCTAGAACCCTGTTGCACCGCCTCTAGCTTGGATACAAGATGTGATACATGTTTTGGTGTCACGAACAGGATGAGCCTTATTGCCAGTATTCCCACAGCATGCGTCTTTGTTGCATTTTTGTTAAGGACAAGTCAGGGACATTATGTCAGGGAGTAAAATGTTCCTCTGCACCCCAGTCTAAGACCAGTTCTATATCAATCCTCTGAGCCTTATTGAGGAAAGAACAAGGTTGTGGACCCTCTGAGCTTGGACCGTAATAATGGGTCTTGGAAGTAATAATGTGTCTCGGTGCTTTAAGTGACTTTAAGACTATGTCAGTGCATCTGGATGTCATAGTTTTCATTAGAGTAAAGAAATGTAACCTTATTAAAAGAAAAGACAGTCTAGAGAAAGTGTGTTAAAAAAGTGTTTCCAACTGTAAAGAAGGACTGTTTAATACTGTACTGCCGCAAAGGAAAAATCCAAAATGGCGACCAGAATATGAAAAATTGTAACTGCATCCCAGATGTCCAGAATGGTTCCCAAGCGTGGGAAAACTTCTGCTTGGTCATCTTTTTTTTTGCAAAAGCCTGCCATGACTACAGTTAAAGTGGGGGGCACTAATCCACTGCAGTAAAATTAAGAACACAGCTAGTCGAGTCCTGCGCTTGGGGGAATCTACACTCTTCTGGCGCCAAATTCCTGCTGAGCAAGTTCGGTCTTGTCCCAGCCAAAGAAGAAGCAACACCTAGTCGCTACAAGCAACTTCTACAACTGCTGAGCCATGAGATGTCCTTCCGAGGAGGGCCTGTGGGATATCCACCAGCACAGCCACAGTGGATGTTCGACGATGAACTGGAGGTCCTCGCCCTGATGCCCGACAAGGAGGAGATCATCATTGAGATTCGTGGTTCCCTCGCTGAGCACCATAAAGCTCCTGCTGCCAGCGGTGGAGCCACCACTGCTGCTGTGGAAACCCTGGGGGTCTTTGAGCAAACGCAGGAAAGGGTAAGCGACCTCCATGGGTCCTGCTAGGCCCCACTACCACCACAGATCCCTCCGCAGCCGTGGAGATCCCTGTCACTCCAGGCCTCAACCCTCCTGAAATCGCTCAGTCTGGACGGACTGCAGCCATCCCTGCAATAGCTTCCCTTTCTTTCGCGGATAATCCCGCAGCTGTAGGCGACATCCCCAATCAGTGCCCGACGTGTGCTGATGCAGCCCCCTTGTGACCTGTGGATATCATAGTCGCAGGCCCAATTCCTGCTGCTGTCATGTCGGTGGAGGAAACCCCTTCTTTCCACATAGAAATGGGGACATTTCTAATGGCACCTTTGGTCTTCGCCAAGTGGACGTCCACAATCACAGAAGAGGAGAAACCAATAATTGTCCCATGGTCCTCCAAAAGTAGAGACTACTGTCATCAGTTGAGACCTTTGAGGACATAAGTTTGTTTGCAGAGACTCATTATCCAGGTACAGACATTCCTGCTCCATATTGTTATGTATTTTGTTCTCTAAAGGCTCCTACTCCGGTGGAGCAATTTATTGTTTTCCAGTTTTATAGGACTCCCATGATTGTTGAGCCTTTATTTGCAATCCATCAGCTCATCATAGGCGTTCATCGAAAAGGATGTGAAAAAAACTGGTATGGAGGCGCAACCCTCTAAGCTACTAGAAGATGTAGATCAAAGTCCAATGTGTGATGGTGAAAGCACTTCTTTTTTATTTTTTCACAAATTAAAAACCAGCAATAGAATACGTGTTTCGGGGATGAAGCCCTTCGTCAGTTCGGCTGGATAGGACAACAGGATGCCTGGGGGTGACACGATTCCAAAGATGTATTGGATGTGTCGGAGGTCCTGTGTGCAGGAGGACAGCAGAGAAAGAAGTGCTTTAGCATGACAGGCATTGACATCAGTTAGTCCATAGTCCACATACAAACTCTTTAAGGACTCCTGTATGCTGAGCCATTGTTCTTTCCTAATGTTGACTCTGTGATGATGGATTCAGCCCAGTGGCAGATTATTTATTATGGTCTGTGTGCCTCAAGCCTGTGCTGGGGATGATACCAAAGAAATGTGTGCACTTTTTTAAACAAATGGCTATGTTGTTCATCATTGTCCACCAACATTCTTCAATGACTAATGAGATTGATTTTGTAAGGACTTTAACAACAATGGCTGATGAGGACTGAGTAATAAATTTTATAATAATATTTAGGATATGTGCTGGAGGAGTAAATATGGAGTGTTTAAAATGTTATGTAATGTTTTGTTCACCTGTCATTACAGGAGGAACAAAGAAGAAGCTGAATTTGTAAGTGGGTAATACACTCAGTAGTGATGTATATGTGAGGTTCCCTAGAAAAGCCTACTAAAATTGTCATCAGAATTCATTCCAGTGTCTGCTTGTGAAATTCCAAAGGTTCCGCCCTTATGTACAACCCCATCCAGTCTTAGATGTGGAACTTTTCTTTCTCAGTGGTCTGGAAGAGGTGTAAGAACTTCCCTCTCCTTCCCTTTTCAGTCCCCCTTAAAGTCAGAAAGAGATGTGTAATGAATTCACTCTTTTCATCTTAAGGTTCCCTTGCAGCCACCCCCTTCCAGTCTGTGTGTCAGTTTCGGGAGGGGGGTCCCCTCTTATTTTTAGGCTTTGGGGAGAAGAATCATGTATGGGCCCAATAGAGATATGCTGATGTTCCCAGGTTATGCCTAGCTCAGCAAAGTTCTAAGAGATACTGGACATGTCTTTAGTTTCAGGTACGCTGATGCGTCCACTATACTGACACCAGAAGCGGGGCTCCAATGGTCATTCCTGAGTGGGTTGTTTTGTCTAAACAGCCAAGAGAAAAGTGTTAGTACGTTTATGATGTGCTTACTCCAGCCTAGTCAGTGGCTTTTCCTTACTATGCCCCTTTACTGTCATGAAAAATTTACTAGGGATGTAGAGTGTAATAAATGGGTTTGCACACTGTAGAGTATCAATGCCTGATTTGATCTTTCAGGTACAGAGAGCACCAAGGTCAGCTTTCTTTAAGTAGAGGGGAACTGTAGCACCCCAGAGTTGGGGTCCCATAGCACTACTATAGCCACTTTGTAAATTGTGTGTATATGCATTTAAAATACGTTAAATATGTGTAAATGACTTAAAATGTGTTAATTAGGTGTGTCTATGCTACCTAACCCTGCATGACTTTTCTGAATACATTCTATCCTGCTCTCATAACTGTCAATTACCTCTAGCTAGCCTGGGATTGATAATCAGATTTCCAGTAGCTCAGGATTGGTTGAGAAGGTATAAAAGGTAGAGAGTATGCAGGGTTATTCAGTCTAGTCCCGGAGATAGCTGAGAGAGGGCAGTCCAGAGATAGAGAACGGGGAGGAACAACGCAAACATCTTTACAAAGTCTTCCAAAGAAGTTCCATCTAGAAGTCTAGCCAGCTCTGTTGTACCACCTCTAGCTTGGATATAAGATGTGATACTGCAGGCATGGTGGCTTTAGTATCCTGTGATACCACCCCTAGCTTGGATACAAGATATGATAAAAGCAGGCATGGAGGCTCTAGTACCCTGTTGTACCCCTTCTAGTTTGGATGCAAGATGTGATATGGGTGGGCATTGGACTCTAGTACCCTGTTGTACTGCCTCTTACTTGGACGCAAGATGTGATACTGGTGGGCATAGAGGCTATATTACACTGTTTGGGTGCCTCTAGCTTGGATACAGGATGTGATGCAAACCGGCATGGAGGCTCTAGTACGCTGTTATACCACCTCTAGCTTTGAATACTGGATGTGACACAGGCAGGCATGAAGACTCTAATACCCTCATGTGCTACCTCTAGCTTGGATACAAGATGTGATATGGGCGGGCATGGTGGCATACAGGTTTTGTAACTATCCTGTGGCATATCAGTCCACACTTGCTGTAACTGAGCCTTTAGATCGTGCAATCTTGTAAGATGCCATAAGTTTGTATCTCAGATGTCCCATACATGTACTATTGATGATAAATCTGGCAACCGGGCAGTCACAGAAATGTGACAATGTTGTGGAGGCATTCCTGTGACATCCTTGCTGTGTGTGGCATTCTTGACACCACTGCAAACTGAGGTGACTGTAGGTGTCAAACGCTGTACACATAATGGGCGCCGTGAGACTAAATATACTGAGGCCTAGTTAGAGCTGCTAGTGCTTGTTGAATGGTCAGACGCTCCTCTCTACTGGTAGTCTGTTGGGGTGTCCTGAGCCCAGTCACCTTGTATGCCCCCATCCACTGGTCCCAACAGTTCTTAACAGTCTGGTCATACGCTCCTCTCTACTGGTGGTCTATAGGGGGTGTCCTGAATCGGGTCACCTCGTGTGCCCTCACACATCCACTGGTCCCAACCCCACCTAACAGTCTGGTCAGAACAGCCCGGTGGGGGACAACTCATCGATACGACCTTCTAGCTTTTCAATCCCAATAATGCGCCCCTTTATGGTAACAGGTTGAAATCTCTTCTCTGCGTCGTAGAGGCGTGTAGTGGTCAACAAGCTCTACACAAGGGGAATAAGAGGTCACTACACACAAGGAGCCTCTGAGAGCCTTTTATAGGCCAAGGGGGAACCACTTTTAGGGTCTCCAGTGACAAGACATCTAATTACACCACAACTCATCATTATTTGCCTGGGATGGAAGGCAAACAATGATGACTTGTCCACTGCAGGACAAGTTTTTTAGCAAAACAACAACTTCTTTTAGGTAGGGGGAGGGTTTTCGACAAAGAGCATATATGGGGTAAATCATATGGCTTGGAGTTTGTGCCCCTGATTTTTGTTGATTCAGGCAGTATCATGTGATACTGCAGGTTAGAGAAGCTGGACCATGCCATTTCATTGCAAGGTTTTCCATTTGGAAGAACCTCTTCAATGCCATCTGTGAGTGATGTGATGAGTCTTCTGTGTTACTTTGCTAGTTGTTTAGGTTACCTCGGCCACTATGAATTATTACAAGTGGTTACATACAGCCACAGGATGAAGCAATTGCAGTTGTTGGACATATGCACTGTGCAGGAAGCAGATAGGGATTTGTCTGCATTTGTGCACTCTACAGAGACCTTGGGGACTCCTTAAGAAAAGCAGCTTTAAGTATTAACCCAAGTCAGTTCTTCAGAATTCGCGTTCTGTCAAACTCGTCGCTGCTTCTTGTCAACCTCACTTCATGACTGTGAACTGATAGTGCCACTCTCCTAGACATCTGAAACTGTCACTAAGTATTTCCTGCCTCACCAAAGGGCAAAGAAAAGTGTTCTGCAAGGTAACATTTCTCTCACAAGATAACAAGTTTTACCAGATTCTCATGTTCTTCTGCAGTACTTAATAGACTTATCAATATTTCAGATATTGAACAGACAGATATGTCTCCTATCTATCTATCTATCTATCTATCTATCTATCTATCTATCTATCTATCTATCTATCTATCTATCTATCTATCTATCTATCTATCAATCTATCATCTATCTAGCTCATATCTATCTATCTATCTATCTATCTATCTATCTATCTATCTATCTATCTATCTATCTATCTATCTATCTATCTATCTATCATCTATCTATCTTCTATCTATCTATCTATCTATCTATCTATCTATCTATCTATCTATCTATCTATCTATCTCATATCTATCTATCTCATATCTATATATCTATCTATCTATCTCCTATCTATCTCCTATCTATCTCCTATCTATCTATCTATCTATCTATCTATCTATCTATCTATTTATCTATCTATTTATCTATTTATCTATCTATCTATCTCATATCTATCTATCTATCTATCTATCTATCTATCTATCTATCTATCTATCTATCTCATATCCATCTATCTATCTATCTCATATCTATCCCCCTATCTATCTAATATGTTCTATTGGTAATGAATCTATTGACCGGGCAGGACACAGAAGTATGCCAATTTTGTGGATGCATTCCTACGATACAACTGCAAATTGAGGTGATTGTAGATGTCAAAAGCCGTACATATAATGGGCATCATGAGACCAGATGTTCTAAACCCATGCACCTGGAAATAGTTCAACAGACACAGTGGTGTAACGATGGCGCCCCTTGTCTCTGGATGGTGGACAACGAAACAGTTAGAGCTGCTGGTGCTTGTCGAATGATCAGATGCTCCCCTCTACTGGTGGTCTGTAGGGGACGTCCTGAGCCCGGTCAACTTGTGTGTCCCCACACGTCCACTGGTCCCAACACCCCCTAACAGTCTGATCAGAAGCTCCTCTCTACTGGTGGTCTGTAGGGGACACCTGAGCCCAGTCACCTTATGTGCCCTTATCCACTGTCCCAACACATCATAATAGTCTGGTCAGATGCTTCTTTCTACTGGTGGTCTGTCGGGGAGTCCTCAGCCCGGTCACCCTGTGTGCCCTCACACATCCACTGGTCCCAACACACCCTAACAGTCTGGTCAAACGATCCTCTCTACTGGTGGTCTGTCGGGGGTCCTGAGCCCTGTCACCTTGTATGCCCCCACACATCCACTGGTCCCAACACCTCCTAATAGTCTGGTGAGACGCTCCTCTCTACTGGTGGTCTGTAGATGGTGTCCTGAGCCTGGTCACCCTGTGTGCTCCCATCCACTGGTCTCAACACCCCCTAACACTCTGGTCAGACGCTCCTCTCTACTGGTGGTCTGTAGGGGCATCCTGAGCCCAGTCACCTTGTGTGCCCTCACACATCCACTGGTCCCAACACCTCCTAACAGTCTGGTCAGATGCTCCTCTCTACTGGTGGTCTGTAGGGGGCGTCCTGAGCCCAGTCACCTTGTGTGCCCCCATCCACTGGTCCCAACACCTCCTAACAGTCTCATTAGATGCCCCCTACTGGTGGTCTCTAGGGGGCGTCCTGAGCCCGGTCACCTTGTGTGTCCTGACATGTCCACTGGTCCCAACACCACCTAACAGTCTGATCAGAAGCTCCTCTCTACTGGTGGTCTGTAGGGGGCATCCTGAGCCCGGTCACCTTGTGTGCCGTCATCCACTGTCCCAAAACATCATAATAGTCTGGTCAGATGCTTCTTTCTACTGGTGGTCTGTCGGGGGCGTCCTGAGCCCGGTCACCCTGTGTGCCCTCACACATCCACTGGACCCAACACCCCCTAACAGTCTGGTCAGACGCTCCTCTCTACTGGTGGTCTGTTGGGGGGTCCTGAGCCCGGTCACCCTGTGTGCCCTCACACTTCCACTGGTCCCAACACCTTCTAATAGTCTGGTCAGATGCTCCTCTCTACTGGTGGTCTGTCGGGGGTCCTGAGCCCTGTCACCTTGTATGCCCTCACACATCTACTTGTCCCAACACTTCCTAATAGTCTGGTGAGACGCTCCTCTCTACTGGTGGTCTGTAGATGGTGTCCTCAGCCTGGTTACCCTGTGTGTCCCCATCCACTGGTCCCAACACCCCCTAACAGTCTGGTCAGTTAGCTGAGAGAAATCTCTTTGATTGCGACATAATGGTCAACAAGCTCTCATATCTATCTATCTATCTATCTATCTATCTATCTATCTATCTATCTATCTATCTATCTATCTATCTATCTATCTATCATTGTTTTCACTATACCTGACACCCGACTTTCGATAGATAATCTATTTATGGCTCTCTAGAAACCTTCAGTCTAATTATGAAAACCACATTCTGAAAGGAAGAAAAGCTTTGTAAACACACAAATCCTGTTCTTTAAGGTGAAGACCACTGGTAGTCACAGAAGCAATGAGAGAATTTATGGCAGGGAAGGGGGGGGGGGGACTTTTAATTTGAGATTTATTTGGAGATACTTAAAATTAACTTTGAAGAAGAATTTACAGGCTGCAGCTACTGAGTGGAAAAATCCATATTAGCCACAAGGAAACAATGTTTGCCAAATATAATGGTTGAGCCCTGAGTCATAAATAACAGGTCCCGGGTGACACGAGTATACGAGCCGCAGAATAGAGCCAAATAGTTATTAGAGGACAGAAGTAAATCATTAGTCGGGGCAGGAAGGCAAGTAAACCGCATCACATCAAAAAAGGTCAAAAGCCGCTTCCTCACAAAGTGAAATAAATATCAGAATTCTAATATGATGCTTAAAGGAAAAGTCCTCCTGTTATGTTGACTCTTACAGTCCTCCTCTTATGCTGACTCTTACAGTCCTCCTCTTATGTTGATTCTTACAGTCCTCCTCTTATGTTGACTCTTACAGTCCTCCTCTTATGTTGACTCTTACAGTCTTCCTCTTATGTTGACTCTTACAGTCCTCCTGTTATGTTGACTCTTACAGTCCTCCTCTTATGTTGACTCTTACAGTCCTCCTGTTATGTTGACTCTTACAGTCCTCCTCCTATGTTGACTCTTACAGTCTTCCTCTTATGTTGACTCTTACAGTCTTCCTCTTATGTTGACTCCTACAGTCCCTCCTCTTATGTTGACTCTTACAGTCCCTCCTCTTACTTATCTTCTTATAGTTCTCCTCTCATCTCCTTTCATAGTCATCCTCTTATCTCTCTTCTTACAGTCCTCCTCTTATGTTGATTCTTACAGTCCTCCTCTTATGTTGACTCTTACAGTCCTCCTCTTATGTTGACTCTTACAGTCCTCCTCTTATGTTGACACTTACAGTCCCCCTCTTATGTTGACTCTTACAGTCCTCCTCTTCTGTTGACTCTTACAGTCCCCCTCTTATGTTGACTCTTACAGTCCCCCTCTTATGTTGACTCTTACAGTCCCCCTCTTATGTTGACTCTTACAGTCCTCCTCTTCTGTTGACTCTTACAGTCCCCCTCTTATGTTGACTCTTACAGTCCTCCTCTTATGTTGACTCTTATAGTCCCCCTCTTATGTTGACTCCTACAGTCCTCCTCTTCTGTTGACTCTTACAGTCCTCCTCTTACTTATCTTCTTATAGTTCTCCTCTTATCTCCTTTCATAGTCCTCCTCTTATCTCTCTTCTTACAGTCCTCCTCTTATGTTGACTCTTACAGTCCTCCACTTATGTTGACTCTTACAGTCCTCCTCTTATGTTGACTCTTACAGTCCTCCTGTTATGTTGACTCTTACAGTCCTCCTCTTATGCTGACTCTTACAGTCCTCCTCTTATCTCTCTTCTTACAGTCCTCCTCTTATGTTGACTCTTACAGTCCTCCTCTTATGTTGACTCTTACAGTCCTCCTCTTATTTCTCTTCTTACAGTCCTCCTCTTATGTTGACTCTTACAGTCCTCCTCTTATGCTGACTCTTACAGTCCTCCTCTTATTTCTCTTCTTACAGTCCTCCTCTTATGTTGACTCTTAGAGTCCTCCTCTTATGTTGACTCTTACAGTCCTCCTCTTATGTTGACTCTTGCAGTCCTCCTCTTGTGTTGACTCTTACAGTCCTCCTCTTATCTCTCTTCTTACAGTCCTCCTCTTATGTTGACTCTTACAGTCCTCCTCTTATGTTGACTCTTACAGTCCTCCTCTTATGTTGACTCTTACAGTCCTCCTCTTATGTTGACTCTTATAGTCCTCCTTTTATCTCTCTTCTTACAGTCCTCCTCTTATGTTGACACTTACAGTCCCCCTCTTCTGTTGACTCTTACAGTCCCCCTGTTAGGTTGACTCTTACAGTCCTCCTCTTCTGTTGACTCTTACAGTCCCCCTCTTATGTTGACTCTTACAGTCCTCCTCTTACTTAACTTCCTATATTTCTCCTCTCATCTCCTTTCATAGTCCTCCTCTTATCTCTCTTCTTACAGTCCTCCTCTTATGTTGACTCTTACAGTCCTCCTCTTCTGTTGACTCTTACAGTCCTCCTCTTATGTTGACTCTTACAGTCCTCCTCTTATGTTGACTCTTACAGTCCTCCTCTTATGTTGACTCTTACAGTCCTCCTCTTATGCTGACTCTTACAGTCCTCCTCTTATGTTGACTCTTACAGTCCTCCTCTTATGTTGACTCTTACAGTCCTCCTCTTACTTATCTTCTTATAGTTCCCCTCTCATCTCCTTTCATGGTCCTCCTCTTATCTCTCTTCTTACAGTCCTCCTCTTTTCTCTTCTTTTAGTCATCCTCATGTCTCTTCTTACTGTTTTCCTCTTCTATATTGTCTTGTAGCTGTGCCGTTATCATTCTCTTTTCCTGCAGTTTACCACTTTCTTCTGGTTTATGGCCCAATTTAAGCGATAATCATGCAGTATAAATGCAAAACAATCGTTGACTATTGATTTGAAAGGCCTTATCACTGGCTTTCAGTCAGCATGAAAACTATCGCTGGCTTCTCATTCTGTATAAATGCTCCCCGGTCAGAGTTTCATATAGATGGTGAAGAGCTGAGTGAGAAGTCAGTAAGAGGCCCACAATCCAGCGGTGAAATCTGCCTCTAAACGCTCTGCATGAGCACTAACGACCTCAGCAGTGACGTCAGCGCTTGTGTACTGGTTTAGCCAACCATCGTCCAGTGTAAAAGGGCCTTACAGTCCTCTCCTTTCTTCCATCTTACGGCCCTTTTACATGGGCCGGCAGTCTTTCAAATGACTGCTTGAGCGCTGAAGGTTGTCAGTGATTATACAGTAAGATTTGCCGCCGTCTTGCGGGCTTCTCATCCGCTTCTCACACACCTCAGACAAGCCACGAGTTAATGATTTTTTTAAGCTAACTGAAAAGACAGCGAAACAAACTGCAAACGACAAGCGAGGGATTTTTGTGCATTTTTACTGAACAATTATTGATCAAATTAGTTTAGTTTACTGAATTTTGAGCGGTAATCGTGACTTGTAAATGGGCTTCTACAGTCCTCCTCTTATCTCTCTTCTTAAAGCCTTCCTTTTGTCAGATAGTTGTGGTGTTTCCTGCAGCATCTACAATAATTCTGTAGGATAGTCCTCCAGGTCAGCATACCCTTGCACATCGTGTCACCCGTACGTCTTGTCTGTTATATATTAATTTTGTGTACTATTTTTACTAAATGTCAGGGTGGATGGGGACTTGGGGACTTGGCTGGGGGGATCCCATGTCCCCTGTTTCGTTTGGCTGATTCAGTCAGTACCGGTTTTGCCATTGGCAAACTAACGTCCGTCTGACTTAGTGTTTGCACCAGGCAGGGGATCATGTTGCTCTTATTGGCCATTGAGAGTAGAAGGTTCCTCAATCCCTCATGCCCAGGATCCGGCCACAGCAGAGCCAAAGTGGGCAAGTGGGTCATCTCCCTACCGTGGAAATGTAACCAGCAGGATCGTCGAGGATATTGCTTGTAACTGGCCATTATTTGGATGCTTAATTAATGGATACCAGGCTGGTCTGATCGCAACGTTCTGCCAAGACTGTAAAACGGGACGTATGTTCATATAACAATAGCAGTCACAAGTTGATACGGCCATGGTCACCTGCAGTCTTTATCGGGAACAAATCCATTTACGAATTTAACTCATCTCTATATGACCTAGTCACAACTGTGCAACGTGTCTGCAATTCCATGTACTCATAGTAATTAGAGATGAGCAAGCATACTCGCTAAGGGCAATTACCCGATCAAGCATTGCCCTTAGCGAGTACCTGCCTGCTCGGAAGAAAAGGTTCGGGTGCCGGCGCGGGGGAGCGGTGAGTTGCGGCAGTGAGCAAGGGGGGGAGAGAGGGAGAGAGAGATCTCCCCTCCGTTCCTCCACGATCTCCTGCGCCGCTCCCCACCTGCCGCCGACAGCCGAATCTTTTCTTCCGACCGGGCAGGTACTCGCTAAGGGCAATGCTCGATCGAGAAATTGTCCTTAGAAAGTATGCTCGCTCATCTCTAATAGTAATTCAAAAGTAATTTCCCAGAACCTGATACTGCCATGGATACTTAGATTACTGGAGGGTAACTGCCCCCACCCCTTTTGTGCAGAGGCTGCTGGTGCTCTAAAATCTTTTGCATTTAGGGCCGAGAAGACTGGTAGCCCATAAGGTCCAGCAAGCTCAACCAGAACTGCACTGTGCTACATTTTCCTAGTTTTGCAACCCACTAAACTCTGCCACCATCCCAGAAGCCAGTTAGGTGTGTCACGTGGGAACAAGCGGCCACACCCTCGGACCCCCAGAATATCGCTCTTGAAGTGCCAACAAGACAAACTTTGTAAACATTAGCACACCATAACCATCTCTGCTTAAATAAAATAGGCTTCCGCAATATGTCTTTCGGCAATCCATTCGGATTTTTAGCCATTGCCTGCACAGAGAGAACGACCACCTGACCAATCAGAGAGCAACATAGCGGCCTCAGTGCCATGTGTAGGTGTTTGCTCCCATAACCTGGTAGTTATAAAATCCTGACTCTGACTTGAGCTGTGTTGTTATAACCTCTTTACATCCCTAATTACTCCCTGGCATTATCTTCTATGTGGGAAACTTGGCTCTCGATCATCAAACCCTGGTTTGCCCGACTAACTTCCTTATTGCTGCTTCTATGCCAAGTACCCTGCTCTGCTACATCATTGTTGCTGAGCCATGGATTGTGTCCAGGAAACAGACCACCCACCATTCTTCACCAATAGTCCTGGGGCAAGCTGAGCACCATAAATGATCTTTGGGAAAGGGGGGAATTATACAACTACATTGGGTCTTTATCTGGATATCGTAGGAAGTACATCATAACAGCCCCCTCCTTGAAAGCCTTGGTCTGATATGTTGCATTTGACGATACTCTAAGTACCTGTGAAAAGTACCGCTAGGTAAAAGCGCCTTCTTTCTTCACTGGCGCCACTGTCAGAGTTAAATCAATGTAGAAACATTTCACTAAACAATGAGGTATCAAAAATCAAAGCCCAGCCAAGCAGATGTGGGGGGCATGGATTCAATTTCAGGTTATAAGGACACTCAAGCATCTGCTAACACAGAAACCGAGGAAGAACATAAGATTTCACTGCATTCCAGAACTAACTCAATCTGGAGATATGTAACCGTGCCTGCTCTGAACTCACAGCTCCCAGTCCATTACCGCTTTAATGTCTGGTGGAGACATTCCTATGGGAATTAATTAGCAATATCTCAACATTGCAGCCAGCTCCTTCCACCACCAAGGTGGTTTTTTTGCTACTGTTAGATCTCGGCATGAAATCTTACATTTGTTGAGTTGCATCTGACTTTATTTGCTTCCATAGGCATTTTGTGATGTGGAGATTTTTGTCATTGAGGTGAGAAGGGGCTCAAAGCTTCTCACACACTATTTTGACAAAAGTATTGGAACAAAAACATAAAAGGTGATGAAAGTCAATGTTATTCCCATTTTTCAATAAACTGTTGGGCCACCTTTGATGTCAATGACTGCAATAATCCTCCATGGGCACTTCAAGTAGTGATCTGAGGATAAAGGCTATGTTGGGCATGCATGGATGTGACATTCTAGTTCATCCCAAAAATGCTTGATAGGATTGAGATCTGGACTTTGGGCCAATGACGTTTGTGGACATTCTGCTCTCCCATACTGTGTGCTGTATGACCTGGCACTTGGTCATGTTGGTGGAGACACGGAGCTGTACCAGAGTATTGCCACAGGTAGGGTTGGGGAGACCACATTATCCAGAATGTCTCTGTACTCATTGGTGTTGAGGTTGGATTTCACTATAACCAATGGCAGAACCTCCTCCAAACTTCACTGCTGGGACAATGCAGTCATATAAAAAACGCTCTCCAGGCAACCACCACAGCCTTGTAAGGCCAACTAAAAGGAAGATGGTTTACTGTGATAAAGCTGTATACAACACTTGCTTCCACTCATTTACAGTCCAAGAAAAAATACTCTAAACCAATAGCACTGCCAATAGTGGACTTTGGAAGGCCTACAAGTGCTCCAACGTCCCATCCTGATTGGTTGCTCAGATGACATTCCACTACCACACTGCATTGTCGGCTCTACACCTGGTGGCATCTAATGGTTTCTGTACTGGGATCTCCAGTGTGATGCTCTCCTCTTTACTTAATACTCACACATCCGATTTGCATATCCTCTTCACCTGACCACACAGGATTGGTGAAGGTCTCAATACTTTTGTCAACATAGTGTTTGTTAGTAGATATACCTCTATGGAACAGTACAAAAGTGGCTGTAACCGTCATAGTAACCCATCTTGACATGAAGCTATGCTGTTATTACCTCTAGATTTCCCAACCTGCGCATCAGAAGGGCTGTACATGGCGATTGTTGTCAGAAAGCTGGCATGGACCATTTATTAGTTTGGTGTCTTTGGGGTAAAATGTTTTACAGAACTCTCACACCATGAACAGGAACATGAATAATGAGCCTTTGTTACGATGGAGCTGCAGAGCTGTGAATTAGCTTTTGATTCAACAGCCAACATCTACTTGCTGTTATTCTTCTTGTGGCCAGAAGTTAAGCCTCGGCAACGATTCCACTGGGCTTATGACTTTGACAAAGGGCGATTCTTTTTCCTTGTTTCAATAATATATAATCCGTCCAGGGCTATGAGGGCTGTTAAACATATTGGCCTGGAATATTTTTTGGAGACCTCTAGAACTGACGGGCCCCAGAGAGACGTCATTAACTCCCTTTTTTGTAACAATGGCTGGAGCTGTGAACATTTCCAGTTACTGGGGATTTACAGACTGGACGAGCTTTAATGGTGTTATTTCTATATCCAGTGAAACTTTATAAAACTTGCGACACCTTGAAACAAAAGTTTTGGTTTTGACACTTAATAACTACTAAATTGAGCCATCTTCAACTGTAGGATATCCAAGAACTGGCGTTTGATGCACAGAGTGTACATTTAAAGGGTATACTCACCAGAAGACATTTAAACCATGTCAAAGAGAGTGAGATCCATTAACTGGAGGGCCCAACGATCTTCAGAATTAGTAGTTAGTGAACTTTTGAAAAGTGCCGTTCGGCCGCTTTGTTGAACTTCTACAAAAAGTTCAGCTTGGTCCGAACTAGTTTGAAGCAAACTGAAATTTCACCAATACCCCTAAAACTTGTGTATATCACTGTCTAAGAGCCATAAAACAACTCCTCCACCTCCACTCAGTGGTTAGCATTATTGCGTTGAAGTGCTGGAGTGCTTGGTTTAAATTTGACCAAGGACAACAACTGCATGGAGTTTGTATGCTCGACAGCTGTTCCCTGACTCCTCCATACACATAAACATTCAGCTCAGTCAAACCTTCATGTGTTTAGAGAGGTAAGTCACAGACAGACAGCTGTTGTGGTGGCTTATCTCCTAAGGAACAATACGATTGAGGGTTGGGATTGAATGTTCCCGATATTCTTATTTCTCCTAACATCATCTGTCTGGAGAAGCTTGAGCCACCCCCATACACCATTAGGCCCTTGGAAGTCAACCCTTGTACAGTGGCCATATCTATATGCACTAGCTAAGTAATCTAAGAGATCATCCAAAAGGAGCATCATCTTTAACTATCATTAATCATACATCATATCAAACTAGAGTTGGTTACGAGTTGTTGAATGATACCATTGGTGGCAGATGTCAGTTCTGGAAAGCAGTCAGGGTCTTGTAGTCGCAATACAATTTACAATACAATATACAAATATAACGTTTGTTAAAGGGGTTGCACCAGAATTACATCTATCCACAAGATGAGGGTTAACTTGCTAGTCAGTGGGGGTCTTATCAATCTCCAGATAGGGACTCCCATGTTCCGCCCTCTTGTCACTGTAGGGGTTGTTTCTCCCCTCGCAGTGACATCTCTATGAATGGGGCACTGGCTGAGCACACGCAGAAGCTCTCTATTCACTTCAATGGGTCTGATGGAAATACCTGGGCAGGTGCCGCTGGGGTATCATGGTAGTCCCATTGAAAGCGCACCAGTCTCTTTCTCACTGCAGGGTGTGCAGTAATCCCACATTGAGAAGGACTGGGGATACATGACCCCGATCTTGAGATCAGCAGGGGTACCAGTAGTGAGACCCCCACTGATCAGCAAGTTATCACCTATCCTGTGGATATCTTGTGAATAGGGAATAACTTGTAATTTTGGCACAACCTGCAGCATCCCATAGGGAGACCCTGGACACCTGATATACGTGGGTAGTTGGGAGGGTTACGTAATGGCTTGTCATGGCGGCACTTACCAGACTACTTTCCCTGAGGGACACACGCAGCCAAGGCCAGAGTGTAACTGCATGCCACCAAAGACACCCCTGGGATAGGGAATGCTAATAAACAGGAAAGTGGGGGTAGTAGTTGTCATGGGTGATGCCACCATTCTAATACACTGGAATGATCCTCGATGGAGAATAATTACAGACACAGCCAGCCTTTGAGTACCTAAGGGTCCCTCGGAACGGTTAGGGCCCGGTATAAACTTTACTTTAGTAAACTTGAAAACAATTATTACAAGGCAGTTTCATTAAAGTCTTTACAGTGCAGGCAAGGCAAGAGAGTTGAGGTCAGGGAGGAAACTTAGGATGACACCGGTCCTGCAGTCTATGTTATCTGCCAGGAACTGCTCCTGGAAGGGGAACCCTCTGGAGGAAGAAAGGAGTAGGTATCACTCCCCAGACACTCTTGCAGCAATTATTAACTTGAATTATTCTCACTCAGTCTTGGAGAAACATGGGTGAGACTATTAAAGGGTGTACTTCTACGCGGTGATCCTGGCTCTGGACGGCCGCTTAGCAAAACCTGAAGATTGATTAGTACCTCTGTAGTGGCCTTGTTTGGAGAATTACTTATGACTGCTCACTCTCTTATTGGGGCTCACTCCACTCACATCCAGAATTCAATCCTCACGGGATATCTCTCCTCCGCTTCCATCTTCACCACAAGGAAGCTGAAGGTGCTTCCATGTGGCTCTGTGTTTGGTAGTGATCCAGATGAATCTCCTCTGAACACAGATTGAAGACCCCTTCCCGCTCTCATGCACTCCTATGTATACCTTCACTCACACCATGTGACATGACAGACTGATACATTTACATACAGGCAATGATTTTATTAAAGTTAACCTCTCAAGACACATACGGGAAATAACAAGACAGGCATGCACAGTGAATCTACATGAGACAAACATGTATGACATTCATTGAGGAGACCAGGATGATGTTCTGGGCCACTACCCAACCCCTTTGAGCAATTTTTACACAGCCTGTTGATTGGGCATGAACATTGCCCGGTCATTGAGCCATGTAAAAGGGCTAATAATCAGAAAATACTTATTCATCAGCTTATAGTGTCTTTTTAGCAAACATAAAAACACCCGCTTGTTGGCTGCCGATTAATGACAACAGTATGGGAAGGAACAATTGTATTAATGATCGTTTGTCCCCATACCAGCACTAATTGAGCTCTGATCAACATGTAAAAGGACTTTTAGTGGGATTTACTGACCAAATTGTACTTGATAGAACAGTTTTCATGTCTGATCCAATATGGAGGGGTGATGGGCCAGTTTAGGTGATTATAGCTTATATTTTAGTAATTGAATGACGCGGCTTCACATGGGTTTACTTCATGGAACTGTTCAGAAACATGATGCTACAGCCTCTCATTGGCTCAGCAATCACCGGATTTCATCATCTGTCACAACAATCACCGGGACCACAGCGGGGCTGAGGTCCTGGATTCCATTGGCCATGGAGGGGCAAGTATAGTTCACTTTATTATTTTAATCCAGGGGGTCCTATTGAAGCAGGGTATTACAAGGACAACCCCTTTAATATTTGTAATTACATTTTTGGCAAATTTATTGAGCGGTAGGTCTTAGAGAGCTGAAACCCGGTCTTAAACCCCTGGAAGTGCCTGATTTACCCATGTGGCAAAGTTGGTGCAGATTGGTCAAGTCATTTGGCCGTACATAAAGAACAGACAGCAGAAATCCATTTTGAAATATATGAAGTAGTGAAAGATAGCATGGAGGACCATGTGAGAGCCCAGCGCAGTCTATAACTGGTCTTTCCTGCCAACCATTGGAATGGATTTCCTTCAGAGGAAAATTTGAGGGATTGTAGGGATTGATGTTAATTGCTTCTTTCTCATTAACGTGTTTTGTGCACGGACCTGCTCTATCTTTCTGCGTAATCTGTGGTAGGTGCGCAAATCACAATAGTCTGTGCAATTCAGTGAAGAACAGAAACCATCTGGACCTCATTAGGCGAGATAGTTTTTTAAATCAGGACAGGGGTGTTTTGCGCGTGCAAAAAGTATAGTACTCTGTGCCAATACATGCGCGATGCTACCTTGTTCATAGTGCAAATGCATTGCCTTGAAGCGCGCACATTTATGCATATGGTCATCTGATTAAGCCCTTAAGGCCGGCTTCACATGATCATAAACGTACTTGCACACGCAATTGTGTTTTTTTTGTATATACAAAAGAGAACTCACCGATGCTCCCGGCCATCGAAATGGTCAAATTCTGTCATGAGTGCCGGACGTGGTCTTTTCTTGCGCATGTACTGCTGTTTTTTTCTTGTGCGACATAATTTCACATGCAAAATATGCACTCGTAAGTAAACCCATTGAAACCAAAGGGCTCCACTTTCTGCGTATTACGCTGCAAAGATTTTGTGCACAATTCAGGCCTTGGGATTGACCATTCATGTATAATCAGTGAGGATTCGACCAAGTTTATGGATCAGAGCTGTAGTACCAGGCACAGCCAAGTGTGGTGCCTTCATAAACTTTGATGGGCGGTGTGGTAATGATTGAAGGGGCTTCTGGGAGTGATATCATCAATACTCTCTTGGCTCTGCAAACTGAGATTTAAGTAGGGGGTAGTTCACATCTACTACCGGCTTGCTGGTGGCTGATAAGATCAATTCGGGATAGGCAGAATCAGCCACAATGATTGCAGGGAGAATTTGTCCTGAATTTGGTGCTGCGATGTCACAGTTCTTTCTCTGTCCCCTCTTATACCCAAGAGTAGCTCAGTGAGTCTTATCAAAACAGAAGGCAGCTTTGTAGCTGATGTGGCTCCAAGATCTGCGATCGAAGGCTAGAGTCAGGGGGGTAACTATAGAGGATGCAGGGGATGTGGTTGCACCCGGGCCCAGGAGCCTTGGGGGGCCCATAAGGCCTCTCTTCTCCATATAGGGAACCGAGTACTATGAATAAAGCATTATAGTTGGGGACCCTGTTACAGGTTTTGCATCAGGGCCCAGGAGCTTCAAGTTACGCCTCTGGCTAGAGTAGACAACTGGTTGTCATCAATATGGCAGGCTTCAAAGGACTTCTTCAAAGAATCCTTATACCTCTTCTTTTGGTGCTTCTCTGTTTCGGTTGGCCAGTTCTTAGTTCAACATACAGCGCTGTCTTGGGCACACAGTATTTCTCCATCATGGTAATATACCCTGCTCGGCGTAATTGCATCTTCAAGAGCATGGCTTCAATGCTGGTGATTTCCATTTGTTTGAGGACTTCAGTGTTGGTAGTGAAGTCATACCAATGAATGTTGAGAATGGTGCGGAGGCAGTGCAGATGAACATGCTCGAGGAGTCATCGGTAGAGGTGATTGATGATCCAAGAGCCATATAAAAAGGTTGTCAGTATGACAGCTCTATATACACTGACCTTTGAGTTTTTCTTCAGATGTTTGGTGCACCTTTCTCTTTTGTATAGTCTACCAAAAGCGCTGCTTGCATTTGCTAATCTGTTCTCAATCTCTTTGTCAGTCTTGGCATCTGAGAAGATGGTGCGACCCAGGTAGCTGAATAGACAACCTTCAGTTCAGACTCACCAATGGGGATACAAGGATGATGATAATCTTCCTGAGGTATGGGCTGCTAGAGAACTTCTGTTTTCTTAAAACTGATCTCCAGGCCAAATAGGCTGTTAGCTGTTGTACATTGCAGCGCTGCCTCCGAGTGGGACACAAGTGCAGCATCATCGGCAAAGAGTAGCTCTTGGGCGGTGATATCAAGTGTAAACACTATCCTGGGCATCCAGATCTGTTGTCGCTCTCTGAGGCATCATAATGAAGAAGATTGTAAAGTATGTAGGTGCAAAGACACATCCTTGCTTTATACTATTGTCTATTAGAAAGAGCTTGGAGCATTCATTGTTGAATTTACTCAACCGCACCGGTCTTCATGAAGTTGGATTATCATATTGAGGAATTTTGAAGGGCATCCCAGTTTTGCAATAATGTTCCAAGGTCCTTCACTACTAACAGTGTCAAAAGCTTTAGTGAGGTCAACAAAAGTCATGCTCAGTCCCTTGTTTTGTTCCCTACATTTCTCTTGAAGCTGTCAGAGAACAAATCCCATGTCAGTGGTCTACCTAGAAAACCCCTTTAAGGACCTTTAGGCCTCCTTCACACGGGCAACACGGCATCGCCGCAAGAAAATCCCAGCAATATCACATTATTGCACCGTGAGATATTACTGCGTCTTCTCGCGGCAATACCGTGATTTTGTAGCACTAAAAAGTCGCATGTGATGCTACAAAGACTTTGTAGCACCACATGCAAGGAATTTCGGGGGAGGTGGGGGTGCTTGAAATATAAGCCCTACCCTGAAAATAAGCTGTAACTAAAGAAAAAAAAATGTATACATCACCTCTCCCGCTCTGTCCGGGGTGTCGCCACAGCTTCTCCCCGGGTCCCGGCCCTGATCTTAATCTTCTGGCCGGGGATTGGAAGCACTGGCTGTGATTGGCTGCCACTTAGCCAATCACAGCCAGTGCTTGAAGAATGGCTGTGATTGGTTCAATCACTGCCATTCATTGAGTACTTGCTGTGATTGGCTAAGTGTAAGCCAATCACAGCCAGCGGTTCCAGGAGGCAGGGATTTTTGAACCCCCGGCCAGAAGAGAAGAAGATGATCAGTGCCGGGACCCGGGGAGACGATGCGGCTGGGCTGACAGCGCGGGAGAGGTGATGTATGTGTATTTTTTTTCCCCCTGCAGTTAGGGCTTAGATTAGAGCTTTGACAGTAGCATTTCCAACTGTTTAACTGCATTTTCGTGCGATGCGATGCAACAGAGAGGAAGGCTCCATAGTGAAACATGGGCTACAAAACCTCGTGAGTCGCGGGCCTGTAGCCGGACCCATGAGGTTTTTGTGTCGTTTTGTAGCATGCTACAAAACATCTCATGTGTGAAGGAACCCGTAGGAAAGCATGGGCTTCTCATACATGCAATTTGTAGTATTGTAGCAACGCTACAAAACCACGTGACTTGGTTGCCCGTGTGAAGGAGGCCTTATAGTATACTGTCATATTCCAATCTATTTCTTGCACTCTCGCTGCTTCTCTATAGTATCCAAGAACCTTCTCCCTCTTTCTTTCCTTCTGCTCCTTGTCATTTCCCTTGGGCATTTCTTTAAAAGTGAGGTGGCCCCCAAAGCCTTGGCCCCATATCAATAGTTATACCCACTTTCCTGAAGCTGATCTCTTTAATTCCCATCATCCAATATCCACGAATTCTTAGAGCTCCCTTTAATCACTCCGAATTATGAGTGATGTAGATTCTAGGCGTTGGCTCTGGACCCAGCATCTGATATTGATTTCTACTAGTCTTCTGTTGCCATGAGAATGTCTTGCACCTTCGGACAAACTCAAAATCCCCACTTACTGTTAAATGCCGCCATGGGAAATTTGTACAACTCTGTCTATTCATATTATTGGAAAGCCATCAGTGATCACGTCAAAATGTCATCAACTGTACAAACAAGACACAGAGGCGTCTTCCCATATTACTTACGTTTTGTGCTTTCCATTTTTTAGTACTGGAGAAGCCTATTCACGTAATCACATTTTCCAATGAATTATGCTGCAGGCCAGAAGTCCCCCGAGACACAAAACCAAACTAGAAGTCAACTGATGAAGTGATGATTGTCTGTTTATTGACAAGTGACCCAGCAAGCACAATGAGAATTGGTAAGGGGAAACCTCTGGCATCAGCCAATGTACAGAAGCCATGATACGAAGCCAGGAAAAAGGAGTATACAAAAATAAACAGGTTATAATGGAGCCGAATACCGAATATGATTTCATGATGTGAATCAATGTCCTTGAGAGAAGAATGGCTTCACGGGGTGTTAGGAACGTATACATCTGAAGGTCACGTCATGATGGTTATTCCAAGTCAGGAATCCACAGGGTTACAACCATTGTATATAAAGTAGGAGTATTACAGCATATGAAAGGGGATCAAAAGTAGGCTGCTTCTCATTGTCCAAGGTGTATAGAGGATGAAGAACCCTAATAAGTCTACACCAAGAGGTGGTCCATCAAGTCATACACTGAGTGATCAGTCATTGGTTCGTTGTGCCGCACTTGGTTTGTACATTTTACTATATGGTCTGGTGATTCTGATGATCCACAGAGCTTACAAAGCAACCCGGATAATTAGCCCTTTCCCTCTTATAATATACACTCAATAACCACTTTATTAGAGCCCCATCTAGTAGTGCGTTGTGGTGCAGTTTCCACTAGTTGATGATATTGTCCTGCAGGAATATCGGCCCCCGCGGACAGGCAGCTTCTTGTAGTTGCCGCAGATTAGATGGCAGTGCTGACATGTTCTGACCGGGTGACCGGAAGGGGTCAGCGATTCATGATGCCTCCGCCAAATTTTGACCTCCCATCAGCACTGCGCAATATAAGTGCCACGTAATGTTTTTCCACTGCTCAGTGATACAAGTTTTGTGCTCTTTTGCCCGCTGGAGTCATTCTGTTTCTCTTAGACACAATGGCGCTGGAACTGGTCGCCTGCTGTTATACCATCCGTGCGGAGGAATGGTAAGCTGTGCATTCAGACATGTTACTTGGAGCCCGGCGTTGTATTTAGCTGACTGTGCAGTGTCTGGTCATTGGTCAGAACGATTCCTGACATCCTCCTCCGACCCCTTTTAGCGACATCTTGTTTCCGTCCGCAGGATCCCCTTTTGCTGGATGTTTTCGTTGATCATGCCATTCTCAGTATACTCTCCACACCGTTACACAACAAAAATCCACGCGGTTGGCGGAGACCCCCGGCTAGTTTAGCCCCGATGACCCGGCCTCATAAATCCCTCAGATCGCTGGATTTTCCCATCCACTGTGAATTCACACTGAAACCGATTCACAGAAAACTTGTCACGTGATTTCATGCTGCACTCCGGGGTCACGGGCAGAATTTCCATACAGGAAGCGCCAATCTAGTAAATGTCTAGGGACGTAATAAAGCCCCGGGATTTCTGATAAAGGGCCGGTGGCGCTACTGAAGTGGCCATTCCGTGTACAGATGTAGCAAAGTTTACATTTCTGGACTGCGGTTTTTGCCTCTTTCTTGGCTTTTGTTGTGGTAAGATAAGGACATTTGTTGCACCAAGTACATTTAAACTTTGCTAAATCCGTACATTTTTATAGTTTCCCTCGATGTACAATAAAAGGAAAACGTCTCCGAAAGCCAAAATGCAAAAAACTATTTGTATGCAGCGATCTGCATGTATTACAATGTTTACTGCATAAATAGATGCTTATTGGCTTTATTGGCTCCATTCCAGCCAGTAGATCGCTGTATCGGGCCATTCACACCCTTCAGTCTGCCATGTACAGAGGAACATGTTTGAGATCCTTGTCTGGCTGCAGTGTAATTGCCTCAATTCCACGATTCTCTTGCAGACTGCAGCAGGTTTTGGTTCCGGATTTCCCTGTATTTTATTTCATTTTCCTAATCTCTACCTTCGTTAACCTTCTACGTCTTGTAACAGAGAGCTATTTCATCAGAATGATGGTGGCCAGACAGATCTTTAGGGTGTAAACATCCCAGGGAATCGTTGTCTCCAGTTACTTACAGTATTCCATAGTTTTTGAAAACCATGAATTTTTTTTTATATCAGTCATAGATTTGCTTCTGTTCAGTAGAGCTACGGCTGGTGAAACACATTAGTAACGATTATTCTATGCATCAGTCTGCAGTTCTCAGCCTTACTGCATTTTTTTTTCTGACAATCACTGAAAACAGCCATATAGTTACTGGCACAGCAGGGCAAACATGTGCACCAGCTCAGCATGCTGGCAGCCATACTGCCAAATGAGGGAGCTGATTACACCTGTGCGGGACACCGATGAGACGGCCACTCACACAACCTCCTATATAGAGGGGAATGGATGCTTGGTGTACATAGTGGATACAAAGTGTCAGACCATTCTGATACATGTAGTGCACCACGCAGACAAGCAACTTATTAATGACGCCATAATAGTTTGGTGGGCTGCTCTGCACCTCAAAAAGTGAGGCACATTGGTACTGCCACCCTCCACCCGCCTGAATGCCAGTTGGATGACCCCCCCGGATGGCGTTGGAAGCAATGTTTAAGTGTTTCAGCTTGGTGCTTGAAATCCTGGTCAGAGATGCAATTCACTCTTATTCTTCCAAACCCCGATCACTGGGATTTAGGCTTTGGATAAAGGCATTTCATCCAGGTTCGTTAATGTCAGATATGAATCAAATATCATCTATAAAGCACATGAGGGTCCCTTATATGTTCCTCCAAAGCCCCTATATAATCAGTGTATTTGGGGAATATTTGTCTAAATATGTGAATTTGTTACTATTGTTCCTTGATATGCCATCAGTCTGCCTCTGGGTCACCGCTCCCTTCTCCATGTACCAAAGCCCCATATATAGATGTTACATTCCATCTTGTGTTGTATTCAATCATTATTATCTTCCTTTTTCATGCATATACAGTATTTTAACACTTTAATTTCATAATTCTACATTTTTTTATCCTTTTATTTTTAGCATTATTTCTTTAGTTTTCTTGATCTGGGCCCTGTCATCTCACAGCGGTCTCCGGTGTTTGGGGAGATATTAACCGATGTTTCCATCTCACATCTTTTTAATATTATTACATTATAAAATATATATATTTTTACGACTCAAGGGGTATTAACCCTTTGCAATCCAATTTTGGATTCAAGGTTTCCTAGGGGGCTTTCTCTTTCTGCCATTATACAATGGCACCGTCTGCTGGCTAGAGCCAGTACTGCGGTATGGGAGATGCTAGAGAGGACCCCGGCAACAGAGCGGCCAGTAATATACAGTAAGAATACCCTGGCGAACGTTTTCCGACATCGGAGCTGTACAGCCTTCAATCAGAATGTCTTCAGATGTCAGACAGTGGATTGGAAGGGGTTAATACTGTATGCTACACATTTTGTCAAATGTAACCCATTATTATTTCCAACTCCTCCCCCTTGCCAGTAAATCCTATTGCTATGACTGCCTGTGACTACATCTCATTGTCATTCAGTTTGCATTTATTTCCTTTTTTATCTTTTTCATTCTACTTTGGTTTTACGGTTTTACTTTTCTTCTTTCTAACAATGAAATGTATTATACTCATATAGGCGAATGCGCTCTGATCACACTTCCGGTTGTTGGAGCGCATGCGTATTTGACATTTGGAACACTAAAGAGTGCGCCCCGTATCTCATGTCAACACTTTCAGCAATCGGGAACGCCAGTGAAAGCAGGTCTTGTAGACAGATGGATCACAGGACATCATCTTTCGTTTGGATGGCGGCACTTGCGTGTGGCAGTTGCCTGTAGAGCGGTTTCTGAGTGATTACATCATCATCACAACAGTGGAGTCTGGAGGAGGTTCTGTTATAGTGGGGGGTTTCTGCTGGGAAGGACTAAGACTATTGGTTATAGTGAAGTCCATCCTCACCACCAATGGGTACAGAGACATCCTGGACAATGTGGCATCACCTCCCCTGTGGTAATACTCTGGTACGGCTCCGTGTCTCCACCAACATGCCGAAGCGCCATGTCATAAGGCACACAGTGTGGAGGAGCAGAACGTCTGCAGATTTCCTTGGCCAGCCCAAAGTCCGGATCTCAATCTCTTCAAGCATCTTTGGGACGAACTAGAACGCTGTGTCTATGCACACCCAACACACCCGTCATCCCCCAATACTATCTGAATCTCTCCTTGAGGCAAATTCCTCCACACATTTATGAGAATTTGGTGGAAAGCAGCCTGGGATGGTTACTGCAGTCATTGAGATCGAAGATGGCTCAATATTTTGGTGAGAAATGTGAGTAAAATCAAATTCCATCTCCTTCAATGTGTGTCCAATACTTTTGTCCCAATGGTGTAGATTAATTATCTTGAACTAACTAAAGTGCCCTTATGGGATCACCCTTCGACTTACTACTTGACTTCTAAAGCCAATTGGCTTTCCTTGATGATTCCGATGTGTCATAGTAACAAGGGTCAGGAACAAGGCATCCAGTAATTTGTATTAAATGGGGTTGTTATAGGATTATAAATCAACGTGCTGAAATGAAGAATAGGACATCTTAACCAATCCAGCATATCTTCCTTGTGTTTAGGTGGCACTGTGGAGGTATTATTCCATCTCCCTTATTTGCAGACTGATGTATGAAAACCCAGTCCTAATAAATCTCCCCTGTTGTGTTTCCATGTTATAAAATACCAAGTAATAATAAAATACCAACATATATTATATCGATGCTGCATTTTACATTTACCTACTACAGGGCCAATGTTAATCAATTGTGATGGTACAAGTAGAAAATATGTAGACGTCTTCAAGGAAAAGCAGTAGCAGTTGTTTTTCTTGGCGGCAGGGACTCATTCCATAGAACGTCCTCTCTTTTCTTGAGTCTCTATAGGTGGTCCCATCACGAGCCTCTACCTCGGTGGCACTAGAATATCAGCCACATGTTCATGTTACAAGGCCAGATCAGGACAACCACTCATCCTTTAATAAAATGCCTTTGGACATAGCCGGCACAGGGATGTGGGGAGAAGGCTGCTGGCGGCTGTTCCGGATCACCTGGACCACATTAAAGAGCAGCAGATGATTGTCTTCATAGAAGGAACATCTTTAACATTTTAAATAAAAGAATGTTAGGCATAAAATGATTAAAATAGCACACATTAAGACACAAGAACATCTGTTTTCCCCATACCTTCCTCATGTCAGTACTCCTTTTATGCTCTAGAAAGTCATAAACTGAAGATATATTTAGTATTTTTGCTTTTAAGCTCAATTATATATAAAATATCAGGTACTCTTAAAGTACAAGTTACCCTGATGGCAGGACTACATATGGTAATTTATGGTTGGTTGTTGAATCACATGTTGCATGTACCGTAGATGGGCTAAACTGGATTACCTTAAAATGCCCATTAAGTAGGTAGACTTTGTGTGGGGAATCCCAAGCTTGCACCCCCAGAGTAGTCTCTAATAGCTACCGTTGATGATTTGCAGATGGTATTTAAGAGTGGAGGTGCCAGAATCCATAAAACGTGTGGTGTGAGGCCAGAGCTGGGGGAGTACAGGCAACGTGATAAGACAGATACAGATCAGTGCAGGCAGTGATCCCAGGGCAGAGTCAGGAAACAGTTTGGGTCAAATCCAAAATAGCAAAGAAACACACACTTTCACAAATGAACAGGATCCAAGAACCCGCGTTGCTCAGCCAAGGTGTGGAAGTTCTGAGCAGGCTTTAATAATTAGAGGAGCAGAGTCATAGTGTGTGGAGAGCCTGGCATAGCTGGGAATGTTGCAATCAGTAGGAATGCTCCTGCTGTTTTGTCATCTCCTGTCTTCTCCTTCCTTGGTTGGGCAGTTGCTATGCACCTGTTCTACAGTAAACCATTATAGTGGGGCAGCTGATCACACTGCTTCAGCTCAGTCTTATTTAGAAAGGAATTCCTTATTGGTTAGCTAGGGTTATCTAGCCTTTAAAAATTGTTCCCTATTCTCATTCACTTCAATTGGACAAGCCTGTAGTACTCAAAAAGGACGCTATAAAAATAAAGCATTTTGAGCAGTGACAGAATCATGCTTAAAAGTAAAAAATGAATAGGCTGCAGCACTTGTGATGCAACTCCTTCACTCAGCTGATCGTGGGGGTCCTGAGTGGGAATCAGATATTATTTTTCAAAGGTTGTAAAAATTCTTGGCTTCTGAAGAGTATTGCTGGTTATAGTGTAAGCTATGTACATTTCCATCCAGTATTCCTTGCTTGTTTCTAGTAACTTGTTAGTGTAGATTTGTTTCTGCAGTTATTCCTGTCAAGTTATCGCTTCTCAGGCCTTAGTCAGACGGGCGTTTTTTCACGCGATTTGCGCATGCGCATGCGATTCGCGCATGTATAGAACCAATGGTTCGCTATGGTATCGGTCACATGTCCGCTTTTTATGCGGATATGCGATAAATTATAGGACACGACGATTCGCAGATCGCGCCTATCTGCGTTCGGCGTTTTATGTGCGCACCAAAATCATTTTTTTCGCCGGTCAGTCTAAGTTTCATGCGCATTTTGATGCGCGCGGCGATTTTTCTCTGGTCAGACGGGCGTTTTGCTGCGACGATTAACGCGGCTAGGTGCAGATTTTTCCGTGATTTTTCGCCTCCGGTCACGCGATTTGCGCATGCGCATGCGACATGCGATGTGCAAATCGCGCGAAAAAACGCCCGTCTGACTAAGGCCTCAGTCTGTTTTTTCCCTTTTTTTTCTTTCCCTCTCTTTGTATCTGTCATTCTGTCTTGCCTTGCTTCTTAGTTCAGCTCTGCTCAGTTATCAGGGTCAGTGTGTCAGATAGGATTTTCATGAAGGATATCTTTAGGGACAGTGATGTCTTGTGTTAGGGCCAGCAGCAGGGAACTTTGGGGAAAGAATTAAGAAACGTTAAAATTGGAGGCAGCTTGCTTTTATCTGCTCCTCATCATCCGTCTGCTCCATTATCTGATAACCAACATGACCGTCTATCTACTCCATTATCTGACTACCATCATCATCATCCATTTTTTTCTATGATCAGTTAATCATCACAATTCCGTTGTGATCACCTATTGGTTAGTAAGACTAGCCCAGTACCCTTTTTCTGTAGAACACGTGAAGATCTTTTGCCAGGATTGAGGAATGTGATAAAATGCAGCACCATTTTGATTTTTGCTATGGGACTCCCCCAGCTCACACCACTGGTTATCCTATTACCCTATTTTAAATATGACTTTGGTATCAATGTAGAAGCAGAACACTAATTCTCTTTTGCATATACGTAACTTGCAATGTCTAAATACCATGGGCCACTAGAAATAAGAACAAGACTAATGAAAATTTTGGAGTGATCCCCAGTTATTTCCAATAGGAAGCCATGGATTTCTTGAATATCGACACAGGTGTCCAACAGAGGTGTGGCCTGTCACCATTTCTTTTCAATCTAGTGCTCGACCACATCATGAAAGGAGCAACTGGGCCAAACATAGTTGGTGTTTTGGGTCTTAACTCACTGCAATGAATTATTGACTTGGGCTTTGCGGATGATTGAGCTCTCCTCACACCATTGATTCGTAAACTCCAACAAATAACATCAGCTCTGGGGAAAAAAAGTAGCAATGGTTGTTTGAGGATTAACTGTGAGAGGACACAGATTATGAAAGTTGGATACGTCACATCCACAAATGCCTTGATCATGGCCAACAGATAACAATGATTTCAAGAGGTCAACCGGTTTACCTACCTAGGTCGTACAATCACCAATGACAGGGAAACCAAGCATGATATCCAGTGTTATATCAGGAAGGTGTAGACAATTTTTCCTACATCTACTCCCTATACAAACAAAGACATGTCTTCTGAACACTACCATGATCCGGACTGCCATATGTCCAGTGGGGAACATGGAACGTGGTTTTCACTGGTTTTCATTTAATAATAAATAACACTTCTTTTTAGATTTGAATAAGTGCACATTTTTTCAAAAAGGGTTGCACCATCTCACAAGCGACTTTCAGACTTTCTTATTGCACAAATCCTGAGTCATTGAAAGCCAACTCCATTTTACTGGGAACATTCTACCCTCCCTTAGACAAGACTGGTAAGAATCGCTACCTCACAGAATCCAGAAAATGAGAAGCATCAATGGGGAAGGTAATAGATCTCTTGGAAACATACACTTATAGAGGACTTGTGCACGGTCTACCTTTCATGCTGAAATTCTTGCCTTTGACCCTCCAAGACGGCATTCTTTTGTTACCCGATGCATCGAAAAGTATGGCAGGACCCAAGTCTGGATTTTCCCAATTGTTTTTTGTTGACCACTAGTTCACTGCTCTGGGTCAGCTGTTCCCATGTACTGAATTAGGGGTGCAATGACTGAACCGCCAAGTTCACCTCCAGCAATAGCCTCATTGCTTCCTCATTCTCACTGCTAGGAATGATCTTTCCCTCAGTTTTCTGGGTGCACGTCCTGTGTAATGTCAGGATAATCTGTTCTCCATATGTGATCATCCAGGAAATCCATCAAAAACTTTCCAGTGCTTTCTATTCCAGTAAAACTGACTAAACACAACATGTGGGAAGATGTGACACTAGGATGTGTCTTCATTGTGTCATATCTGAGAAGAAGGTGATGAGAAGGTCAGAAACTACCCAGCATGTTCTACTTATACTATAAATTCTCACACTAATCACATCAATATTTCCACATTATACCTCAAGACCTTCTGGTATATAAATAAGCTCTCCTTCTGGATGAAGGATAAGCAGCATCTCTCTAGTGCCTAGGGAGCATTTTCTGGCTTGTAAGACTCCCTATACCAGCCTGGTGGTCTCCACAAGGAAAAAGAGCCCCCTGAGAAGAGCCAAGACAAGGTGTTTTGGTGCCCAAGGCAGAATAGCCAAATTGGCAATTCAAAACCACTTTACCTGTTAATACAAAAGTTTTAAAAACATTTTAAAAGATGCAGACAAAGGTTAAATAAATAATTAACGCAGTGACTTAAAAGTGACGCGTTCTTTGATTTGAGACCTTCACTTTGATTTTCTTCTCCATTCATCCCAGACTCTCATGGCCATTTCTTATTGCTTCTGGAACCAATCCCCACTCTCTATAACAACAGAAACTACCTGCTGCCCCTTAACACTGCTGTCCCGCTGCTAATACCAGTACTGTGCTTGATGTTGCCCGAAGTGCCCCAACTACAGTATGTACAGTGCTTCCTAATGTCCCCAACTAACTATACCTCTAAAATAAAGGTTCCTGATGATGTGGACACCGACAAAGGCAGGATTATAACTACAAATTGTTAGGTCCCAAATCTAATCAAAGGATAGAGATGGAGAAGCATTCAAGCCCGGACCCCAAAACCAAATCAGACCACACCCACAAATTAATTCAAACCCCCAAGCCAGACTCCAAAATTAATACAGACCCTAGATTTGACCCCAAAATCTATAGTAAACCTAGATCAAACCACAAAATCAATAGAGACCCGAAACTAGATCCCAATATCAATACGGACTGTAGACCAGACCGTGAACTCAAAGTAGACCCTAGCTCATACTCTAAAATTAACACAAATCCCAGTCCCCTAAATTTAGACCAGAACAAAAAAAAATTACTCACCCATCTTCACTTCTCTTTTGCTCTAGACGCCACCTCCACTACACTGGGTCCTGATGCTGTTTGGATGGTAATAATGCATTCCCATTGATATTAATTGATTTTAAAGAAAGCAAAAAAAAAGGGCAATAATTATCTGGTGAAGTCATGAAGGTCTGGTCTAGATGGAGAAGAAAAGGAATGAGTTCAGAAGATGTCTCATGTAAGTAACTGGATTTAATTGTTTACTATGAGTTTATCACTGGTTAGTATTTTATTACTATCTTCATGTATCCAACTACTATATGATCACTATATTTAGTGTCAGTATGGTAGTAATTTTGGTATTTCGGTGGTTTTTATTCAGGAATGTCATGTTGTCATTTAGTTGTGGTATTGTGGTTCTATGCAGTCACTGCACGGTACACAAATGGGCAGTCACATGCCATCTGTCTGATGCAGATTTCAAATATTGTTGCAAGTTCAATCCCCGAATGGTTCAGGTAGCCGGCTCAAGGTCGACCCATCCTTCTGAGGTCGGTAAAATGAGCCCCCAGCTTGGTGAGGGGTAATAAATAAAAATTACCTGAAAGCTCTGCGTAATAAGTTGGCGCTATACAAATAACATGATTTTCATTTATTTCAGCTGAGGATTTGCATGCAAGCTTTAGCCTCATGCAATGGGTGCAGTCATTAACTGCTAATCCATGTGCAGTTAAGCTGATGAGGGATATGTTACATGTGACTTCTTCTTTCTTCAGCATGAATTGAAATTCTGCACATGGGAAAATTTATGACATAAAATTCCATTCAAATTTAGGGACTCGCTTTTAATTTTGCTCGGGGCCACACTTTGTCTAAAACAGGCCTTGACCTGCATATTGCAAAGAAACCATTGAGGTAGAATGGGAAAATCCAGCCCTCTGAGTTACTTCCAATGAGCCCTGGTCATCGGTGCTAGACTAGCTGGGGCCAGGATTTCACTACAATTGCTGGGGTTTTCTTATGTAATAGTGTGGAGAACATACCGAGAATGATGTGATTGAGGAAAAGCATCCAGAGAAAGGGGATCCTGTGGGCAGAAACAACTCATCACAAAAAGGGGCAGGAGGATGTCAGGACTTGTTCTGACCAACAGGCAGCTGGCAGGCTGAAGTAGCTGAGTACAAAGCTGGTGCTCCAACTAACGTGTCTGACTAGACAGCTCGCTGTTCCTTAGCATGAATGTGCTATAATAGCAGGCGACCAGTTCCAGCGCCATTGTGTCTAGCAGAAACAGAAAGACTCCAGCGGGCAAAAGAGCGCAAACCATCTATCACTGAGTGGCGGAAAAACACCTCCTGGTCAAATGAATGCAGATATTTGTTGCACCATTGTAAGGGGGGGGGGGGGGGGGGGGGGACACATAAAGGATTACATGCTCCATTGTACTTGGGTATGGAAGTAATACTGATGTACATTGTTTTATGGCCCTGCCAGGACCTTCAGAGGTTTGATGGAACCCAAATCTTAAATAGTGAGCAGCTGAAGGACCCTGTCTCCTCACCTGACCCCTAAGTGGTGGTCATCTTGGAGAAGGACATAAGAATTCAGATATAAAATGAAGGACCCTTTTTCATATAATGAGTGACGGGCAAACAATGCCTGGCACCCATCCCTGTGATGCTTGCTCTGCACAGGAGCGAGCATTACTAACAGAGCAGGGAAGTGGGGAGGCTGGAGGAGCATTCTTTCCCCGCTCTCCCTCTGCCCCTCTCCATTCACTGTAAGCAGCGGCTGTTCAGTACTGAACGGCTGCTGTTTACATTGAACGTCATGTTGTTCAGATTTTAAGATGTTTAAAGTGAACGACTGGACAATACTCGTCCAGTCATTCAGTTTCTGCATGCTTTTACATAGGGTGATTATCGTTCAAAACCCTGCGGGAGAACGATAATCATCTTGTGTAAAAGGGCCTTAAAGCTATGGACTTTATCTCAGCTCCTTCCCCCTTGTGAAGCTGATGGAATTTTCTCAGTGCAGCGGGCACCTTGTATATGATCTGTGCTGCTTCAGAGGCCTGAGACAGAACAGAGCAGCCGTATGTAGCACACAGCAGGGAGCCTAGCAGGAGCAGTAACAGATGAGAGGCTCAGAGAGCAGCCAGGACTGATGAAGTGGTAGGAGCAGCTGACTGCAGGTTCTGTGCTGTCCTCGTGCTAAGGAGCAGCTAGGAGGTCTAAAAAGGGGCCCTAAAAATTGAAGGGCCAAAGTTTGAAGGACAAAAGGACCCAGATGACCAGGTGGCTGAGTGAAGATGGTGCAAGGGCCTGATGACCAAGGGCTGAAGGTGTACAGTGAAAAGGCCCTGATGCCTTGGGACCAAAGGTGTTATGGGCATTACTGTGGATATAATGACAGGATGTCCATTGGACTTTTGTGGACTAATGGGAGATGCCCCACTTAGCAAGAGAAGATTTAAGTGAAGCTCGGCCTTGTTAAATATTGGTGTGCACACATAAAAGGATGATAACAGGCCTGCTAGCCAGGATAGTGGTAATGCCAGAACATTGGATTATGAGCATCTGATGTATTTTACAAGTCAGTAAACGGTATTGGAATCGTTGCCCAATGATGTTTATGGTAATAATGTATGCTAAAATGAAGTTGCAGCAAGACACTGGATGCAAAAAGTGAGGAAGCAGTACTACATGAGAACTCAGTAATAGTTACGTCTACGATGTTGTGTTTCCTGGATGTGAGGATGTGGCCCCTATGGCATGGAAGAAGTCTAATTAACCAAAGTGAGGCTCATGTCAAGTGCATATTTGTAAGGCCCGGGTTAATTATGGATGTCTTGCTGCAAGTGCTAAATCTGAGGAGGGAATTATAATAGCAATGAACCAAATGTTTCATGTAATTAGTTATGATGGATGTGAGGGCACAAGGAGCACCTGACTGGCCAGTGAAGAAACGTAATGGGATAGACCTGAGGCAAATTGTTTTATTTGAGGTCAACGACGTCATCACCGAACCAGAACATACCATCCACCCTGATTCACTATGATGGGAAGGTCAGAATTTGGCTCAAACAGCACGAGTCGATGACCCCTTTCTGTCAGTTGGTCAGAACATGTCAGCACCTCCATCTGCAGCAACTAAAAGAAGCTTCCTGTCCGCAGGGGCCGACAACATTCCTGCAGAATAAATTAATCACCGAGTGGAATCTACACCATTCTGAATTACTGCGGTTCTGAAGACCAAAGGAGTTCAATGCTCTACTAAATGGTGTGTGTGTGTGTGTGTGGGGGGGGGGGGGGTCTAATAAAAGGGTTATTATGGGTAAATTTTCATGGTTAAGTTCTCAGACCAAGTTCTGGCAAGCCAATAGTTCGAAGCAGAGGGCCGCCACACCAAGCACTTTTTGTGTGCACCTCAACAACCTCATGAAGGTAAAAGAGAAAAGCAATAAAAAATATTAGCAGATAAAAATCAGATAAAAGTAACACACGGAAAGTATGAAAAGTCAGAATCTATAATGTGCCGGCCTGAATCTATACAGTAATCTCATTATATGTTTTCCATATGTTTTCATTAGATTTTAGGATTCTGCCTTCAACCTTCAATGAGGCAAGAAAATTACGTCTACGAGCAAGAGCAGATGTAAATATTCCTCTATCCATAAATGTATTAATACGCTCAATGTTTTACTTGTTATTCCAATAGTAATACACGGCGCGGGCTTATACGCTTGGATAAAGTCAAACAAACCTCATTAACCTTCAATTTTCTTACACCACTTTAAAATGTAATTGCTCCATAGCCTTAAATCCCAATTTCCTTTCGATTTTTTCATAAGTACCTGTTAATTGCTAGACTCCATCTAGGTTTTGGCAACAAATCTAAAAAAAAATTTTTTTTCCCAATTCTCCATTTTTTCTTTCTTTTTTTTTTTTATAGCGCCTGGGAACAGAGCGCAGTTGGAGAACGGGTGTATTTTTCCAAGAGTGGGATTACAACTTTTACAAACTCCCCATACATAAAGAGCTGAAAAGGACACGATCTGTTCTTGAAATCCACGCTCCAGCCAGAAAGTACGCCCTTCTGATTCAAAGGGTGTTATTTCTAATTAAGAATTTTAATAGTAAAGGTGTTTTTGGAACAAATGGAGTCAGTTCTAGGTAATTTTTTATAGTCAGGATACAGTATAGTTGAAAATTAAATTTTAAGTACAGGTTTGATATTCCATGGTTGGGGTAAAACGGAGCAGGAAACGGTCAATAAAGCTGAGAATGAAAAAAAACTGAATGTGGAGATGCAGTGGCCAAATAGTTTTCTGGCAATTGTTCCCAGCCCAAAAATTCTGGAGTCACTTAAAAGTTGAAATATGATTTTTCCCCCCCACTTTTTTTTGCAAGTGGTCTAATTGAATCATTATATTATTCTCAGGAGGTTAATTCAATATATATTCTACAGCCGAGAATAAGAAAAAATGAACATTTCGAGCAATAACTTCCAAAAAGCTTAGTGCCAGTTGATTTGCACATTGAAAAAAGGTTTCTAAAACTCCAATATTTTTTTTTCTCGTTGAGTAATGAGAATCTTGGCCACTACCGAAACCTCAATATGCATGGATAATTAATCCAGGCGTAATTCCATTGAGTGATATCCACACAGAGATTGATGGAACAGATTCGTTTTCTGCCATGAACTGTTAACCTTCAAGTCTAACAGTAAAACAAACACACAGCTGAGTCTGTATTCACTGTACATTGGTAAAATCCATATTGTATTGATCTGGTTTAGTTTTATGGTTCATCTTTTAAATATACTGTAGATTTTTTTTGCAGCACCTATTAGTTGCACAATAACAAAATAGTAAACTAATCCTGAGTTACATCACATATTATACTCCAGAGCTGCCCTCACTATTCTGCTGCTGGAGTCACTGTGTACATACATTACTTACTCTGTACTGCTCCTGAGTTATATCCTGTATTATACTCCAGAGCTGCACTCATTATTCTGCTGGTGGAGTCACTGTGTACATACATTACTTATCATGTACTGCTCCTGAGTTACATCCTGTATTATACTCCAGAGCTGCACTCATTATTCTGCTGGTGGAGTCACTGTGTACATACATTACTTATCCTGTACTAATCCTGAGTTACATCACATATTATACTCCAGAGCTGCCCTCACTATTCTGCTGCTGGAGTCACTGTGTACATACATTACTTACTCTGTACTGCTCCTGAGTTATATCCTGTATTATACTCCAGAGCTGCACTCATTATTCTGCTGGTGGAGTCACTGTGTACATACATTACTTATCATGTACTGCTCCTGAGTTACATCCTGTATTATACTCCAGAGCTGCACTCATTATTCTGCTGGTGGAGTCACTGTGTACATACATTACTTATCCTGTACTGATCCTGAGTTACATCCTGTATTATACTCCAGAGCTGCACTTATTATTCTGCTGGTGGAGTCACTGTGTACATACATTTCTTATCCTGTACTGCTCCTGAGTTATATCCTGTATTATACTCCAGAGCTGCACTCATTATTCTGCTGGTGGAGTCACTGTGTACATACATTACTTATCCTGTACTGCTCCTGAGTTATACCCTGTATTATACTCCAGAGCTGCACTCACTATTCTGCTGGTGGAGTCACTGTATACATACATTACTTATCCTGTACTGTTCCTGAGTTACATCACATATTATACTCCAGAGCTGCACTCACTATTCTGCTGGTGGAGTCACTGTGTACATACATTACTTATCATATACTGATCCTGAGTTACATCCTGTATTATCCTCCAGAGCTGCACTCACTATTCTGCTGGTGGTGAAGTCAATATGTACATACATTACTTATCCTGTACTGACCCTGAGTTACATTCTGTATTATACTCCAGAGCTGCACTCACTATTCTGCTGGTAGAGTCACTGTGTACATACATTACTTATCCTGTACTGACCCTGGGTTACATCACATAGTATACTCCAGAGCTGCACTCACTATTCTGCTGCTGGAGTCACTGTCTACATACATTACTTATCCTGTACTGGTCCTGAGTTACATCATGTATTATACTCCATAGCTGTACTCACTATTCTGCTGGTGATGAAGTCAATGTGTACATTACTTATCCTGTACTGACCCTGAGTTACATGCTGTATTATACCCCAGAGCTGCACTCACTATTCTGCTGGTGGAGTCACTGTGTACATACATTACTTATCCTGTACTAATCCTGAGTTACATCACATATTATACTCCAGAGCTGCACTCACTATTCTGCTGGTGGAGTCACTGTGTACATACATTACTTATCCTGTACTGGTCCTGAGTTACATCATGTATTATACTCCAGAGCTGCACTCACTATTCTGCTGGTGGAGTCACTGTGTACATACATTACTTATCATATACTGATCCTGAGTTACATCCTGTATTATACTCCAGAGCTGCACTCACTATTCTGCTGGTGGAGTCACTGTGTACATACATTACTTATCCTGTACTGACCCTGAGTTACATGCTGTATTATACTCCAGAGCTGCACTCATCATTCTGCTGGTTGAGTCACTGTGTACATACATTACTTATCCTGTACTGATCCTGAGTTACATGCTGTATTATACCCCAGAGCTGCACTCACTATTCTGCTGGTGGAGTCACTGTGTACATACATTACTTATCCTGTACTGATCCTGAGTTACATCCTGTATTATACTCCAGAGCTGCACTCACTATTCTGGTGGTGGAGTCACTGTGTACATACATTACTTATCCTGTACTGACCCTGAGTTACATCCTGTATTATACTCCAGAGCTGCACTCACTATTCTGCTGGTGGAGTCACTGTGTACATACATTACTTATCCTGTACTGCCCCTGAGTTACATCCTGTATTATACCCCAGAGCTGCACTCACTATTCTGCTGGTGGAGTCACTGTGTACATACATTACTTATCCTGTACTGACCCTGAGTTACATCCTGTATTATACCCCAGAGCTGCACTCACTATTCTGCTGGTGGAGTCACTGTGTACATACATTACTTATCCTGTACTGACCCTGAGTTACATCCTGTATTATACTCCAGAGCTGCACTCACTATTCTGCTGGTGGAGTCACTGTGTACATACATTACTTATCCTGTACTGATCCTGAGTTACACCTTGTATTATACTCCAGAGCTGCACTCACTATTCTGCTGGTGGAGTCACTGTGTACATACATTATTTATAATAATTTTTCTTTTCCTTTTTTTTGGGGGGGGGGTCCTCAGTGCAGCTCGGGGGCCATGCCTGCTCCACCAGTCCGTGCCCAGAGTTCTAAAGTTCAGGACGTGCCAAGCCACACCGTTTTTTTTTTTTTAAATACAAACTATACAACACTCTGCTTGCCGCAACCTGGGTGCTGTGCCTGCTCCACTAGTCTGTGCCCAGAGTTCAATGTTCGGGACGTGCCAGGCTACGGCTCAAGGCGTGAAACCACTCCCCCCCAACCCCCCACCCAACCTACCTACCACCCAAAATGTGAATATATACATATAAACATACATTAACCAATATACATGACATACACGATATATATTAACATAACCTGAAAGCCTAAGGTCGGCTCACCTGCAGCTCTACTTCACTCCATCTTGCCCAAACCAAAACAAAAAGCTTCATGGTGCACTCACAGCCCGCCATCGGGATTGGAGGTGATAAGCCGGGCACAGATATCACAATGTACTATCCCTTACATTTTTTTAAAAATGGACTCCCTATTCTTTCCCTAATTTGCCCTAGACTGTCCTTAATCTGCCCCTCAGTCTGACCCTTCATGGAAACCTGTCCCTGCCCTATCCCTCCTCTCTCCCTATCCTGTCCCTCCTCTCTCCCTACTCTGCCCCTAGAAGATTAAGAAAAGACTGTCCCTAACGAAATACAAGCCCTCTCCATAGGAGAGAAGCTTTAGATGTGCCCAGCCTCTCATACTCCAAAGAACGCACCTTCACCAGGTCACCCAGGATGTTCCTACATACCGTATCCACGGGGAGGATTTTCAGTTCAGTCGAGATTAAACACCGTGCACTCCAGATGTGGAACCTGACCACTAGGCTAACTAGGAATAAAGTGCAGCGGTCCCTGCCACCAAGGCCTCTGAACGCTCCATAAGCCCACTCCGCATAGGAGAGGTGTGCCAGCTGAGGCCAGCCTATGGAGACCCCTACCCGTTGGTAGACCTCTGAAGGCTCCATAAGCCCACTCCGCATAGGAGAGGTTGGCCAGCTGAGGCCAGCCTATGGAGACTCCTACCTGTTGGTATACCTCTGTATTATAGGGGCACTGCACTCCTGACAGGGGCAACCCCTGTCAATCAGAGGCCTGCTCTTCAAGTTACCCCTTACATACAGTCTCCCGTGAAAGCAGCGCCAACCCAAGTCCCAAAACTTCAAGGGGATCCTGTCAGAATTCAGTAAACATAACCCTCCCTCCAGGTCCCGACTTGGGCAGTCCTTGAGCGCCAGGGGCTTCTGGAAATGGGTCAACAGGACCCTTTCATCGAGGAGCCTCCTCGTCAGAGTCCTGATCTCCCACATCCCCAGACCCCACCGGCGTATCACCTTCAGAGCCAAGGTAGCGTAAGCCGGGAGATATCCGTGCTGCGTGCGAAGGTCCTTCACTCGCCCTCCTGTCTCCCATTCCTGGAAGAAGCATAAAATAATCTAAAAACAGTGCCTGTTTTCTCGCACTGAGGAGATAGATACGTAGAAAATGCACTCACCTGGTGCTCGGTGGGAGACTCCACAAGAGTGTGGGGACCCACCGGCACTTATCATCCTGGTTAGCCTATCAGGAATAATCTGGTGCCTGTCTGGTATCCACTGTAACTGGAGAGTCATCCTGGAGTTGCAAGGTATCTTAGTAACAAGAGCCTTAGAAGTAGACCATACATGGGAAAAGAAAAAATCTCTGCGCTCCGTGGGTCTAGTGTTATTAAAAGGTATTACATACATAGTTACATAGTATGTTAGGCTGAATGAAGACAATGTCCATCTAGTTCAGCCTGTTTTAACATCCCCCTGGTTTGTCCAGATGAGGGCAAATTTAAAATAAACAACCCGCTGCTCCCCTAAGATTTATATCCTGTAATATCCTTCCGCTCTAGAAAGACATCCAGTCCCTCTTTAACTCCTCTATGGATTTTGCCATCACCACGTCCTCAGGCAGAGAGTTCCACAGTTTCACTGCTCTTACAGTAAAGAACCTCCTCCTGTGTTGGTGATGAAACCTGCTTTCTTCTAGATGTAGCGGATGCCCTCTTGTTACCGTCACAGTCCTGGGTATAAACAGATCATGGAGAGATCCTTGTATTGTCCCCTCATGGATTTATACAGAGTTATTTGGTCACCCCTTAGCCGTCTTTTTTCCGGGGTGAATAATCCCAGTTTTGGTGCCTCTCTGGGTATTCCAGTCCCTTCATTCCATGTATTAGTTTAGTTGCCCTTCTTTGAACCCCCTCCAGTACTGTAACATCTTTCCTGAGCGCCGGTGACCAGAACTGTATGCAGTACTCCATGTGAGGCCTGACAAGTGCCTTATATAGTGGGAGGATAATGTTCTCGCCCCTCGCCCCTACACCTCTTTTACTGCACCCCAGGACTAAAGTGCCTAGTTGGTAAATCCAGAGCATCTCCTTTTGATGGAGAGGACTGATGGATTTGGATAATACCTGTTCAAGTGGAGTATCGGTCATACCAGTACTTTTGTAATGATGGACTTGCATAAAGTGTGGTGATAAGCTGTGATTTTTAACACCATTTTTTGGTATTCCATCTGTGTTTGGATATTCTCGTTCGTAGTGAATTTTTTGTCCACATGGACATTCAAATAAGTAAATGATGTCATTTGTTTTGCGGCTCATCCTCTGTTGGATTTTAATGGTTTGTCACCTATGATTTCTTTCCTCTTGTGTGTAATAAACTGACATCTGTCTTCCCCACACTTGTAGGTTCCCATTGGTATTCTTTCAGGTGGGTGTTACCCTATGCTCTTCTTCTTCTTAAACCTTTTCCTGGGACACAAGGGGGCTAGAATATTTTGAAGTGTCTTATTTCCCCTGTCTATTATTCTTGGATTTTCTTTAGTGAAATCAACCAAAAATGGATCATTTTGTAAAGTGGGCCAATGCTTGGCTATGATCATTCATGTGTAGCTTATTGTATTTGGTTATACTTGCTGTACTGTTATTGTCTTTTTTCACTTCCTTTTGCTTTTCTATTGTATCTCCGTTCGTTGTGTTCGGTTCACTTATTCCTTTCTCTTCTTCGGCAAGTTTATTAATTGCATGAGAGACACATTTTTCAGGGTACTTTTAAAGAAAAAAAATCTATCTTGTAGTATTTGTGTTTGTTCGTTGAAATCCGCGGTCTTCGTATAATTTATTTCAATCCTTTTTAGTTGTCCATAAGGGATATTTCCAATATTTTGCGTGACAGCTGTGGAAATCCAGGTAGCGGTTTTTGTCTACCTTTTTAAAATGGGTTTTTGTGATAATCCTGTTATCTTCATGTGATAATTCTAAATAAAACCCCCTATTCTTTCTGGATCTATGGCATCAGTGAGGCGAAGGTTCTTATCGTTAGTATTGAGCTCTTTAATAAATATTCGCAGGTCTTCTTCAGCCTCTTCCCAGATGATTAATATCTCATCTACAAACCTGTGATGACATTTGATCCGTGTATCCATTTATCCTGTTCACATGTCCCCATGTGAAGATTTGAGAATGAGGGCGCCGATCCCGTACCCATCGCGGTCCCTAGCCTTATATTTGTATATAAAACAATATTTTATTTTTATACTAATTTATGTAGATCACTGATTTTAATGTTGACAGCTTCTACAGATCTATTAAAGCTCTATATTCACACCATGTTTTTACAATAGATGCATTTTATAGCTATTTATTCAGAATCTATGTTTTTAGACAATCACTTTTTACCGCCATATTTGCCTTTAGAAGCTCTTCAGCACATCCCGTGCAGTTAGGCTGCATGTCCACGGGCGTTGATCTAGGATTTATCACCGGCGGATCACACTGTGTGAAGCTTTCCATGCGTTGCCGGCATCCACAAGCGAAGAATCATAGTGATTCTCCACTTGCGGTATCTAAATCGTGTCGTGCCGCGATTCTCTGCGGTGAGCCTATCTGTTAAAAAGGGTCACCGCGGAGACCTGTCAGTGCTCCCCCCTTGTCCCCTGTGCTGGAATATCGCTGGTGATATTCCTTCACAGCCATGGACAGTGGGCCTAATGCAGTGACGTCACCCTATTCTACTGCTAGCACTTCCCAGTGCTTTAACCCCTTCATGGCGCGGCTCTTTTTTCCCCCCATTTTCGTTTTTTCCTCCTCCCCTTTAAAAAAATCATAACTCCTGTATTCATCCATGGACGTCGCTGTATGAGGGCTTGTTGTTTTTTGCGGGACGAGTTGTAGTTTTCGCTGGTGCTATTTAAAGTACCATATAATGTACTGAAAAACTTTTAAAAAATTCTAAGTGGAATAAAATGAAAAAAACCCAACATTCCGCCATCTTTCAGTGCGTCTTGTTTCTACAGCGCACAAACTGCAACAAAAACAACATGATAACCTTATTCCATGGGTCCATACGATTGCTACAATACCAAACTTGAATAGTTTGTTTTTACTGTACTACTCTTTTTTTTTTCAGACATTTGATCTTTTTCAATTATTTTCTGCTGCATCTTCTGCGCGCGATAACTTTTTTATTTTTCTGTCGACGTAGTTGAGCAAAGCTCATTTTTTGCAGGATGTTCTGTAGTTTCTGTTAGTACTAATTCAGAATACGTACGATTTTTTTGATCGCTTTTAATTGTGTTTTTTCTAGAAGACAGTGTGACTGAAAAAGTGCATTTCTGGGGTTTTTATTTCTTTTTTTCGGACAACGTACACCGTGTGGGGTAAATAATGTGCTACTTTGATAGATCGGACTTTTACGGACACAGCGATACCAAATATGTATTTTTATTTTATCATTTAGATTTTATTTTTATAAATATGGCAAAAGGGGGGTGATTTAAAAGTTTATTACTTTTTTTTTACAATTAAAAAACTTCATTGTTCTTTTTTTAACTTTACTTTTAAGTCCCCCTGGGGGACTACAATATGCAATGCTTTGATCGCTCCTGCAGTATGACGTAATGCTATGGCATTAAGTCATACTGCATTCTGACAAGCAGCCTATCAAGCCACCCCACGGGGATGGCTTGATAGGCAGTCTGCTAAGGCAGCCCTGGTGCCTTTCAGAAGGCCCCCGGCTGCCATGACACCTACACGGCTCCCCCGATCTCACCACGGGGGGGGGGGGGGGGGCGGGGCATAAGGACCCCTGAACAAGGTGCCCTGAACAGGGGATTTAAATGCCGCTGTCAGAACTGACAGCGGCATTTAAGGGATTAATAGCTGCGATCGGCCGAACAGCTGATTGCAGCTATTGCCTGCACGTGTCAGCTGTAGTAAACAGCTGATGCCTGCGCTGTATGCAGAGAGGTCACCCCACGACCTCTCTGCATACATACCCCGACGCTCCAGGACGTAAATGTACATCCTGGAGCGGGAAGGGGTTGAGAAACAACCCATAACGATTTTGAAACGCACTTTGCGTTCCACCTACTAAAGGTGCTACGGCTTGAAACAGAGCAATGCTGGGCCCCCGAAAGGAGACAGGGTGCAAACCTGACCAGCCGATTAAACAGCACTTTTGACAGAACTTTCCTATCCGTATTGAGAAGCACTATGGGACGCCAGTTCTCAATACGCCTCGAATCTTTACCCTTTGACAGAATGATCAAAGCTGACTTCTTCATTAACCTAAGCAGAGTGCCCGAGGAAAGACAGCCATTTAATACCTCCATCAAGAGGGGATTCAAGAGGTCCTTGAAGCTCTTATAGAACTCAGAGTTGCGAGTAGTAGGATCTGATGACTTCCAGAATCCCTGATCTGGATCAATTCAGGGACCCTGTACTATCAATCAGTACAGTGACCCCTTTTTCTACTCACTGACATCCTACAGTTTCTGTAAGGGTCGGGTGAGTGGTACTCCCCGAAATCCCTCTCAAAAACCAAGGATGTGTGTCTATCGTACTGGCACTTCTTGAGCAAACATTTCACTCTGGAGATCTCCTCACGGCTACCTCCAGTCAAAACGAGATGTTCAAGTTTACTCCTTAGGCCCTGATACAGGTGGTACCTGTGCAGGCATCTGAGGTTGGAGAGCTCTCAAAAGAACCTTGTTGCCCTCCTCTTAAACATCTCCCACCACTCTGACTTACTACTACTTCCAGTAATGTTACCTGGCACTGCAGAAAATCCTCAAAAGGACCATCTTATCTCTGCTTCCTCCAGAAGGGCCGAATTCAATCTCCACAAACTTCTACCCATCCGTGGGGTCTCTGTAACATTCAGAGAAAACAATAGTAGACAGTAGTCCGAGAATTCCACCTCAAGGACGGACACTAGTGGGGAGATGGCTTCCTCCTTCAAAAACCTGTCTATTCTAGACCTGCTGCTGCCTCTATGAAAGGTGAATCCCTCGTGGCCTGGTGTGTGCCGGATGTGGACAAACACCAGGTGAGCTTCACTAGCTATGCTATTAAGCGCGACGCTATCATAAGTCAGCTTGCCTAGGGAGCCTCCCCTGTCACGGGTCCTCGTGACTGCATTAAAGTCACCCCCAAAGATCACCTGCCAACTGGTAAAAAGGTACGGCTTGATCCTCATAAAGAGATCCTTGCGGTCTCGCTTGGTTTGGGGACCGTAGATGTTGATTAGCCGCAGCTCTTGTCCCTTCATGAGAACATCCAGGACCAGGCAACTCCCTATTTCTAACTCAATAACCCGTCGGCCTTCAACCACTGCAGTAAAAAGGACCGCCACTTTGCAAGAGACCAGTAAGATGGACCAGACTTCCATTCCCTCCTTGCCTTATGCACAGCTGCCAAATTTGGCAACCTGGTCTCTTGCAAAAACAAAATGTCGGCTTCAATGCGGCCGAGAAAATCAAAGGCCTCAAATCTAGCCATATCAGACTTAATGCTGGCAACATTAATGGATGCCAGCGTCAACGGAGCGGATGTTACCATCACTGGTGATTGAGTTAGATGGCTTTCTTCTTCCCATCCCCCCCTCCCCTTCTCATCAGGATCTAAGGGTGACCCCTTCCACGCTTCTTGGACATTGAAAGGTCCATGGCAAGGGGCTCCTTGACCTTGTCTTCCTTGCCACTGGCCTCCAGGCCAGCCCTCCCCCTGGAGGTCACCGACCCTCACAAGAGGAAGGCCCAGCACCCCCTGTAGGACTCATGCTTGCCCTTGACACCTCTCCCTCCTCTGAAGAGGAGGAGAGAGCTTGGTACCTGTTGGAGAGCCCAACAAGAGGAGAGTTTTGATTGCCTTCCTGCACCTGGCCCATTGTGGGTGAAGGTCCCCCTTCCCTTTTTTTTTACTTTCTTGGTGCCCTGCTTGCGCTTTTTCTTTTGCCACTCATCTTTGAGCTCACCCACACTTTCATAGTGGGAAGAATCTGAATAAGTGGCATCCTCTTCCCATCGGATACTCCTGACCTCCTCGTCCTGCTCCCTGTCCCCTGGAGCCTCAGCCACATGATTTGCGTCTGGAGCAGGGGCCAGCATTGACCCACCTGCCACCTGAGTCTCCACCAGCTCCCTGCCCCTTCCGCGCTTCTCTTGGCGCCTCAGCTTGGCTGCCCTAGCATGTTTGTTCTTCCTTGGCTCCTGGGCTCCACCGCCTCTGCTGGTCCCCTCCCCTGCAGAAGCAACCTCACAGCTGTCCTCCGCTGGGGCTATGACCGCATTGGCGAAAGAGCGTGGACAGCAACTGAATGGGTGACCAAGGTCACCGCACAGGTGACACCTAATCTCCGCAAAAGATGCTGCAAGATGACCTACCTCACCACACAGAGCGCATTTGATGACATTACAGGCCGCACTCAAATGTGTGGGGTCGCCGCACTTGTGACAGAGCTTCGACTACCCCTGGTAGAAGGCCAAGATACGATCCCTGCCAAGGAAGGCCGCAGATGGTATGTGGGCCACCGAGTTCCCTTAACGCTTAAGTTTTAACATGAATGTCCAGGCTCCGGACCAGATGCCGTGTTCATCTCTGTTCTTTTTAGGCATATCCACTACCTCACCATATCGACTAAGCCAAGTCATGATGTCATAACAAGAGAGTGACTCATTACGGGTCAAAACGGTCACTCTCTTGACTCCAGTCAGGCAGGTTACCACTTGTCCAGCAAAACCGCGCCAGCCTGGCTTGTCCTTCATCAACTCATAGTTCCCCCAGAAGAGCTCAAGGCCCTCTGGGCAAACAAAGCTGATGAGGAACTCAGCCGTGCCGTAAGGATGGATCAGGGCATAGATGTCATTTGCCCTGAAACCCATCTTCAGCAGAAGCTCCACCACCTTACTCCTGGATGGGCATGCATCATTGCCTCTCCACTGAAGACGAGCCACAGTCCTAAGGCCAATGTCCTGCCCGGTTGTCGGCAGGCAGCAAGGCAGCAAGACCATGTCTCTCCACCCAGAGAGGCAAATCCACAACTCTGCCCCCTACATTCATCGAGATCTCCCCCATCCTCAAGGCCTCCAGGAGGCGCTGTTGCAAAACGCCGTCCCCAGAGCCCAAAGACAAAGCGGCGACACTGGCATAACTTCTACCAGGTGTTGTCGTCGCTGGAGGGGTGACTGGATCCTGGCCCATCCCCTGACTACTACCAGAAGTCTCACCCTCCTGTACAGCTGATGTCATACCTCCCATGGGGTTGGGGGTATCCGAAGCTCCCAGAGCCACCACGGGAGCAGGGGCAGCGGTAGCACTGGCAGTTATATCCATCACACCACTCATACCTTTCTTTCCTTTTGCTGGGCCAGGACCTGTTTTTAATATTACACTTTCCAGTGGGCTGAGGCTGGAGACCGGCACCGACAGAATCAGTCCTAAGTCCCGCATTATTTTTGTAGGAGCCGTCTCTGCAGCCCCAGCTCCGCCCATTCTGGGACTTGTGGTACTTTTTACTTGCTTAGTTGTTACTGCAATACTGTCATGATGGGTGGGAGGATTGGCAGGCTTGGCGACCACCCACTGCGCCCCCTCTACACCTGACAGGCGTTTTAGGAACACAGGAGGGACAGCCAAGCCGCCACTGGCAGGACCTGATGCCGCACTGCCGCCCCCCCCCCCCCCCCACTGGGGGGCAGCCATCAGCACCAGCACCTCTGGATTGGCTGTGACCCCTTATTCCATCTATCCTTTTAAAAAGCCTTAACAACAATGATTGGAAATATAAGCAAAAGAAAGAACCTCCTTCAGAAGAAAGATAACCTTGTACAGACGGATTGCCTCAGGGTCTTTGACCCTCATTCCTCTGCAATAGATTGCTGGCTCAGCTGGGTGGGAGGCCTATGATGTGGGTCGGAGAGGGTATGGTTTATCCTTAGGAGAGCTCCTAAAAGGTGTGAGGAGACTTATAAGGCCATGTATACTGTGCTGGGAAATACTGTATGCAAATGGGGGATGGAATGATGCCTCTACAGCTCCACCTAGTGGAGAGTGACCCACATTGAAGCATCTCACCTGCCAAGCCAACAACCTACTGCTCACTGATGAGGGGGGGGGGGAAACTTGTAAGGCTGGGTTCACACTGGGTGGACTTGCCGCCGAAATTCCGTCCGGAATTTTGCCGTGGCGAATCCGCCTGCGGCCGCTAATCCCAGGATTAGCCAGCCATGTGGACGAGATTTCTAAGTGCTGCGGGTTTTGAAGCAGGGCTTCTCCCAACGGAAATCTCACTGTTTTTTGCTGCGGCCAAAGTGCGAGAATTCCGCCGGGATTCCGGTGTGTGTGAACCCAGCCTTACAGTCTGTCTGTGCATGGTTATTTTGCCTCTGGGTAAGACTCTGGCTTTGGCTCATATTCCCAATCATTGGTACAAGGCTTGTTAAAAAGTCTAACATTGACTTGCAGGAATGCTGCCTTCCAATAGGGGGTGCTGTAGAGGCAATGTTCCATCTTACCATTAGTATATCATTCAGTCGCACCGTATTGCAAATGCTATGATCTCTTGAAAATGACTAAAAGAGCAGGTGGCCAGGATACATTCCTGAGTTGCTCTTGGCCTACAATAAGATGGTCCACACTACCACCAATAGGCCGGGGACCGGGTCGGATTCCACTGCAGGATCCTGCATGCAACCTTAAATTAGTGAGCCGGTTAACAGGGCTCATACATGAAATGATATCATGTGTATCATGCAAAATGGGGTGGCAAGGCACTTTACGGAGGTGTTTTGGGTGAGGAGACATTATGGTTGACGGAAATGGTGTACCGCATTCTGTGCAGTGTTTATATGCCATATCTTGCATCTGTGGTGCAGCGAGTCTGCTAGTCCAGAGAGTTCCAAAAGTAAAGCTATATGAAAGAGATAGTATGTGCAGATGTTTTACATCTGCGATGCGTAAGACCGCCATGATCGTGTAATGCCACAGACCTATGAAAATATGACTATGATAATAACATGATGATGACAGCATGAAGCCCGACAACTGAGATGCCTCGATGATAGCATGTTTTGAAGTGCTTGCCGGTCCAATGCAGCGTCCTGTAGGGTGACCCTGGACACAGGGCAGACGTGGAGGAGTGGGGAGGGTAAGATGCTGGCTTGTCACGGCAGCACTTACCATGCTCCCTCCTGGAGGGACGCATGTAGCCAAGGCTATGGCAGCGCTGGGCCTCTTCCGGATACCTCCGGCATGGGGATGCCCAATAAACGGTAGTACAGGGATAGGTATTGTCATGGGTGATATCACTGTTCCATTACACACTGGAATGACCTTTGGCAGGGAATAAATGAGCCGCAGACAGATATAACATACCTCAGGTCCCTGGGAACTGTCAGGGCCTGGAACAACTTCACTTGAATAAAACTCCAACAGGCATGGAGGCTCTAGTACCCTGTTGTACCACCTCTAGCTTGGATACAAGACGTGATATGGGCAGGCATGGAGGTTCTAGTACCCTGTTATACTGCCTCTAGCTTGGATACAAGACGTGATATGGGCAGGCATGGAGGTTCTAGTACCCTGTTATACTGCCTCTAGCTTGGATACAAGATGTGATATGGGAGGGCATGGAGGCTCTAGTACCCTGTTATACTGCCTCTAGCTTGGATACAAGATGTGATATGGGAGGGCATGGAGGCTCTAGTACCCTGTTATACTGCCTCTAGCTTGGATACAAGATGTGATACAGGTGGGCATGGAGGCTCTAGTACCCTGTTGTACCGCCTCTAGCTGGGATACAAGAAGTGATACAGGCAGGCATGTAGGCTCTAGTACCCTGTTGTACCACCTCTAGCTTGGATACAAGATGTGATATGGGCAGGCATGGAGGTTCTAGTACCCTGTTGTACTGCCTCTAGCTGGGATACAAGAAGTGATACAGGTGGGCATGGAGGCTCTAGTACCCTGTTGTACCACCTCTAGCTTTGATACAAGATGTGATACGGGCGGGCATGGAAGCTCTAGTACCCTGTTGTACTGCATCTAGCTTGGATACAGGATATGATATGGCAGAATAAACAATGCTTCAAGGGCAGGCATTTAGACAGACTTGAGTAAGAGTACCTCCACACAGTGATCCCTGACTTCAGGATGCCCATGTGTGAACAACTGAAGATGTGTAACTCCACCCAGTGGTCCCAGACTTCAGGGCGCCGGATGTGTGAAATAAAGACGAGTACATCTGCACTGGGCCTTGGGAAGAACTCACTCACAGTTTGCTCACGCTCTCTCTCCAATTGGGGCTCACTCCTCTCTCATGCTAGATCAGGCAATCCAGGGAACCTCTCCTCCTCTTTCATTCTTCACTACATGAGGGTTAAAGGTACCCTCATGTAGCTGGCACTCTTCATCAGGAACCCAGAAGACATGGAGCTCTTCCCACTCTCACACACTCACGTTTATACTCTCACTCATACCACGTTACAGGACATAAACTGATACATTCACAGGCAATCTGCAGACTTTGCAAACACTTAACCCATCACACGCTGCAGCTGTGCAATACATATAACAGAATGACTAGACAGATTTGCACAGCGCACCAACAAAAGACATGACATGTATGACATAATGGAGGAAAGCCAGGAAAGCTTGTACTGGCCACTGCACCAAGAATGAGACATATTAGAAGTGTGACTTCCAGTTAGAAATTAGAGATGAGCCTTATCAGCACCACCCACTGATTTTCTCAGCAGGTGGCTCTGATAGCATTCCTTCAGCTGGTATCCTGATGGCAGTTGTCAGCGGGACACCAGCTGAAAGCACGGAGAACAATGCAGCTGTTAGCATATTCAAAAAAGCTGTATTGTTCTCTGAGCTATCGGAGCTATCGAGGTATCCCTGCATAACTCTTAAGTAGCTAATTGGCTTCTTAGAGTTATGCAAAGATGATCACTCAAAACTGTTATTTGAGCGATTTTTGAGCAATCATCGCTCCGTGTAAATGGGCATTAAGAGTTGAAGCCATGAGTTACGAAGCACCGCTGACTTATCCGTACCCTCCAATGGCGTGAGATGTTATTTATACTGGTTTAGTAAAGTTATTTTTATAGAGAGAAGAAATGTTTTCTCCATCTGTCACAATCTCGCCATCCTATATCTGCATTGCACCACCAACCGCTACACTAACGCCAAGTGATCGTGTCCTGGTGAGAGCCGAGAGGCTGAAAGTCAAACTGGATGACCAATTGGAACCTGTTTACTACACAGTGATAAAAAGGGAGCGGCATGTAAAGAGTTACCATGGGTAAGCAGCTGCACACAACATCACAGCAATGAATGCGCAGTGGTGCCTGCGATGGGGCTTGGAGCGACGGACTGTAAGTGGGTTGAAGAAACTGTTGCGGTTTCTACATGACGCAACATCCCAACAGTGAAGTTCGGAGTTTCAGAGGTTCTGTTATGGTAGGGGGGGGGGGGGGGGAATTCTGCTTGGAAGGACGAGGACCATTGGTTATAGTGAAGTCCACCTACAGCACCAATGGGTACAGAGACATCCTGGACAATGTGGCATCCCCTCCCCTGTGGTAATACTCTGGTACAGCTCCATGTCTCCATCAACATGATGAGCACCATGTCATACGGCGCGTAGTGGGGAGGAGCAGAACGTCTGCAGACTTCATTGGCCAACCCCAGGTCCAGATCTTAATTCCATTGAGCAGGACAAACTAGAACACCATATCCATGCGCCCAACATGCCATCATCCCCCCCAATACTATCTGAAGCTCCTACGTGGAGGGTAACTGCAGTCACTGAGGCCGAAGGTGGCCCAACATTGTATGGGAAAATGGGAATAAAATCCAATTTCATTACCTTCTATGTGCATCCCATCTATCAACATAGTGTATACCTAGCTGCATAATACACATTAGGAATGAGCCATAACCCCCAGCAGTCATGTAATAAGTATCTCTGCAGCATCACAATTTACCCCTAGTAGCATTTATAACATTGCCCTCAGTAATTAGCATCCTCCTCCGGGATCAGCGCTCATTATAACCGTCAGCAGTCCTTGGTTATCATTGTGATATTCCCCCATGGCAGCGATATCTCAGAAGATCCGTGCAGTATGTGCAGCAGACACAAGGTGGCTCATCACGTCCATCCTTGGGAAATCTTCTTCGCTGCCGTCTTTCTTGAAGTGAGCAGTAAGTACAGCAGACGACAGTGTCATCTTATTCCTCGAGTACGACAATGAAGCATTTCCTTCTAATATTGTATATCTGAGGAGGTTCTAGGTGCAGGAGGCAGAATCCCGAGAGCGAGCAGTGCATCCCACCACCGCCGCCGGGCACGAGGACCTACTGGGGCATTAGGTGTTGACCGCCGTCCCACCTCTTCAATTGCCACAGGCAGAGTCTTCTGGAGAGTTGCTTGTCTGGTGGAGAAAAAGACTCCTTCTATAAAAAGGTGTATTGCTGATAACCCAATTCTTGAAAAGTATCTGCACCCCCAAAACCATGTGCTCCCCTGAAAAATGTGCACAAACCAAAGAAGTATATGCGTTATGAAAAGTCTGAGCAGCTACGGAAGAGTATATGCTCCTCCTCAACAGAATGTGCCTTCCTGAAAACTGTTTTCACATTTTCCCTTAACTATGTGTGCCAATCTGCCTGAAATGTATGTGCGCCCCCAAAATTATGTACGCTCCCTAAAATTATATGTACCACTAGAGGCATGTATGGCTCTCAAAAGTATGTTTGCCACCAAAAGTAAGTGCGATCACTAAAACGTATGTGTGTCACATTGAATAGTATGTGCAGGGGGAGGGCCCCTGTGGCACACCTCCCAACCATCCCAGATTCTGGAGGATAGCCTCAGATTTGGGACGCCGTACCGCAGTCCTGGGTGACAAACATTTAGCTCACTGGTAGCCCCGGTCGAGTGGCAGAGTCTGCTGCTGTAATTAGTGCAACCCCTGACCTCTCACCCGGCATCTGCGTTCCTGCACACAGACACTGGCAGAGAGGTCGCATTGATTACAGAAGCCACTGGGCCAGGACTACCAGTGAGTGTGATGCATGTCTGTGGTGGGAGGTGCACTATGGGGGTCAATATTACTACTTGGGCTACTAATGAGTTTCACTATTACTACTGGGGCCACTGTGGAGGCACTATTACTACTGGGGCACTATGGGGTCAATGTTATTACTGAGGCCACTATGAGGGTCAATATTACTACTGGGGCCACTATAGAGGACACTATTACTATTGGGGCCACTATGGGGATCAAAATTACTACTGGGGCCACTGTGGAGGTCAGTATTATTATGGAGGTCACTATGGGGGGTTATTACTACTGCTGGCATGACAATGGGGGCTCACTGTAATTACTGCAATTACTGGAGCCACTAACGGGAGGAACTATAATACTGGGGCCACTATGGGGATCATTACTACTGGGGCCAATAAGGGGGTCCCTATTACTGTGAGGGGGTCATTGAAGGCCACTACGGTATTATGGAATGTATAATACACTTGTCCCTTGTATGTTGGGAGGCATGCCTGAAGTGTTGGAGGCAGAAGTGCCGGTGGCACCATAGTGTGTGGCACAGTTGCTGTGAGTGTTTAGAAAAGCAGCTGTGATTGCTGGGTGCTCCTTGTTTGCTGCACCGGAGCGCTGTGTACCTGCCGCCTCTTGAGTTGTGAAGTAGCCGTGGAGAATCAGCCCATGGAATCTAACAGATGAGCATATCCGGCCTCATTATAAATACCAGCATAGGCTCTGTCTCATAGGCCAAAGTCTGAAGTTGATCCTTCTCTTGTGTGGGCTGAAGAAAGGCTTCCCTGCTCCCGGCTGTACAATCAAGAACAAGTTACCAACCTCTCAACCTCGTAGTGACCACCCCATAGTGGTTTTACGTCCTGGCTTGCTGGGCTTCAATCTCCAGGGACGTAAAACAGTACATTAATAGGTGTAGTTTATAAAATAGGGTCATATGTAGGGGTGTCCATCATTCTGGACACCTATGAGCCTTTACAATCTTGGCTGGGGCAGGAAACAAAATGTTCCTCAAAATGCTGAAAAGTAATGTTAAATGTATGTGTCTCCTAAATGGTTAAAAAAACCTGAGGTTTTTCCAATGTGCGCCCAGATTAGAGAAAACCGATGGAAATCTATATCTTAGCAAAACTTATCACATCTTGTATCCAAGCTAGCAGCAGTACAACAGGGTACTAGAGCCTCCATGCCCTCCGTATACTATCTTGTATCCAAGCAGGAGGTGGTACAACAGGGTGCTCGAGCCTTCATGCCCACCCATATCACATCTTGTATCCAAGCTAGAGGCGGTACAACAGGGTACTAGAGCCTCCATGCCTGCCCGTATCACATCTTGCATCCCAGCTAGAGGCGGTATAACAGGGTGCTATAGCCTCCATGCCTTCCTGTATCACATCTTTTATCCAAGCTTGAGGCAGTACAACAGGGTACTAGAGCCTCCATGCCCTCCTGTATCACATCTTTTATCCAAGCTAGTGGTGGTACAACAGGGTACTAGAGCCTCCATGCCTGCCCGTATCACATCTTCATCCAAGCTAGAGGCGGTACAACAGGGTGCTATAGCCTCCAAGCCCACCTGTATCACATCTTGTATCCAAGCTAGAGGTGGTACAACAGGGTACTAGAGCCTCCATGCCTGCCTGTATCACATCTTGTATCCAAGCTAGAGGTGGTACAACAGGGTACTAGAGCCTCAATGCATCCGAATACTATCTTGTATCCAAGCTAGTGGTGGTACAACAGGGTACTAGAGCCTCCATGCCTGCCCGTATCACATCTTGCATCACAGCTAGAGGCGGTACAACAGGGTGCTATAGCCTCCATGCCCACCTGTATCACATCTTGTATCCAAGCTAGAGGTGGTACAACAGGGTACTAGAGCCTCAATGCATCTGAATACTATCTTGTATCCAAGCTAGAGGCAGTACAACAGGGTACTAGAGCCTCCATGCCCTCTGTATACCATCTTGTATCCAAGCAGGAGGTGGTACAACAGGGTACTAGAGCCTCCATGCCCCCCATATCACATCTTGTATCCAAGCTAGAGCCAGTACAACAGGTTACTAGAGCCTCCATGCCCAGCCGTATCACATCTTGTATCCAAGCTAGTGGTGGTACAACAGGGTACTAGAGCCTCCATGCCTGCCCGTATCACATCTTGCATCACAGCTAGAGGCGGTACAACAGGGTGCTATAGCCTCCATGCCCACCTGTATCACATCTTGTATCCAAGCTAGAGGTGGTACAACAGGGTACTAGAGCCTCAATGCATCTGAATACTATCTTGTATCCAAGCTAGAGGCAGTACAACAGGGTACTAGAGCCTCCATGCCCTCTGTATACCATCTTGTATCCAAGCAGGAGGTGGTACAACAGGGTACTAGAGCCTCCATGCCCCCCATATCACATCTTGTATCCAAGCTAGAGCCAGTACAACAGGTTACTAGAGCCTCCATGCCCAGCCGTATCACATCTTGTATCCAAGCTAGTGGTGGTACAACAGGGTACTAGAGCCTCCATGCCTGCCCGTATCACATCTTGCATCACAGCTAGAGGCGGTACAACAGGGTGCTATAGCCTCCATGCCCACCTGTATCACATCTTGTATCCAAGCTAGAGGTGGTACAACAGGGTACTAAAGCCTCAATGCCATCCGAATACCATCTTGTATCCAAGCTAATGGCAGTACAACAAGGTAATAGAGCCTCCTTACCCTCTGTATACCATCTTGTATCCAATCAGGAGGTGGCTCAACAGGGTACTGGAGCTTCCATGCCCCCCATATCACATCTTGTATCCAAGCTAGAGCCAGTACAACAGGGTACTAGAGCCTCTATGCCCTCCTGTATCACATCTTGTATCCAAGCTAGAGGCGGTACAACAGGGTACTAGAGCCTCCATGCCATCTGTATACCATCTTGTATCCAAGCTTACGGCGGTACAACAGGGTACTAGAGCCTTCATGCCCGGCTGTATTACATCTTGTATCCAAACTAGAGGTGGTACAACAGGGTACTAGAGCCATCATTTCTGCCTGTCTCACATCTTGTATCCAAGCTAGAGGTATCAGGGTTAAAATTCTAAATACAGCACCAATCGGGCCCACCCCACTTGCCCCGTTGCCGGCGGTAAAGAAAAAAACACCACACAGGGAGGTCTGGTATCATTCCTCACACGGGACATGGCTGCGCTGTGCCAACGTCGTCGACGTGCTTTATTACAGATTACATGAGATCTTATACCCTTTGTCCCATCCCCAAGGGGGTGATGGGCTCATAACCATATATGGGAAGTCCGGATTTGCGGACTGAGACAGTGAAAGTCATACAACAGTCATTATCTTGATATCTTGTTCCAGCGCTTCTGGGAAATCGGCCAAGTACATGCGGCCTTCATGTCTGGTTCTTCTTTGCTGTGTTTAAGATACATTTTGTTCAAGATACGTTTTTGTCTTCGCCGGGCAAGGCCTCTTGGAATATCTGATGTAAGGCGACATATAAGTTTTTTTCATTTGGAATTGAATAAAACTTGCATATAGGTATAAAGCATAAAAAAAACATATGGCAATATATATATATATATATACCCTCACAGAGGTGGTATAACCGGGTAATAGAGCCTCCATATCCACCAGTATCACATCTTGTATCCAAAGTAGAGATGTTACAACAGAGTACTAGAGCCACCGCGGCCTCCTGTATCACATCTTGTATCCAAGCTAGAGGCAGTACAACAGGGTACTAAAGCCTTCATGCCCCCGTATCACATCTTGTATCCAAGCTAGTGGTGGTACAACAGCGTACTAGAGCCTCCATGCCTGCCCGTATCACATCTTGCATCCCAGCTAAGGCAGTGTAACAGGGTGCTAGAGCTTCTATGCCCACTTGTATTGCATCTTGTATCCAAGCTATAGGCGGTACAACAGGGTTCTAGAGCCTCCATATCCACGGGTATCACATCTTGTATCCAAGCTATAGGCGGTACAACATGGTTCTAGAGCCTTAATGCCTGCCTGTCTCACATCTTGTATGCAAGCTAGAGGTGGTACAACAGGGTAATAGAGCCACCATATCCACCAGTATCACATCTTGTATCCAAAGTAAAGGCGTTACAACAGAGTACTAGAGCCACCTTGGCCTACTGTATCACATCTTGTATCCAAACTACAGGCAGTACAACAGGGTACTAGAGCCTTCATGCCCCCCATATCACAACTTGTATCCAAACTAGAGGTGGTACAACAGGGTACTAGGGCCATCATGCCTGCCTGTCTCACATCTTGTATCCAAGCTAGAGGTGGTACAACAGGGTAATAGAGCCACCATATCCACTAGTATCACATCTTGTATCCAAGCTAGAGGCAGTACAACGGGATACTAAAGCATTCATGTCCTCGGTATACCATCTTGTATCCAAGCTAGAGGTGGTACAACAGGGTACTAGAGACTCAATGCATCCGAATACTATCTTGTATCCAAGCTAGAGGCAGTACAACAGGGTACTAGAGCCTCCATGCCCTCCGTATACCATCTTGCATCCAAGCAGGAGGTGGTACAACAGGGTGCTCGAGCCTTCATGCCCACCCATATCACATCTTGCATCCCAGCTAGAGGCGGTATAATAGGGTGCTATAGCCTCCATGCCTTTCTGTATCACATCTTTTATCCAAGCTTGAGGCAGTACAACAGGGTACTAGAGCCTCCATGACCTCCTGTATCACATCTTTTATCCAAGCTAGTGGTGGTACAACAGGGTACTAGAGCCTCCATGCCTGCCCGTATCACATCTTGCATCCCAGCTAGAGGCGGTACAACAGGGTGCTAGAGCCTCCAAGCCCACCTGTATCACATCTTGTATCCAAGCTAGAGGTGGTACAACAGGGTACTAGAGCCTCAATGCATCCGAATACTATCTTGTATCCAAGCTAGAGGCAGTACAACAGGGTACTAGAGCCTCCATGCCCTCCATATACCATCTTGTATCCAAGCAGGAGGTGGTACAACAGGGTACTAGAGCCTCCATGCCCCCCATATCACATCTTGTATCCAAGCTAGAGCCAGTACAACAGGGTACTAGAGCCTCTATGCCTGCCCATATCACATCTTGTATCCAAGCTAGAGCCAGTACAACAGGGTACTAGAGCCTCTATGCCTGCCCATATCACATCTTGCATCACAGCTAGATGCGGTACAACAGGGTGCTATAGCCTCCATGCCCACCTGTATCACATCTTGTATCCAAGCTATAGGCAGTACAACAGGGTACTAGAGCCTTCATGCCTGCTTGTCTCACATCTTGTATCCAAGCTAGAGGTTGTACAATAGGGTAATAGAGCCTCCATATCCACCAGTATCACATCTTGTATCCAAGCTAGAGACTGTACAACAGAGTACTAGAGCCTCCATGCCCACCTGTATCACATCTTGTATCCAAGCTAGAGGCGGTACAACAGGGTACTAGAGCCTCCATGCCCACCCGTATCACATCTTGCATCCCAGCTAGAGGGGGTACAACAGGGTGCCATAGCCTCCATGCCTGCCCGTATCACATCTTGCATCCCAGCTAGAGGCGGTACAACAGGGTGCTATAGCCTCCATGCCCACCTGTATCACATCTTGTATCCAAGCTAGAGGTGGTACAACAGGGTACTAAAGCCTCCATGCCATCCGAATACCATCTTGTATCTAAGCTAATGGCAGTACAACAAGGTACTAGAGCCTCCTTACCCTCTGTATACCATCTTGTATCCAATCAGGAGGTGGCACAACAGGGTACTGGAGCTTCCATGCCCCACATAACACATCTTGTATCCAAGCTAGAGCCAGTACAACAGGGTACTAGAGCCTCTATGCCCTCCTGTATCACATCTTGCATCCAAGCTAGAGGCGGTACAACAGGGTACTAGAGCCTCCATGCCATCTGTATACCATCTTGTATCCAAGCTTACGGCGGTACAACTAGGTACTAGAGCCTTCATGCCCGGCTGTATCACATCTTGTATCCAAACTAGAGGTGGTACAACAGGGTACTAGAGCCATCATGCCTGCCTGTCTCACATCTTGTATCCAAGCTAGAGGCGTTACAAAAGAGTACTAGATCCGCCATGACCTCCTGTATCACATCTTGTATCCAAGCTAGAGGCAATACAACAGGGTAATAGAGCCCCCATATCCACCAGTATCACATCTTGTATCCAAAGTAGAGGTGCTACAACAAAGTACTAGAGCCACCTTGGCCTCCTGTATCACATCTTGTATCCAAGCTAGAGGCAGTACAACAGGGTACTAAAACCTCCATGCCCACCTGTATCACATCTTGTATCCAAGCTAGAGGCAGTACAACAGGGTACTAAAGCCTCCATGCCCCCGTATCACATCTTGTATCCAAGCTAGTGGTGGTACAACAGCGTACTAGAGCCTCCATGCCTGCCCGTATCACATCTTGCATCCCAGCTAAGGCAGTGTAACAGGGTGCTAGAGCCTCTATGCCCACTTGTATTACATCTTGTATCCAAGTTAGAGGTGGTACAACAGGTTACTAGAGCCTCCATATCCACGGGTATCACATCTTGTATCCAAGCTATAGGCGGTACAACAGGGTTCTAGAACCTTCATGCCTGCCTGTCTCACATCTTGTATGCAAGCTAGAGGTGGTATAACCGGGTAATAGAGCCTCCATATCCACCAGTATTACATCTTGTATCCAAAATAGAGGCGTTACAACAGAGTACTAGATCCGCCATGACCTCCTGTATCACATCTTGTATCCAAGCTAGAGGCAGTACAACAGGGTACTAGAGCCTCCATGCCCTCCATATACCTTCTTGTATCCAAGCTAGAGGTGGTACAACAGGGTAATAGAGCCCCCATATCCACCAGTATCACATCTTGTATCCAAAGTAGAGGTGCTACAACATAGTACTAGAGCCACCTTGGCCTCCTGTATCACATCTTGTATCCAAGCTAGAGCCAGCACAACAGGGTACTAGAGCCTCCATGCCCACCCGTATCACATCTTGTATCCAAGCTAGTGGTGGTACAACAGGGTACTAGAGCCTCCATGCCTGCCCATTTCACATCTTGCATCACAGCTAGAGGCGGTACAACAGGGTGCTATAGCCTTCATGCCCACCTGTATCACATCTTGTATCCAAGCTATAGGCAGTACAAAAGGGTACTAGAGCCTTCATGCCTGCTTGTCTCACATCTTGTATCCAAGCTAGAAGTTGTACAATAGGGTAATAGAGCCTCCATATCCACCAGTATCACATCTTGTATCCAAGCTAGAGACGGTACAACAGAGTATTTGAGCCTCCATGTCCACCTGTATCACATCTTGTATCCAAGCTAGAGGCGGTACAACAGGGTACTAGAGCCTACATGCCTGCCCGTATCACATCTTGCATCCCAGCTAGAGGGGGTACAACAGGGTGCTATAGCCTCCATGCCCACCTGTATCACATCTTGTATCCAAGCTAATGGCAGTACAACAAGGTACTAGAGCCTCCTTACCCTCTGTATACCATCTTGTATCCAATCAGGAGGTGGCACAACAGGGTACTGGAGCTTCCATGCCCCACATATCACATCTTGTATCCAAGCTAGAGCCAGTACAACAGGGTACTAGAGCCTCTATGCCCTCCTGTATCACATCTTGTATCCAAGCTAGAGGCGGTACAACAGGGTACTAGAGCCTCCATGCCATCTGTATACCATCTTGTATCCAAGCTTACGGCGGTACAACTAGGTACTAGAGCCTTCATGCCCGGCTGTATCACATCTTGTATCCAAACTAGTGATGGTACAACAGGGTACTAGAGCCATCATGCCTGCCTGTCTCACATCTTGTATCCAAGCTAGAGGTGGTATAACCGGGTAATAGAGCCTCCATATCCACCAGTATCATATCTTGTATCCAAAGTAGAGGCGTTACAACAGAGTACTAGATCCGCCATGAGCTCCTGTATCACATCTTGTATCCAAGCTAGAGGAAGTACAACAGGGTACTAGAGCCTCCATGCCCTCCATATACCATCTTGTATCCAAGCTAGAGGTGGTACAACAGGCTACTGGAGCCATCATGCCTGCCTGTCTCACATCTTGTATCCCAGCTAGAGGTGGTACAACAGGGTAATAGAGCCCCCATATCCACCAGTATCACATCTTGTATCCAAAGTAGAGGTGCTACAACAAAGTACTAGAGCCACCTTGGCCTCCTGTATCACATCTTGTATCCAAGCTAGAGGCAGTACAACAGGGTACTAAAGCCTCCATGCCCCCGTATCACATCTTGTATCCAAGCTAGTGGTTGTACAACAGCGTACTAGAGCCTCCATGCCTGCCCGTATCACATCTTGAATCCCAGCTAAGGCAGTGTAAGAGGGTGCTAGAGCCTCTATGCTCACTTGTATTACATCTTGTATCCAAGTTAGAGGTGGTACAATAGGGTTCTAGAGCCTTCATGCCTGCCTGTCTCACATCTTGTATGCAAGCTAGAGGTGGTACAACAGGGTAATAGATCCCCCATATCCACCAGTATCACATCTTGTATCCAAAGTAGGGGCGTTACAACAGAGTACTAGAGCCACCTTGGCCTCCTGTATCACATCTTGTATACAAAGTAGAGGTGGTACAACAGGGTAATAGAGCCACCATATCCACCAGTATCACATCTTGTATCCAAAGTAGAGGTGTTACAACAGAGTATCACATCTTGTATCCAAGCTAGAGGCAGTACAACAGGGTACTAAAGCCTCCATGCCCTCGGTATACCATCTTGTATCCAAGCTAGAGGTGGTACAACAGGGTACTAGAGCCTCCATGCCCACCCGTATCACATCTTGTATCCAAGCTAGAGGTGGTACATCAGGGTACGAGAGCCTTCATGTCTGCCTGTCTCACAGCTTGTATCCAAACTGGAGGTGGTACAACAGGGTAATAGAGCCTCCATATCCACCAGCATCACATCTTGTATCCAAATTAGAAGCGGTACAACAGGATACTAGAGCCTCCATGCCCACCCGTATCAAATCTTGTATCCAAGCTAGATGTGGTACAACAGGGTACTAGAGCCTCCATGCCTGCATGTATCACATCTTGTATCCAAGCTAGAGGTGGCACAACAGGGTAATAGAGCCCCCATATCCACCAGTATCACATCTTATATCCAAAGTAGAGGTGTTACAACAGAGTACTAGAGCCCCCATGCCCTCCTGTACCACATCTTGTATCCAAGTTAGAGGCAGTACAACAGGGTACTAGAGCCTCCATGCCCTCCGTATACCATCTTGTATCCAAGCTAGAGGTGGTACAACAGGGTACTAGAGCCTCCATGCCCTCTGTATACTATCTTGTATCCAAGCAGGAGGTGGTACAACAGGGTACTAGAGCCTTCATGCCCCCCTTATCACATCTTGTATCCAAGCTAGAGCCAGTACAACAGGGTACTAGAGCCTCCATGCCCGCCCGTATCACATCTTGCATCACAGCTAGAGGCGGTACAACAGGGTACTAGAGCCTCCATGCCCACCCGTATCACATCTTGCATCCAAGCTAGCGGGGGTACAGCAGGATGCAATAGCCTCCATGCCTGCCCGTATCACATCTTGCATCCCAGCTAGAGGCGGTACAACAGGGTGCTATAGCCTCCATGCCCGCCTGTATCACATCTTGTATCCAAGCTAGAGGTAGTACAACAGGGTACTAAAGCCTCAATGCCATCCGAATACCATCTTGTATCCAAGCTAATGGCAGTACAACAAGCTACTAGAGCCTCCTTACCCTCTGTATACCATCTTGTATCCAATAAGGAGGTGGCACAACAGGGTACTGGAGCTTCCATGCCCCCCATATGACATCTTGTATCCAAGCTAGAGCCAGTACAACAGGGTACTAGAGCCTCTATGCCCTCCTGTATCACATCTTGTATCCAAGCTAGAGGCGGTACAACAGGGTACTAGAGCCTCCATGCCATCTGTATACCATCTTGTATCCAAGCTTACGGCGGTACAACAGGGTACTAGAGCCTTCATGCCCGGCTGTATCACATCTTGTATTCAAACTAGAGGTTCTACAGCAGGGTACTAGAGCCTCTATGCCCTCCTGTATCACATCTTGTATCCAAGCTTACGGCGGTACAACAGGGTACTAGAGCCTCCATGCCATCTGTATACCATCTTGTATCCAAGCTTACGGCGGTACAACTAGGTACTAGAGCCTTCATGCCTGCCTGTCTCACATCTTGTACCCAAGCTAGAGGTGGTATAACCGGGTAATAGAGCCTCCATATCCAACAGTATCACATCTTGTATCCAAAGTAGAGGCGTTACAACAGAGTACTAGATCCGGCATGCCCACCTGTATCACATCTTGTATCCAAGCTAGAGGCAGTACAACAGGGTACTAGAGCCTCCATGCCCTCCATATACCATCTTGTATCCCAGCTAGAGGTGGTACAACAGGCTACTAGAGCCATCATGCCTGCCTGTCTCACATCTTGTATCCAAGCTAGTGGTGGTACAACAGTTTACTAGAGCCTCCATGCCCACCTGTATCACATCTTGTATCCAAGCTATAGGCGGTACAACAGGGTACTAGAGCCTTCATGCCTGCTTGTCTCACATTTTGTATCCAAGCTAGTGGTTGTACAACAGGGTAATAGAGCCTCTATATCCACCAGTATCACATCGTGTATCCAAGCTAGCGTCGGTACAGCAGGGTACTAGAGCCTACATGCCTGCCTGTATGACATCTTGTATCCAAACTAGAGGTGGTACAGCAGGGTACTAGAGCCCCCATGCCCGGCTGCATCACATCTTGTATCCAAGCTAGAGGTGGTACAACAGGCTACTAGAGCCATCATGCCTGCCTGTCTCACATCTTGTATCCAAGCTAAAGGTGGTACAACAGGGTAATAGAGCCACCATATCCACCAGTATCACATCTTGTATCCAAAGTAGAGGTGTTACAACAGAGTACTAGAGCCCCCATGCCCTCCTGTATCACATTTTGTATCCAAGCTAGAGGCAGTACAACAGGGTACTAAAGCCTCCATGCCCTCGGTATACCATCTTATATCCAAGCTAGAGGTGGTACAACAGGGTACTAGAGCCTCCATACCCACCCGTATCACATCTTGTATCCAAGCTAGAGGTGGTACAACAGGGTACCAGAGCCTACATGCCTGCCCGTATCACATCTTGCATCCCAGCTAGAGACGGTACAACAGGGTGCTAGAGAGCCTCTATGCCCACCTGTATCACATCTTGTATCCAAGCTAGAGGTGGTACAAGAGGGTACGAGAGCCTTCATGTCTGCCTGTTTCACATCTTGCATCCAAGCTAGAGGTGGTACAACAGGGTAATAGAGCCTCCATATCCACCAGCATCACATCTTGTATCCAAATTAGAGGCAGTACAACAGGGTACTAGAGCCTCCATGCCCACCTGTATCAAATCTTGTATCCAAGCTAGAGGTGGTACAACAGGGTACTAGAGCCTCCATGCCTGCATGTATAACATCTTGTATCCAAGCTAGAGGTGGCACAACAGGGTAATAGAGCCTCCATGCCACCAGTATCACATCTCATATCCAAAGTAGAGGTGTTACAACAGAGTACTAGAGTCCCCATGCCCTCCTGTACCACATCTTGTATCCAAGTTAGAGGCAGTACAACAGGGTACTAGAGCCTCCATGCCCTCTGTATACTATCTTGTATCCAAGCAGGAGGTGGTACAACAGGGTACTAGAGCCTCCATGCCCACCCGTATCACATCTTTTATCCAAGCTATTGGTGGTACTACAGGGTACTAGAGCCTCCATGCCTGCCCGTATCACATCTTGCATCACAGCTAGAGGCGGTACAACAGGGTGATATAGCCTCCATGCCCACCTGTATCACATCTTGTATCCAAGCTAGAGGTTGTACAACAGGGTAATAGAGCCTCCATATCCACCAGTATCACATCTTGTATCCAAGCTAGAGACGGTACAACAGAGTACTAGAGCCTCCATGCCCACCAGTATCACATCTTGTATCCAAGCTAGAGGCGGTACAACAGGGTATTACAGCCTCCATGCCCACCCGTATCACATATTGTATCCAAGCTAGTAGTGGTACAACAGGGTACTAGAGCCTCCATGCCTGCCCATATCACATCTTGCATCCCAGCTAGAGGCGGTACAACAGGGTGCTATAGCCTCCATGCCCACCTGTATCACATCTTGTATCCAAGCTAGAGGTGGTACAACAGGGTACTAAAGCCTCAATGCCATCCGAATACCATCTTGTATCCAAGCTAATGGCAGTACAACAAGGTACTAGAGCCTCCTTACCCTCTGTATACCATCTTGTATCCAATCAGGAGGTGGCACAACAGGGTATTGGAGCTTCCATGCCCCCCATATCACATCTTGTATCCAAGCTAGAGCCAGTACAACAGGGTACTAGAGCCTCTATGCCCACCTGTATCACATCTTGTATCCAAGCTAGAGGCGGTACAACAGGGTACTAGAGCCTCCATGCCATCCGTATACCATCTTGTATCCAAGCTTACGGCGGTACAACAGGGTACTAGAGCCTTCATGCCCGGCTGTATCACATCTTGTATCCAAGCTAGAGGTGGTACAACAGGGTACTAGAGCCTCCATGCCTGCATGTATAACATCTTGTATCCAAGCTAGAGGTGGCACAACAGGGTAATAGAGCCCCCATATCCACCAGTATCACATCTTATATCCAAAGTAGAGGTGTTACAACAGAGTACTAGAGCCCCCAAGCCCTCCTGTACCACCTCTTGTATCCAAGTTAGAGGCAGTACAACAGGGTACTAGAGCCTCCATGCCCTCTGTATACTATCTTGTATCCAAGCAGGAGGTGGTACAACAGGTTACTAGAGCCTCCATGCCACCCATATCACATCTTGTATCCAAGCTAGAGCCAGTACAACAGGGTACTAGAGCCTCCATGCCCACCCGTATCACATCTTGTATCCAAGCTTACGGCGGTACAACAGGGTACTAGAGCCTTCATGCCCGGCTGTATCACATCTTGTATCCAAACTAGAGGTGGTACAACAGGGTACTAGAGCCATCATGCCTGCCTGTCTCACATCTTGTATCCAAGCTAGAGGTGGTATAACCGGGTAATAGAGCCTCCATATCCACCAGTATCACATCTTGTATCCAAAGTAGAGGCGTTACAACAGAGTACTAGATCCGCCATGACCTCCTGTATCACATCTTGTATCCAAGCTAGAGGCAGTACAACAGGGTACTAGAGCCTCCATGCCCTCCATATACCATCTTGTATCCAAGCTAGAGGTGGTACAACAGGGTACGAGAGCCTTCATGTCTGCCTGTCTCACATCTTGTATCCAAGCTAGAGGTGGTACAACAGGGTAATAGAGCCTCCATATCCACCAGCATCACATCTTGTATCCAAATTAGAGGCGGTACAACAGGGTACTAGAGCCTCCATGCCCACCTGTATCAAATCTTGTATCCAAGCTAGAGGTGGTACAACAGGGTACTAGAGCCTCCATGACTGCATGTATCACATCTTGTATCCAAGCTAGAGGTGGCACAACAGGGTAATAGAGCCCCCATATCCACCAGTATCACATCTTATATCCAAAGTAGAGGTGTTACAACATAGTACTAGAGCCCCCATGCCCGCCTGTACCACATATTGTATCCAAGCTAGAGGCAGTACAACAGGGTACTAGAGCCTCCATGCCCTCCGTATACTATCTTGTATCCAAGCTAGAGGTGGTACAACAGGGTACTAGAGCCTCCATGCCCTCTGTATAGTATCTTGTATCCAAGCTAGAGGTGGTACAACAGGGTACTAGAGCCTCCATGCCCCCCGTATCACATCTTGTATCCAAGCTAGAGGCTGTACAACAGGTTACTAGAGCCTCCATGCCCACCCATATCACATCTTGCATCCAAGCTAGTGGTGCTACAACAGGGTGCTAGAGCCTCCATGCCTGCCTGTATCACATCTTCTATCCATGCTAGAGGCAGTACAACAGGGTACTAGAGTCTCCATGCCTGTCTGTATTACATCTTATATCCAAGCTAGAGGCAGTACAACAGGGTACTAGAGCCTCCATGCCCTCCGTATACTATCTTGTATCCAAGCTAGAGGTGGTACAACAGGGTACTAGAGCCTCCATGCCCTCTGTATAGTATCTTGTATCCAAGCTAGAGGTGGTACAACAGGGTACTAGAGCCTCCATGCCCCCCGTATCACATCTTGTATCCAAGCTAGAGGCTGTACAACAGGTTACTAGAGCCTCCATGCCCACCCATATCACATCTTGTATCCAAGCTAGTGGTGCTACAACAGGGTGCTAGAGCCTCCATGCCTGCCTGTATCACATCTTCTATCCATGCTAGAGGCAGTACAACAGGGTACTAGAGCCTCCATGCCCCCCGTATCACATCTTGTATCCAAGCTAGAGGCTGTACAACAGGTTACTAGAGCCTCCATGCCCACCCATATCACATCTTGCATCCAAGCTAGTGGTGCTACAACAGGGTGCTAGAGCCTCCATGCCTGCCTGTATCACATCTTCTATCCATGCTAGAGGCAGTACAACAGGGTACTAGAGTCTCCATGCCTGTCTGTATTACATCTTATATCCAAGCTAGAGGCAGTACAACAGGGTACTAGAGCCTCCATGCCCTCCGTATACTATCTTGTATCCAAGCTAGAGGTGGTACAACAGGGTACTAGAGCCTCCATGCCCTCTGTATAGTATCTTGTATCCAAGCTAGAGGTGGTACAACAGGGTACTAGAGCCTCCATGCCCCCCGTATCACATCTTGTATCCAAGCTAGAGGCTGTACAACAGGTTACTAGAGCCTCCATGCCCACCCATATCACATCTTGTATCCAAGCTAGTGGTGCTACAACAGGGTGCTAGAGCCTCCATGCCTGCCTGTATCACATCTTCTATCCATGCTAGAGGCAGTACAACAGGGTACTAGAGTCTCCATGCCTGTCTGTATTACATCTTATATCCAAGCTAGAGGCAGTACAACAGGGTACTAGAGCCTCCATGCCCACCCGTATCACATATTGTATCCAAGCTAGAGGCAGTACAACAGGGCACTAGAGCCTCCATGCCCACCCGTATCACATCTTGTATCCAAGCTAGAGGCAGTACAACAGGGTACTAGAGCCTGAATGCCATCCGAATACCATCTTGTATCCAAGCAGGAGGTGGTAGAACAGGGTACTAGAGCCTCCATGCCCATCCATTTCACATCTTGTATCCAAGCTAGAGGTGGTATAGCAGGGTACTAGAGCCTCTATGCCCGCTCATATCACATCTTGTATCCAAGCTAGAGGGTGTACAACTGGGTAATATAGAGCCTCCATATCCACCAGTATCACACACAACTTGTATCCAAAGTAGAGGTGTTACAAATGAGTATTAGAGCCTCCATGCCCATGTGTATCACATCTTGTTTCTAAGCTAGAGGCCGTACAACCGGGTACTAGAGCCTCCCTACAAGGGTTCAGATCTCCACAATAAATGATCCTTTTGCTCTGAAATTGTAATCAATTATATCAACGTTACAATCATACAGTTTCATTCGAGAACTTCTAGAAGAGGGATGTTACTAACAATCTGTGTATATATATATACACTCCTTCTAGAAGAGGGATGTTACTGACAATGTGTGTATATATATATACACTCCTTCTAGCGGAGGGATGTTACTGACAATGAGTGTATATATATATATATACTCCTTCTAGGGGGGGGATGTTACTGACAATGAGTGTGTGTATATATACTCCTTCTAGGGGAGGAATGTTACTGACAATGAGTGTATATATATATATATATATATATATATATATATATATATATATATATATATATATATATATATACTCCTTCTAGGGGGGGATGTTACTGACAATGTGTGTATATATATATATATATATATATATATATATATATATATATACTCCTTCTAGGGGAGGGATGTTACTGACAATGAGTGTGTATATATATATATACTCCTTCTAGGGGGGGATGTTACTGACAATGTGTATATATATATATATATATATATATATATATATATATATATATATATATATACTCCTTCTAGGGGAGGGATGTTACTGACAATGAGTGTGTATATATATATATATACTCCTTCTAGGGGGGGATGTTACTGACAATGAGTGTATATATATATATATATACTCCTTCTAGGGGAGGGATGTTACTGACAATGTGTGTAGATATATATATATATATATATATATATATATATATATATATATATATATATATATATATATATACTCCTTCTAGGGGAGGGATGTTACTGACAATGAGTGTATATATATATATACTCCTTCTAGGGGGGGATGTTACTGACAATGAGTGTATATATATATACTCCTTCTAGGGGAGGGATGTTACTGACAATGAGTGTGTATATATATATATATACTCCTTCTAGGGGAGGAATGTAACTGACAATCAGTGTATATATTATATATATACTCCTTCTAGGGGGGGATGTTACTGACAATGAGTGTATATATATATACTCTCCTTCTAAGGGAGGGATGTTACTGACAATCAGTGTATATATTATATATATACTCCTTCTAGGGGGGGATGTTACTGACAATGAGTGTATATATATATACTCTCCTTCTAGGGGAGGGATGTTACTGACAATGAGTGCGTATATATATATATATATATATATATATATATATATATATATATATATATATATATATATATATATATATATATATATATATATATATATATATACTCCTCCTAGGGGAGGGATGTTACTGACAATTAGTGTATATATATATATATATATATATATATATATATATATATATACTCCTTCTAGGGGGGGATGTTACTGACAATGAGTGTATATATATATACTCCTTCTAGGGGGGGATGTTACTGACAATGAGTGTATATATATATACTCCTTCTAGGGGGGGATGTTACTGACAATGAGTGTATATATATATACTCCTTCTAGGGGGGGATGTTACTGACAATGAGTGTATATATATATACTCCTTCTAGGGGGGGATGTTACTGACAATGAGTGTATATATATATATACTCCTTCTAGGGGAGGGATGTTACTGACAATGAGTGTATATATATATATTTAAACTCCTAACGTTTTTTTATTGTGTAATAGTGAAAAAACTTTAAAAATATAATTCTTCCACAGTCGTACCGACCCACATAAAAAAAATGTATCGTTTCATTCATGTTGTGTGATTAACTCTTTAAAAAACAAAGCCTCCAGGCCGCCTGCACACCGGCAAATTTGCCTTGCGGAGTCTGGAGCGGTTGTCCGATTCTGGACTCCGCAGCCAATCCCGCCCACAGGATGCAATGGAGACGCGGTTTTTCCTGCCCAGGAGTGAGAATCCATTCAATGTTGCGCTCATGGAGGATAAATCAGCGCAGCTCTATTGTTAGGTCCCTGGCAGCCGACCGACCCGCGGCCCTCCGTAATCATCACTGCCTAGTGACGGCGCGGACAATCTGTACTGCGCATGTGTGCCAGCCGGACAATCTGCATTATAGATGAGGAGGATGCCCGACAGGCCTGTGGGGTCCCCAGATCTGCATCCGACCCCTTCCTCTGCAGCCGGGGTAATAAACACGGGCCGATTTGTTTTTGTTTTCCTCTCGCTGCTTTAATAAATAAATAAACAAAAGTTCTCTTCGCCCCAAAATCTTAGCAACAAAATCTGCGGCTCGTCGACACGAAACCACCGCTGGAAAAATGAGAGGTCTAAAGCCCCCTGACTGCGGGGTTGGCAGCCATCACCGTCAGTAATAGCGCAGGTCACGTCTCCGTTGTACGCGGCTCGTCGCCACTGCAGATATCTCACGGCTTTTACTAAATAAATCCGCGCACGATAAACGAACGGTATGACGCAAAAGAGGAAACACACTGATGAAACGAGGCCGAGAGAACGAGAGATAACGAGGCAGAAGTTTGGACACGGTGGCATCCAGCCCACATAAGTGAGCCCATAAATGAACAGAGGCGAACACAATTAGAAGGTGCGGCCGCGGCGCTCCAGCAGCACAGGAGTTACGGCTTTCAAGTCTACATCTGGCGGTTTCTATGTGGCAGGAATAATCCTCTCACACGCGGAAGGGGATTCCATTCAAAACCCAACCTGTTTAAACAAATAGAGTGCGAGGACGGAGCGGCCAGCGCCGCAGACTTTATCGCAGTCTCTTTCCTCCCATCTGGGAAGCAGAGACCTGCATGATGGATGGTGCCGCAGCGCTCGTCGAATTACACTACATCATTTACCACACTTAGGGAGCGGGCAGCGCGCCAGAAATGACAGCGCTTGTCATGCGAGGCCGTAAACTGCTGTGAAAAGGGGTTTTTGCCTCTTTTTGAGGCGGGGCTCTTTTAAGTTCAGGCGCAGTTCACGAGTTCAGATTCAGACAGAGTTAATGATATTAACCGGTGTCAGGGGGGCAGCAGCGTGGAACGTCGGCTCGCCCGCTTTAAGGGGAACTTTTGCTTTGCTTGGCCACAGGAACCCGAAGGTCCGTCTGGTGTTTCACTTGTGCGCAGGCTGATTTTTAGCCTTTCTTTTTTCTTTGTTTGAGTGAAATTGTTACTCAAGCAAAACCCCAAGAGGTCCCTCACAAACAGGTATGACAGTCACCAGAATGGTGCCCTCTGTGGAGGGCCATGTTACTACCCTAGCGGGCCCCCTGCAGGGGTACAGAAGAGCCCCACCATCTTCTGCAACATAGCGCCCATGTGAGGGGGTGTGGGTAATAATGCTTTATTATATGCTGCCATGCTGGGACGGCTGCTTTAACCCCTTAGCGAAACTTTATTAAGGGGTTTTATTCTCATGCAATCACCTTTTGCATCAGAAGCCTAGCGTCGGTTCCCCAGGACAGCGGAAGCAGGTGCTTGGCTGTCAGATGATAGCCTGGCACCTGCTCTATTAGCGGGAACCAGGGTTACCTCAGATCCCCACTGTTTAACACTTTACATGCCGCAGTCAATGCGAATGCAGCATGTTAAGGGCTGACAGATGGATAGGATTCCCTCTGTCACCCATTGGACGCCTATGATGTGCACCCAGAGGCTTAAAGATGGCTTCCAGGCCTGCCAGGTTTGGTGGCCTAAGGCCTCATGTCCACGGGCAAAAGAAGAATTAAAATCCGCAGCGGATTTTAACTCTTCTCCTGCCCGCGGATCCGCATCCCACAGGGATGCATTGACCACCCGCGGGGTAGATAAATACCCGCGGATCGTCAATAAAAGGGATTTTTTTTTTAAATGGAGCATGAAAAGATCTGGATCATGCTCCATTTTCGTGCGGGTCTCCCGCGGGCTTCTATTGAAGCCTATGGAAGCCGTCCGGATCCGCGGGAGACCAAAATCGGAATTTACTCACCTGCTCCGGATCTTCCCTTCGCCGCGGCTTCATCTTCTCTCCATCGCGGCCAGATCTCCGACGTGCCCTGCGCATCCGCTGAGCCGAAGAAAGAAGATCCGGCCGCGACGGAGAGAAGATGACGCCGCGGCGAAGGGAAGATCCGGAGCGGGCGAGAGGTAAGTTTATTCTTATTTTTATGCCTCATGTCCGCGGGGCAGGAGGGACCCGCTACCGATTCTACATGGAGAATCCGTAGCGGGCCTGATTTTCCCCATGGACATGAGGCCTAAGAGGCTCAACCTCTGGCAGAGCTTCATAGGCTTTCTAATACACTGCTATACTGAAGTATAGCAGTGTATTATAGGAACAATCAAAAGTGGTGAATTTCAAGTCCCCTAATAGGACAAAAGTGAAAAAAAAGTTTTAAAAGAGCTCAAAACCCCATCATTACCACCTTAGGCTAATATCACACGGGCAATATCAGGCCATAATATTCAGTCTAACACCGTGCTCACCAATGTGCGATGTTCCCGCGGATGCCAAGTGCTTTTGTGTTAATACTGCCTCACATCACTTCAGGAAACCGCAGAGTGGGTCCCATTGTGTTTAAAAGGTAAACCTGGCATCGCACTCGAGTGCTCCTCGCATTCTGTCTGGTGGCGTGCTGGCCCCATTGAAAACAATGGGTGATGCCCAAACACAGGACGAAGATAATATGACCCCGATCAAAAGAAATTTTGCAAGATTTTCTCCACTGTTTGAAAACGGCCTTAGTATCTTAAAAATAACTCACCATAAGGGCGCCCACCCACTGGCCATTTTTTTTCTTTGCGTTTTGCGTTTTTTCTCAAGAGCAATTAGAATTGAATGTACTCCTGTCCACTGGCGTTTTTTTTTTGCGTTGCGTTGCGTTTTTTAACATAGGAACTGTCAGTTGCATATGTGTCCTTATTTTTCTCCTAATGCACCCATGAATGTCAATGGAAATGAATGGAAAAGCCGCAAAAACGCCGCGAAAACGCGGCAAAAAACGCAGCGTTTTTCACGCACGAAAATCACAAATGCCAGTGGGTGGGCGCCCTAAGCGCGCTTTCAGACGACTGTATATCGGCCGCCGGCCAATATACGGCGTCTCTCTCTGCAGGGGGTGGAGGCTGGAAGAGCCAGGAGCAGTGCTCTGAGCTCCCTCCCCCTCTCTGCTCCCTCTCCGCCCCCTCTCCACCCCCTCTGCACTATTTGCAATGAGAGGAGGCGTGGCGAGGGTGGGACTAAGTGCCAGGAATTAGCTCCGCCCCTGTCCCGCCTCTCCTCATTAAAAATAGTGCAGAGTGGGCAGAGAGGAGGCAGAGAGGGGGCGGGAGCTCAGAGCACTGCCCCCGGCTCTTCCCAGCCTCCACCCCTGCAGAGAGAGACGCCGTATATCGGCCAGCGTGAAAACCCAGCCGATATACGGTCATGTGAATGCGCCCTGAATTTGGTATCACTGTGTTCATAGTGACCCAAGTACAAAAGTTAGTATATTATTAAACTGCGCAGTGAGAGCTGTACAAAAATACAAATAACATGGTGAAAATAGCTCATTTTGCCTATTTGCTTTACAAAAAACATAATAGAAAGCAATCAAAAATTAATGAAAAAAGAAAAATGTTTGTAGTCTTAATACGGCCACAGAAAAAAATGATTTGCCACTATTTGCAATGGGAGGGGCTGGGCGGGGGCGGAGCTAAGCATTGGTACTTAGCTCCTCCCCCGTCTCACCCCCTCCTATTGCAGAATTGACAGCGGCATTTAAAGGGTTAATAACCTGGAGTGGGAAGGGGTTAAAGTCCGTGCAGATGTTGCCCTACGGTTAGACTTGAACCTAGGACTGCAAGGCAGCAGTGCTAACCACTGAGCCACAAGCCCTGAAGGACCCCCTCGCACAATGTTCACACCTAGTTTTAGTGGTTTTTATGAACTTTCGTTTCAGTTTAAACTAATTTGGACCGCGCCATTCCTGCATCACAAATTCAGCTCTGCTATATCAGCCCGTACTTGAATCTTATTATCACACTTTTTTGAATTTTTTCCCCTTTTTTTGAGACGCTGATGGATCTGTATTCTGGGCTGTGTAGCCTTCTCTTCGATGCGCCGGTACATGATATGATAAGTGTGAGCTGACCGCAGACTGTGCGCCATGTATCGCCTTCCCTCACCCCTCTCCCCTTTGTCCCAGACACAACGGGCCTCTTATCTTAATGGTGTCTATGTCTCTTAGACGCTTCTTGCCTGTTAGTGGAACTAATTTGACTACCTGGATGCAGAGGCGAAGTCACCTGGCCGTAACATGAGGCAGTCAGAAGCTTGTCATCTCCTCCCGGCTGTCATTTCATAGGATCGTCTGTTGTTCTCTGCCTTCAGCTTGGCTGGATGTGTCTGTGTGAAGCGCCCATTGTTCTGTCATTGTCACTTAGCAGGATGATACAGTGTATACTTTTGTATCCCATGTCTGAGGGAAGGATTCATGCCCAAGATATAGGGGCTCCGAAAACCGGCGCACCATGTTCTTTTTTTTTTTGTAATTTATATAATTTTTGGGGGGATTTTCTAAAGTTTGATGACAAAAATAACCTTTTAGAATGTATTAAAAGTTATTTCTGTATCTAGAAGTCTGGCCATCGCCCCCTTCAAGTCAAGCCATACGGTTCTAGAGGGATCATTGGGTAACAGTTTAGGTTCACCTAAATTTCAGGAAAGTCATTTGACCTTGAGCCCTGCAGAGTCTACTGGCCGGGAGGTTGGGGGATGGGTGATTGGCACGTCTTCTTTTGGACAGATCTCGCCATCCACCTCATCCACGTGGAGTCTTCTTGTGGTTCGCTATATGTTTTGTTTACACTTAAGATTTCGATACAAAAGATACGCTGAACACTGGAGCACTGCGGTATAATCTGAGGTTACGAACACTTCAGCAAAAAGGGACTGCAGACAATCCCCCTCCTCCTTCCTGACTGATTCTTCCCATGCATTTTGCTGGTGTCTTCGTCAATACTGGTACACAAGGGCGACCCTCAGCCCAATCAGTTGGTACACTTAGTCCTGCTCCTCCAGGGCGCACATTCTTACCTGCCATCACCAGAAGGTGTCCCTCTCCCAGCAGAAGAGCCTGGAGCAGATAGCCATTACACCAGAAGAGACAGGATGAAGGGCATGAAGCCTGCACCAGGATTGAAAGAACAGGAGGAGTTCCTGAGTCCCACAGAACACCCTCCAGCATCAGGACCGGAGGAACAAGTGGAGCTACCAGAGTCCTACAAAATACCCCCCGAGCATCAGGAACAGAGGAACAGAAGGAGCTACCAGAGCTCTGCAGAATACGCTCCAGCATCAAGATTGGAGGAACAAGAGGAGCTGCCAGACCCTACAGAATACCCCCCAGCATCAGGACCGGAGGAACAGAAGGAGCTGCCAGACCATACTGAATATCCCACAGCATCAGAACTGGAGGAACAGAAGGAGCTATCAGACCCTAGAGAATACCCTCCAGCATCAGGACCGGAGGAACAGGAGGAGCTACCAGAGCCCTACAGAATACCCTCCAGCATCAGGACTGGAGGAACAAGTGGAGCTACCAGAGTCCTATAAAATACCCCCCAAGCATCAGGAACAGAGGAACAGAAGGAGCTACCAGAGCCCTACAGAATACGCTCCAGCATCAAGATCGGAGGAACAAGAGGGGCTGCCAGACCCTACAGAATACACTCCAGCATCAGGACCGGAGAAACATAAGAAGCTGCCAGACCCTACAGAATACCCCCAAGCATGAGATCTGGAGGAACAGGAGGAGCTGCCAGACCCTACAGAATACCCTCTAGCATCAGGACCAGAGGAACAGAAGGAGCTATCAGAGCCCTACAGAATACCCCCCAGCATCAGGACCGGAGGAACAGGAGGAGCTGCCAGACCCTACAGAATACCCTCCAGCATCAGGACCAGAGGAACAGAAGGAGCTGCCAGACCCTAGAGAATACCCTCCAGCATCAGGACCAGAGGAACAGGAGGAGCTACCAGAGCCCTACAGAATACCCTCCAGCATCAGGACCAGAGGAACAGAGGGAACTACCAGAGCCCTACAGAATACCCTCCAGCATCAGGACCAGAGGAACAGGGGGATCTACGAGACCCTACAGAATACCCTCCAGCATCAGGACCGGAGGGACAGGAGGAGCTATCAGAGCGCTACAGAATACCCTCCAGCATCAGGACCAGAGGAACAGAAGGAGCTGCCAGACCCTACAGAATGCCCTCCAGCATTAGGACTGGAGGAACAGGAGGAGCTGCCAGACTCAAAAGAATATCCTCCAGCATCAGGACCGGAGGAACAGGAGGAGCTACCAGAGCCCTACAGAATACCCTCCAGCATCAAGATCGGAGGAACAGGAGGAGCTGCCAGACCCTACAGAATGCCCTCCAGCATGAGGACCAGAGGAACAGGAGGAGCTACCAGAGCCCTACAGAATACCCTCCAGCATCAGGATCGGAGGAACAGGAGGATCTACCAGAGCCTACAGAATACCCTAGAGCATCAGGACGGGAGGAACAGGAGGAGCTACCAGAGCTCTACAGAATACCACCCAGCATCAGGACCGGAGGAACAGGAGGAGCTACCAGAGTCCTACAGAATACCCTCTAGCATCAGGACCAGAGGAACAGGAGGGGCTGCCAGAGCCCTACAGAATACCCTCTAGCATCAGGAGCGGAGGAACAGGAGGAGCTGCCAGACCCTACAGAAAACCCTCCAGCATCAGGACCGAAGGAACAGGAGAAGCTGCCAGACCCTACAGAATACCCATCAGCATCAGGACCAGAGGAACAGGAGGAGCTACCAGAGCCCTACAGAATACCCTTCAGCATCAGGACCAGAGGAACAGGAGGAGCTGCCAGACCCTACAGAAAACCCTCCAGCATCCGGACCGGAGGAACAGGAGAAGCTGCCAGACCCTACAGAATACCCTCCAGCATCAGGACCGGAGGAACAGGAGGAACTACCAGAGCCCTACAAAATACCCTCCAGCATCAGGACCAGAGGAACAGGAGGAGCTGCCAGACCCTACAGTATACCCTCCAGCATCAGGACCGGAGGAACAGGAGGAGCTGCCAATCCCTACAGAATACCCCCCAGCATCAGGACCTGAGGAACATGGGGAGTTACTAGAGATCTACAGAATACCCTCCAGCATCAGGGCTGGAGGAACAGGAGGATCTACCAGAGCCCCACAGAATGCCCCCCAGCATCAGGACTTGAGGAACAGGAGGATCTACCAGAGCCCTACAGAATACCCTCCAGCATCAGGGCTGGAGGAACAGGAGGATCTACCAGAGCCCTACAGAATGCCCCCCAGCATCAGGACCGGAGGAACAGGAGGATCTACCAGAGCCCTACAGAATACCCTCCAGCATCAGGACCGGAGGAACAGGGGGAGTTACTAGAGATCTACAGAATACCCTCCAGCATCAGGGCTGGAGGAACAGGAGGAGCTACCAGAACCCTACAGAATACCCTCCAGCATCAGGATCGGAGGAATAGGAGGAGCTACCAGACCCTATAGAATACTCCCCAGCATCAGGACCGGAGGAACAGGAGGATCTGCCAGAACCCTACAGAATACCCTCCAGCATCAGGATCGGAGGAACAAGAGGAGCTGCCAGACCCTATAGAATACCCCCCAGCATCAGGACCGGAGGAACAGGAGGAGCTGCCAGACCCTACAGAATACCCCCCAGCATCAGAACTGGAGGAACAGGGGGAGCTGCTAGAACCCTACAGAATACCCTCCAGCATCAGGACCGGAGGAACAGGGGGATCTACCAGAGCCCTACAGAATACCCTCCAGCATCAGGACCGGAGGGACAGGAGGAGCTGCCAGACCCTATAGAATACCCCCCAGCATCAGGACCGGAGGAACAGGAGGAGCTGCCAGACCCTACAGAATACCCCCCAGCATCAGAACTGGAGGAACAGGGGGAGCTGCTAGAACCCTACAGAATACCCTCCAGCATCAGGACCGGAGGAACAGGGGGATCTACCAGAGCCCTACAGAATACCCTCCAGCATCAGGACCGGAGGGACAGGAGGAGCTATCAGAGCCCTACAGAATACCCTCCAGCATCAAGATCGGAGGAACATGAGGAGCTGCCAGACCCTACAGAATGCCCTCCAGCATGAGGACCAGAGGAACAGGAGGAGCTGCCAGAGCCCTACAGAATACACCCCAGCATCAGGACCGGAGGGACAGGAGGAGCTACCAGAGTCCTACAGGATACCCTCTAGCATCAGGACCGGAGGAACAGGAGGAGCTGCCAGACCCTACAGAATACCCTCCAGCATCAGGACTGGAGGGACAGGAGGAGCTACCAGAGCCCTACAGAATACCCTTCAGCATCAGGACCAGAGGAACAGGAGGAGCTACCAGAGCCCTACAGAATACCCTCCAGCATCAGGACCGGAGGAATAGGAGGAGCTACCAGAGCCCTACAGAATACCCTCCAGCATCAGGACCGGAGGAACAGGAGGAGCTGCCAGACCCTACAGAATACTCCCCAGCATCAGGACCAGAGGAACAGGAGGAGCTGCCAGACCCTACAGAATACCCTCCAGCATCAGGACTGGAGGGACAGGAGGAGCTACCAGAGCCCTACAGAATACCCCTCAGCATCAGGACCAGAGGAACAGGAGGAGCTACCAGAGCCCTACAGAATACCCTTCAGCATCAGGACTGGAGGAACAGGAGGAGCTGCCAGACCCTACAGAATACCCTCCAGCATCAGGACTGGAGGGACAGGAGGAGCTACCAGAGCCCTACAGAATACCCTCCAGCATCAGGGCTGGAGCAACAGCAGCAGCGTTGCTAGAACCATACAAACAACCTCCAGTGGGCTACTCACCAAAATGTCAATCCATGAGGGTCGCATGAGCACATGATGTCCTATGGTGGGACCTGTCCTCACAACTGAGCCCCCTGCTGCTTGATTGGCCTTCACTAGAGAACAACAGAATTGGCGGATCTGCTATTAGCTGCCCATTCTCTTCACAGACGAGAGTAGGTTCACACTGCACACAAGTCTGTTGTTCATTGAGATTCGATGTGTAATTTAAGTGTCCCCTTGCTTTTTTGAGTAGTATAGGCCTAAGCAAGATGTATCTTTTGCATGTTTCCTATTGGTTGTAAAGTGCAGAACATGTTGGTGCTGTATATATATATATATAAATCATTGTTGGCTCATTCACTTCTCATTGCGTTTAAACACTGATCATTTGGTGTTTACACAGGAATGTGACAACTGACTGATTCCCAACGATGATCTACCTGTCTAAACAGTCGGCACGAGCGCCAACGAGCGGATGATGACCCCCTGTCTGCTTGGGCAAATGAGAATCGTGCAGTTCTCGTTGATTGCAAAGGGCCATAGTGCAATCTGTACTTAGACCAGCGAAGCAAATACGCCCCATTGTCCTAAAACACATACATAGTAGATGCTTTGTACAGGTTTCACATTTCTAGAGCATTTGTGTTGCAAACGGCCCGAAAGATGTTTGTTCACGATAGTCCAATTATTTACATACAAATTATAGCAAATACTCGGAAAAAATTAGTTTTTCCTTGAAGAATGCCATCCACTGATTTACAATATGGGCCAAATTAGTGAAAGATAATTAAATGAACACATTCGAGTAATTGAACAAAATGTGGACAATTATTAATTACATGAGATAAAATAAATGACATAGAAAAGCTAACGAGACAAATAAATAATTAGGAAAATCCAGAGTTAGGGCGAGCACCCACTGGCGTTTGCGTTCTCCGCGGGAAAAAAACGCAGCGTTTTCGCCGAGTTTCTCGCGGTTTTTCCGCGCGTTTTTCGCGGCGTTTTTCGCGGCGTTTTCGCGGCGTTTTGCGTTAATTTCCATTGACATTCATGGGTGCATTAGGAGAAAAATAGGGACACATATGCAACTGACAGTTCCTATGTTAAAAACGCAAACGCAACACAAAAAAAACGCCAGTGGACAGGAACACATGTTATCTCTATGCCTGTGCAGGAAAAACGCAAAACGCAAAACGCAAAACGCAGGTAAAAAAACGCCAGTGGGTGCTCGCCCTTAATCACCAGAAAGTCAGAAGCCCAAAAAGAAATGTTACTAAATAATCCAATAAAATATAGAAAATGAGTGACGTGAAAAAAATATAAATAAAATAATTAATTAGTTAAATTACTTAAAGGGGTTGTCCCGCGGCAGCAAGTGGGGTTATACACTTCTGTATGGCCATATTAATGCACTTTGTAATATACATCGTGCATTAAATATGAGCCATACAGAAGTTATTCACTTACCTGCTCCGTTGCTGGCGTCCCCGTCGCCATGGTCCCGTCTAATTTCAGCGTCTAATCGCCCGATTAGACGCGCTTGCGCAGAAGGGTCTTCTCCCTTCGGCTCGGTCCGGCAGCAGCAACGTTCTGGCTCTGCCCCCTTCTATGCGTCATCGCGTAGCTCCGCCCCGTCACGTGTGCCGATTCCAGCCAATCAGGAGGCTGGAATCGGCACACGTGATGGGGCGGAGCTACGCGATGACGCGTACAAGGGGGCGGAGCCAGAAAGTCGCTCTTGCCGGACCGAGCCGAAGGGAAAAGACCCATCTGCGCAAGCGCGTCTAATCGGGCGATTAGACGCTGAAATTAGACGGGACCATGGCGACGGGGACGCCAGCAACGGAGCAGGTAAGTGAATAACTTCTGTATGGCTCATATTTAATGCACGATGTATATTACAAAGTGCATTAATATGGCCATACAGAAGTGTATACCCCCACTTGCTGCCGCGGGACAACCCCTTTAATAAAATATAAAAAATAACAATTTAGATTAAATAGGAAAATAATTCAGTAAAGAAGAATCTAAAATACACCAAATCCCTCCTAATCCCGGCGGATCACCTTCCTAATCCCGGCGGCTCCCTCTGTGGGTCCATCTCGGCCCTGACAACAGGCATCGCTTTTGATTCATTTTAGCTTTGCATTTACATTTTTTTTGGAGCTCCATGAGGCTTTGTGTTTTCTTGAGGTACTTCATAAAAGCGCCATTTTTTAGTGAAAGCAGATTATTGAGATATTTATGGTGAGTTTTATTAGAACAAAAAATATGAAGAAAAAACCTAAAACAATCCACAACAGGTTTTATTATTTCATTTCTTACAGCAGAAGCATATTATCATCCCAGAGTCCAGCAGTGAAGGATGGGACGATACCAAATGTTTATAGACTTATATGTTAGCCCTTAGGGACCACCCTACGCCCATGGGCTTTATTCTGATGCATGTGTCTTTTTACGGTGCTGCATCAGAATGCCAACACTGGTCTCCCATGCCAGTAGTATGAGGGCCTGGCTGCCAACTGTTCTATAAGCAGCCTCATAGACCTATATAATACACTGCGATACTGTGGTATAGCAGTGTATTATACCAACAATCAAACCGAGTGACATTCAAGTCCCATGGTGGGACAAATGTAAAATGGGAAAAAATATTTAAAAAATAAAAGAACCAAAACCCCACATTTTACCCTTTACTATGTAAAAAATATACAAATCTGGTATTACCACATTCAAAATGACCCACAGAAAAAAGTTAGTACATTGACACTCATGGTTCAAGCCTTGGATAAAATAGTAAAAAGCATGGTGAAAATAGCCAATTCTGTATATCTCGCCTCCAAAAAATAGAATAGGAAATAATCAACAAGTCACACGGATATGCAAATGGTAGCAACTAGAGATGAGCGAATCTACTCATTTCGAGTATTTACTCGATCGAGCACCGCAATTTTCGAGTACTTCAGTACTCGGGTGAAAAGATTCGGGGTGTGCTGGGGGGCGGGGGGAGGCGTGGCGGCACGGGGGGTAGCAGTGGGGAACAGGGGGAGCCCTCTCTCTCTCCCTCTCCCCCCCCCCCCACTCCCTGCTGCAACCCCCCACTCACCCACGGCGCCCCCTGAATCTTTTCGCCCGGGTACGGAAGTACTCGAAAATCGCGGTGCTCGGGCAAAAAAGGGGCGTGGCCGAGTAGGCTCGCTCATCTCTAGTAGCAACAAAAAGTATCATTCGCTCCACAAAAGAAAAAAAAAAAATAGCACCATTGATTGGAAAAAAAATAACTGGGGTATTTGAATCTGATGATTTAAAAAAAGTGTTTAAAAAAAGTAACAAAATATTTTTTAAAATATCTATAAACTGGGTATTTGTAATCGCACTGAGCTGCAGAATTCATTTAACATGTTATTTATACCTCTTGACTAACACCGTGAGGCCTTAGTCACACGGGCGTTTTTTCCCGCGATTTGCAGTTCGCATGACGGATGCGCATCCGCAAATCGCGTGACCGGGCCCTGAAAATCGCCCCAAAAAACTGCTCCTAGCCGCGTTTCAATAGAAACGGGCCGGAGCTGTCCAGCGCATTGAATTCAATGGAGCCGGCAATACAGCCGGCTCCATTGAAAGCAATGGGCTGCGGGCGATCTTACGATGAATTGTCGGGAAGGGCTTAAATATATAAGCCCTTCCCTGCAATTCATCCAGAAATGTGTAAAAATTTTTTAAAAAATATATACTCACCTGGTCCCGGCAGACGGAGTTCAGCCCGGCCGGCGGCAGTTCTCTGAACTGCTCTCTGTAGTATTCAGCAGCCGGGGATTTAAAATCCCCGCCTGCTGAATGGGCTGCCTCTGATTGGTCACAGCCTCACCAATCAGAGGCAGCACTCACTCACCCATTCATGAATTCATGAATGACAGCTGAGAGCTGCCCCTGATTGGTCCCTGCGCTGAGCCAATCAGAGGCAGCACTCACTCACCCATTCATGAATTCATGAATGGGTAAGTGAGAGCTGCCTCTGATTGGTGAGGGCTGTGACCAATCAGAGGCAGCCCATTCAGCAGGCGGGGGTTTTAAATCCCCGGCTGCTGAATACCACAGAGAGCAGTTCAGTAGAACTGCCGCCAGCCATGGCTGAACTCCGTCTGCCGGGACCAGGTGAGTATATATATTTTTTTATTTTTACACATTTCTGGATGAATCGCAGGGAAGGGCTTATATTTTTAAGCCCTTCCCAAAAATTGATCGTGCGATCACCGGCAGCCAATTGCTTTCAATGGAGCCGGCTGTATTGCCGGCTCCATTGAATTCAATGGGCAAACATCGTTCTTCTCTGTCACAGCTGTTACAGCTGTGGCAGAGGAGAATGATTTGTTTTCTATATGTTCTCAATGGGGTCGGCGCTGCTGCCGCCGGCCCCATTGAGCGCATATAGAGAAGAGAACAGGAATCGCAGATCGCAGATAGGTGCGATCTGCGATTTCTGTTCTATAATTTATCGGACGAGCGCATAAAAAGCGCTCATGTGTCCGATACCATTGCAAAGCAATGGTTTTATAAAATCGCCGGACGCATGCGCAAATCGCGCGAAAAAAACGCCCGTCTGACTAAGGCCTAAGAAAAATACATTTTAAAACATCCCAGAATTACAGATTTTGTTAATCTTGTCTCTAGAAATTTTTTTTTTTTAAATGATCAAAATGTTGTAAGCTCCCAAAAAATGAAGTCCAGAGCTCCTCCCACAAGAGACAAGCCCTCATAGAGCTCCATCAAAGCAGGAATAAAAACATTATGACTCTTGGAATGAGACGACACAAAAGCAAATCTTGTTACATAGTAACATAGTAACATAGTTCGTAAGGCTGAGTGAAGACAATGTCCATCTAGTCCAGCCTGTCTATCCTCCTGTGTTGATCCAGAGGAAGGCAAAAAACCCCAAGAGGCAGGAGCCAATTAGCCCTTTTGGGGAAAAAATTCCTTCCCGACTCCATAATGGCAATCAGACTGTTCCCTGGATCAACCCCTAATAGTTCCTACCTGCCTGTATACCTGTGGGAGGGGGGGGGGGGGGGGGTTACGTCTACAAAAAAAGCAAAAACCTAAAAAAAACTGTATAAACTTGGTATCAGCAGAATTGTGTTGAGCTGGAGAATGATTTTATCACAGTAGTTATTCTGCGTGCTCCACACTGTAAAAAACAACAGCAGGATTTCTTTATTTTCCCGAATCCCCCCCACCCAAAAAAATGAATTGACGTCATACAATACATCATATGCCATTAAAAAGTACAACGTGTCTCATAAAAAACATTAAAAAGTCGTGGCTCTAGGAATGCTGCGATGAAAGAGACTGAAGACTTGGTTGGTCATAATATGGGCCGTCACTAAGGGGTCCACAAGGATTGCGGTCAGACAGCCGACTATGAACCCTGTTATGGGACCCAATCATGTGAACCAATAGGATGCATGGCATCTGCTTTGATGTTGCTGTGTAGCCCAAGATTTATATATCCGATGACTCTGACCTTTTGGTGAGGGATATGCAATATGTTAGGTTCAAATGTTGGTTTAAGGGACACTTATTATCAGGACAAATTAAGAACCCAAAGGGGCCTCATGTTGTAGGTGGGACAAACCCAGGAGCAAGTGGGGCAAACACAAGTAGGCAGCGAGCATAACTGGCTGCAGCAAATCTTTGGAAAGTACAGAACACATACTGAGCCTGCTGATTGGTTGCAGCGATCACGTGACTGGCCACAGTATCACAGAAGACAGCGGGGGGGCAGGAGCGGCACAGACTGCAGCAGCTGGCATGGTCAGTATAAGGTGGTTTTTATTCTATTCATGAGCCTAAGCACCAACCCCAGGACCGGAGCGGCCCAATGGGAATTCACCCTGTTAGGGCTACGGCCTGGATATTAAAGCAACCCTGCAGACACAGGACACAATTCTGTCCAGCAAATGGAGGAGAGGGTCATATTACCCTGGATTGTCCCTCCAAGCTCTCACATCTCTGGGCATCATTTTCGATCATTCAACATGGCATCAGAAATCCTCTGACTACGTAATCCACACAGTGCATTGGTAGTTTGTTTGGCACACATGAGCTGGCAAATCAGAGATGACCACCACAATCGTCTACCTAATGGAAAGAATGCGTTAGGTAGAAGGTTGTGGTGACCATCTTGGATAACAACACATGGGGCATAGTAGGGTCAGAGGCAAGGAAGATGATTGTCAGGTATTGTAACTCCCACCATCAGGACTGGAGGGTCATTCGAAGAAGCATATAGGGCAGAATGCGAATGACAGCCATAAGAACGAGTCCCACGTAAGATGTGGAATCGTTGGAGGCGGCGCTCCATGGAGGCCCAGAGCTGCTGCAGGCTGGAGCTATTGAAAGTCAATGTGAGGCACTCAGCATGGACTCTCTGAGAGCCGCATCTGACTCTCTATTGTGTCCTGTTTAATCCTTCCCCATTATTGCCAGGTAATTGAATGCCTATCAAATAGAATAGGAAGACAAAGCCGTAAAGGTTACTTAGCAGATAAAAACTGGCTCCACTTCGTAAAAAGATCCCATGTTTTGCAAATGAACTGTCTCTTTACCTTAATTACACTTTCAAGCAACTCTGTCCTTTATCCTGTAATATTTCCTTCCAAAGGGCTCTTGGCCGGGGCACTAGGTTTTTTTTTTACTTTCTTTCATAGTTGCCTCTTCTTCCCCGGTAAACTGGCATTGACCTTTTTCCTTTGCTTGTTGAAAAGACAGAGATAGAAAAGAAACTGCTTAACCCCTTTTTTGCATCGAGATGTCTGGGAAATGTCACTTGCTGGAAAGCAGAGACATCTGACACAGCCTTGGGATATGAAGACACAGGAGAGGGCAACGACTTTGGTGAATGTCGTCCCATAGGGCAATAATAGGACATATGGATTTAAGTGGGGGGAGAGGGTCATCCAATGTGGACCCTCCTAGTGGAAAGCTGCTCGCTCTTTGATTGCCCTGTAATACCACTCCAAACAGAGGAGGAAGAGAGGCGCTATAGATGACAACTATATAAATCAAGCCCTAAGTGAGTGTGCATGGCCCTTTTACACGGGCCGGCAGTCATTTAAATGACTCCATAAGCGGTAACGTCAGGCAGAGTGTTTAGACTAAAGGGGCTTTTACACAGAACGATTATCACTAAAACGGCTGAAATACTGCCAAATTTGACGACATTCTTGCATAAAATTTCATGTGTAGATAAGGGTTCTTTTCCCCCTATTAGCTTAATAAACTCAGCATTATTTGTTTGCTCAGGTGGGTGTTTATGCGGTGGATTATCTGGCTGGCAGGATTCCATACTTTACTCCTGGCATGAGTAAACAATGTACTCATTCTGTATGCAATGCAAACACAATTGAGTACATTGTTTACTCTGCTCAAGTCGTCAAGCCATTTGGGTAGAGGGAAGAGATCCGGGGAGGCTAGTCCTGAATTGGAGTACCCTAACAAGTTTGTAAAGTTGGCAGATGAGGGAGATACCATTACAGGATCAGCACGACTGACCACCAAGGGGATGTTTGCTTCAGTAAGACGGGGAGTTCAGGACAGGCTAGACAGGTCCTGGTAGTGGGAGACTCAATTATTTGGGGGACAGACAGGGCAATCTGCCACAAAGACCGGGATCGTTGAATGGTGTGCTGTCTTCCTAGCGCTCGAGTTCGTCACATCGCAGATTGGGTTGACAGATTACTAGGAGATGCTAGTGAGGATCCTGTGGTCATGGTACACATTGGCACCAATGACAAAGTTAGAGGGAGGTGGAAGGTCCTTAAAAAAAATTTCAAAGAGCTAAGATGTAAGTTTAGGGCGAGAACCTCCAAAGCAGTATATTCTGAAATACTACCTGTACTTCGTGCCACACCAGAAAGGCAACAAGAGATTAGGGGGGTAAACAAGTGGCTCCAGAGTTGGTATAAGAAGGAGGGGTTTGGGTTCCTGGGGAACTGCACCGACTTTGCTACATGATCTACTGTAGGGGTGGGCTGCATCTCAATGGGGAGGGTGCAGCTGTGCTGGGAGAGTAGATGGCTAGAAGGTTCGAGGAGTGTTTAAACTAGGGACCGGGTGGGAGGCACCAAGAGAAATAGGGGGTAGATAGTATAGACAGCAACCTGGAACCAAGTAATGGAAATCAGGGTGGAGTCGTGGAAGTGGTTAGTACATTTTGAACTGGCACCAAACATAACAGAAGCCACCAAAAATCTATTTCTGAAGCAAATAGATGAAGCAGCAAATCACAATGAGGTAATTATTATAGGAGACTCTAACTATCTGGATATAAACTGGGCAGCCAAAACCTGCCGATCTCATAACAGTAACAACTTGCTGTCAATCACTAAGGATAATCACCTTACCCAACTTGTACAGGACCCAACTAGGGGGACGGTCATTGTGGGCTCAATACTAACCAACAGACCTGACAGAATAACAGGGGTGCAGGTTGGAGGGCAGATAGGAAATAGTGACCATAGTAATACATTTCAACTTGTCCTTCAAGAGAGAGTTTTATAGGGGAGCTACAAAAATACTAAACTTTAGGAAGGCCAAGTTCCATCAGCTCAGCAATGCCCATAGCCTTACTGACTGGGACATTGTCCTCAAAAATAAGACCACAAACTATAAGTGGGAAATATTGAAAAACATCGTAATTACTTTCTGTGAGCGGTTTGTACCTTACAGGAATGAAAGACTTAGTAACAGGAGAAAAATGATATGACTCAATAAAAATGTAAAGGGGGCAATGAAGAGCAAAAAGAAAGCATTTAAACTACTAAAACAAGAAGGCAGCGAGGAAGCACTAAAACCTACAAGGAAAATAAAAGATTATGTAAAAATCTGATAAAAGCAGCAAAGGTGGAGACAGAGAGACTTATTGCCAAAGAGAGTAAAACTAACCCTAAACTGTTCTCCAAGCATATAAATAGAAAAAAAGATTAATACTAAATGTACTGGCCCTTTAATAAATAATGTGGGGAAATTGTATTAAATAGCTTCTTCTCCAGTGTTTTCACTGATGAAAATGAAATGTCAGATGAGATGCAGAGTGATAAAGTAAACTCTCCACTAAATGTCAGCAGTCTAACCCAGCAAGAAGTGCAGAGCCACCTTAATAAGATTACAATAGGCAAATCGCCGGCTCCCGATGGCACACACCCGGGTTCTAAAGGAATTAATTAATGTGATACACAGACCGTTGTTTCTTATATTTAATGCCATTATAGTCATGGGATCTTTCCCACTGGATTGGCATGAGGAATATTGTAGCTCCCGGTTTGTCTATTGTGCTTTGCTTTGGTTTTTGTTATTTGCAGGCCTTACACAGCTAGCAGTAGGATTCAAGGAATTTAATTACGCTGCACCAAAAAGGGACAGTGCAAAAAGATGCCAGCTATAGTGTGTGGTCTTCTGTTCTGACGTATTGTGCCACCCAGGGATTGCGGCTCATTTACTTGGCGGTAGTATTTTGTGTTAATATAACCAAAAAGAGAACCAAACAGGAAAACAGCAAATACTCACAGTGGGTGTCAGTGGCCTCAGACGTTGTTCAAAGTCATTAGTCTGATCACTACAAAATATTTGCAGATCTTGTGCAGCTGGTAGTGGTTTCCTGCAAACTACAAACGTAGCTTATTAGTTATATAAAACTACAGTAAACAGTAAACTAAAACTAAACAAAAAAAAAAAACTAGGTGGCAGAGGACAGGCCTAGTTGGCACTTCAAGCAGCTTCCATTGAACCAACATCTCCATGTTCTACAGGAGTCGAGACAAGCCCGCTGTCATTCCTTAGAAGTGGTTCTAACTCTGTGTTACATCCGCAGTAGCAGAACAGGTCATACAGCAGATGACATAGCATGCATCAAATACCACCACCACCTCTTCCTCTCAGTTGCAGTTCAGCGTCCCGTAGGGTGACCCTGGACACATGGCATATGCTGAGGAGTTGGGAGGGTAGGGTGCTGGCTTGTCACGGTGGCACTTACCACGCTCCCTCCCGGTGGGACGCACATAGCCAAGGCAGCGCTGGGCCTCTTCTGGACACCCCCGACGTGGTGTGCCCAATAAACAGAAAAACAGGTGTAGGGAGTGTCACGGGTGACGCCCCCATCCCGGTAACCCCCTGCATAAACATCGGCAGGAAAATAAAGAAGCCACAGACAGTTTGATAGTACCTCCGGTCCCCGGGAATGGTCAGGGCCTGGAACAACTTCCACTCAACATAATTTCAGTAGGAGACAAGGCACACTTTGAAGTAATGATAGTGCAGGCAATTAAATGAACTTCACAGTAGTACCTCCACATGGGGACCCAGACTTCGGATCAACCCGTGCGTGACAGACAGAATGGGTGTACGTCTACGCAGTGATCCAGATTTCAGATGGCCACGCAGGAAAGTATAAGATTAGATGGTACCTCTGCACTGGGCCTTGATACACACTCACTTACGACTGTGCTTGCTCTCGCTCTTCTGAGGTTGAGTTTACTCTCTTCTCACAAGTACATCCACAGTGGGAAACCTCTTCTCCTTTTCCATGCTTCACTACATGAGGGTTGAAGGTGCCCCCATGTAGCTGGACCTCCCGACTACCACTCTTGAAGACATGGAACTCCTTTTCCCACTCTCAAGCACCCACATTTATAACCCCACTCATACCACGTGACAGAATAGGATTGATACATTTACAGACAGTCAGCTCCTACTTTGCAGACATTAACACATCACATGTTGTAGCTGTGCAATTCACATGCACAGAGCATCCACATGAGACACACATGTATGACATTATGGAGGGAGCCAGGAACGCATGTACTGGGCCACTACAGCAGGCACACAGCAGTTAGTCTGCACCAGTCTGCTATGAGCTTACCCCCCTGAACTTCATCCCAAGTCAAATCCCCTGCAGCCTCTGAAGCAGTCCACATGGATCAGTCTGAAGAGCTGTTTGATCATTCAGTGTCATGGATGTCAACTGAGGAAGTCTAAACAACCAGAGGGAGAAAACAAAGACATTGTATGCACTGATGCCCAAACATTTTTTCCTCCTCTATCAACGGATCAGGGGATCCTCTGTCTCTAAATTTCTTGGCCATTTCATTTAGTCTAATATCGACAAATTCTTCGTCAGCCATCCTCCTGACCCTTACTAGTGGGCTCTAAGGTAGGGATTCTATTGTCGTTCCGGGTGATTACTCTCAAATAACAAGACATTATTTCTGACCGCTTCATTTATATAAAGTTCTGTGTGTAACTCGCCAGCCTCCTTCATCACCATTACATCTAAGAACTGAGTATTTGTAAGAGAACAACTCATTGTAAATTGTAAATCCACACCATTCAGGTGATCAATGAAGGCCGTCCATTCTTGCTCAGTCCACTTCCACAGCACAAAAATATCATCAATAAAATGAAACCAGCTAATAATCTTAGATTGAAAATGCTGAGGCGTATTCGTGCGTTTCCTTGAACACACGCATGAAGCTATAAGCGTATGTTGGCGCTATGTTCGTACCCATCGCGGTACCCTGTTGCTGCAGTAGTACACCCCCCAAACACAAAGTAAGTGTTAGTCTGGGGATAATGTGAAGCCGAGCACCGAACTCTCGCACACGCGCAGAAGGTCAGTGGCTACGGCAGCAACACAAGATCGCTGTGGGCTCTCGCGTAGACGCAGGGGACAGACTAGAATGCCGGCAGCTTCTCCGTGTGTATGTGACAGGTGGAGGGAATCCCTAGTCTGACTCCATGCATGTATAAGGTACTGGGGAAATGTAAAGGGTTAAATGTATAGCAGTCAGTGTCTAATGCCGGACATCTGTATTTTAGACCATGTGATTGGATACATTTTATGGGTTGCATGTATATATGTAATGCACTGCCAGTATGCTCTGAGCCTAATAAAGACTGGCAAAGTCGAAACGTCGCTGCTGATTTTAACATGGAGGAATAAAGTGGACTTTTAAATTGTTTGCACCACATCTGCTGCCGCTCTTCTTTCTTGATTATTAGGTCTGCTCACAGGACTGGGAAACTGCGGGTGATGACAGAAGGGCAGTCATCTGTAAGATCTGCGGTGTCTACAAGGCAGCAAGAACATAAGTAACCTCAACACAATGGCTATGAGCAGGCACATGAACTCCCATTACCCGCTGCCTTAAAGAGCCTAGCTGGGCCAGGGTCAAAGAGTCAGCCTCATCCTGCTCCCTCATCCTGCTCCCTCTTTCTCCTCCCTCTTCCTGCTCCCTCTTCCTGCTCCCTCATCCTGCTCCCTCATCCTGCTCCCTCTTCCTGCTCCCTCTTCCTGCTCCCTCTTCCTGCTCCCTCATCCTGCTCCCTCTTTCTCCCCCCTCTTCTTGCTCCCTCATCCTGCTCCCTCTTTCTCCTCCCTCTTCCTGCTCCCTCTTCCTGCTCCCTCATCCTGCTCCCTCTTTCTGCTCCCTCATCCTGCTCCCTCTTTCTACTCCCTCTTCCTGCTCCCTGATCCTGCTCCCTCTTCCTGCTCCCTCTTCCTGCTCCCTCTTCCTGCTCCCTCATCCTGCTCCCTCTTCCTGCTCCCTCTTTCTGCTCCCTCTTTCTGCTCCCTCTTCCTGCTCCCTCTTCCTGCTCCCTCTTCCTGCTCCCTCTTTTTGCTCCCTCTTCCTGCTCCCTCTTCCTGCTCCCTCTTCCTGCTCCCTCTTTCTGCTCCCTCTTTCTGCTCCCTCTTCCTGCTCCCTCTTCCGCTGATGTAGCTGCCTTTTTCTTTCATCTTCCTCCCTGTTCATGCAGTAACGTCTGAGCACACAAAGGTGGTTTTGGGTAGAGCAGTAGCACAACTACTTCAGGCCTCTGCCCCGCAATTGGCCATCAGGCTGCAGGCTTCAAAGCCAGAAGTGGGAAACGGAGAGCAGAGGTTGGGCCGCCATCGTTACTTTCACCGACATTAACATCTACCCCATATTCCAGCATGTCCCAGCAGCCTGCACTCAATTTTCCAGCTACGGTAACATAAAAAAATGACCACCTCAGCCGTCCATGAGCACAGAGCCTGAACACAAGCATTGCACAGCGATGGAAGTGCTGTCCTTCCAGCTAGTGAGCACAGATGCCTTTTGCAACATGGTGCTCTGTGCTAACCCACAGTATCCAAAAAGCTATGCCAGCCACTGAGAGAGATATCCTTGTCATTGCAGAACACTGTCAGTAGCAGGGTGCACCTGACCACAGACATATGGTCCTAATGGTGTTTAACAAGGAGAAATGCAAAGTTCTACATCTGGGCAAGAAAAATGAAGGAAGCACATACAGAATGGGAGGAATTGGGCTAAGCAGTAGCACATGTGAGAAAGACTTGGTTATACTTATAGATCATAGATAGAGATAAGCGAACACCAAAATGCTCGGGTGCTCGTTACTCGGCACGAAATTTTCGCAATGCTCGAGGGTTCGTTTCGAGTAACGAACCCCATTGAAGTCAATGGGCGACCCGAGCATTTTTGTATATCGCCGATGCTCGCTAAGGTTTTCATGTGTGAAAATCTGGGCAATTCAAGAAAGTGATGGGAACGACACAGTGACGGATAGGGCAGGCGAGGGGCTACATGTTGGGCTGCATCTCAAGTTCCCAGGTCCCACTATTAAGTCACAATACCGGCAAGAGTGGGCCCCCCCCCCCGCACTGTCAGCGTAAAGATCGTTCTCCTCTTCCACAGCTGTAACAGCTGTAGCAGAGAAGAACGATGTTTGCCCATTGAATTCAATGGAGCCGGCAATACAGCAGGTTCCACTGAATGCAATGGGCTGCCGGCGATCGCAGGATGAATGGTCGGGAAGGGGTTAAATATATAACCCCTTCCCTGCAATTCATCCAGAAATGTGATACACTAAAAATATATACCGGCGTATAAGGCGACGGGGCGTATAAGACGACCCCCCAACTGTCACCTTATACGCCGGCAATACAGTGGAGCAAAGAATAAAAAGCATTACTTACTTCTTCAGACGATCTGCGGCGCTCCTGCAGGCTGTCACTCCTTCCTGGTCCACGGCAGACTAAAGCTTTCTCTACGAAAGGCTTGAAATCCCCGCCTCCAGAAACACAGCCAATCACAGCAATTCAATGACATCACTGTCATTGGCTGTGATTGGCTGAAGGCACGTGTGTTTCTGGAGGCAGGGATTTAAAGCCTTTCGTAGAGAAAGCTTTAGTCTGCCGGGAACCAGGAGGGAGCAAGAGCCTACAAACACCAGGAAGGAGTGACAGTCTGCAGGAGCACCGCAGAACACCAGGAAGGAGTGACAGTCTGCAGGAGCACCGCAGAACACCAGGAAGGAGTGACAGTCTGCAGGAGCACCGCAGATCGTCTGAAGAAGTGAGTAATGCTTTTTATTGTTTGCTCCACTGTATTGCCGGCGTATAAGGTGACAGTTGGGGGGTCGTCTTATACGCCCCGTCGCCTTATACGCCGGTATATATTTTTAGTGTAACACATTTCTGGATGAATTGCAGGGAAGGGGTTATATATTTAACCCCTTCCCGACCATTCATCCTGCGATCGCCGGCAGCCCATTGCATTCAGTGGAACCTGCTGTATTGCTGGTTCCATTGAATTCAATGGGCAAACATCGTTCTTCTCTGCCACAGCTGTTACAGCTGTGGCAGAAAAGAAGGATTTGTCTTCTATATGTTCTCAATGGGGTCGGCGCTGCTGCCGCCGGCCCCACTGAGCGCATATAGAGACGATTTATGGCCTTTAGAAGGACCGTTGGGGTTCTTGAAGCCTACAATACACCTAACACTCTCCCTATAGCAGCTCCAACACGATAGCACTTTCCCTGAACTAATGTCAGAATGCATCTGTGGCGAGCCGCGGGAGGGGCAGATTACAATACTCGGGTGACACCTGATCTCGCCAGCCACTCACTGCAGGGGGGTGGTATAGGGCTTGAACGTTGCAGGGGGAAGTTGTAATGCCTTCCCTGTCTTTCAATTGGCCAGAAAAGCGCGCTAACGTCTCACAGAGGAAAGTGAAAGTAACCCGAACACCGCGTGGTGCTCGTTAAGAGTAACGAGCATCCCGAACACCCTAATATTCGCCCGAGCATCAAGCTCGGACGAGTACGTTCGCTCATCTCTAATCATAGACTGAACATGAGTCAACAATGTGATGCAGCAGCCAAAAAGGCAAACACAATTCTGGGATGTATTAGGAGAAGCATAGAGTCTAGATCATGTGAGGTCATTATCCTCCTCTACTCTTCCTTAGTCAGACCTCATCTGGAATACTGGGTCCAGTTCTGGGCACCCCAATTTAAAAAAGACACAGACAAACTGGAGCAAGTTCAGAGAAGAGTTACCAAGATGGTGAGTGGTCTGCAAAACATGTCCTATGAGGAACGGGTAAAGGATCTGGGAATGTTTAGCTTGTAGAAGAGAAGGCTGAGAGGAGACTTAATAGCGGTCTACAAATATCTGAAGGGCTGTCACAGTGCAGAGGGATCAGCCCTATTCTCATCTGTACAAGGAAAGACTAGAAGCAATAGGATGAAACTGAAAGGGAGGAGACACAGATTAGATATTAGACAGTGATGGGATCGATGAATGGAACAGGTTGCCACAGGAGGTGGTGAGTTCTCCTTCAATGGAAGTCTTCAGAGGCTGGACAGACATCTGTCTGGGATGATTTAGTGAACCCTGCACTGAGCAGGGGGGCTGGACCCGATGACCCCGGAGGTCCCTTCAAACTCTACCAGTCTATGATTATATGGCCCAGCAAGCATGTGCGACTGTATTCTCATGCATTGGAGGGTAAATTAATTAACCTGATTGTCACTCTCATTGACTTTAATAGGAAATTGTCTCCATTCTGACATGACACGATTATTACTGTTTATACATCAGTAATATATATTGTTAGGTAGGGGCCCGCGACCTTCAAGTTGTGCTACTGTGAAGAGCATAGGTCAAAATGGTCTATGGTCTAAGAAATGGAGGACTTTACATTTTGTAGGATAGCATAAGGAGGAGGAGGACTGATGAATACCATAGATTACACGTCTCAAGGCCTGCAAGGCAAATCCAGCGTGCCACGTCATTTTATGTGGCCTGCGACGAGGTCCGGATGCAGAAGCACCAGCTCTTCACTTTCCCCAGAGGGTGCGACCAGCACAGGAGCGGATGCCATCTTGGATTCTGAGCTCTAGCGCACCTCCACACCGCTATGTTCAGCAACTCGCAGTTGTGGCACAGCTCTGGCAGCCCTAGCCACCCGCCGAGGTATGAAGCTCAATGCTGGAGAGCTGGAAGGTGAGAAACGCCATCATAGTGCTCAGAGCTCCCCCGACGTGTCAAGGAGGAGTTACATTTAGGGCTTATCTACGCGGCTGCATGCAGCTTTGGTCCATGACATACGCAACATTTTCAGACTGAAGCTGCGTATTTGGACTTTGACTTTTGTTTTTCACGTGCGCAAAAAAAAAGCAAGAAGATCCCAAAGATTTCTCCTACATTCTGTGTAAATATGCAGTGAATGCGCAAGTATCATGAGTGTTCACTACATATATATGCAACATCATCGACTTTAACCCCATAATCACGCAGACCTTTTTTCCCCCCATTTTCATTTTTTCCTCCCCACTTTAAAAAAAATCGTAACTCCTTAATTTATGCATCGATGTCGCTGTACGAGGGGCGAGTTGTGTTTTACAGCGGTGCTATTTAATGTACCGTATAATGTACGGAAAAACTGAAAAAAAATTGTAAGTGGAGTAAAAAGAAAAAGAAAACGACATTCAGGCAGGCAGTCTGTTGGGCCACCCCACGTTCAGAAGGCCCCCGCTGCCATGACACTCGTACGGCTCTCTGCAATCTCATCGGGACCCCCAAACATTGTTCAGGGGATTTAATGCCGCTGTCAGAATTGACAGTGGCATCTAAAAGGTTAACATCTTCGATGAGCCGTGCCGGTGTTGGCTATAATACACAGCCGCCGCCTGCGTTGTATGAAGAGAGATGGCCGGGATGGGCTGGAGAAAGATCCTATCCGGATCGAAACGTTGTCGCTACGACCTTGTGGTGCCGTCCACATTGCTGTAGATGCTACTGGAACCCTGATGGAATCAAGTTCCCTTCTTATTCATCTGTCTTGCCGTGAATGCTGCCTCTCTACAGATGGATTAGTGAAGAGAGACAGCCGCGCCATCTCCCTTCATACATACCCTGACGCTGCAGGATGTAAATGGATGTCCTATAGCAGGAAGGGGTTAATGGATAACTTCAGTCCACAATTTCTCTTTCATGTGCCTGAAAAAAAGGCTTGTCTGAACAACCCAACTGAAATCAATGGGGATTAAGTTGTCCATTTTACACCCGTGTGAATGAGCCCGTATAGACGTCCCTGTGAAGGCAACCATAATGCTGATGTGGCCCACGGTGAAAATGAGTTTGACACCCCTGCCATAGAGGGACACCCATGAGCCATTCTGCTTTAGCCAGTGTATTTAGATAGAGGGGACAGAGAAGCAAATCAAATATTTGCCCCTAGTGAAGGAAAGCCTCACTCGGACTGTGGAGTAACCCAAACTCTTATCTGTGACGCACACACAAGGAGACATATGTGTTATAGTTGGTTCACCAGTTTTTTGGCATACAGAAGTCACAATTTGGGAACACGCACCCTCATTGCCACTTTTTTGGGCTCCTGTGCCAGGCCCTGCCTCTTTTAGGGAAGTGGTCACACATGACCCATCACATACCATGCATGAGGTGCGAGCCTAGTAGCATCGTACTGTATTATATTAGGCCGAAAAAAGCCCCATGTCCATCCAGTCCGGCCTATGACCCCCCAATGTTGATCCAGAGGAAGGCAAAAAACCCCAATGAAGTAAAAGCCAATTTTTGCCATTTAAGGGAAAAAAAATTCCTTCCCGACTCCAATCTGCCAATCGAATAATCCCCGGATCACCGACCCTCCTGAGTAATCAGTGATACAACATGTAACATTGTAACGCTCCAGTAGGACGTCCAGAACCTCTTGTACTCTTTCATCACCCCCGCCATCATCAAGCCTCTTCATACATTTGTGGCTTAAATCTTGGTACCATAAAAGGTGAAAACGGGGAAACAAGTTTATGTTTTTTTCACATCCATTTATACCGGTTTTTCATGTTACTTCTTCCAATATTCTCTGACTGATCTATTTTAGTGTAAAATCTGTAAATGTAAAAGCATACAGGAACATCAAAAACTAAAAGAACCCAGTTGAATTGTGGGTAATCCTTTAGTTTTCAGATTCACTTACAAAACTTCCCATTCTCATGGGGTCTCGTGTGGTGCGGAGTGTTAAGGCACTAAGCTCTCACTCAGGACCTGAAGGTTGCATGGTTCAGGTAGCCGGCTCAAGGTTCTATCCTTCCGAGGTCGGTAAAATGAGTACCCAGCTTGGGGGGGGGATGAGTGGATTGAGGCAGGACAGGAAGTTTTCAGTTTGGGAAGCAGCTACAATGTTGCTCAGGAGGCGGGATACTCACTTGCTCCCATGCATTGTATTGTTCTTGATATGGGCATCACCGTCAGTCTCCGCTCAGAAGCAGGCACCGGACTATCAATTTCCTGCAAACTGTAAGGTCTTTTCCTCATCCAATAGCTGAAATCGGAACTCGGTAAGGACAATTATGGTAATCTGTAAATCAGAATTGTGTTACAGCTGTTTTCTTGTTCTGCATTTTTGTATTAAAGTTTCCAAGCATTCATGGCATCCCAAGACTACATAAGCTATGTCTGCAATGGCGGGTCCCTGCCTTATCCTGGGCCTAGTTCACAGCAAGGTCCCAGTGTAGACCAGTATGGCCTGATCCGGGACTCAAGTGCCTATTATCAACTCCAGCCACATATATCGATCAGGAGACGTTGGGCACACTCAAAGACCTGGGCCGTGCCCTGCCAGTCCCTTCTCCGCTGACCCTTCAGAGCTTCGAGCCTCTACACCATCCGGCCCTGGCCACACCGTTACACAAGCTTGCTGGAATGGGCAGACATAGGTTAGGCTATGTTCATACTGGTGTAATGTCTTCCTTCTTTAGAGAATCTATGGCGGATACCACTAATCCTTTGTGGTCCTATACAGGGGTATGTATGGCGATGAGGGGGCTCCAGAGCAGAGCTTAATATGCAATCCTCTTTGTGGTTGCTAACACCACATCAGTAAACAATGTGCCTAGGAGAACTTGGTGCAGGTTTGCTCACCTTGATACTTGCTTCTTCTTTCCTCCTTGTCCTATTTTACCTTTTGGGTTTCCCATTCACAATAAGTCATATAGTTACAGGTATATTGTACTTGAAGGTTTGAAATTCAAGGCATGCAAGTGTTAACTCCCAGTTAATCTGCCCTGCAACAGAGCTAACTTTAATCTGCCTGGCAACCAGCTATTTCTCATTGGCTACTGGCAGTCTGAGCTCTAATTGGCCAGTCTGTCTAAAGTGTTGAACAATATGATTGGCTATCTGACAGAGGGGGAACAGTTGAGAGGCAGGCCACGATTGGTTAGTGCATTGTGTGAGGGGTTAATTCTAGATTTTCCCTTGTCTTAGAATAAATAAGAAAAATACATTTAATTTCTCTTCCAAGCTTACCCTTTATCTGTCCTGTTCCCACTATGAGACCCTGAAACTTGTCTTATCAGTACTTTCACATGTGATTCTGTTTTTCTGTTCATGTTCCGAGAATCTTATCCAAGGACATACTCTGCTTTGATACAACTGTCCCTGAGCGTTGATATATTGTTTATGTAGGAGACGTCTTTGAAAGATGTATTGTTCATTTAAGAATGTTCAGGTGTCCAGCGACCCCGGGCATGCGCAGTAATTAAATCATTACGTCAGCAAACGTCTTCTATAACTTCTGTAACTCTGAATAAACTTTCACTTCGCTTATGACAATCCCATGGTGCATGTGGCTGTCCATTTGCGTCGTCTGAGTACTCATATCTAAGACTAATTCGGAAGCAGACAGCATCAGCTGAATGGTCTGGTTTTGACCCCCTACAATTGCTAAACAGAGCCGGAAAACACGAAAGGAAGTGGTATTTAGTATAGAGAGGGCAGTTGGAGAAAGCAGTGGAGTTTTAGTCAGCTAGTCAGAGGAGATGGTCAGAGAGTCAGCGGTGAGAGGAGAGCAGCGGGTTGGCGACTGAGGAGACGACGTAGACAGACCGTAGAGCGAGTGAGAGCTGTGGAGAGGGAAGAACTGAAGCCCCTCTTCAAACGGTCGTGCCTGTCTGTGATTCTGGTAAAGCGTAATGGTGTCTGATAGCCAGGATATGGCCCAGAAGTGACAGAGGCCTTGTGAAGTGCTCCGGAGTGACGGAGACAGCGCAGCAGCCATGACATGGCCCAGAAGTGACAGAGGCCTTGTGAAGTGCTCCGGAGTGACGGAGACAGCGCAGCAGCCATGACATGGCCCAGAAGTGACAGAGGCCTTGTGAAGTGCTCCGGAGTGACGGAGACAGCGCAGCAGCCAGGACATGGCCCAGAAGTGACAGAGGCCTTGTGAAGTGCTCCGGAGTGACGGAGACAGCGCAGCAGCCATGACATGGCCCAGAAGTGACAGAGGCCTTGTGAAGTGCTCCGGAGTGACGGAGACAGCACAGCAGCCAGGACATGGCCCAGAAGTGACAGAGGCTTTATGAGGTGCTACAGAGTGATGGAGACAGCGCCGCAGCCAGGACATGGCCCAGAAGTGACAGAGGCCTTGTGAAGTGCTACAGAGTGACGGAGACAGCGCCGCAGCCAGGATATGGCCCAGAAGTGACAGAGGCCTTGTGAAGTGCTCCGGAGTGACGGAGACAGCACAGCAGCCAGGACATGGCCCAGAAGTGACAGAGCCCTCATGAAGTGCTACAGAGTGACAGAGACAGCGCCGCAGCCAGGATATGGCCCAGAAGTGACAGAGGCCTTATGAGGTGCTACAGAGTGATGGAGACAGCGCCGCAGCCAGGACATGGCCCAGAAGTGACAGAGGCCTTGTGAAGTGCTCCGGAGTGACGGAGACAGCACAGCAGCCAGGACATGGCCCAGAAGTGACAGAGCCCTCATGAAGTGCTACAGAGTGACAGAGACAGCGCCGCAGCCAGGATATGGCCCAGAAGTGACAGAGGCCTTATGAGGTGCTACAGAGTGATGGAGACAGCGCCGCAGCCAGGACATGGTCCAGAAGTGACAGAGGCCTTGTGAAGTTCTACAGAGAGATGGAGACAGTGCTGCAGCCAGTACATGGTCCAGAAGTGACAGGGGACTCGTGAAGTGCTACAGAGTGACGGAGACAGTGCTGCAGCCAGTACATGGTCCAGAAGTGACAGAGGCCTTGTGAAGTGCTACAGAGTGACGGAGACAGCGCCGCAGCCAGGACATGGCCCAGAAGTGACAGAGGCCTTGTGAAGTGCTCCGGAGTGACGGAGACAGCACAGCAGCCAGGATATGGCCCAGAAGTGACAGAGCCCTCATGAAGTGCTACAGAGTGACAGAGACAGCGCCGCAGCCAGGATATGGCCCAGAAGTGACAGAGGCCTTATGAGGTGCTACAGAGTGATGGAGACAGCGCCGCAGCCAGGACATGGTCCAGAAGTGACAGAGGCCTTGTGAAGTTCTACAGAGAGATGGAGACAGTGCTGCAGCCAGTACATGGTCCAGAAGTGACAGGGGACTCGTGAAGTGCTACAGAGTGACGGAGACAGTGCTGCAGCCAGTACATGGTCCAGAAGTGACAGAGGCCTTGTGAAGTGCTACAGAGTGACGGAGACAGCGCCACAGCTAGAAGAGGGCCCAGAAGTGACAGAGGCCTTACGAGGTGCTTCGGAGTGACGGAGACAGTACCGCAGCCAGTACATGGTCCAGAAGTGGCAGAGGCCTTATGAGGTGCTCCGGAGTGACGGAGACAGTGCCGCAGCCAGTACATGGCCCAGAAGTGACAGGGGCCTTGTGAAGTGCTACAGAGTGACGGAGACAGCGCAGCGACCAGGATACGCCCCAGAAGTGACAGAGTCCTTACGAGGTGCTCCGGAGTGACGGAGACAGCGCCACAGCCAGGCCAGGATCTGTCTAATACCGGTAACATGTTGTAGATTGACAAAGGTCAGAAGACCACAGTGTATAAACTGTGATGTTGCTGCCTCATCTCTCCCAAACATCCTCGGCCATCCTCCATGCTGATTATTTGATCTGCCAATCTAATGTCTAAGGAGAAATGCTACCTAGTTTCATCCTATACTGAGACAAGTGCTGTTTTTCTTGTTCTGAAGGTTTAATTTAACATTTTCCTAAGCACCGGCCTCCGTGTATTACTGACTCTTCTCCCCTAACTATTGTGCTATACAGCACTGGCGTCACGACATATCGCATTATTTACAACAGCATGACGTGTTGGGATCTACTGCAGATGGTACTACTGGAAGAGCTGTGGTGATCGCCGCTGTGACCCCATGTTATTTCATATACCCCGCTTACCATCTTCCTGCTCGCTGCTAGTGCCTGAGCACAACACTTAGCTAACAGCAAGACTTTTTTTTAGTAGAGAAATAGTTTTGAGGACAGAAAAAAATGTTCATGTGTTAGCTGTAACTTCAGAGAAAAATATAAAGAATCCTTCACTCCAACGTTAGGCGTAAATGTGTGCACCACCCCGATATTTCTGCACTTGTTGGATCGTTTACTTGCAGAAGAGTCCTTCAGCATCTCTGAGCCCTTTCACCCCCCCTTTACATCGTACCTTGTTAGTATCCAACCATTTGCATAAAAGAGAGACAGCTTGTGAAAACCATGTGTACAAAAACCCCGTCGGAAGATATTGTTAAGGAAGCACAACAAGACCAGTCTCTCCCATTGCCCCGGTCAATGTGCTGCTTTAAATTTACATCAAATATTAGTCTTACCTAACATCCTAGATCACTATCTATCGCCCTATCAGTTACGGGTGCAAGATATTAGCACAATGAACAAAGGCAAAGGTACCATTAAGGAAAATTCTTCAACTGTCTCGTTTGTACAAGGGTTAGATCAATTTAGAACATAGACACAAAAACTGTGCTGTCTTTTTATCAGTTGTCTAATTCACCGGAGAATCCCGGCACTGTTCGCCCAAAAAAAAGAACCTGCTTCCTGAGAAATGGAACTTTCCAGGGCAAAAGGACGAAGGGATTTTGTTGAATCCCCCTTTCATAATATGATTAGACGGAGATAAAGGTCTTTAGGTTTAGTGCTTCTGGCTTCCATTGACTTCCCTTCCCGTGTTCTATCGGAGGCTAAAGAGGTAACTCTTGTAGGTGTCTATTTACTTTAATTCGGCTTCAGTTGGCCTCCAATAGACCTGTTTCAACAATGTTTATCTGATCAGAACATTCTTATTTTCTCTACTTTGCCATTGTTTTCAGCTTGTGAGAAGGAGAGGGGGATGACTTGATTTTCTTCCCTTCCTCCATTCCACATTCGGCCTTTGGAGACGATGATACTTAGAACCAAGTGGTTGGGCAGGGACCTGTTGACAGACCAACAAAGGAGACATCACTTGGAGGATAATAAAGCCATTCTGTGCTGTTACTGGAACACTGCATCCATAGTCTCATGCTGCCTTTTAGACTTGTTGCAGAGTGGGCCTATTTTCTTCTTCGTTTTGTGAGAGAGAATGAGATCTGCTGTTGTTGCACAGTTACGGTATCATTTGTTGAGTTGGGTTTTCACTTTAATTTTAGGTAATTAGAAGCTCGATGATTGGAATTTAAACTTTCCTAATACCTCTAGTGCCCCCATCAGAACTATTGTTGCTTTACCAAGACCATTCTTTCTACCAACCTGCATTAGACTGTAATTCTCACCAATGCTATTAACATATGGGTTATGTAAATTAGCTCATGTTGGCCATACCAAAGACTTATCAACAAACAGTGACACATTTGATGAGAATTCATACTACCACTGAGCTGCATCTTAAAGCCCCCATATACCTTAGTGTTTAGTAGTCCAGCGCTTCTGATTTCTTCAGGGCTAGACAACTTTCCTTAACAGCTTACTATGCAATAGATGATGTCAGGGGGGAAGAAGGATTGGAGACACTGAATTTTAATTTTGTTCCTCTGTGAAATAAGCCACCGCCAAAACTGTCTGCATGTCTTGCAGTGGGTGTGGACTCTCGATGGATCTGGTCTTCACTTCAAGGGCCCCAGGCGTTATCCCAAGAGTAGTTTCAGCACAGTGACAGCTGACACCGTCAGCTCAGAACTACTGTACTGAGGTACTAGGGGACAGGCAGAGGTCAGGCCAATTATCAAAATATGGTCAAAGAACGCACAGAGGTCAGGAGATGGGAAGTCGGGAAAGCTGAATGAACAGGCACAGGTCAAAACCAGGTGTCAATTAAGAAACAGCAGCACCTTTTAAGAACCTAATGGAACCTATTACTCAGACACTTTCCAGTGGGGAAGAGTGCTTTAAATAACCAGGGAAGTGTCCAAACTAGTTAGGAGATAGAGAAGCTGGGTGCGCATGCTAGGATGAAACTGAAAGAGACGAGACAGATTAGAGATTAGTAACAAAAAACTTTTTGACAGTGAGAGATCAATGAGTGGAACAGGTTGCCACAGGAGTTGTTGAGTTTTTCTTCAATGGAAGTTTTCAAAGGCTGGACAGACATCTGTTTGGGATGATTTAGTAATCCTGCACTGAGCAGGGGGTTGGACCCGATGATCCCGGAGATGCCTTCTCAATCTACCATTATATGATGGCCATTTAAGAGGCAGGTCAGCTACGTGTGTACTCCCTAGGGTAGACATAGGGAGCTGGAGGGCAAGAATAACATCTGCCATAGATAAGGAGGTGAGGATGCTATTCGCCACAGGGGGAGGAGGAGGTGAGAGGGACTACTGGTTCGATGGGCGTGGTGTACCTGGCATGACCCATAAATGCTCAGCCATATGGGAAAGCCAGGTATATAGCTGTCAGACAAATGATTGTTTGTCAGATAGTTGTTCAAGGTGTATGGGCACCTCATGCAGCCAACTGGTACCTTACTAATCAGGGTAAGAACTTTGAAACTGTCTACAGATGGGTCACTCTTCCTTTTGGAGGAGTATGCTTTGGCTGACATGAGCTAGTTTGAATACTTTTTCCCAAGGTGCAATGCCTGAAGATAAGTCTTCATATACCCGCCGTGTCTCTTCATGAAAGCCTGTGCCGCACTTTACCTATTATATATTTGGGTTATATATTTACTATACAGAATTATTAGTAGACATCTTGAAGTTCCCTCTCAGCCCGGTCCGCACATAAAGGTACATGGACTGCAAATTAAGAAGGAATTTGTTTTCTTACCCAGAGGATTAAATTATAATGAAGCGGTGAAGCTTTAGCGTGGACACAGAGGACATGTCACTGGATTGAATTTCACGCTGTGAAGTTCAAACCTTCATGCCTACCTCATTGGATTATCCTCAGGAGATGTTCCAGCTCATTAAGCATGTTCACAAAGTCAAGTAACATGTATGAACTCCAGGATAAAGGTTAAATAATGGAAAGTGGGCTACCCCTAGGAGCAGAAGAAGAAGTAGCTTATGTGTAATGAGGATTTCCTATCATTAATATACATTCAAAAATACATCTTTGCCCTAAGGGGTGGGGGGGGGGGGGGATGAGCACAAAGCCATTTCCATTCAAAGCAATTCTTATACGAAGTGGCTTATTTAAAAAAAGTATTTCTCAGGATTTACCATGCTGTAGGATGTGCCCATCATATATTGGCCGCCAACTTCCAAATTATTCTGTAGGGTACCATTTTCTTACCAGGTCACCGTAGTCAAGGTCGCCATCCATGACCAAGGGACTTTGCCTTTATAACACGTTCCTTGTTTTATGTGGGCTCCAGAGCAGCTATCTGCTGACCTATGATCTGAACATACATATTCAGCCACTGATTTGACCTGTTGTGATTCTTCCTTCCTCCTTTGTTCTTCTCTTCACACTTATTTCCTTCTGTTAGCTGCTGCTTATATGGATCTACTTGTTGGCTGCATCTTGGGCATCAAAGGCAAGTTGAAGAAAGACCCTACCTGCTTGTTTCTGGAGTAGTCTGGGGAGCTGCGAGGGAGGTTTCCATTGTTCTGTTGGGTTGTTACTCCATTTTTGGTTGCATTGTGGGTTGTAGTGTTGGTTACATGGTGGGTTCTTTACTTCTGTTTGGTGGTTTCCATCGTTCCACTCTTTCTTTGTAGAAGAATGGTCTTAAACTTTCACCTCTTGTACTGTTTCAAAGCTACAATAGCCACCAAGAACTCGAAGCCTACATTAACCCTTCATGCCCCATGACATACATTTATGTCCTGTGTACGCCGGGTCTGTATGGAGCAGGATCGGAAGCCAATCCCATTCTATACAGAGTGGATGCCAGCTGTCTGCTGTTAACCCTTTAAACGTCTCTGTCAATTCTGGCAGCAGCATTTAAATGTCCCGAATGCCCTCTCCCATGCAATGATATCACAAGTTGATATGTCTTGATAGATTGCTTATCAGAACGCGGTATAATGCAGTACGATGGCCAATACTATGTATTGCATTACGCTATATGAGTGGTCAAACAATTGCAAACTGCAGTCCCCTAAGGGGACTAAAAGGCAACGTGAAAAAGTTTGAATAAATATTAGAAAAAAAGAAAAGGTAATAAATGTAAAAAAACAACCTTTTCCCCATATTTATAATAACAAATCAAAACTAAAATATATTTGCTATTACCACACCCACAAAAGTCCCATCTATCAAAGTAACGCATTATTTATCTTGTATGCTGAATGTCATCAGAAAAAAATACACAATACCAGAATTGCGCTTTTTGGTCACCCCGGCCTCAAGTAAAAATGTAATTAAAAGCTATCAAAAAGTTGTATGTACTCCAAATGTGTACCAATAGAAAGTACAGGACGTCCGTCATAAAGCGTGCCTTCAATCAAACATAGCGCCAGATAGAAACAGCACTGACGGTCAGAGGATGGCGGCAGAAAATCATTTTATTTCTTTCCAACAAGTCCTCAAGCAGCTACGTGGATGGACGAATAAGGCTTCACACGGGCATGAGCGCAATTCAGCTGCACACACACTGCGGCACGGATTGTTGCCGCTGGGGGTTAATTTGTGTTAATTCTTTGCTCATTTGTGCACAGAAATATATAGGCACACAATCTCATTGAATGCGCTCCGGCATATTCATGCTGCAGTTCTGCAAGGCCATTTCAATGGGCTCTTTTGCTGCCAAATGCGCAGAGAATAGAGCGCGCTGCATATTTTTTTGCACGACCGAATGGTGCTTACAAAATCCCGGCACGTGAATGAACCCATTGAAATCAATGTGTTAACTGTGTATTGCGTGCGCAAATTGTGCAAATACAGCCATGTGAATCCGACTATGAGAGTTAGGATTTTCTGAAAGTGGAGAGGAGAAAACAAAAGTGAAAAAAAGGGCCGGTCATTAGGGGGTTAAGAGCTCCCGATAATAGGTCTCTGGTGAATTTGTCCTTTAATTTCCCATAATTTGATGGACCTTCATAATACGACTGTAAATCGGGCCCTGCACTTCACACAATGATCAGCTACAATGCGGCCGATCAATCTGCTGGCAGGATTTGCACAAATGATCTTACTAGCAACAGTAAAGGGGGTAAATCGGGGATGAAACAGGTCCAGTGTGGTACAATGACATAAAAGAAGGAATTCTGCCCCCCCCCCCCCACACACACTCCCGTTCCTCCGGGGGTCTGCTGGTTTACACTTCATGGTGCATGTCCTGATAGTCGTGTGATCTCTGCAGCCAATGACTGGTTCTGTTACAGTGGTCACATGACCCTCTACAAGGACCTGCACCAGGAAGGGCAACGACTGACAGAGAAATTTGACCAATATGGCAAATGATCACTGAGGTTTTGGCAAGTCATGCCAGACATTTGAGATGGCCAAATCGGTTATTTTGTGTGACCATTATCTCATGTTTATGGCCACTTTAATGCATTTGGACTGCAACAACCTCTTGGTCCTTGGTGTAATCATTCTGGAATGAAGATTACCACCATCAGGGAAATCATGTGGTTTTAAAGGAGTTGCAAATATCTTTATCCAGTGCTCATAAAAGTTAGATAACGGTTGACCAAACCTGTCGATTCTCATGTTATAAGGACAGATAAGCAGCTGCTAGAGGTTTGTGGCAGCAACTTACTCCTTCTCCCCTCGGGAACGCATGCACACTCAGCCAAGCAGAACAGGCATGTGTAGTGTACAGAAGTTAATGTGTGGAAGTTTCTGGATGGTCTATGTAGTCTTGTGCCTATGTGTATGGTCTATGTGTTCCATGTGAGTGAATTTGATGAGTGTTGTATAGCTGCAGTACTGAATGGGTTACTGTCTGGGTTATGTCTGGAAAAGTATCTATTTGTCTGTCAAGTGACCTTGCTTTATATATGTGGATGCAAGGTGAAAGTGGTAGTAAGTAGTTGGGGTTGTTGAGTTGAGTTTGGGAGAGAGTAAGTCAGTCAGTTAGAGTTAGTGAGTTAGTCTGGGCCTGTACTCAGACACCTTCAGTCTGAGTACAAGAAGAGATGGTGGAGTGGATAGACCATCAGTGCCGAGAACCCCTTTCTTCTCCTCTGTGGAGAATGTAGAGAGTGAAGTGCCGCAATCAGTGCAAGTTTCCGGACGTGCAGTGTGGAGTGCAAGTCTGCTAATTCCGTGAGTGTGGACCGGTAGAGAGCTGTCTAAGTGATTCAAGAGAGGGTGTCCGGGAACACACAGATAACTTTGCCTGTGTAAGTCACTTTGTTCTCCTGTGCTTTCCTCCCTGTCGCATCATGTGTTCTTCTGCACTACTGTACTGCCGGTGGATGTAAAAGTGGACTATATCGTTGGACTGTTTCAAGTTATTTCCAGTAAATGGCTTTACCGACCGTTCATGGTTTGGCTTTTAAACTTCACCCTGTGTGTGTGTACTTTTTTTTCTGCATAGAAAGTACACTAGGGAGAAAGGAACAGTGGCGTCACCCGTGACAACACAAAGCAAGAATCAAAGTAAACCAGTTCCCGGTTACCCACTACTTTCTTGGGCCTGGTTGATGTGTCCCTGGCTACCCTCCAGGTGTGAGACAGTAGAGCCACCATGACAAGGCCTACAACTCATTTCCGCTGTCTCCTAGGCTGGGGCCCGCTCCTCGGATGCTGCACATGCATATGCTTAGAGATTCAGGAAGAATAGCTGTTGGTCAAAGGAGTGCTCTGCTAACAGCTATCTAAGGCATATGGCCAGCTTTACTGTTTTGATCTTGATTGACTACTCCATGCCTGATGGTGTGAGATCGGCCCCATTCACCAGGGAGAAGACCGGACTGCGCAAGCGCGTCTAATCGGGCGATTAGACGCTGAAATTAGACGGCACCATGGCGACGGGGACGCTAGCAACGGAGCAGGTAAGTGAATAACTTCTGTATGGCTCATAATTAATGCACGATGTACATTACAAAGTGCATTAGTATGGCCATACAGAAGTGCTGAACCCCTCTTGCTTTCGCGGGACAACCCCTTTAAGCTCTCAGTTGGTTCTTCATTGATGACAAGGCAGCAGGCTCCTCTGATTAGTCATGAGTCTTCCAGTGGAGATGTTCCTGTACACATCTTGGACAGCGAAGAATAGAGGCTGGTCAAATTAGCATTCAGCTGGCAACTCTCTAAAGCGTACAGCCTGGCCACCTTCAATGTTCTCATCATAACCGAAAGCTGAAGAGTTTTCCTTCAATAAGAACTTCCAAAGACCAAGATGTTGTTCCCCACCTACGCTCAAAAGACTTAGGTCTGCCAACATGTAGATACCATTTCCATTTCCTATACTAAACATGTCTAATAATTCCTATTGGGACCCACAGTCCGAACACTGTCACTTTCTTCAGCAGTTTTTTGGAAATCAGTTTCAGTGAGCATGAACTGTGGACCTTTACCACCGATAGGTCATCTGATGGCATGGAGATATCCTCAGACTAATGATACTGGATCACTACTGCAAATGAGGTTAGTAAAGAGCAAATGACATACTTGACCTCTCAGTTGGTTCTTCATTGATGACGAGGTAACAGGCTCCTCAATTAGTCTTGAGTCTTCCAGTAGAGATGTTGCTGCTCCCATCTTAAATTGTGGGTATTGGAAGGAATAGCTGCAGGTCAAATGAGCATTTGGCCAGTAACCATCTAAAGTATGTGGCTTGGACACTTTTTCTGTTCTCATCCTGATTGAGAGCTCAAGAACTTGAAAAGCCAATGATTTTGGTGCCAACTTACGCTCAACAGACTTGGACATGCCAATATGTAGCCACCAAAACAATTTTCTATAGTAAAAATGTCTAATAATTCCTAACAATCTCAACCTTGCCCCCTTCTTCTGTTGCTTTTTGGAGAGCGATTTTACTAATCGTAAACTGCGGACCTTTCCTGTCATTAGGTTAGCTGATGGTGTGGATATATCATCACACAAATAATGCCATGTTACTAACACACTGCTGTGCCATGTCAAATGACGTTAGTAAACAGCAAGTGCTTTACTTGATCCCTCGGCTGGTTCTTCCGGAATTACTAGGCAACAGGATCCTCCAACTTGTCTTGAGTCTTCCAGTAGAGATGTTCCTGCTCAGATCTTCTACAGGGGGTATTGGAAAGAATAGCTGTCGGCCAAATGAGTGTAAGACCAACAGCTAGCTAAAGTGCATGTTCACCTTGAGTGTTTTCATCCTGATTGACTACTCTAGGAGTTTTGCTTCCATAAGAACTTCTAAAGACCATAATGTTGGTGCCCATCGACCCTCAACCACCATGATCATTTAATATATTAAACGTGTACAATAATTCCTAACAATTCCAATGCTGTTGGCTTTTAACGTAGTTTCTTAGAGAGCGTTAACTGTGGACCTTTCCTGCCATTAGGTCACCTGATGGTGTGGAGATGTCATCAGACTAATAATGCCGAGTCATTACCGCAATGCTGTGCCATGTCAAATGGGGTTAGCAAAGAGCAAGTGCCTTACTTGATCTCTCAGCTGGTTGTTCAGGCATGACTGAGCAATGGGCTCCTCCGAGCTGTCTTGAGTCTTCCAGTAGAGACGTTCTTGGACAGACATAGTTAAACACACTACAGAAGTGGCAGGAGCGCAGTTCAAAGTGCGTTTGATTCCGCTCAGCATCTGATTAGGCAGCTCCTCGGCATGACTTCTAATTTAACTCTGTTTCACATGGAAGAATTCAAGCTGGGAAAGTTTTTTAAGCTAAATGAGTCGAGGTCATTAAATCGTTTCTATATACTTTCTATCTTGCTGTCTTTTTCCTTCAGAAGCGACGGGGGAACGGGTCATTAGAGGGTTACCTGCCATACTGTATTATCTTGTAAAGGCCACGCCAGCAGGCCAGCCAGAGGCCGCGGATAATCATTATCCCATTCATCCATGCTAGGAAAAGCAGAGACTGTGCAGCTACGCTTGGGGAAGTTTTCCTTAGTTGTGCAGATATTCAGCCTTCTGTCATACATGCATTTTCCATGTCGTTCTCTTTTATGGAGTCTTTTTTATCCAGTCCAACCTTTGCCTGTTGGAAGCCATTACAGCGCCCAGTGGATCGCCCTACCATAAAATGTGTATACTTGAAGATTTTTATGCACATTGTTTATTTTAACTCTCCCTGTGTCAGTCCACACTGTTATTGTAGGATTCTATTCATGCACAAGGAAGATCACTATCTACAAAAAAGTGAATGCAACTGAGAGGATGCATGTACTGCGGCGTATTATGGCGTAGCATGGAATCAGTGCTGGCCTTAGGTTAGATAGCACCTTGTACGGCTTTTTAGCCACCCGTCCCTACACAAGAAATAAGCGATATGTATTTCAGTGATAGTCAGGCTGCATGTGTTCAGCTTGGGCAGGAAGCAGAAAGTAGCATGCTAGCAGCATATCCACACCAGTAGAGATACTGCTTCAGAACCAAGCTCAGTACATAAATACAGCACCAGAACCAAGCTTGTAACATAAATACAGCATGGACCAACCTCAATACAGAGATTCAATGCCAGAACCAAGCTCATAACATAAATGCAGCACCAGAACCAAGTTCAGCACATAAATACTGCACCAGAATCAAGCTGTAACATAAATACAGCACCAGAACCAAACTCGGTACATAAATAAAGCATCAGAACCAAGCTTGTAACATAAATACAGCACCCGAACTAAGCTCATAGCATAAATGCAGCACCAGAACCAAGTTCAGGACATAAATACTGCACCAGAACCAAGCTGTAACATAAATACAGCACCAGAACCAAGTTCAGGACATAAATACTGCACCAGAACCAAGCTTGTAACATAAATACAGCATGGACCAACCTCAATACAGAGATTCAATGCCAGAACTCAGCTCATAAAATAAATGCAGCACCAGAACCAAACTCGGTACGTAAATACAGCACCAGAACCAACCTCAATACAAAGATTCAATTGCAGAACCAAGCTCAATACATAAATTCAGGACCAGTAGCAGCTGATATCAGTCACAATCATAGATGTACAATTGCAAGAAAAAGTAAATGAACCCTTCGGTATTGCATTGCTGGAATTTCTGCATTGACTACTAATAACATGTGATCTGATTGTATCTAAGTCACAATTATAGACAAACACAATGTAACTAATAACACAGACAGCTGTGCATTCATCTTTCACAGTGCAGGGATAAAAAGTAAGTGAACCCTTGAATTTAATAACATAGATCCCCCTTTAGAAGCAATCACCTCCACAAAACATATCCTGCAGCTGCAAATAAGGATACTACAACCTCGTAGAGGAATTCTGGTTCTTTCTTCACTGTAAATGTGTTTGAGTTCATTATTATTTCTGGGATACCTTGTGTGCAGTGCCTTCTTCAAGTCATGACAAAGCATCTCCGTGGGGTTAAGGCAGAACTCTTACTTCTCCATAGCATTAAGCAAGAGTGTACATAGCATAGAGTCAGAGCATGTTATGGAACCCATGGAGAGTGGGAGCCCAGGAAAGTTTGGTTCCACCTCCTTTACTAATGGGTAGTGCGAATCAGTGAGAGACTCCCCTCGGAGAAGGAACTGAGTTGTTCGAAAAGGGGGTTGGCAAATGCTTCAACCCTTATGGACCAGAGAATTTTCATTTTGTTTTCTTTTTTGTCGCCACCCTCCAAGAGACATAACTTTAGCAATGTTCCCACTAACAGAGCCGTTGCTCGTGGTTTTCTGCCGGATGACTTGTGTTTTTAATGGATCCCATAACGAACATAAATGCGGAGCAATAAACAATCATTGCTTTGTGTCGGCGTCTTCTGTCATCTGAAAGGCTTGGGTTCCTTCATGGACCGGTCGGTCGGAGGGCTCGTCTTTTGGGCTGCAGACGTCTTTTTGATCGCATTTTATTCAAATTTTTGGCAAACAGAATAGCAAAAAATGTTTTGCCATTCTGCCCCTTTTTTAGGAGCCTTCACCGTGCGGGAGATATACTGTGATACATCCTTAGTCTGATCGGTTACACTCTGTGAGGCCGCGTGTCTGCGGTTCAGAATTGTTTACATTTTTAAGGGGAAAAGGTTAATTTTTGACTTGTAATGTATTTTTTTTACAATTAAAATACATTTATTAAATCTATTAGACATTTCCTTCCCCGCAGAGGAGCGCAGCTCACGGGCATCTGTACGCTACTACTATATACCGCAGTACTTCAGTATAGCAGTATAAAGGGATTGCTGATGCTGCCTTGGGCAGAACCTAATAGACATATATGTATAGCAGCACTAGGAGTCTTCAGGAGCACCCAGCAACTGTCAGCCACAGTGACCCCAGAAGAGTGCCAGCCACAGCACCAGCAACTGCCAGCCACAGTGACCCCAGAACAGTGACAGCCACAGCACCCAGCAACTGTCAGCCACAGTGACCCCAGAACAGTGCCAGCCACAGCACCCAGCAACTGTCAGCCACAGTGACCCCAGAACAGTGCCAGCCACAGCACCCAGCAACTGTCAGCCACAGTGACCCCAGAACAGTGCCAGCCACAGCACCCAGCAACTGTCAGCCACAGTGACCCCAGAACAGTGCCAGCCACAGCACCCAGCAACTGTCAGCCACAGTGACCCCAGAACAGTGCCAGTCACAGCACCCAGCAACTGCCAGCCACAGTGACCCCAGAGCAGTGCCAGCCACAGCACCCAGCAACTGTCAGCCACAGTGACCCCAGAACAGTGCCAGTCACAGCACCCAGCAACTGTCAGCCACAGTGACCCCAGAACAGTGACAGCCACAGCACCCAGCAACTGTCAGCCACAGTGACCCCAGAACAGTGCCAGCCACAGCACCCAGTAACTGTCGGCCACAGTGACCCCAGAACAGTGCCAACCACAGCACCCAGTAACTGTCAGCCACAGTGACCCCAGAACAGTGCCAGCCACAGCACCCAGCAACTGTCAGCCACAGTGACCCCAGAACAGTGCCAGCCACAGCACCAGGAACTGTCAGCCACAGTGACCCCAGAGCAGTGCCAGCCACAGCACCCAGCAACTGTCAGCCACAGTGACCCCAGAACAGAGCCAGCCACAGAACCCAGCAACTGTCAGCCACAGTGACCCCAGAACAGTGCCAGCCACAGCACCAGCAACTGTCAGCCACAGTGACCCCAGAACGATGCCAGCCACAGCACCCAGCAACTGTCAGCCACAGTGACCCCAAAACAGTGCCAGCCACAGCACCAGCAACTGTCAGCCACAGTGACCCCAGAACAGTGCCAGCCACAGCACCAGCAACTGTCAGCTACAGTGACCCCATAACAGTGCCAGCCACAGCACCCAGCAACTGTCAGCCACAGTGACCCCAGAACAGTGCCAGCCACAGCACCCAGCAACTGTCAGCCACAGTGACCCCAGAACAGTGCCAGCCACAGCACCCAGCAACTGTCAGCCACAGTGACCCCAGAACAGTGCCAGCCACAGCACCCAGCAACTGTCAGCCACAGTGACCCCAGAACAGTGCCAGCCACAGCACCAGCAACTGTCAGCCACAGTGACCCCAGAGCAGTGCCAGCCACAGCACCCAGCAACTGTCAGCCACAGTGACCCCAGAACAGTGCCAGCCACAGCACCAGCAACTGTCAGCCACAGTGACCCCAGAGCAGTGCCAGCCACAGCACACAGCAACTGTGAGCCACAGTGACCCCAGAGCAGTGCCAGCCACAGCACCCAGCAACTGTCAGCCACAGTGACCCCATAACAGGGCCAGCCACAGCACCCAGCAACTGTCAGCCACAGTGACCCCAGAACAGTGCCAGCCACAGCACCCAGCAACTGTCAGCCACAGTGACCCCAGAACAGTGCCAGTCACAGCACCAGCAACTGTCAGCCACAGTGACCCCAGAACAGTGCCAGCCACAGCACCCAGCAACTGTCAGCCACAGTGACCCCAGAAGAGTGCCAGCCACAGCACCAGCAACGGTCAGCCACAGTGACCCCAGAACAGTGCCAGCCACAGCACCCAGCAACTGTCAGCCACAGTGACCCCAGAACAGTGCCAGCCACAGCACCCAGCAACTGTCAGCCACAGTGACCCCAGAACAGTGCCAGCCACAGCACCAGCAACTGTCAGCCACAGTGACCCCAGAAGAGTGCCAGCCACAGCACCAGATTAACTGTCAGCCACAGTGACCCCAGAACAGTGCCAGCCACAGCACCCAGCAACTGTCAGCCACAGTGACCCCAGAGCAGTGCTACGCACAGCACCCAGCAACTGTCAGCCACAGTGAACCCAGAACAGTGCCAGCCACAGCACCCAGCAACTGTCAGCCACAGTGACCCCAGAACAGTGCCAGCCACAGCACCCAGCAACTGTCAGCCACAGTGACCCCAGAACAGTGCCAGCCACAGCACCCAGCAACTGTCAGCCACAGTGACCCCAGAACAGTGCCAGCCACAGCACCCAGCAACTGTCAGCCACAGTAACCCCAAACCAGTGCCAGCCACAGCACCCAGCAACTGTCAGCCACAGTGACCCCAGAACAGTGACAGCCACAGCACCCAGCAACTGTCAGCCACAGTGACCCCAGAACAGTGCCAGCCACAGCACCCAACAACTGTCAGCCACAGTGACCCCAGAACAGTGCCAGCCACAGCACCCAGTAACTGCCAGCCACAGTGACCCCAGAACAGTGCCAGCTACAGCACCCAGCAACTGTCAGCCACACTGACCCAAGAACAGTGCCAGCCACAGCACCCAGCAACTGTCAGCCACAGTGACCCAAGAAAAGTGCCAGCCACAGCACCAGCAACTGTCAGCCACAGTGACCCCAGAACAGTGTCAGCCACAGCACCCAGCAACTGTCAGCCACAGTGACCCCAGAACACTGCCAGCCACAGCACCCAGCAACTGTCAGCCACAGTGACCCAAAAAAAGTGCCAGCCACAGCACCCAGCAACTGTCAGCCACAGTGACCCCATAACAGTGCCAGCCACAGCATCCAGCAACTGTCAGCCACAGTGAACCCATAACAGTGCCAGCCACAGCATCCAGCAACTGTCAGCCACAGTGACCCCATAACAGTGCCAGTCACAGCACCCAGCAACTGTCAGCCACAGTGACCCCAGAACAGTGCCAGCCGCAGCACTCAGTAACTGTCAGCCACAGTGACCCCAGAACAGTGCCAGCCACAGCACCCAGCAACTGTCAGCCACAGTGACCCCAGAACAGTGCCAGCCACAGCACCAAACTGTCAGCGACAGTGACCCCATAACAGTGCCAGCCACAGCACCAAACTGTCAGCCACAGTTACCCCAGAACAGTGCCAGCCACAGCACCAGATTAACTGTCAGCCACAGTGACCCCAGAACATTGCCAGCCGCAGCACCCAGCAACTGTCAGCCACAGTGACCCCAGAAGTGTGCCAGCCACAGCACCCAGCAATGGTCAGCCACAGTGACCCCAGAACAGTGCCAACCACAGCACCCAGCAAATGTCAGCCACAGTGACCCCAGAACAGTGCCAGTCACAGCACCCAGCAACTGTCCGCCACAGTGACCCCAGAACAGTGCCAGTCACAGCACCCAGCAACTGTCAGCCACAGTGACCCCAGAACAGTGCCAGCCACAGCACCAGATTAACTGTGAGCCACAGTGACCCCAGAACAGTGCCAGCCACAGCACCCAGCAACTGTCAGCCACAGTGACCCCAGAACAGTGCCAGCCACAGCATCCAGCAACTGTCAGCCACACTGACCCCAGAACAGTACCAGCCACAGCACCCAACAACTGTCAGCCACAGTGACCCCAGAACAGTGCCAGCCACAGCACCCAACAACTGTCAGCCACAGTGACCCCAGAACAGTACCAGCCACAGCACCCAACAACTGTCAGCCACAGTTACCCCAGAACAGTGCCAGCCACAGCACCAGATTAACTGTCAGCCACAGTGACCCCAGAACATTGCCAGCCGCAGCACCCAGCAACTGTCAGCCACAGTGACCCCAGAAGTGTGCCAGCCACAGCACCCAGCAACTGTCAGCCACAGTGACCCCAGAACAATGCCAGCCACAGCACCCAGCAACTGTCAGCCACAGTGACCCCAGAACAGTGCCAGCCACAGCACCAGCAACTGTCAGCCACAGTGACCCCAGAACAGTGCCAGCCACAGCACCAGCAACTGTCAGCCACAGTGACCCCAGAACAGTGCCAGCCACAGCACCCAGCAATGGTCAGCCACAGTGACCCCAGAACAGTGCCAACCACAGCACCCAGCAACTGTCAGCCACAGTGACCCAAGAACAGTGCCAGCCACAGCACCCAGCAACTGTCAGCCACAGTGACCCAAGAACAGTGCCAGCCACAGCACCCAGCAACTGTCAGCCACAGTGACCCCAGAACAGTGCCAGCCACAGCACCCAGCAACTGTCCGCCACAGTGACCCCAGAACAGTGCCAGCCACAGCACCCAGCAACTGTCCGCCACAGTGACCCCAGAACAGTACCAGCCACAGCACCAGATTAACTGTCAGCCACAGTGACCCCAGAACAGTACCAGCCACAGCACCCAGCAACTGTCAGCCACAGTGACCCCAGAACAGTGCAAGCCACAGCACCCAGCAACTGTCAGCCACAGTGACCCCAGAACAGTACCAGCCACAGCACCAGATTAACTGTCAGCCACAGTGACAGTAGAGCAGTGCCAGGCAAATTGTGCCTCAGCAACTGTCAGCGACAGGGACTCCAGAGCAGTGCCAGCCATAGCACCCAGTAACTGTCAGCGACAGGGACTCCAGAGCAGTGCCAGCCATAGCATCCAGTAACTGTCAGTGACAGTGAGCCCAGAACAGTGCCAGCCGCAGCACCCAGCAACTGTCAGCCACAGTGACTCCATAACAGTGCCAGCCAGAGCACCCAGCAACGGTCAGCCACAGTGACCCCATAACAGTGCCAGTCACAGCACCCAGCAGCTGTCAGCCACAGTGACCCCAGAACAGTGCCAGCCACAGCACCCAGCAACTGTCAGCCACAGTGACCCCAGAACAGTGCCAGCCACAGCTCCAAACTGTCAGCCACAGTGACCCCAGAACAGTGCCAGCCACAGCACCCAGCAACTGTCAGCCACAGTGACCCCATAACAGTGCCAGCCACCGCACCAGCAACTGTCAGCCACAGTGACCCAAGAACAGTGCCAGCCACAGCACCCAGCAACTGTCAGCCACAGTGACCCCAGAACAGAACCAGCCACAGCACCCAGCAACTGTCAGCCACAGTGACCCCAGAACAGAACCAGCCACAGCACCCAGCAACGGTCAGCCACAGTGACCCCAGAACAGTGCCAGCCACAGCACCCAGCAACTGTCAGCCACAGTGACCCCAGAACAGTGCCAGCCACCGCACCCAGCAACTATCAGCCACAGTGACCCCAGAACAGTGCCAGCCACAGCACCCAGCAACTGTCCGCCACAGTGACCCCAGAACAGTGCCAGCCACAGCACCAGATTAACTGTCAGCCACAGTGACCCCAGAACAGTGCCAGCCACAGCACCCAGCAACTGTCAGCCACAGTGACCCCAGAACAGTGCCAGCCACAGCACCCAGCAACTGTCAGCCACACTGACCCCAGAACAGAACCAGCCACAGCACCCAGCAACTGTCAGCCACACTGACCCCAGAACAGAACCAGCCACAGCACCCAGCAACTGTCAGCCACAGTGACCCCAAACCAGTGCCAGCCACAGCACCCAGCAACTGTCAGCCACAGTGACCCCAGAACAGTGCCAGCCACAGCACCCAGCAACTGTCAGCCACAGTGACCCCAGAACAGTGCCAGCCACAGCACCCAGCAACTGTCAGCCACAGTGACCCCAGAACAGTGCCAGCCACAGCACCCAGCAACTGTCAGCCACAGTGACCCCAGAACAGTGCCAGCCGCAGCACCCAGCAACTGTCAGCCACAGTGACCCCAGAACAGTGCCAGCCGCAGCACCCAGCAACTGTCAGCCACAGTGATCCCAGAACAGTACCAGCCGCAGCACCCAGCAACTGTCAGCCACAGTGACCCCAGAACAGTGCCAGCCACAGCACCCAGCAACTGTCCGCCACAGTGACCCCAGAACAGTGCCAGCCACAGCACCAGATTAACTGTCAGCCACAGTGACAGTAGAGCAGTGCCAGGCAAATTGTGCCTCAGCAACTGTCAGCGACAGGGACTCCAGAGCAGTGCCAGCCATAGCACCCAGTAACTGTCAGCGACAGGGACTCCAGAGCAGTGCCAGCCATAGCATCCAGTAACTGTCAGTGACAGTGAGCCCAGAACAGTGCCAGCCGCAGCACCCAGCAACTGTCAGCTACAGTGACTCCATAACAGTGCCAGCCAGAGCACCCAGCAACGGTCAGCCACAGTGACCCCATAACAGTGCCAGTCACAGCACCCAGCAGCTGTCAGCCACAGTGACCCCAGAACAGTGCCAGCCAGAGCACCAAACTGTCAGCCACAGTGACCCCAGAACAGTGCCAGCCACAGCACCCAGCAACTGTCAGCCACAGTGACCCCATAACAGTGCCAGCCACCGCACCAGCAACTGTCAGCCACAGTGACCCCAGAACAGAACCAGCCACAGCACCCAGCAACGGTCAGCCACAGTGACCCCAGAACAGTGCCAGCCACAGCACCCAGCAACTGTCAGCCACAGTGACCCCAGAACAGTGCCAGCCACCGCACCCAGCAACTATCAGCCACAGTGACCCCAGAACAGTGCCAGCCACAGCACCCAGCAACTGTCCGCCACAGTGACCCCAGAACAGTGCCAGCCACAGCACCAGATTAACTGTCAGCCACAGTGACCCCAGAACAGTGCCAGCCACAGCACCCAGCAACTGTCAGCCACAGTGACCCCAGAACAGTGCCAGCCACAGCACCCAGCAACTGTCAGCCACAGTGACCCCAGAACAGTGCCAGCCACAGCACCCAGCAACTGTCAGCCACACTGACCCCAGAACAGTACCAGCCACAGCACCAGATTAACTGTCAGCCACAGTGACCCCAGAACAGTGCCAGCCGCAGCACCCAGCAACTGTCAGCCACAGTGACCCCAGAACAGTACCAGCCGCAGCACCCAGCAACTGTCCGCCACAGTGACCCCAGAACAGTGCCAGCCACAGCACCCAGCAACTGTCCGCCACAGTGACCCCAGAACAGTGCCAGCCACAGCACCAGATTAACTGTCAGCCACAGTGACAGTAGAGCAGTGCCAGGCAAATTGTGCCTCAGCAACTGTCAGCGACAGGGACTCCAGAGCAGTGCCAGCCATAGCATCCAGTAACTGTCAGCCACAGTGACCCCAGAACAGTGCCAGCCACAGCACCCAGCAACTGTCAGCCACAGTGACCCCAGAACAGTGCCAGCCACAGCACCAGCAACTGTCAGCCACAGTGACCCCAGAACAGTGCCAGCCACAGCACCCAGCAACTGTCAGCCACAGTGACCCCATAACAGTGCCAGCCAGAGCACCCAGCAACGGTCAGCCACAGTGACCCCATAACAGTGCCAGTCACAGCACCCAGCAGCTGTCAGCCACAGTGACCCCAGAACAGTGTCAGCCACAGCACCCAGCAACTGTCAGCCACAGTGACCCCAGAACAGTGCCAGCCACAGCACCAAACTGTCAGCCACAGTGACCCCAGAACAGTGCCAGCCACAGCACCCAGCAACTGTCAGCCACAGTGACCCCAGAACAGTGCCAGCCACAGCACCAAACTGTCAGCCACAGTGACCCCAGAACAGTGCCAGCCACAGCACCCAGCAACTGTCAGCCACAGTGACCCAAGAACAGTGCCAGCCACAGCACCAAACTGTCAGCCACAGTGACCCCAGAACAGTGCCAGCCACAGCACCCAGCAACTGTCAGCCACAGTGACCCCAGAACAGAACCAGCCACAGCACCCAGCAACTGTCAGCCACAGTGACCCAAGAACAGTGCCAGCCACAGCACCCAGCAACTGTCAGCCACAGTGACCCCAGAACAGAACCAGCCACAGCACCCAGCAACTGTCAGCCACAGTGACCCAAGAACAGTGCCAGCCACAGCACCCAGCGACTGTCAGCCACAGTGACCCCAGAACAGTGCCAGCCACAGCACCAGCAACTGTCAGCCACAGTGACCCAAGAACAGTGCCAGCCACAGCACCCAGCAACTGTCAGCCACAGTGACCCCAGAACAGTGCCAGCCACAGCACCAAACTGTCAGCCACAGTGACCCCAGAACAGTGCCAGCCACAGCACCCAGCAACTGTCAGCCACAGTGACCCCAGAACAGAACCAGCCACAGCACCCAGCAACTGTCAGCCACAGTGACCCAAGAACAGTGCCAGCCACAGCACCCAGCAACTGTCAGCCACAGTGACCCCAGAACAGAACCAGCCACAGCACCCAGCAACTGTCAGCCACAGTGACCCAAGAACAGTGCCAGCCACAGCACCCAGCAACTGTCCGCCACAGTGACCCCAGAACAGCACCAGATTAACTGTCAGCCACAGTGACAGTAGAGCAGTGCCAGGCAAATTGTGCCTCAGCAACTGTCAGCGACAGGGACTCCAGAGCAGTGCCAGCCATAGCATCCAGTAACTGTCAGTGACAGTGAGCCCAGAACAGTGCCAGCCACAGCACCCAGCAACTGTCAGCCACAGTGACCCCAGAACAGTGCCAGCCACAGCACCCAGCAACTGTCAGCCACAGTGACCCCAGAGCAGTGCCAGCCACAGCACCAGCAACTGTCAGCCACAGTTACCCCAGAACAGTGCCAGCCACAGCACCCAGCAACTGTCAGCCACAGTGACCCCAGAACAGTGCCAGCCACAGCACCCAGCAACGGTCAGCTACAGTGACTCCATAACAGTGCCAGCCACAGCACCCAGCAACTGTCAGCCACAGTGACCCCAGAACAGTGCCAGCCACAGCACCCAGCAACTGTCAGCCACAGTGACCCCAGAACAGTGCCAGCCACAGCACCCAGCAACTGTCAGCCACAGTGACCCCAGAACAGTGCCAGCCACAGCACCCAGCAACTGTCAGCCACAGTGACCCCAGAACAGTGCCAGCCACAGCACCCAGCAACTGTCAGCCACAGTGACCCCAGAACAGTGCCAGCCACAGCACCCAGCAACTGTCAGCCACAGTGACCCCAGAACAGTGCCAGCCACAGCACCCAGCAACTGTCAGCCACAGTGACCCCAGAACAATAGCAGCTGCATTGTTAACAGCAGAGATAGCAGGACTATTTATTACTTTGTTCTCTGATGCTTCTGCCATTATTTTGCCCCCATTCTGTTTCGGCTCTGCACCCCTCCTTCTGGATGGTGTACCCCTATACATGGCTGTACAGGAGGAGTCTTCATTCAGGTAACATGACCTCCACGTTGCACGTTAATGTAGCAGAATATATTATGAGGTCATGGAATCGTGTACAGAACACGCCGTCTATAAGGGAAGCGAAATAACATACAAGTTCTGGGAAGAAATTGCTCATTTCTTAGTTCAGATCTGAAATTTTGTACTGAATCTGTGAGTTTGCCCTCTAGTGGTCACAGAGCAGCATCACACATAACTACAGTATATAGTATATACAGTACAGAAGGTTTCATGCTGTAGATTCTGCAAGGTGAGGAAGATGCTGGTAGCTATCAGGAGTCGCCCCTATTACTTGCTCTCTCTTGCTACAGCCTTGACCTCCTTGGTTTTCCGTCCTCCAAGTTCCGGGCGGAAATACTCCATCTTTGTCCCATCTTTTTGCACTAACAAAAAATACAGTGAGCTCTAAAAATCAGTCATCTCTGCCATTAGACATTAAAATGCAAAATATGAAGCAGTCTGCAGGACAACAATCCTAACAGGACAGAAGATGTGGAAGCATCTGCAGGATGATGATCCCCCCAGGGGAGGAGAGGTGGAAGCATCTGCAGGATGATGATTCTTCCAGGGCAGGAGATGTAGAAGAATCTGCAGGATGATGATCCTCCCAGGGCAGGAGAGGTGGAAGCATCAGCAGGATGCTAATCCTTCAAGGTAGGAGAGGTGGAAGCATCTGCAGGATGATGATTCTTCCAGGGCAGGAAAGGTGGAAGCATCTGCAGGATGATGATCCATCCAGGGCAGGAAAGGTAGAGGCATCTGCAGGGTGATGATACTCCTACGGTAAGAGAGGCAGGAGCATCTGCAGGATGATGATTCTTCCAGGGCTGCAGAGGTGGAAGCATCTGCAGGATGATAATCCTCTCAGGGCAGTAGATGTGGAAGCAGGATCATGATCCTTCCAGGGCAGGAAAGGTGGAAACATCTGCAGGGTGATGATCCATACAGGGCAGGAAAGGTGGAAGCATCTGCAGGATGATGATCCATACAGGGCAGGAAAGGTGGAATCAACTGCAGGATGATGATACTTCAGGGTTGTAGAGGTGGAAGCATTTGCAGGATCATAATCCTCCCAGGGCAGGAAAGGTGGAAACATCTGCAGAGTGATGATCCAGCCAGTGCATGAGGGGTGGAAGCATCTGCAGGATGATGAACCTTCCAGGGTAGTAAAGGTGGAAGCATCAGCAGGATGATAATCCTCCCAGGGTAGGGGATGTAGAAGCATCTGTATGATGATGATTCTTCCAGGGCAGGAGAGGTGGAAGCATATGCAGAATGATGATCTTCCCAGGCAGAAGAGGTAGAAGAATCTGCAGGATGAGGATCCTCCCAGGGCAGGAGAGGTGGAAGCATCTGCAGGATGATGATCCTACCACGGTAGGAGAGACGGAAGCGACTACAGGATGATGATTCTACCACGGTAGGAGAGACTGAAGCTTCTACAGGATGATGATTCTTCCAGGGTAGGAGAGGTGGAAGCATCTGCAGGATGATGATCCTTCCAGGGCAGGAAAGGTGGAAGCATCTGCAGGATGATGATCCTTCCAGGGCAGGAGAGGTGGAAGCATCTGCCGAATGATGATCCTACCACGGTAGTAGAGGTGGAAGCATCTGCAGGATGATGATCCTCCCACGGTAGAAGAGGCGGAAGCATCTGCAGGATGATGATTCTTCCAGGGTAGGAAAGGTGGAAGCATCTGCAGGATGATAATCCCCTAAGCGGAGGAGAAGAGGAAGCATCTGCAAGATGATGATTCTTCCACGGGAGAAGAAGTGGAAGCTTCTGCAAATGATGATTTTTCCAGGACAGGAAAGGTGGAAGCATCTGCAGGATGATGATGCTTCCAGGGCAGGAAAGGTGGAAGCATCTGTAAGATGATGATCATCCCTCCAGGGTAGGAAAGGTGGAAGCATCTGCAGGATGATGATCCCTCCAGGGTAGTTGAGCTGGAAGCATCTGCAGGATGATGATTCTTCCAGGGTAGTAGAGCTGGAAGCATCTGCAGGATGATGATTATTCCAGGGTATGAGATGTGAAAGAATCTCCAGGATGAGGATCCTTCAAGGTAGGAGAGGTGGAAGCCTCTGCAGGATGATGATCCTTCCAGTGCAGGAGAGGTGGAAGCATCTGCAGGATGATGAACCTCCCAGGGCAGGAATGGTGGAAGCATCAGCAGGATGATGATTCTTCCAGGGCAGGAGAGGTGGAAGCATACGCAGAATGATGATCTTCCCAGGGCAGAAGAGGTAGAAGAATCTGCAGGATGAGGATCCTCCCAGGGCAGGAGAGGTGGAAGCACCTGCAGGATGATGATGCTACCACGGTAGGAGAGACGGAAGCAACTACAGGATGATGATTCTTCCAGGGTAGGAGAGGTGGAAGCATCTGTAGCATGATAATCCTCCCAAAGGAAGGAGAAGTGGAAGCATCTGCATGATGATGATTCTTCCTGGGCAGGAATGGTGGAAGCATCTGCAGGATGATGAACCTTCCAGGGCAGGAAAGGTGGAGGCATCTGTAAGATGATGATCATCCCTCCAGTGTAGGAAAGGTGGAAGCATCTGCAGAATGATGATCCTTCCAGGGTAGTGGAGCTGGAAGCATCTGCAGGATGATGATTCTTCCAGGGTAGGAAAGGTGGAAGCATCTGCAGGATGATGATTATTCCAGGGTATGAGATGTGAAAGCATCTCCAGGATGATAATCCTCCAAGAGCAGGAGAGATGGAAACCTCTGCAGTATGATGATCATCCCAGGGCAGGAAAGGTGGAAGCATCAGCAGGATGATAATCCTCCCAGTGTAGGAGATGTGGAAGCATGTGCAGGATGAGGATTCTTCCAGGGCAGGAGAGGCGGAAGCATATGCAGAATGATGATCTTCCCAGGGCAGGCGAGGTAGAAGAATCTGCAGGATGAGGATCCTCCCCGGGCAGGAGAGGTGGAAGCACCTGCAGGATGATGATCCTACCACGGTAGGAGAGACGGAAGCAACTACGGGATGATGATTCTTCCAGGGTAGGAGAGGTGGAAGCATCTGCAGCATGATAATCCTCCCAGGGGAGGACAAGTGAAAGCATCTGCATGATGATGATTCTTCCTGGGTAGGAGAGGTGGAAGCATCTGCAGGATGATGATCCTTCCAGGGCAGGAAAGGTGGAAGCATCTGCAGGATGATGATCCTACCACGGTAGAAGAGGTGGAAGCATGTGCAGGATGATGATCCTCCTACGGTAGGAGAGGTGGAAGCATCTGCAGGATGATGATTCTTCCAGGGTAGGAAAGGTGGAAGCATCTGCAGGATGATAATCCCCTAAGGGGAGGAGAAGAGGAAGCATCTGCAAGATGATGATTCTTCCAAGGGAGGAGAAGTGGAAGCTTCTGCAAATGATGATTCTTCCAGGACAGGAAAAGGTGGAAGCATCTGCAGGATGATGATCCTTCAAGGTAGAAGAGGTGGAAGCCTCTGCAGGATGATAATCCTCCCAGGGTATATGTGGAAGCATCTGCAGGATGATGTTTCTTCCCGGGCAGGAAAGGTGGAAGCATTTGCATGATGATGATTCTTCCAGGGGAGGAGAGGTGGAAGCATCTGCAGGATGATAATCCTCTCAGGGCAGTAGATGTGGAAGCAGGATCATGATGCTTCCAGGGCAGGAAAGGTGGAAACATCTACAGGGTGATGATCCATACAGGGCAGGAAAGGTGGAAGCAACTGCAGGATGATGATACTTCAGGGTTGTACAGGTGGAAGCATTTGCAGGATGATAATCCTCCCAGGGCAGGAGGGGTGGAAGCATCTGCAGGATGATGAACCTTCCAGGGTAGTAAAGGTGGAAGCATCAGCAGAATGATAATCCTTCCAGGGTATGGGATGTACAAGCATCTGTATGATGATGATTCTTTCAGGGCAGAAGAGGTGGAAGCATATGCAGAATGATGATCTTCCCAGGGCAGGAGAGGTAGAAGAATCTGCAGGATGAGGATCCTCCCAGGGCAGGAGAGGTGGAAGCATCTGCAGGATGATGATCCTACCACGGTAGGAGAGACGGAAGCGACTACAGGATGATGATTCTTCCAGGGTAGCAGAGATGGAAGCATCTGCATGATGATGATTCTTCCAGGGCAGGAGAGGTGGAAGCATCTGCAGGATGATGATCCTACCACGGTAGAAGAGGTGGAAGCATGTGCAGGATGATGATCCTCCTACGGTAGGAGAGGTGGAAGCATCTGCAGGATGATGATTCTTCCAGGGTAGGAAAGGTGGAAGTATCTGCAGGATGATAATCCCCTAAGGGGAGGAGAAGAGGAAGCATCTGCAAGATGATGATTCTTCCAAGGGAGGAGAAGTGGAAGCTTCTGCAAATGATGATTCTTCCAGGACAGGAAAAGGTGGAAGCATCTGCAGGATGATGATCCTTCAAGGTAGAAGAGGTGGAAGCCTCTGCAGGATGATAATCCTCCCAGGGTATATGTGGAAGCATCTGCAGGATGATGTTTCTTCCCGGGCAGGAAAGGTGGAAGCATTTGCATGATGATGATTCTTCCAGGGGAGGAGAGGTGGAAGCATCTGCAGGATGATAATCCTCTCAGGGCAGTAGATGTGGAAGCAGGATCATGATGCTTCCAGGGCAGGAAAGGTGGAAACATCTACAGGGTGATGATCCATACAGGGCAGGAAAGGTGGAAGCAACTGCAGGATGATGATACTTCAGGGTTGTACAGGTGGAAGCATTTGCAGGATGATAATCCTCCCAGGGCAGGAGGGGTGGAAGCATCTGCAGGATGATGAACCTTCCAGGGTAGTAAAGGTGGAAGCATCAGCAGAATGATAATCCTTCCAGGGTATGGGATGTACAAGCATCTGTATGATGATGATTCTTTCAGGGCAGAAGAGGTGGAAGCATATGCAGAATGATGATCTTCCCAGGGCAGGAGAGGTAGAAGAATCTGCAGGATGAGGATCCTCCCAGGGCAGGAGAGGTGGAAGCATCTGCAGGATGATGATCCTACCACGGTAGGAGAGACGGAAGCGACTACAGGATGATGATTCTTCCAGGGTAGCAGAGATGGAAGCATCTGCATGATGATGATTCTTCCAGGGCAGGAGAGGTGGAAGCATCTGCAGGATGATGATCCTACCACGGTAGAAGAGGTGGAAGCATGTGCAGGATGATGATCCTCCTACGGTAGGAGAGGTGGAAGCATCTGCAGGATGATGATTCTTCCAGGGTAGGAAAGGTGGAAGTATCTGCAGGATGATAATCCCCTAAGGGGAGGAGAAGAGGAAGCATCTGCAAGATGATGATTCTTCCAAGGGAGGAGAAGTGGAAGCTTCTGCAAATGATGATTCTTCCAGGACAGGAAAAGGTGGAAGCATCTGCAGGATGATGATCCTTCAAGGTAGAAGAGGTGGAAGCCTCTGCAGGATGATAATCCTCCCAGGGTATATGTGGAAGCATCTGCAGGATGATGTTTCTTCCCGGGCAGGAAAGGTGGAAGCATTTGCATGATGATGATTCTTCCAGGGGAGGAGAGGTGGAAGCATCTGCAGGATGATAATCCTCTCAGGGCAGTAGATGTGGAAGCAGGATCATGATGCTTCCAGGGCAGGAAAGGTGGAAACATCTACAGGTTGATGATCCATACAGGGCAGGAAAGGTGGAAGCATCTGCAGGATGATCCATACAGGGCAGGAAAGGTGGAAGCAACTGCAGGATGATGATACTTCAGGGTTGTACAGGTGGAAGCATTTGCAGGATGATAATCCTCCCAGGGCAGGAGGGGTGGAAGCATCTGCAGGATGATGAACCTTCCAGGGTAGTAAAGGTGGAAGCATCAGCAGAATGATAATCCTTCCAGGGTATGGGATGTACAAGCATCTGTATGATGATGATTCTTTCAGGGCAGAAGAGGTGGAAGCATATGCAGAATGATGATCTTCCCAGGGCAGGAGAGGTAGAAGAATCTGCAGGATGAGGATCCTCCCAGGGCAGGAGAGGTGGAAGCATCTGCAGGATGATGATCCTACCACGGTAGGAGAGACGGAAGCGACTACAGGATGATGATTCTTCCAGGGTAGCAGAGATGGAAGCATCTGCATGATGATGATTCTTCCAGGGCAGGAGAGGTGGAAGCATCTGCAGGATGATGATCCTTCCAGGGCAGGAGAGGTGGAAGCATCTGCAGGGTGATGATCCTTCGAGGGCAGGAAAGGTGGAAGCATCTGCCGAATGATGATCCTACCACGGTAGAAGAGGTGGAAGCATCTGCAGGATGATAATCCCCTAAGAGGAGGAGAAGAGGAAGCTTCTGCAAATGATGATTTTTCCAGGACAGGAAAGGTGGAAGCATCTGCAGGATGATGATGCTTCCAGGGCAGGAAAGGTGGAAGCATCTGTAAGATGATGATCATCCCTCCAGGGTAGGAAAGGTGGAAGCATCTGCAGGATGATGATCCCTCCAGTGTAGTTGAGCTGGAAGCATCTGCAGGATGATGATTCTTCTAGGGTAGCAGAGCTGGAAGCATCTGCAGGATGATGATTAGTCCAGAGTATGAGATGTGAAAGCATCTCCTGGATGATAATCCTCCAAGAGCAGGAGAGGTGGAAGCATCAGCAGGATGATGATCCTTCAAGGTAGGAGAGGTGGAAGCCTCTGCAGGATGATGATCCTTCCAGGGCAGGAAAGGTTGAAGCATGAGCAGGATGATAATCCTCCCAAGGGTTGGGGATGTAAAAGCATCTGCATGATGATGATTCTTCCAGGGCAGGAGAGTTGGAAGCATACGCAGAATGATGATCTTCCCAGGGCAGAAGAGGTAGAAGAATCTGCAGGATGAGGATCCTCCCAGGGCAGGAGAGGTGGAAGCACCTGCAGGATGATGATCCTACCACGGTAGGAGAGACGGAAGCAACTATAGGATGATGATTCTTCCAGGGTAGGAGAGGTGGAAGTATCTGTAGCATGATAATCCTCCCAAGGGAGGAGAAGTGGAAGCATCTGTATGATGATACTTCCTGGGCAGAAGAGGTGGAAGCATCTGCAGGATGATGATCCTTCCAGGGCAGGAAAGGTGGAAGCATCTGGAAGATGATGATCATCCCTGCAGGGTAGGAAAGGTGGAAGCATCTGCAGGATGATGATCCTTCCAGGGTAGTGGAGCTGGAAGCATCTGCAAGATGATGATTATTCCAGGGTATGAGATGTAAAAGCATCTCCAGGATGATAATCCTCCAAGAGCAGGAGAGGTGGAAGCATCAGCAGGATGATCCTCCCAGGGCAGTAAAGGTGGAAGCATCAGCAGGATGATAATCCTCCCAGGGTAGGAGAGGTGGAAGCACCTGCAGGATGATGATCCTACCACGGTAGGAGAGACGGAAGCAACTACGGGATGATGATTCTTCCAGGGTACGAGAGGTGGAAGCATCTGCAGCATGATAATCCTCCCAGGGGAGGACAAGTGAAAGCATCTGCATGATGATGATTCTTCCTGGGTAGGAGAGGTGGAAGCATCTGCAGGATGATGATCCTTCCAGGGCAGGAAAGGTGGAAGCATCTGCAGGATGATGATCCTACCACGGTAGAAGAGGTGGAAGCATCTGTAGGATGATGATCCTCCCACGGTAGGAGAGGTGGAAGCATCTGCAGGATGATGATTCTTCCAGGGTAGGAAAGGTGGAAGCATCTGCAGGATGATAATCCCCTAAGGGGAGGAGAAGAGGAAGCATCTGCAAGATGACGATTCTTCCAAGGGAGGAGAAGTGGAAGCTTCTGCAAATGATGATCCTCCCAGGGCAGGAAAGGTGGAAGCATTTGCATGATGATGATTCTTCCAGGGGAGGAGAGGTGGAAGCATCTGCAGGATGATCATTCTTCCAGGGGAGGAGAGGTGGAAGCACCTGCAGGATGATGATTCTTCCGGGGTAGGAGAGGTGGAAGCATCTGCAGGATGATGATTCTCCAGGGAAGAAGTGGTGGAAGCATCTGCAGCATGATAATCCTCTCAAGGTAGTAGATGTGGAAAAGTCTGCAGGATGATGATCCTTCCAGGGCAGGGACGGTGGAAGCATCTGCAGGATGATTATCATTCTATGGTAGTAGAGGTGAAAGCATCTGCAGGATGATGATCCTCCCAGGGCAGGAATGGTGGAAGCATCAGCAGGATGATAATCCTCCCAGGGTAGGAGATGTAGAAGCATCTGTATGATGATGATTCTTCCAGGGCAGGAGAGGTGGAAGCATCTGCAGAATGATGATCCTCTCACAGTAGGAGAGGCGGAAGCATCTACAGGATGATGATTCTTCTAGGGTAGGAAAGGTGAAAGCATTTGCAGGATGATAATCCTCCCAGGGGCGGAGAAGTGGAAGCATCTGCATGATGATGATTCTTCCAGGGCAGGAGAGGTGGAAGCATCTGCAGGATGATGATTCTTCCAGGGTAGTAGAGGTTGAAGCATCTGCAGGATGATGATTCTTCCAGGGCAGGAAAGGTAGAAGCATCTGCAGGATGATGACCATCCCTCCAAGGTAGGAAAGGTGGAAGCATCTTCAGGATGATGATCCTTCCAGCGTAGTAGAGTTGGAAGCATCTGCAGGTTGATGATTCTTCCAGGGTAATAGAGCTGGAAGCATCTGGCGGATGATGATCCTCCCAGGGCAGTAGAGGTGGAAGCATCTGCAAGATGATGATCATCCCACCAGGGTAGTAGAGGTGGAAGCATCTGCAGGATGATAATTCTTCCAGGGGAGAATCGGAAGCATCTGCAAATGATGATTCTTCCAGGGCAGGAGAGGTGGAAGCATCTGCATGATGATGATTCTTCCAGGGTAGTAGAGGGGAAAGCACATGTGGAAGCAACTGCAGGATGATGATCCATCCAAGGCAGGAAAGGTGGAAGCATCTGCAGGATGATGATCCATCCAAGGCAGGAAAGGTGGAATAATCTGCGGGATGATAATCATCTCTCCATGGTAGGAAATGTGGAAGCATCTGCAGGATGATCATCCTCCCAGGGCAGGAATGGTGGAAGCATCAGCAGGATGATAATCCTCCCAGGGCAGTAGAGGTGGAAGCATCTGCAGGATGATGATCCTTCCATGGTAGTAGAGGTGGAAGCATCTGCAGAATGATGATCCTCATAGGGCAGGAATGGTGGAAGCATCTGCAGGATGATAATTCTCCCAGGGTAGTAGAGGTGGAAGCATTTGCAAATGATTATTCTTCCAAGGTAGGAGAGGTGGAAGCATCTGCAGGATGATTATCATTCTATGGTAGTAGAGGTGGAAGCATCTGCAGGATGATGATCCTCCCAGGGCAGGAATGGTGGAAGCATCAGCAGGATGATAATCCTCCCAGGGTAGGAGATGTAGAAGCATCTGTATGATGATGATTCTTCCAGGGCAGGAGAGGTGGAAGCATCTGCAGAATGATGATCCTCTCACAGTAGGAGAGGCGGAAGCATCTACAGGATGATGATTCTTCTAGGGTAGGAAAGGTGAAAGCATTTGCAGGATGATAATCCTCCCAGGGGCGGAGAAGTGGAAGCATCTGCATGATGATGATTCTTCCAGGGTAGTAGAGGTTGAAGCATCTGCAGGATGATGATTCTTCCAGGGCAGGAAAGGTAGAAGCATCTGCAGGATGATGACCATCCCTCCAAGGTAGGAAAGGTGGAAGCATCTTCAGGATGATGATCCTTCCAGCGTAGTAGAGGTGGAAGCATCTGCAGGTTGATGATTCTTCCAGGGTAATAGAGCTGGAAGCATCTGCCGGATGATGATCCTCCCAGGGCAGTAGAGGTGGAAGCATCTGCAAGATGATGATCATCCCACCAGGGTAGTAGAGGTGGAAGCATCTGCAGGATGATAATTCTTCCAGGGGAGAATCGGAAGCATCTGCAAATGATGATTCTTCTAGGGCAGGAGAGGTGGAAGCATCTGCATGATGATGATTCTTCCAGGGTAGTAGAGGGGAAAGCACATGTGGAAGCAACTGCAGGATGATGATCCATCCAAGGCAGGAAAGGTGGAAGCATCTGCAGGATGATAATCATCTCTCCATGGTAGGAAATGTGGAAGCATCTGCAGGATGATCATCCTCCCAGGGCTGGAATGGTGGAAGCATCAGCAGGATGATAATCCTCCCAGGGCAGTAGAGGTGGAAGCATCTGCAGGATGATGATCCTTCCATGGTAGTAGAGGTGAAAGCATCTGCAGAATGATGATCCTCATAGGGCAGGAATGGTGGAAGCATCTGCAGGATGATAATTCTCCCAGGGTAGTAGAGGTGGAAGCATTTGCAAATGATTATTCTTCCAAGGTAGGAGAGGTGGAAGCATCTGCAGGATGATGATTCTTCCTGGGTAGTAGAGGTGGAAGCATCGGCAGGATAATGATCCTCCCACGGTAAGAGAGGCGGAGGCATCTACAGGATGATGATTCTTCCAAGGTAGGAGAGGTGGAACCATCTGCATGATGATGATCCTCCCAGGGAAGGAAAGGTGGAAGCATCAGCAGGATGATGATCCTCCCAGGGCAGGAGAGGTGGAAGCATCTGTAGCATGATAATCCTCTCAGGGTAGTATATGTGGAAGCATCTGCACGATGATGATCCATCCAATGCAGGAAAAGTGGAAGCATCTGCAGGATGATGATCCTTCCAGGGCAGGAAAGGTGGAATAATCTGCAGGATGATCATCCTTCCAGGGTAGTAGAGGGGGAAGCATCTGCAGAATGATGATCCTTATAGGGCAGGAATGGTGGAAGCATCTGCAGGATGTTAATTTTCCCAGGGTAGTAGAGGTGGAAGCATTTGCAAATGATTATTCTTCCAAGGTAGGAGAGGTGGAAGCATCTGCAGGATGATGATTCTTCCTGGGTAGTAGAGGTGGAAGCATCGGCAGGATAATGATCCTCCCACGGTAAGAGAGGCGGAGGCATCTACAGGATGATGATTCTTCCAGGGTAGGAAAGGTGGAACCATCTGCATGATGATGATCCTCCCAGGGAAGGAAAGGTGGAAGCATCAGCAGGATGATGATCCATCCAGGGTAGTAGAGGTGGAAGCATCTGCAGGATGATAATCCTTCCTGGGTAGGAGAACTGAAAGCAACTGCATGATAATGGTTCTACCTGGGCAGGAGTGGTGTAAGCATTTGCAAGATGATGATTCTTCCAGGGTATGAGATGTGAAAGCATTTGCAGGATGATAATTCTGTAAAAGCAGGAGAGATGGAAGCATCTGCAGGATGATGATTCTTCCAAGGTAGGAGAGGTGGAAGCATCTGCAGGATGATGATTCTTCCAGAGTATTAGAGGTGGAAGCATCTGCAGGATGATAATCCTCCCAGGGGAGGAGAAGTGGAAGCATCTGCATGATGGTGGGCCAATCTCATGGAGGGGTGAAGGATAACATCCCTGGTGGGCCAGAACAGTGATGGGTGATGGATAACATCCCTGGTGGGCCAGAGCAGTGAGGGGGGAAGGATAACATTTGTGGCTGCAGCCTGTTCACACACAGGTACCACCTCATCTGCTGTCAGCCAACTGAGGAACAGCTTTGACCCTGAGTCTCTCTGGCTGTCTGCGATGATCCAGCGGTGTGAGGGGCTGGTGGAGAATGTGGGTGGGGGCTCGAGATGCAGGGAAGCATGCTAGTGTTAAAATCCTTTGTGGCCATGGTGGCTACCTCTGGACGCCTGTGCAGCTGAACATGTCTACCTATGTGGCCAACAGCACAAATCTTTCTTCTTTCCTGATGTTTTGCTATAATGTATCAGCGCAGATAGCTTTTATCAGCCAGGAGTCCAGGCTGTTCAGTTCGCAGCGCATTGTCCAGACTAGATATAGTTGTTTAAAACCCTCGGCTGTTAGGAGTATTAGATCTGGAGAGGTTTTCAGTTATTGGATGTGAATAAGAATGCTTCCATTCACCGACAACAAGCAGAGATCTTACACATAGCAAGGAATTGAAGCGCAAAGTATTTTAGAAAGTTGTAGAAGTTTTAATTTCTACACTAATTAAGCCTCATTTACATTAGATTCTTAATGTTCCAACTGATTGACCTTGCCAGCACTTCAGCCGTGGTACTTCAGCAGGAACACATGTTCCCTTGGCACACGCCAACCTTGTGTTTGTCTCGGCTGCCGCCAGACTGAACCTGAAACCTTTAACAGCAAACACAAGAATTTGTTTTGTAGCTGGCACTTGGGGCAATCATTGTTCAGATTATTTCAAGTGAGGATCGTTTGGCGTCCAAAACTCTTTTCTGAGCCCCTGATTGCATCTGCCAAAGGCCTGGATCAGAGGAGTCTGAGCTTCCATTGACAAATCCTCCGTACCTCACCAGGAAAGCCCTCCTGGAACCTGGTGCCTCACATTCTGCTGTTTGGTATCAGTGGGAGAACACTTCCACCTCTAAATGACAAAACAAACCCCCAGCGAGTCCTTGAGTCGTCCAAGGCATTGTTCTGGTCAGGTGGCAACTAGAATGGAGATGGACAGACGGATTTCCCAGTCCTGGTCTGCTCTTGACTATATCCCACCATATAACAAGGGGCGTTTGATGTTTGGGACTCTCTATACTATATAGGGATCAAACTTGCCTCATTACAGCATAATACACTCTTTGTGAAAACACTTCCCCGCTCCCAGAAGAAGTTGTCGTGTTACTGAAGACCCCGGCATGCAGTTCCATCTCCGGCAGATCTGTAATGATGAGTTGTGGTGATTAGATGGACGGTCTTGTCACTGTAAACCCTAAAAGTGGTTCCCCCTTGTCCTATAAGAGGCTCTCGGAGGCTCCTTGTGTGTGGTGACCTCTTCTTCCACTTGTAGAGCTTGTTGGCCACTAGACGCCTCTACGACGCAGAGAAGAGATTTCACCCCGTTACCAGAGAGGGGCGCATTATTAGGATGCGATGGTACAGGTATGGTGTGGCAGTGTCAGGACAGAGGCAGCACACATTGCCAAACAGAACTGGGGAGCAGCACACTCCATTGGAGGTACGTAATAGTTAAGCGTTGTATAACAGAACACGTGTTTTGGACCGATCCACAACGAGCCTGCTGAAGAACATGTACTGGCCGTTGGCCAATACTGATGCCGCTAACTTGGCCTAGACTGATTTCCTTTTACTGCGTCACGGCTGTGTCTCCGCTACTGAGACACCCGACATCATAGATGTCAACTATATCACTACTACACAGGTCTGTTCCTGACTACATCAGTAATGCAGGTGACATCTCTGCGCCCTCCTATCACCAGCATCATGCACATATTAAACAAACACTCTTGCCAGTAAGCCTGCCCCCTCATATCATAGGCCTGCGCCTTAACCAGCATCCCACGGTGTGCACACCCATCTGAGGCACTGCCTCACTTACAGCACAATCTAGAAGAGCCAGTATCAGTCCGATCCAGATGAGCCTCAGCATCCTGATCCTTTACTGTATCGCACAGCTCCATACTCTCACTGGACCTCATTGTCCTCTCAGGCTGTTCAGATACCGTCCTTAGTCCTCTCTAGGGAAACAGCTTCTCCATGGTCCATATCTCGCTGCAGGACAGTCTCTGCTCTCGCTGACTCTCTTTCACTGCAGCATCACACAGTCCTTTTCCAGCCATGCTCTCTGCTACTTGCAGCATCACACACTAAGGTGAAATGCCGAGCCTAATATCTCCCAGCATCCTACTGGTTCTGTGGTGCGGTTTGCCGGCCCTCTCCATTGGCAAAGGTCTCCGCCATGATCCCTTTAGGACTTTAGCTGCTGCTCTCATCTATCCCTGCAGCTGCACTGTTATCAGTTCTCTCACACACATTTCTAAGACCCGTGACTTCACATCGGGGTGGGGCTTAACCTCCACTCGCAGCCCCAGAACTCCCAGAAGTGTCAAAATCCTTCTGGCCAATCACACAGGGGGAAGACGGAACCTCTCTCACACACCAGCCCTACCAATGGGCTTCACCTGGGTGCTACCATGACTGACACATTATAGAGGGGGAATAACCTCCTGCCAGTGGCACACTCCTCTTCTCAATAACTCCTTCCCCTGATCTGGCATGGGAGGGGGCGTGGCCTAATGCTGCGACCAGACACTTGCCAGTACAGCTGTAAGACACTGTATCTGTAAGGGGAAAATGGGGCACCACTCACCCCTTACATTACTACAGTCAATGTTCAAAACATCTAGCGTTATATGGCCCCATCATAACCTTATCTGCCAGATATTACAGTTCCAAGACCAGATAGTATTACAGGGGCCAAAAGAAAATAATGGACCCAAAACTGACTGTTATGGCCAGTGGTCATGATCAACGGCAGCTCTTATCTCCTCCTGCCATCGGTCATGGCCAGCGCTGTGTCCCTCATGTTACCTACAGAAGACGTAGCATCCTTTTCTCCTCATTGTGGCTGTCCCTTTTGTCTAAAGGATATGCATGCCCATAGCCGGTCTGCCTTTTAAAGGCCCAGTGTGTACACAGATGTTCAGTTTTCAGCCAATCCAGATGGCCTTCAGTCTATTTAGAGCTCCCTTCCCCACTGGAGGGTGTCTAAGGTGTTATTGTGTTCCTGTCTCATCTCCTGGCTTGGCCCATGCCTATCCTACTCAGCTTTCTCATGTTCTTTTCTTATGACTTTGACTAGTTTGTTGACCATGATTCTTCTGCCTGCCCTGGCCATCTTCTGGACAATGCAAGAAATCCACCCGTACTAGCCTTGATTCTGTTCCTTAACAATGACTCTGTCCACACCCTTTAGTACCACATTATGCCAGAACTCTGTGAGTCCTGACCCCAGCTGTACTCTTTGACTACACCTCTATCTACACCCTCTAGTACCACGTATTCCTGACCAAATGGTGTCAGCTGCTTCTATATCAAGACTATTTTTGGGGTAGTGTTCTGGAGTTCCCCACAGCAAAGATTAGATCCCAATCAGTGGAATTAAAGAGTGAAAACCAGGGATCCCCCAATGCAGCCCCAGATCTAGCTGTCAGCCAAAACAGAGGCACAGCAGATTCATGTCCACTGCGTTACCTAGGCTCCTGGTAGAATAAGATTAAAGGACCCTAAACAGTGGCGGGCAAACCTGATCTCCAATACAGTACATCATTTTTGATGTCCCTGTTGGGGATTAGAATCTGCAATACTATGATGGCTTGATAATACATTGAAATACTTCTGTACTGCAATGCATTATCGCTAACTATAGTGATTACAAATCATGGCTGACATGGCAATGCATCGTCATCCGCACTCCCTCTGTGAACACTTTACATACTGCAATCAACATTAATCGCAGCATTATGGGGTTAACGGCGGGGATCAGTGTCCCCACCAATCCCTGATGTTGCATCAGGAGGTTGGTTGTCAGTTATAGCTGGCTCCCATTGCAAATGGCGCAGGCTCAGCTTCTGAGCCCGCACCAGCCATAAGATGTAGATATATGTCCATTCACAGGAACTGCTTCGCAGCTGGGGCATACATTTATGACCTGGGGTTGGAGGGGGTAATTTAAGGATACAATTGCACAACTGTTGTTTATATTAACTGCAAAAAAAATGCAAGATTCAAATGCAAAGACTTTAAGCACACATTTTGATCAAAACATGTGGGCCCATCTTCCAGTCAAAAAGCCTCTAAATGAACAGAAAAGCTGGATAGCTGGCTATATATGCTGACTGAACTGCACTCCATTTGCTCATCTGTCCCCAGTGTTTTAGTGAAGGTATTTAGCCAAATATCTAGCTTTTCCTTTCATTTGGAGGCTTTTTGCCCAAAGAGAGGTGTCTGTAGAGCTAGGTACCCTTCCATTAAGATTTGCTTGTATGTGGCGGATGGGCCTATATATTTTGATCAAAATGTGCACTAAGAACCTTGTATTTTTGTGCAGTTAGTATTAATAACAGTTGTGCAATTTTATTCAAATACTAAATGTGTGTTGCCCTGGCATTCATTTTATCAGCTGTGAAATACTAAGAAAATCCAGAAAACCTGACCTGTTTGAGGGACGTAAAAACTATAAACACTGCACTAGTCTACAAGTTTGAAGTGAAGATCTTGTACTCCCAGAGCTTCAACATGAACCCACACCTTCCAATATTTGAATCAGTAATAATGCCGGCTGAACACAAGATGAAAGATCTGGACTTCACTTATAACAGTGGCCTTTCCTGGGTATTACGGGTGTCTACCGGTGTTCAGATACCCCCAGACCTTATAGTAGGGCCACATTATGTTGTAACTCACCATGCGTCTATGGAATCCAACAGCTGGCTCTTTGACCCTCCCAATGAATTCTTGTTCACCTTCAAGTATATCTTCTCCTCCCCCAACACATTTATGAGGTACATTTCAATGGAGCTAATCGACAGAAGAGTTTACTTTGCCTTTTCAACGCCGGTGTACCGATATGACAAGCAGCAGGCACAGCCCGATTCCTCTCTCCCCATGATCCTCTCCTAATGTGTTTTCCCTACTGTCTTCATATCCGTCTTTCCCTAAATGGTACTCTTGTTGGAGGTCTCTTTAGGCTGATTCTATTTTGTTTTACTCGGGGCTTATTGAATAAAGGAATAGAACCTTGAATTGTATTTTACTTTAATTTATTCCATAAGAAGTAAAGGCCGGTATGTAATTCTGGGCATTTTGCTAAACTCTGTAAAGCCCTCATTATCTAAATGAATGTAATGTTGAAAGTCGTGAGTAATATGTTTTGACATTTCCGAAAAATTATTAAAAAATGTTGTAAACCAAATTATGTTACAACTAGACAGTCAAACAAGCAATAATGTGAAGCATGCATCAGTACTAGTAGGTCACAAGGCTGAAACACTAGGGACTTATCAATAGATGAGGGAATAGTGATGGTAATCAGATGATGGAAGAAATGTAAGATGGTGATAGTAGTCACATGATGACACATGATGGTGAACAGATACTAACAATCTGACAATAACTGACTACAATTCTAGTTTTTCTATAAGTCTTCCCCTAATCTTTCCCTGATGCTGGCCCCAACAACAGACACCACTGTCCCTGAGTTACCCTAAAGATATCCCTAAACAAAACCCATCTGAAACACTGACCATGACAACCAATGAGAGGGCAGTAAGACCAAAAGATAAGAAAACCAAACTTTGCAAAGCGGAACTAAAGGCCATTGTACACGGTGTGATTACCATTCAAAAAATTGTTACAACAAGTGAAAATTAACAGTTTGGTGTAAATGTAACCAATAATTGAACAACAAATGCTATATTGTTTGCTTTTCTGTTATAGGATCCTACCCGATGAAATGCCGAAGGGACAAAAGGTTTCAATTAAGACTTATGAAAGACCCTGTGAACCCTCCATGCAGCTGGCAAGTCCAGTTCATAGGCAGAGGATTCACTACACAAGTGACAACAAAGGGCCCCACGTAACGCGGCGCCAGCTTCAAGGACGGGACCTTTAATTTGAGATTTCTAGAAGACAAATATACCTTCTGCCCTACGCTGTAAGGTCCAGACACTAACAGACTCCTCCCACTTCGCAACTGCATACGAGCCCCCGTTGCCTCCAAGCTTTTCTGTACCTCTTTCCATACCCCCTGCAGCACATCTGTGACGACGTCAGCTGCAGGACAGGCAGACGGAGTAGAAATTGCTGTAAGGAAGCGGGGATGCTGACCGTATACACAAAGGAATGGAGATACCCCAGTAGAAGAACAAGTACGGTGGTTTAGTGCAAACTCTGCCAATGGCAGGAACTCTGCCCACTGATGAGCCTTGTCACTGGCAAACAGCCGTAAATATTGCACTAAATCCTGGTTCTTCCGCTCGGTCTAACTATTGGTGGAATGCGGACCAAAAGGAAAGCGACGTTCCCAGGTTTCTGCAGAAGGCTCGCCAAAACTGCCAACAAACTGATACAATGTTTTCGGGAACCCCATGTAGACGAATGATTTCTTTTACAAAAATCCTAGAAAATTCTATCGCAGAAGGTAGCTTCTTTGATGCCACAAAATGTGCCATCTTCGAGAACCGATCGACAACCACTAAAATAGTGGTGAACTCCTGAGACTCCGGTAGGTCGGTGATAAAATTTACCGATACCTGCGACCACAGGCCAGAAGGTACCGGTAACGGTCTCAGAGGCCCCTCCGGAGGACGCCGCCGACCTTAATGGTGAGCACAGACAGAGCATCCCTTAACAAAGTCGCGGATCTCCTGAGTCATGCCTGGCCAACAAAAGTGTCTAGAACAAAGATCCAGAGTCCCCTGTACCCCCGGATGGCCTGCGAGAACAGATGAGTGAGATTTTTCAATGACTCTGAGACGTAAGGTCTCTGGCACAAACCATCTGCCCTCCGGCACCCCTGAAGGAGCGTCCTGCTGACAGTTCTGTAGTTGTGGGATGAGGTTAGTTTCTACAGCTGCCACCACCACCCCAGGTGCCAAGATATTCTCAGGAGTAACTGTCTCACTTTCCAGCGACCCAAAACTCTGTGACAGGGTGTCCGCCTTCACGTTCTTCTCTCCTGGAATATAGGTCACGACGAAATTAAACCTGGCGAAAAACAATGCCCACCTGGCTTAACGAGTCTTTCAGCATTGGCGAGATATACCAAGTTTTTGTGATTGGTATACACGGTAATGGGGTGTCTAGCTCCCTCAAGATGGTGTCGCCACTCTTCAAGGGCCCATTTGATTGCCAGTAACTCGCTGTTACCCACGTCATAGTTACGTTCTGCCGAGCTAAACTTCCATGAAAAGAATGCACATGAGCAATATCCGGATCTCCCACTGACTTCCTGGGACAACACAGCTCCTGCTCCCACCTCAGATGCATCTACCTCAACGAAAAATGGTCGCCGCGCGTCTGGCTGTACTAACACCGGGGCAGTAGTAAATGCTCTTTTTAGACGACTAAAAGCCTCTAGGGCCTCAGGTGACCATCTTTCCAAGTTGGCCTGCTTCTTGGTAAGATCGGTCAAGGGTTGAGCAATAACTGAGTAATTGTAAATGAACTTTCGATAAAAATTTGCGAAACCCAAAAACCGCTGGAGAGCCTTAAGGTTATCTGGTCTGACCCATTGAGAGATTGCTGTTACTTTATCAGACTCCATCTGAATCTCCGTGGGTGAAATCACATAACCAAGGAAAGATACTTGTTTGGTACCAAATATACATTTCTCCAACTTGACAAAAAGTTGGTACTCGCGCAAACGGGTCAGAACCAGCCTCTGGTGCCGCACATGTGAATCCCAGTCTGGGGAGTACACCAGAATGTCATCGAGATATATGACCAAAATACCCCCAGGAAGTCGTGGAAGACCGCGTTCATAAACCCCTGGAATACAGCAGGGGCGTTACAGAGTCCGAAGGGCATAACGAGACATTCAAAATGTCCTAACGGGGTGTTGAATGTGGTCTTCCATTCATCTGCTTCTCGAATGCAAATTAAATTGTAAGCCCCCCTTAAGTCCAATGTGGAAAACCAGTGGGCCCCTACCACCTGACTCAATAAGTCCGGAATCAGGGGCAAGGAGCACTGGTTCTTCACTGTAATTTTATTCAAAGCCCAATAATCCACACAAGTCCTCAATGTCCCATCCTTCTTCTCTACACCTGACCCTGCAGGGGACCTGGACGGCCGGATATGTCGTTTGGCCAGAGACTGTGAGATATAGGACTTAAGGGCTTTGTGCTCACGGCCAGACAAATCAAAGATGGCTCCCTTAGGGATGGGACTGTCGGGAATCAAACCAATACCACAGTCCCACTCCCTATGGAGAGGCAAAGTCTCAGACAGTTTCTTGGAGAATACGTCCTGAAAATCAGACAAATACTCTGGGATAAGAATGGTATCTGCTGAACATATGGATATAGGAGTTAAATGATTATGACAGGACAACCCCCAATGTGTCAATTCCTGGGTGGACCAATCAAATCGGGGATTGTGCAGTGCCAACCAGGGCATACCAAGTGCCACATCCACAGACATACTTTCCATAACCAGGAAGGATAGATTCTCAGGGTGGAGAACACCCACAGTGAACTGTAGAATGGGAGTCCTCCATTCGAGAACACCTGCGGACAGAGGAGTTGAATCAATATGGGTAAAGTGTATGGGGGACTTAAGCGTGGAGAATTCAGTTATGAGGGGTCAGACAAAATTTATATTAATCACATTGGTGGCAGCACCCAAATCAATAAAGGCTTGACTGGACCGAATAAAATCCCAGAAGCCAAACCGACAAGGCACCAACAACTTAGGGAGTAACTGTGATCCTAGGCGATCCTCCTGACAATCGCCTAGGGTCTGTAGTTTTCCGCCAGTTCAGACTGATGTTACCGTTCTTCTGTGGACAGGTTGCCACCCGATGTCCGGCTTCCCCACAGTAGAGGCAAGTAAGATGGTGAGTCATCCGGAACCGTCGCCATTCCTCCACTTCCATAGGCTCGGCTCCAGGAGTTGGCATGGGACAAGTAGGAGCGGGTCTGTAGGACTCCCTAGTTTTACAGGCCTGTTGTTCCTTTTGTCTAGATCTCAGCCTCCTGTCTGCTTTTACTGCCATTTCCATCGCCTCATTGAGTGTTACGGGAGCGGGATGGGAAATAAGTAGATCCTTGACAGCATCAGAAAGACCCAACAAAAACAGATCTTTGAGGGCGCCATCGTTACCAGAGGTTTCACTGGCATACTGTATAAACTTAGAGCAATAGTCTTCAGCACATTGCTGCCCCTGACGCAAAGCCATGAGGTGAGATACTGCTAACCTTGCCTGGTCCGGCTAATCAAAAATACCTCCTAGTTCCCGAAAAAGCGAATCAACAGACTGCAGGCAAGCCGAACTCTCGGGTAAGGAGTAGGCCCATGTCTGGGGGGGACCCTGAAGTTAGGACAAAATCAATCCCACCTTCTAGGACTCTGAACTGGAGGATCCGGGCCGCATCCGGAAATATAGTCTACATGCCCGCTGAAAAACAAAAAGTTACTTCTCTCTCTGGAAAACACCTCAGGGAGAAGAGACTTAGGCCCAGGGCTGGGAGGTTCAGCAGAAACATGCACATACTGCCGCTGCTCCTGGGCCACCATACGACCGGACAGGTCTTGGATTATGCCCACTAAACCCTGTAACTGACTTGTGAGGGTACTCATGGCCTCCATTGGAGAGCAAAAACAAACCCCGCTGGGCAATTTTAAGGGCCAGTTATTATGTTACGGGATCCTACCCTAGAACTTACCCATAACCCCTGTCCCTGCCTACTTGCCTCCACTCCTGGCTAACCCCGTCAGGCAACTGGGCGGCGGTCCCTACACTCACTAGGGACCGAAAGGGAGGACTGGCGTACCAAGATGGAACCGGGTAGAATACCGACAGGAAGGGCAGATGAAGTAACCCAGCAGTAAATAATCGCAGACGGAGGCAGATGGAAGGACCTGGCAGAACTAGCAAACAAGCTGACAAACAGGAGACTGACAGAGGCAGGATGGAAGCACGCTGACAGAAACCAATAACTGGCAGTGAACGGACCTCACTGCCAGCCTTATAAACAGAAGCCTCCACCCAGGGGTGGAGAGACGGAGGTGCCACCTCTGAGCAGGATCCAACATGCAGGAATTCGTGCATGGATCCTCAATCACAGGCGCGCGCGGTGCTGCCCGGACCCGCGAGCGTGCGCACCCCGCCGACCAACCACCCGCGCCTCCGGCAGCCAGACAACAAGCCGGGGGGACGTGCCCCGGCCGTGGGGCCCAGCACCCGGCCGCCCTGGGAGGACCTGCAGCTTCCGCATGGTATCATTTTCATTCATTTTATGCAGGCATAAAAATCATTATTGACTCGTTCACTAATCGTTCGGTCTGAATACCTTTTGTTCAGTTGTTCTCATTCACTTTTACAGCGAATGTGAACAAATTTCTTGTTTGAATGAACCAACGATGTATCTGCTGAATAAACAAGCTGCCCGAGCGAATGACTGAACGCTGGCAGGCTTAAACAGACCCTAATAAAGAAGACAAGACAGATGGAAGAATCCAGAAACTACAAGACTGAGAAGTAAAGACTAGGAATAACCTGGGACAGTTACACAGCAGCTGCCCTAACTGATGGGAGCAGAATCCTTATTGGTGGGATGTTTATAACCCTTGCCCCAAGCCTCCCGCCAACACCCAAAAAACAGCACAAAAATATTTGTGTGGAGGAATATTTACATACACCCCAGCAGGGGCGTAACTAAAGGCTCCTGGGCCTGGGTGCAACTGCATCCCCTGCACCCTCTATAGTTACGCCCCTGCACCCCACCACTTTTGACATTTTTGCATGCAACAATCCTACAACAAATGGGCAGTTGGGAGGTAAGTGAACCCCGTGTTTCCATTGAATGCCATTCATGGGGCAGCTATGGTAGCCACAGAGATATTGTAACACCATTGTGATTGGAGACAATGACCGTATTACTTTCTGCATGCCCAGCACAGAGGTGGACCTGCTGCACGGTCTACAGCTCCACCAGAACACCTCGCCATAAATTCCCTGCTCAGTGGTTTTTTAAGAGACTTCAGAACACAGCAAAGAACTCGGCTTGTAAAAGAAAAGTCTTTAAGTGTCTCAGTTACTAAAATAGAATAAGCAGACGCTGCTGTTCCAGGTTTGATTGGCCACCTGGATCCTATAAAGAAAGCAGTTGGGTCCTGGAGGCTGATGTTACATGCAAAACAATTAAATGTTCTTGTAGGGTCAAGGGGCCATGATATCAAAAACATTGCCGAAATTCCTCATATTGTCCAAAGCGTTCGCCTCTGCAGAAAACCAGTGTCGATTGAAAACAGTCTCTACAAAACATTTCACCTTCCTTTGACCACAGGTGTCTTCGAGCCGCAGAGGAATCTATGGGGTATTATTAGATCATAATGTTGTCTTAACTTTAGATGTTTTGAACTTTCATAGAAATCTCTTTCATGGAAAGTTCTGGACAGAACCTTGTGCATGTGGCTGTATGGTGGGGGACAGAGACCCCCTGGGTCTGCATTACAGAACCCTAGGGGAGCTGTATGGTGCCGCTCTGCAGAGCTGTGTCCGGCACATAATTTCCACAAACTACCTGCAAGGTGAATCCACACTAAATCCGGCCAATTTTGGTTTGAATTTGCCTCTTCTGCAGAAGCAAAGCTTGTCACCTACAATTAATATCTTCTATCAATCACAACCAACACTTTGGGATATGCATTCTAACCATCCCTTCTATTTCCACAGTGACTTTAATGCATTTTTACACGGCGCACGCAGAATACCAATTACTTGTAAACCATCCAATGGACCGTTGACTTGCTGTAGCGGTTTGGACACTCTCCCTCCATCAGTGCAAGCATGCCCCTTGACGAATCACTGAAGTCTCCAGCTGGAGAGGCTGATGTGACGTCATCCGCCGCTCTGACATCACTGTGCATGGGCCATTTCTGGAAGTGTGGTGCAAGCGCAGTTTCTGAAACACATAGCATTTCCCCCTCAAGGGATGTCAATCATTAGCGTGATGGAAGACGAGAGAGCCAAAACAGCAAGTGAGCCGCCCATCAGACAGGTTACACGTAACCAGGAAGTAAGTCATTTATTTTATTGTGGATATAGTATTTTGCTGTGGAAGAGACCTATAGCTTTACGAGGGGTGGAGCCAGGAACCGTTTTCTGGGCGGTAAGAGAAAAAAAACTGAACAGAAACAGGGGGGGGGGGGGAGCTACATTGCAAGAACAAGGAGTGCTTTGGGAGTCTCTCCTGTCATCCTGCCCTACGGACACACGCCGGGAAAAAATCCCATTCGCATGCATTAAATTGCCCTGTGGATGCTAACGCATCCCTATGGGCCTCTAGATCCGCGGATCTCCCACGCGGGAGACACGCTTGGATTTTATAATTACAATCCGCCCGTGGACATTAGGCCTAACCCTCCTGGTCTCTGAGATGAAGTAGCTCACTACACCCTGAACAGAGATTTCTTTGCAGATTTTTTCATCTGCATTGACATCAACGAGAAAAAAACACAAAAAACAAGTATCACAGGTCAATTGTTGTACAGAAAATGTCCACAAAATGTGGATGGGGCTAGTAGAATCTCACTCCATGTCTGCTGCGATGTTCTGCATAATACAGAAAGACAACATGAATGTCCAGCAGCTTTACTGGTGCATCAAATAACCCAAGTGCACAGCGACAAGGGATCAGTCCTACTGCAAAGTTACCAGGTCCTGCTGCTGAGTGATAGAGACTGAATGACCAGCTTCCAGAGCAGGGCTGTCCCAAGCCTTTATGCTGCCTGAGGTGAAGTGCAAAATGGTCCCCCTGCAAAAAGACAGAGTAATAGTGTCCCCAATAGTGTCCCTCTTAAATGGCTCCTAGTAGTAACAGTAACCCCTTTTATGGCCCCAGTAGTAATAGTGACTCCGCTAGTGGTCTCAGTAGTAATAGTGCCCTCGTTCGTGGTCCCAGTATTAAATGTCCCCCATAGCTGCCCAAGCAGAAATAATGACCCCCTTCATGGCCCCAGTAGAAATAGTGACCTCCTTCCTGGTTCCAGCAGAAATAAGGACCTCTTTTATGGCCCCAGTAGAAAAAGTCACCCTCTTTATGGCCCCAGTAGTAAAAGTGACTCCGTTAGTGGTCCCATTTGTAATAGGGTCGCCATTAGTGGTCCTAGTATTAAGTGCCCCCCATAGTTTATCTAGTAGTAATATTGGCCCCCATAGATGCCCTAGTAGTAATATTGACCCCCATAGAGACCTCAGTAGTAATAGTGTCCCCCATAGTGGACTTCAAGCAGCAACCCAACAAGCACTAAACTCACTCTGTCTATGCTTGCATGCAGCATGGATGCTGGGGGAATAGGTCAGGGGTCACAGATTGCCTAAAACAGTGGTGGCTGCCAAAGGGGAGCTTCGGACGGATTGAGTTCAATGCCTGCAAGGTTGCTGTCTGGCTGTCTCACAGCTAGCAATTATTATTTACTGGTGATTAATATGCCTGGTAAAAAACAAACACAGGGTGGGTGGCAACCCGTCGCTGCCCCTCTGAAGTTGCCTCAAGTGCTGTTCAACATTTTTAGAAATGATCTGGAGAAGGGAGTTGAGGATAAACTGATCAAATTTGCCGATGACACAAAGCTAGGAGGGATAGGTAACACTAGGGAAGGGAGAGAGAGAGAGGATTCAAAAAGATCTAGAAAAGCTTGCACAGTGGGCGGTGACTAACAGAATGGTATTTAACAAGGAGAAATGCAAAGTCCTACATCTGGGCAAGAAAAATGAAGAAACACATACAGTATGGGAGGAATCGGGCTAAGCAGCAGCACATGTGAAAAAGACTTGGGTATACTAATAGATCGTAGACTGATCATGAGTCAACAATGTGATGCAGCAGCCAAACAGGCAAATACAGTTCTGGGATGTATTAAGAGAAGCATAGAGTCTAGAAGGTCAGAAATCGAACTAGGGACCTCCTGCACTCCAGCCAGTGGCTCTCACTGCCTAGCTATCTATCTTGTGGACAGTTCCCTTGCATGATTCTCAGCCTTGTTCCCTGATCCCAGTTAGCTTATTCCTGCCTCTTGGTCCTGACCCCACCTTTGTTCCTAATTGCACTTTCTTTAAAAGCCTGACCCTGCCACTCCCTCAGTGTGTGATTATTCTGCTTCCCAGCAGTGATTATCTGGCTCCATTTCTGCCTGCTCTTCTGCTATTGTAACAAGACCTCTTGATTCCAACTTCTGGCTTTCCATCTGACTACGTACCCGCCTCATCCATTTGTACTGCAAACTGAGACCTCTGGTTGCTCACTCCTGGCTTGTTCCTGATTACCCACCAGACATGCGGCTATTACACCTGAGGCTCCTACTTAGCGCCACTAGATCACGTGAGGTCATTATCCCCCTCTACTCTTCCATAAGCAGACTTTATCTGGAATACTGGGTCCAGTTCTGGGCACCCCACTTTAAAAGAGACATAGACAAACTGGAGCAAGTTCAGAGAAGAGTAACCAAGATGGTGAGCGGTCTGCAAATCATATCCTATGAGGGATGGTTAAAGGATCTGGGAATGTTTAGCAGAAGAGAAGGCTGAGAGGAGACTTAATAGCTGCCTACAAATATCTGAAGGGCTGTCACAGTGCAGAGGGATCAGCCCTATTCTCATCTGCACAAGGAAAGACTAGAAGCAATGGGATGAAACTGAAAGGGAGGAGACACAGATTAGATATTAGACAGTGAGGGGGATCAATAAATGGAAAAGGTTGGCACAGGAGGTGGTGAATTCTTCTTCAAACATATGCTAGTCAGGCACAAGTCTAGGATGATTTAGTTGATCCCACATTGAGCAGGGGGTTGACCTGATGACCCTTTCAACGCTACCATTTTATGAAGCCGCACCCCTGTGTAGTGGCCCAGAATGTATATTCCTGGCCCCTCCATAAATGTCATACATGTCATGTCTTTTGTAGATGCGCTGTGCAAAGTTGTCTAGTCATCTTGTTATGTGTATTGCATAGCTGCAGCAAATAAGAGGTTAATGTTTGCATGAGACTGGGAGATGTCTGCAAATGTATCAATTTATGTCCTGTGACGTGGTATGTGAGAGATTATAAATATGAGTGAGTGAGGAGTCTCGAGAGTTCTGTTCTTCTGGGTTCCTAAAGAAAGATTGCCAGCCACATGGGGGTACCTTCAACCCTCATGTGGTGAAGAATGGAAGAGGAAGAAAAATATCCAATATATCCAAAATATTCCAATAAAGAGCAAGAGAAGAAGGAGTGAGAGTTTGAGAGTGAGCATGCCCAGAAAAGTCCGAGATCACTGTGTAGAGGTACTGTACTACGAAAGTGTCTGTGGAGTGACCCTACCCCTATCCTCCTCTGGAGAGTTCCCTTGCCAGGAGCGGAATGGTGGTGTCACCCGTGACAACGTTATCTCCTGTTCCTATGTTTATTGACCATTCCTCTCCTAGGGGTGTCCGGAGGAGGCCCAGCACTGCTCTGGCCGTGGCTACATGTGTTCCTCTGGGAGGGAGCCTGGTAAGTCCCACCGTGACAAGTGACCACTCTACTCTCCCAGCTCCTAAACATATGCTTTGCGTCCAGAGTCACCCTACGTGATGTTGCACCTGTTCCAGAGGTAATCTGGCTTCTTCCCTACAACATTGTAGGTGCTTTAGAGTATGTGAGCAGCTACCAACCAACTCAAATTCAGAGGGACAGCCATGGATTTTGGGGCTTTCCCGTCATCCCAGGAGGCATACAGGAAGGGTAGGGGAAGGCACCACTCATGAAAGGTATCACAGTCATCATTACTTTAAAGAGGGCACTAATGGATACCATTACTGTAATGTACAAAGGGTGTGGCTTAATGTAAAAAGTGAATGGATTAATGCAAAAAAAATAGCACATCATGGAAATTATCCCTCTCTCGAATGTTTGAACGTTGGGAGATATGGAGAAGTGGTGCAGTTATTAGCCATCTGCCTTCATGTCATTCAAGCATCTTCATCCCTTCTGATCATTTCCCAATTTTTATGTACTTAAGATATTTCTTCTTGCAGAACACGACTTACCGTTTGGGAGGAACCTACTTGTGTTACAGTCTCCCGGTCCCATCTGATCAAAGTCCACTACAGCCCATTATATGTCAACACCTACAGCACAAGCGGCTTAGTGGGAGGTTTGTTGTTATTATTTGTTCCATAAAAGCCCCCATCTGATTTGCGACCCGTATAACTTTACACCTAAGCCCGCTCTTCTGTTGATGCTGGTAACAGTTCTGTATGTGTTACCTCGGGGTTGAAAGGTGGCTTGGGAATTTCTGGAGCCATAAAACATTCACAATGGTGGGATTCACGACTACTTGTATTCATTTTTCCATAGGGAAATTATGTGAAAGGGATGTCTGTGCTTCTCTTACTGCCCATTTTTGGATCTCGGCGTTAAGAGAACAATACTCTTTTGATATGCAAAAAGAAAAATCTGATACAAAAACCAAATAGAAACAAGACTTGGAGCGATGGCAACTCTAAATCACGCATTTTAAGTTATCATAACACATTGATGCAGAGATATGCACTAGGATACGATGAACCGGCATGGGCCATATGTATGTGTATACGGTTTGTCTGTCAAGAGTAATCTTTGGAGACAGTTTTTAAAACGTCTAGTCGGGTGGGGTAACATTACTCCTTAAGGACAGCACCTAGAAGGTGAGCGAGGAGCATGAATGGCCTTATAAGTCTCCTCACTCACCTTCTTGATGCTCTCCTTAAGGAGTAATGTTACCCCTTCCGATTCGTGTCACAGTCCTCTCACTAGCCAAGCCAGGATCCTACTGCACACTGAGGAGGGGCAATCACCCTGAAACAGCTGTCCGTGTATGGATTCTGGCTTGATTTTAAATTCCCAGTCATTGTTATAAAGACCTGTATAAAGGGTCTGACATTGATTTGTAGGAATGCTGCCATCCAAGAGGTGGCACTGCAGAGATATTGTTCCATCTTCCCTATTTGCATTTAAACACCTAGAACATAGATGACTTCCATGTAACAGCACTGTAGAATGTCAAAGCTTACTAACGGTATACTACCCTTGATACGCCAGCCTGGGTGCCCTAGATCTCACCCACAACCTCTGTACCTGCCTGCTTGCCTCCACTCCTGGCTTACCCCAGACGGGCAACTGGGCAGCCATCCCTACTCTCACTAGGGACCGAAAAGGGACACTGGTGTACCTGGATGGAAAGGGTAGAATACCGACAGAAAAGGCAGATGTAAATAACCAACATGGAAAAACCTGCCAGTTATTGGTTTCCCTCAGTGAGCTAGTCTGTCTCTGTTGGTCTCCTGCTTAGTCATCTTGTCTATTATACTTTGCTATTATCCGCCATGTTTTTCCATCTGCCTCAGTTCTGCTTAGTATTGCTCGTGTTGGTTATTTACATCTGCCATTTCTGTCAGCATTCTACCCTTTCCATCCAGGTACGCCAGCGTCCCTTCTCGGTCCCAAGTGAGAGTAGGGACCGCCGCCCAGTTGCCTGCCTGGGGTTAGCTAGAAGTGGAAGCAAGCAGGCAGGGACAGGGGTTGTGGGTGAGATCTAGGGCACCCGAGCTGGCGTATCAAGGGTAGTATACCGTAACATACTGGCATCACAAAGAATTTACACTAATTGCTTTAACCATAAACCCCTTTGTAATCCCGCCTGCCACTTGAGCTATCCTTGCAGACCAAGTATCCACCACTGGGATCAGTTTGGAGAGGTCCTGTCGACTCCTGCTCGCTGCACATTCTTAAATAAATATTGTAGATTTTGATTCCTGCATCTGCTGCATTGTATCCTGAATCCTGCGTTGCTACATCTCCATCCACAACACCTGGTCAGAGGGGCTTGTAGGGGGATGTGTCATTGTCACCGTGGGCCCATGAAAAGCCCCATGCTGACATAGCTGAACATGTGCTGTGGATAGGGTTACCACCCAACCGGTAATTAGGGACCTGATAGAGGGGCTGCACAGTAAAATATCAATATTTGCAGATGATACAAAGTTATACAAGATAATTAATACAACGGAGGACAATGTGCGGCTACAAACGGACCGAGATAAGTCGGGGGCTTGGGGGGGAAAATGGCAAATGAAGTTCAATATTGATAAATGTAAGGTTCTGCACATGGGCAGGAGAAACGGATGTCACCAATATACACTAATGGGGTACTGCTAGGGAAAAGACCTGGGGGTACTAGTGGGCTGTAGACTAAACTGGAGCAACCAATGCCAGTCAGCTGCTGCAAAAGCTAATAGAGTCTTGGGGTGCATTAAAAGAAGTATAGGGGAGAGAGATGAGAACATTATTCTTCCACTATATAAGGTACTTGCCAGGCCTCACATGGAATACCTCTACAGCGCCATCTATTGGCATAGGCCCCTCACACACAAAGCCAGAATCCTACTGCACACTGATGAGGGGCAAGGACCATAAAATAGCCTGTATGTGCATGGTTTCTGGCTTGGTTTAATATTCCCAATCATTGAGGACTTGTTATGAGGTTACTTTGAATTGAAGGAATACTGCCATTCATTAGATGGCGCTGTAGAGGTATTCTTCCATCTTTCTTATTTGTATCATTTTCCCAGAGGAGCATTGCCTTATAAGTCGCCTTACTTAGCTTTTAGGTGTCCTTATACCCCTTTTAGTCTCTCCTTGGGGAGAGACTATACCATTCCCTGATCTACTCACTCCCTAGGTGCAGGGGCGTAACTAAAGGCTCAGGGGCCCGAGTGCAAAAGTCCAGCTGGGCCCCCCTCCCTCCTTCTGTACCCATACCCAGAATCGTAACTTGAAAATTCGGGGCCCCAATGCAAAACCTGTAACAGGGCCCCCAAACTATAATGCTTTATTCATAGTACTGGGCTCCCTATATGGAGAAGAGAGGCCTTATGGGCCCCCTAAGGGTCCTGGGCCTGGGTGCAACCGCATCCCCTGCATCCCCTATAGTTACGCCCCTGCCTAGGTGTCTCCACACCCTTTTTGGTGCTTAAGGAGACACAACACCGCTTCTGACCCATGATCTGCTATGAAGCACTATGCTGACCTTTCCTCTGCGTAGCAGAAGGCAACATTTGGCAGTCATGGGTAAATGTGGTGACATGAGTTCCTTTGACTGTGGGTAGACTGCTGAAGCCTAGAGCTGGGGAGCCTGGATTTCTGATAGAGTCACACTTGTTAGCTGTTCCTGAATTGTGATATCAAGAGTGTACTAAGACTGGTTAAGCCATGAACAGCCATCGGATAGAAGATTACCCAGCGGCAGGCCATGTGTGGTTGATCCTAGAGGTGAGCATTGAGTTATAAGTCTAGTATCTCGGCAACAATGAGCTACAGTGGAGCAACTGAACCAGCAGTACAACAGCAGGGAAGTTGGACAAATTTCCACAATGACCATGTGGCATACTTTGTGTCGACTGGAGTTCAATAGCCAAAGTCCGACAAGGGTGCCCCTGATGACCCCGCGTCATCGTTAACATTGCTACATTGCTATTTATATGTGAAACACTGCATTTTTGTCTACATGTGGAACCTCATGCCGAATACAATAAACCAATTTTTCTGTCCATTCCACAAGTCTGTAGTGCAATTGTTTCTTTCCTGAAATCCTCTGGCATAAACAGCATGAAGCTGTATCGCATGGGTGCACCATTGGGGTTTACCAGGCCGGTGGTAGTGGTGTCATAGTCTGGGGAGCATTTTCCTGGCATGGCCTGAGACCGTTGGTTGTCATATCACAATACATTAATGGTGAATGCTAGAAGGACCTGTTAGCAGACCATCTACACCCATATCTTCAGGAAATCTTCACAATCACAGCGCCATCTTTCAACAACACAACACTCTGTGTCATCGAGCTCAAATACCTAGGGGGTTGTTTGGAAGAAAAGAACAGTGAATTCTCCATGCTGCCTTGGACCCCACTGGACTGTAACCCCATTGAACATGTTTATTCTCAAAACATGCACCAACTGATGCAGCTGATACAGCGGGTATGGGTCATGTTGAGCATGGAAGATGTTCACCACCTTGTAGAATCTGTTCCCTGGCATCTGAAAGCCATGATCGCCCAAAAAGGTGGAGCAAACCATTATTGAGTGGGTGTCCCTAATGCAGTGATTGTTCTGAATATATACCTTTAAGTGCCAATGTAGAAGCTGCCAGAATGGTTAGGCATTTGTGCATACATTTAATTTTTGTAATATGGCAATTTCTTAAGCCCTTTAATTGAAAACATGAACTTGATCGCTGCCCTTATGGATTCCATATGTTCCATATGTGTACAATATGCATAGCTCGGTATAAACATTTGATTCCAGTAAGCCCACCAAAACGCTGGTCTCTAGTTGAAAGAATCTGAAGGAGGAAAAAAAAAAGTTGGGTTTCAAATTAATGACACAGGAGATGTTTCCATGAAAGTGCCTCGCTGTTGTAACTCCGCAGAGTGTTACCTCTGAACCTTTAACACCATAAGCTGTGGGACTTTTGGAATTCGTTACAGTTTACAAGTTGGCAAGAAAAGACATTGTTTGTGTGTTGAAAAGATTTAACAATTATCTCCGCTGCACGGCATCTGCCCTTAAACTCTCCTTGAACCGTCCCCCCCACATACGAAAAAAGTAAACAAAATAAAAACAGGAATTCTTGGATCTGGGAATGAAGCGCGTCTTTGTGTAAGGCCGTCAGATGGTGGAAAATGACATACATTGTAAATTTTCACCTCAAACTGTTTGAATGTTCCAACACTTCACCCAGTCACATTCCGTCCGGACGGCGAGTCTTTAAAATGTCAGTCTAGAGAAGGAATATGGAAGAGGACGGCTGAGGGGTAACGTACAGTAGTAAACTGCATGTGGAATTTTTACAGATAGAGGAGGTCGTTTACGAGCCAGAAGAATTGTTCCTTTGTAAAACGGCACTCTCTGTGACCCTTTGTGGGGTTTTGGGACCAGATTGACGACGTGGAAGAAGAAAATACTTGGTGGAAGGAGCTTTTCATTGTATTAAGTCCTTCAGACAAACTTGGTGTGGCTGGACTTGAACATGCTTTGGTTATTACCAAGAACCAGGTCAAGCAGTGGATGACAATGCTGGATCACCATTATATGGCCAGGGATGACACCCAACAGTGCAAAAAAGGGCCGGTGGTGTAGATTAGTGACACTTCACCAACACTAATGACTCCTGTAGTGTATAAGGTCCCCAATGCTCAAGTGTTTTTTCTTTCAAATCTTCAGCAATTTTTGGGGGCTTGCGGTAACAATGTGTTCTGTAGGGTATATAATATCTCAGTTTTGAAGTTCTTTCATCTTAATTTGGGGTTATTTTCTTATAGACTGTGCCATTTCATTTCGATAAATAGAGGCATTCGACATCTACACAGAATGGCCATTATAACTCCAGTAGATCCTGGCAAAAAATATGTACAGTTTAATTAAAAGATATACTCTGAATGGTCCTTTTAGTAGAGCCTCCAGCTCTTTATTGCTGTACCAGGCCTTTTATTAGAGCCCCTTGCCCTTTATTGGTATACCTGGCCTTTTATTAGAGCCCCTTGCCCTTTATTGGTGTACCTGGCCTTTTATTAGAGCCCCCTGCCCTTTATTGGAGTACCTGGCCTTTTATTAGAGCCCCCTGCCCTTTATTGGAGTACCTGGCCTTTTATTAGAGCCCCCTGCCCTTTATTGGTGTACCTGGCCTTTTATTAGAGCCCCCTGCCCTTTATTGGTGTACCTGGCCTTTTATTAGAGCCCCTTGCTCTTTATTGGTGTACCTGGCCTTTTATTAGAGCCCCTGCCCTTTATTGGAGTACCTGGCCTTTTATTAGAGCCCCTTGCCCTTTATTGGTGTACCTGGCCTTTTATTAGAGCCCCCTGCCCTTTATTGGAGTACCTGGCCTTTCATTAAAGAGCCCGGCCCTTTATTAGAGCTCCCAATCCTTATTAGAGCCCTTAGCCCATTATTATAGACCCCAGCCATTTATTAGAGCCGCCAGACTTTCACTAGAGCACCTCACCCTTTATTAGAGTTCTTGTCACTTTATTAGGTCCTCCAGCCTTTATTAGAGCTTCTTTGCCCTTTATTAGAGACCCCAGCCCTTTACTAGTGGCCCTAGCCCTTTATTAGAGCCCCCTGCCCTTTATTAGACCCCTGGCAGTTTATTAGACCTCCAGTCCCTTATTAGAGCCCTTGACCCTTTATTAGAGTCCCCAGCCCTTGATTAGAGCTCCTAGTCCTTGAATAGAGACAACATCCCACTTACAATCGGCACTGCACCGTATGTAAATGAACCCTGTGCCCCCGGAGTGCTGCACAAAATCACATAAAACGTTTTCCGTGAATCAGTTTCAGTGAGAACCCACATAAGATGAAAAAAACAGCGATTTTAGCAACTTTCAAAAGGGCCCGGTCATCGAGAATGGCATTATCGAGGGAAAACATCCAGCGAAAGGGGATCCTTTGCACAGAAACAGCTTGTTGCCAAAAGAGGTCAGAGGGGGATGTCAGGAATCATTCTGACCAACGGGCTGCACAGTCAATACTGGTGGCCTGTGGCAGTGAGCACTAGTGGGGGTACCCAGAGCCCCACAAGAGGAAGCCCTCACCGCAGCCCCAGGAGTTTTGCACTCTACGTACCAGCATGTCAGGTCTCAGGTGGGTGAAGCTCCTCGTCACCTGTGCTCCCGCCAGGCCAGGAGGCATGGTGCTGGTCTACGCTCAGCTCCCCTGTGTGGCACCATCTCCAGCTGTGGTCCAAGAGGAGTGTGCAAAGGCCACTGGATTTTAGCTGGCCCTCGGTGTATATCTGGCATGGGAGTTAAAAGGTAGGACCTCTTAGGGGGAGAGGACCCGTGCATGCTGTGTCTGTGGTGCCCAGTGCTCAGCCCCGCCGTACAGAGGGAGAAAAACAACAGCAGCTATTCTCCCCAGAGATGCAAACACAGGATTACTCACCTGGTTCTGATGGGAATTGGAGAGGCACACTTCAGATCCACAAGTACCTTGACAGCGCCACCATTTTTTTCTTTTTTTCTTCTCATCTACATCCCTATTTGTGTACGGCCGTGAGGCATTTTGAACATTCTGAGCACCTGGGCACTATAATCTCACACAATACAGTCCAGCAGGTAGCTATTATATACCGCCCTCTTATTGCACTATAGAAGTGGATGTCTGTGCCTACTACGTTTGGTTTTCTATGCCAATACTATGAACCTGCATAAAGCTATGGCCAATTTGTCATCTGTATTCTTGACCATCCATGGCTTGTCATTCCCTGTTAAAATGGGCCGAAAACATGCTAAATCTACAGTTTCCCTTGGAAACTCACAGCCTTTTTGCCTTCTGGCCCCCATAGCGCTGATGGAAACCCAGATTCCTATGACCACAGCTCAGAGCAGAACGTTCATGGATATCTTTTCTGGCTCTTTTTTTATCTGAGACAGCAGAAAATAACCCAGTCCTCAGAGAGGTCACTAAAAGAGAGGATCAGGGCTTCCTACAAGCTTCCCCCAGTTATATGGGACCTTCATCTTAAAAAGGAACCTAGATACCTAAATATGGAGAACCTCTTTTGCAATCTTCAGTCTTATCCAGGCACAGACAATTCCTTGACCACTAACACATTGAAGGAGATGCTTTTGTCTCTTCAGAAAGACAGATTTCTTGTCAGCTACAATCTATTATTGACCATCTTGCCGCTCGTACGGCCCACATTGAACACATTCCACACTGCATATAATGAGCTTGTGGACGCACACAATGCCCTGGACGTAGAGGTCTCCCAGAAAGCCCTTAAACTACATGCTGACCTATTTTTTGCTCAGGAAACATATTTTATAAAAGCTAGAACCCCTAAGTGCTCACCCCCCCCAATTCTCACAGCTCGTTTTTGCCTCTGACCCCAATAGGAAAAAAAGAGGAGTACAAATTGCATTTAGCAATTCAGTGTCCCTTTCCCAGCAGAACCTCTACTTAGACCCTTCAAGTGGCTTTATGCTTCTCGTTTATGAGATAAATAATGTCCTCTTTTACGTTGGTAAATGAATGCCTTCAGCATAAATGGCAAACTACATTTTTTTGCACACGTTTTGAAGGAAACTGCTAAATCCAAAAGGGCACTTTGATAGTTGGGGGCGATTTTTAATTCAGTTATGGATCCATTTGTGGATTGCTCTTCTGGATCTAGATTACCCTCTCCTATTCTGCTCTTACAAAATGAGGAACTATATGATGTTTGGCACAGTCTTTATGGCTCATATTACACTTCTTTTACGATCTATGAGAAGATACATCAACCTCAATTGCAAGATATTTTGAGTTTTCTACAGAATATAACCCCCCCCCCCCCCCATCGTCAGACCCATTAGCCTCTCTTCCTGCACCGATTTCTATGCCTGAAGTCCTAGAAGCCATAAAAACACTAAACCCCCTTAAATCCCCGGGTCCGGATGGTTTTTCCAATGGTTTTAGTAAAAAATACTCTACCCTCCCGGCCCCCTATCTGGTACCAGTGTTTAATGCAGCAATGGACGATGGTGCTATTCCCTCAGAAACCTTAGAAGCTCTAATTGTCACCTTTCTCAAACCTGCCAAACAAATCCCGTCTCCACCCAATGTCCGTCCTATTTCCTTACTGAATACGGATGTTAAATTCTACACTAACATTCATAGTAATTGGGTTTTTTCTATCCTCCGATGTTGGTTGCTGCGGATCAAGTGGGATTTGCCCCACAGAGAGAGACCCCAATGGAACCCGCCGATTCCTAGATCTTATTAGAGCGCCTGGGTTCGGTCATGCACCATCCTTGGTTTCAGCTTTGGCTGCAGAGCAGGGGGTTTCAGTCAGATTCACTGGGATAATTTAGAAGCCACTTTAGAAAAATGTGTTTTTCAGGCCCCATTAACTCTGTAATGTTATCTTTATACTCAACATTGTGTTAAAATCTGGGTGTATTTCCCCTTTATTTAAAATCTCCAATGACACTCGGCAGGGACGCCCCTCTCGCTTCTTATCTTCTTATGGATCCTCTAGATGAGCAGATTAGAATGAATAAAAATAAAGCTTTGTGCTGATTCCGTCACTTTGGCAAGAACAGACCCGTTTACTCTTTAACAGGCCAATATTGCTCACTAACTTTGGAAAAATCCTATAGAATAAGGTAAATACCCCAAAATCGTAGATGTGGGGATCGATGATGAAACTAGGCAGTATCCCATCAGGTCTTTCCAGTATGTATGGAACAACCATTCTATACCCGATTTAGGTATCACTTTAACAAGCTCTATCTCCCGAACATTCACCCAAAATCCCTTGCCCGTGCCTAACTACATCCCACAACTCCTAAATAACCTTTGTAAAGCCCTTATTCCCGGGCAGGAAGGACAGCAGCCGTTACAATGATGGTTTTATCTCCTATTCTTTATCATTTTAGAGCTGTAGCCATTCCCGTCCCAAGTTCCTTCTTTACTGAACTTCACTCCATTCTCAACAATTTCATTTGGAGCCGCTCTCATGCCAGAATTAAATTCGCTACGTTAGCTAAGCCCTATGAAGTAAGTGGTGCGAAGCCCCTGACATGAAATGTTACTTCTCTGCAGTCATTTTAGGTCACATTAAACACTGTCGATTTCTTCTCCATATCAGAAATCGGTTCCAATTGAACCAAGCACTTTGGGGCTCCTCTGATCTCTCTTGGGGGCTAAGTCTCCCCCTTTGCCCCCTCACTCCCCACCAAGCTTACAGATCTCGGTCTCTGTTGGGCAGATATGTTTCTTCCTCAGTATCTCTGGTTTCAATCTCGGCCCTTCCTCTTCATTTTTTATCTTTTATACTTACACATTTTGAATTCGGAACCTGGAAATCGTTGGCCGGAAGAAAAAATGGTGATTTATATAAAAAGTGTTCTGTATTTGACTTTTCTACATTCTGTGAGTCATTTCAGATAAGCAGTGGTCTGTTTTTTGCTTTTTCAGGATTGCAACATGCTCCTTGTTCTTTAGATGTTCATAAGCCCGTTTTCCCCAGGTCTGCTTTCACCTTTTTCTGCCTGTCAACTCGGACATCCAAAGGCATTTCTATCTTTTATGATGACTCTTTTTTTACAGCTACTCAAAGTAAATCATCACATGTTGGTACCTAGAATCATAGAATCATAGAATGGTAGAGTTGGAAGGGTCCTCCGGGGTCATCAAGTCCAACCCCCTACTCACTGCAGGATCACTAAATCATCCCAGACAGATGTCTGTCTGGCCTCTGAAGACTTCCTTTGAAGGATAACTCCCCACCTCCCATGGCAACCTGTTCCACTCATTGATTCCCCTCACTGTATAATATCTCAGCTGTGTCTCCTCCCTTTCAATTTCATCCTATTTTGATATGTGGTGGTGTTGTCCCATTATTTGTTACACCGACAGGAAAGGCAGATAACAGAAAGTAAAGAAGACAATAGCAGGATCTAACAGACATGTAAACTGAACAATAAAAGCAAGGTCTAGTGGACAGGCCTGGCAGATAACAGTGAGGACTAGCAGACAAACTGAAAGAAGCAAGATACAAACAGAGGCAAACTGGAAAACCCTGGCTGATAACAGCGAGGTCTAGCAGACAAACTGACAGAAGCAGGATACCCAACGAGGCAGACTAGCAAGCAGACTGAGGGAATGGCACAAAGTACCAGGGCCTGATTACCAGCAGGTCAGAGTAACCGGGCTACTCAGCAGACACTGAAAACTGAACATAAAAGCAAGGTCAAGCGGACAAGCTGACAAAAGCAGAATACCAAACAAGTCAGACTTGCTAGCAGACTGAAAACTAAAAACTAATCGGCCACTCCCAGGCAGCATGAGCTGGATAATATAGGAATGAGGGAGGAGCCGATAGGTAGATAGATCTGTCAATCACCAGCACACCTCTCAGACACATAGCAGGGTAATTAACCTGACTGGGAGGCACAGGAGATGTTAACCCTGGCTCATCTGGACAGAAAAAGGTGTGCTGGCAAAATTAAACTATGAACTGACAGGCGTAAAAATAAACATACAAACAGACATGAACCAGCAAGACACAGATCACACCGCAAGCTGCAACGGGAACAGGACAGAGCACAGGTCACAGATCACACAACAAGCTGTAACAGGAACAGGACAGACAACAGGATACCTGCTTACAGGCACAGGCTTACAGCAGACTACAACATATAATGCAACCATACAGACTCCACCCAGAATTCATTTGCACATAGATGAAACTCACAGCAAGTCTATGTGTCCTAATACAGGGGGAATAGACAGTTAGCCACCGAGCTGACAAAGGGAACTGTGTCAGGGATCCACCAACAGACACACAGAGAGAGATATAAGACATTTGGTGGCCGCACCTGTACGGGGAAGGAAAGGGTAGCTGCATGTGCTGCAGACCAGGACTACAGGTGTCCAAACCATCTAGAGGGAAGCAGAGGGACACAACAGACCTACATGCAACCACAGATCTGAGTGGGAACATAACAGATACATCACAGAAGGGGAAATCAAGAATTAAAAACAATCACAGAAAAATGGCAGTTCCTTACTGACTGAGGAGAGCATATAGATGCATCCTCCTCTCACCATGCAGGTAGCTGACTACCAAATGGAGGAGCCAATAACACCTGTGCGGGACACCTATAAGACAACCACTCACACTGCCTCCTGATAATGAGGGGGTGGATGCTTGGTGTACACTCCCACACATAGTGGATACAGGGTGCCAGACCATTCTGATATATGTAGTTCACCATGCAGACCAGCAACCTATTAATGACGCCATGATAATTCGGGAGACCCGCACGAAAATGGAGCATAGTCCAGATTTTTTCATGCTCCATTTTTTTAAAAATCCCTTTTATTGACCATCCGCGGGTATTTATCTACCCCGCGGGTGGTCAATGCACCCCTATGGGTTTTAATTCTTCTTTTGCCCGTGGACATGAGCCCTAAATGTTTAGATTCCCTTTACTGCAGTACGTTCAGGTTCTGTGATCTGCTTACGGAGTCTTCGTGCTTCAGACTTGGATTTTTACCCTTCAAGTTTGCAAAGTTAATTATTCTTTTTTTCTTAAAAATAATTTCAACAAAGTAAAAATTATTAAAACCAAAAACAGTCAATATAAAGCAGAACCGCTAATCACATGTCCTACTGGGGCGCCCCGGGGGGATACTGTCTACTGGGACCCGGAGCAGAGAGGGACTCGGGACGGCTCCCTTCGGCCGTCCTAAATACAAGAGGTCGCTGCAGGGAACATGTGTAGGTGATCAAGGCTTTTCCCGCTATAATCAGCTGTTCGCCGCGGCGCAGTGCATTCTGGGAGAGGCTGAGCGTGGATTTGTTTGCTTCTTGTTCTGGCACCGTGCCGTGAGGGTTTTCTTTGCAGAATGACTTGTACATTTTAGTGCCATTTTTTGATCATTTTCTGTTCCGTTTCTTGGAAGGTGGGACGGGCAAAATTAGCTATTTTTGGCATATGTATTTTTTTCCCGGCGGGCACCATGTGGGTTACATAATGTACGACCTTTTATGTGTTCTGAACTCGGTAATACCAGATTTGTGTTTCAGTTTTTTCTACATAGTAAGGCCGGTTTCACATGGGCGATACAATTGTAGGATTTTCCAGCGATGCAGGAGCGCATGAAATGGCTGGAATATGCAGCCCATGCTTCTCCATGTGCTTCTTCCCATGTGCGATGTTTGTGATGTGGCAGGAAAAATAAATTGCGGCATGTGCCGTTTTTTTCTTGTGTGTGTTTTCCTATGGAGCCTTCGGTTTCTCATATCACATGAACGTGCGATGCTGCGATGCCTTTCTAACATTACCAACTCCTCTTGTCGTCTATTGCAAGAGAAACATTCCGGATGCTGCGGTGGGATGCGGGATATTTGTCCTGATGCTCAGACGCTGCGGGGGGCAGATAAAGAGATGCTGCGATGCTGTCCTGGCGATATCGCACCCGCCCATGTACAACGAGCCTAAAAGGGGAAACGTGGGGTTGGACATTCTCATTTTATATTTTTTAATACTTTTTGTATTCATCCCGCTAGGAGACTTGGGTTTCACCGCTTTCGATCGTCTTAAGATACCCTGCTATACTTCAGTTTAGCTTCACAGGCCACCATAGCTGGCAGATCCGGGGGGCCATACTCAAGCCTCAGGATGCCATAACAACCCATTGGGATCCCTGGATCATATTGTGGCAGCCATTGATGCCAGGCTTCTGATGCTGCGCCATATGGGTGGTCATTAAGGGGTTAGGTGATCACCTGCTGCCACGGGCCTGTCCCCTGAGGCGGTCTGTCCAAGATGCCTGCTGGATGCGGGTACAGTCATGTATATGTCCTGGGAATGTCAGGTCTTACGGACTTAGGGCTTTTACCCAAAAGCCCTAAATCCAAAAGCACAAACTTGCGATTTTTGTGCGATGCAATTTTCACATTAGAAAGTTTCATTAAAAAAAACGCCGTGATATCACAGCCATAAGAAAACGCTAGCGGGTAGAAGCCCTCACTGGCAAGAGATTCTTGAATTTATGGAAACTAATTTAGGAGCCCCGCGTATCCTACACCCTAAAATCTGCCTCTTTGGCCTCATGGAGGACATCGCGGTTGATGCGGCAGCGCACTGCACTGATTATTGCTGTTCTACACAAATTAAGCAATATTGCTCAGCTGACAGCCCCCTAAGATCCCCACTAGGGCTGCGCGGCTGCGTGAGATAAATAGCGCCCCCTCTGTATGAACTGATATATATGGCTCGAGGCCGCCCTGCCAAATGTCTTAAGATATGGGAGTGGTGGATTGAACGCCCTAACACTGCATCCAATATGTCTGACTGATTCCTCTAGGGAAAGTTGAGTTTTTTTCCTTCTCCTCTTGACATACAGACTGAGCGCCTGCTGTGCTGGCCACCAGGGTGCCGGTAAAGTCAGAGTTTTTGTATGTTTGTATTTAAAATTGAGTATTTTTTATTTTCACAAACATATGCTGATATTATAAACGTTAAGGGATTTACAGATATGATGATTCATCACTGTGAAATATTACTGCTGAATCTCCTTTTATGCTGTTTTTGTACCGTAATGTATAAAATGCCCAATAAACGTTCCTTTAAAAAAAAAAATTTGAGCTCCCTGTGAGTAACAAAGACTGCAACCAGTAAGCTAGGTGCCCTGCCAAAATACTGTAACCATAAAGCTGTGTATCCTGAGTGAAAAACATTTTATTTAAAGGGGTTGTCCCGCGGCAGCAAGTGGGTCTATACACTTCTGTATGGCCATATTAATGCACTTTGTAATGTACATTAATTATGAGCCATACAGAAGTTATAAAAAGTTTTTCACTTACCTGCTCCGTTGCTAGCGTCCTCGTCTCCATGGAGCCGACTAATTTTCGCCGTCTAATGGCCAAATTAGCCGCGCTTGCGCAGTCCCGGTCTTCTTCTTTTTTCAATGGGGCTGCTCGTGCTGGATGCCGGCTCCGTGTAGCTCCGCCCCGTCACGTGCCGATTCCAGCCAATCAGGAGGCTGGAATCGGCAATGGACCGCACAGAAGCCCTGCGGTCCACCGAGTGAGAAGATCCCCACGGCCATCTTCATCAGGTAAGTAAGAAGTCACCGGAGCGCGGGGATTCAGGTAAGCGCTCTCCGGTGTTCTTTTTTGGCATCGGGGTTGTCTCGCGGCGAACGGGGGGGCGGGGGGGTGGAAAAAAAAAAACCCGTTTCGGCGCGGGACAACCCCTTTAAGTTGAAAATACCAAGCCAAGTTCCCCCTTACAGAGACTGTAACCCCCAAGCTCCGTGCCTTACTCAGGTTTGCAACCATCAAGCTTATACTGACTATGACTGTACCTGCAATGCTTTGTGCCTACTGTGGAGTAAAGCATTGCTAGATTACTGCTGATGGTCACCTCCCCTATTATGCCATCCTTTTGACCCTCTTACATCCCTCTTACACCATTTACCAAGCTTGATTCCAGTGCTGTATTTATGTTATGAGCTTGGCTCTGGGGCTGTATTAACTGTATGTTTAGGATCTTGGTGCTGTGTTTATGTACTGCGCTGAGCTGCATTATTTATTCATTGAGCTGTTCTGGCACCATATTTATGTTACGAATTTGCTTCTGGTATTGTATCTATGCACTGAGCCTGGTTCTGGCACTATATCTATGTATTGTGCCTCATTCTGAGGCTGTATCAATGTTATAAGCTTGGTTCTGGTACAGTATTTAGGCACTGAGCTGTTCTAGTGTGAGAAAGCTGAAAGATTGTTTTTTTTTTCTTATGGCGGGGCAAACATTTTTTCTGCAAGGCGCCCTATAATCCAAGAATGGCCCTGGCCCCTGACCCCAGGGGGCTGGAAGGCTGAACTGCCTGCATAGTTTTACATATATTTCCGATACTTGACTGATAAGTAAGAACTCCTTGGTTTGACTACAACCAGTGTGTCCTGTCTGTACCTCTGCGAACTGTGCCTTACCAGCAGCAGTCCCACATCGGACTCCTAGAAAGAGTTAAAATGCAAGCCATTGTAATGTCATAGAAAGTGCTGAGCCACATCTCCCACTACAATTGGCCTGTCCTCGGCTCGTAGAATCCAAAATAAAGAGCGAGCAATGAAAATAAACAGCGGAGGAGGCCTGTCTGCATGGAGCCCGCGCGGGACATCTCTCCGGCATTCTTACACCGCAGGTGACAGCGCTTGTGTATGCTTAATAGCCAGTCATTTACCCCCAACACGGAGCCCGGTGGGAGCGCTGCATTCCCTCTCTGCACTCGCCATCACAATTGTTTTTGTCTGCTCCGGTATGTTTGTCATGGACTCGCTACCTGTCTGGGATCTTGTTTTTCTGCACTTGATTGTGCAAATAGATTTTTTCCTGAGAGTCCTGCAGTGAGCTACGGAAAATCTGTGTCCACCTCGTTGGGGCCTCAAATATTGATCAATTTGGTGAGTTTAGTGTTGTTAGCAAATCAATGTTGGAGAGTAAAGGAGAACAGATCTGCTCCATACAATGGTAGAGTTGGAAGGGACCTCCGGGGTCATCAGGTCCTCCTGCTCAGTGCAGGATTCACTAAATCATCCCAGACAGATGTCTGTCCAGCCTTTGTTTGAACATTTCCATTGAAGGAGAACTCACCACCTCCCGTGACAACCTGTTCCACTCATTGATCCCCCTCACTGTCTGATATCTAATCTGTGTCTCCTCCCTTTCAGTTTCATCCCATTGCTTCTAGTTTTTCCTTGTGCAGATGAGAATTGGGCTGATCCCTCTGCACTGCGACAGCCCTTCAGATATTTGTAGACAGCTATTAAGTCTCCTCTCAGCCTTCTCTTCTGCTAAACATTCCCAGATCCTTTAACCGTTCGTCATAGGACATGATTTACAGACCGCTCACCATCTTGGTAACTCTTCTCTGAACTTGCTCCAGTTTGTCTATGTCTGTTTTAAAGTGGGGTGCCCAGAACTGCACCCAGTATTCCAGATGAGGTCTGACTAAGGAAGAGTAGAGGGGATAATGACCTCACGGGATCTAGACTCTATGCTTCTCTTAATACATCCCAGAATTGTGTTTGCCTTTTTGGCTGCTGCATCACATTGTTGACTCATGTTCAGTCTATGATCTATTAGTATACCCAAGTCTTTTTCACATGTGCTGCTTAGCCCAATTCCTCCCATTCTGTATGTCCTTCCTTCATTTTTCTTGCCCAGATGTAGGACTTTGCATTTCTCCTTGTTAAATACCATTCTGTTAGTCACCGCCCACTGTTCAAGCATAGATTTTCTAGATCTTTTTGAATCCTCTCTCTCCCTCTCTCTTAGTGTTAGCTATCCCTCCTAGCTTTGTGTCGTTGGCAAATTTGAGCGGTTTCCCATCAATTCCCTTCTCTAGAGCATTTATAAAAATGTTGAATGTTTTTTTTGTTTTTTTCAAATCAAGTTTTATTTGGTTTTTGCAAATATACAAACAGACAACGGCATCAAGGTTCAAAAACAGATGTTAGCTATCAGAATCCAGCATATGAGAGAGACATAATATGGATATACCAAATGGATTACATTGCATCTCGAGGTCTTCAGACGGCTACAAAAATGTTGAATGTTGCTCCGTTATGGTGCATGATCTAGTCTGGTGCAGCCAGCTGTGCCCAATGTTGCCACCTGGCTGGTAAGTCACCGGCCTGGCCATCTCATAATTATCAACTTTTATGGTTATGACTGACTCCCAATTTGGTTCATGCCACCAACCACACTACTACTTCCGTACTCCAATGCCATGGTCAACCCTTTGTTCCAGTAAATGCTCTCTAGATTGGTCCCATTTAATATAATTCAGAGGATTAACCCACACTTAGCAGCTCTCCCGCACCAACTGGGAGACTCCCAGAAGAAGAGAAGACAGATTCCTGAAAGGATTGACAAGTCGCCCGGGCCCTGAATGGCACTACTTGCTTTATTAGTGGCTTCTTCTCCTCTGCGGACCTTCTTTAAGTGCATCTTGACTCATCCTCCTCCTGTCACTGTCCGCTCCTTTTAGGCACTCAGGCCAAGGGGGATTTTTTTTTTTTTTTGTGTAGGAGCACACAAAGTTGTGGTTTAGTTCATTGAGTGTGATTTAAAGGTTGGAGATGGCAATGTGGCCTATGTTGTAAATGGGTGGTTCTGGCTGGATGAAGATGGACCTATGCTGGAGAGGTGGAGCCATATCCCACATTTACCCTGTTCATAGATATGCTATAAATTTTTATTTAACTGCCTTCCATACAAGTCATTCTTATCATGAGTTGACCTGAAATTGTCACTTCAGGCGATAGACAACAGGAACTCAGAGGGGCGACACATTGCTACCTGGTAGACAAAAGAGGAGAAAAATCCCCAGTGCACCAGGGGGCGGATCATGAGTAAAGGGTGTGCTTGAAAGTAAGAACTTACTTCACAGGGGGGTCCCGGCTATAGTATAGATATCCAAAATTGTATTACAACTACATGGGCTATATGCCCCACACATTACAAACAAGAATAAAAACCCAACAAACTGGTGATGAGTACCCAATGGCCGGCATAAAAGGGGCAACAGCCCTGGCTACCATTAGTAATTCAGCTTCCGATATGTACCCCACTCTAACAACATTCAGGCTTGAGTATGAGTACACGGAAACACTTTTTGCCCATCTTCATCACCAGTATGTTTGCTTTTTATTCTTGTTTGTAATTTGTGGTTGTAAGGAACTTTGGGATATTTAAACTATTGCTGGTTTTCCCTCCCCAAAAACCTTTGGGCACATCACTATTTATCATCACCAGCCAGAATTGGGGGGGTCATAGCCAAGACCCCCATATGAAGTAAGTTACTACTTTCAACCACACCCTTTATTCACGATTCGACCCCTTGAGCGCTGGGGATGTTTTACATCCTTTGTCTACTTGTCTTTTCTCCATCCGTTTTGGACTTGGAGCCCCCACTGATGCTCTCTTGTATTCCTGGATGCCCATGTGACCAGGGAGGGTAGATATACATCTCTACAATAATTACTAGCATTGCTCACTGGGACTCCAGGTGTAGCGGACTGTCATAACCTAGAGTAGCCCGTTTACACCAGGTAAGTCCCATCCACTTATTAGTGTGTTCACTATTTTAGAATTTAATCCCAGGAGCACTGCCTTTGTTGAACATTGCTATCTAGGGGTCACTATTACTACTGGGGCCTCTATGGGGGACACTATTACTACTGGGGCTGCTAGAGGGCTTCACTATTACTACTGGAGCCACTGTGGGGGACACTATTACTGCTGGGACCACTATGGGGTCACTATTAATACTGGTGTCATTATGGGGATTGTTATTATTGGGACCACTATGGGGGAGACTATCACTACAGGGGCCATTATAGCAGTCACTATTACTACTGGCACCACTAAGGTGGATAATATTACTATTTTGACTACTAAGAGGGACACTTTCCTTTGGGGCCTCTACTGGAAGAACTATTACTCTGTCACTTCAAACCTCAATGGTTTAAATATGGGTTGCATATCTTGTGTATTGGCACTTACCATGCCTGTAAAATGAGTGTTTTTTGAAGGGTGGGGGTGAGGATGGGGGTTGTCATCTAACACTTTGCCTCAGGCAGCATAAAAGTTCGGGGAACTGCTGCCTATGGTGGAGAGGTGGAGCTATGTCCCACATCGATCCTATCCATTACCAACCTATACATTTTTATTGAACTGCACCCCGAAGGACTCTTGAAGATCTACAAAGGACTCTTACAGGAGCTCTAAAGAGAACTGGAAGCAATCTTATTTGCCAGCTCAGGATATTCTGGGTTATTCATCGCCCATTCATCATTGCTATTATTATATTCTTCTCATCACCATTGTCATCATTGTTGTCGCACTCTGTGGGATACATTGTGGCAGACTATATCTGTTGACCTTCCTTCTCTGCAGCTGTCCATCACTGGATGTCCGCAGAGCCGCACTGCTCGCTCCCCACTGATGTTATCTTCCTATTGTTTGAAAATGTGCTTACAAACACATATTTGTATTCAGCGGACCCAGAACAAATAGAGCACGCTTCACGACAACCGCTAACTCAATGAACTTGTGCCCCGGCCTCGGCTGCATGGAATGTCGCCTGCGTCCCGGAGAATGTTGTGTTATCGGGCAAATTTCTTCACTTACAAACACAAGAAAAAACTGTGGAATTTGTTTCTTGGATGCAAACGTGAACTCAGCCGGTGTTGTTATTCTGTGTCATTCCTGTATGGATGAGAGCCAAAAAGGGGGTCACTGCGGACCTGCAGCTCATGAATACTGAGCAATCCGTGACCTTGTCAGTACAGGGAACACGTCAGAAAAGGCCTTTTACCTTAAAGACTTGTGCACATGGGCATATTACTACTTCATATGAGCCCCAAACCATGATGGCCCTCCATCATAACTCCAAACCATGATTCCCCTTTCACCATATGTCCAAACCATGATGAACCCTTCACCATAGCCTCAAATTATGATGCTCCCTCCATCATAAGCCCAAACCATGATGGTATGTCTGCAGCATGGCTCCAAAAAATTATTCCCCCAATTTTGATGTCCACTCCACCGTAGCCTCAAACCATGATGCTCATCCAATATTGTTGCAGACCATGAGGCCCCTCTACCACAGTCCTAAACCTTAATGCCTCCTCCACCACAGCCCAATCCATGATACCCCTCCCCCATAGCTCCAATCCATGATGCTCCTGCACTATAGTCTCAAACCATGATGCACCCTCTACAGTAGTCCCAAATCATGATGCTACACCTCCACTAAACCTCCACAAAATTATGTGTCCTCCACCAAGATCCCAAAGCATGATCCCTCTTCACCATATCACCAAACAATGATGCTCCCTTCACCATAGACTTCAAGCATTATGTCCCCTCCATAATGGCTCCAAATTAGGATATAGCCACCACTATTGTCCAAAACCATGATGCTATCTCCACTATAGCCGAAACCATGGTTCCCTCCACCATAGCTCCAAACCATATTGCCTCCTCCACAATATTTCCAAATCATGATGCTATACTTCCACCATAGCCCAAAAAAATGATTTCCCCTCCACCAGAGTCCCCAACCATTATGTTTTCTCCAGCATAGCCTCAAGTTATGATGCTCCCTCTCTCATAACCCCAAACCAGGATGCTATGTCTCAACCATATAGCCTCAAACCATGATGTGCTCTCTACCACAGCCCGAAACCATGATGCATGGTGTCTCCAACACCATAGTCCCAAAAACTCAAGCTCCCTCCACCATAGCCCCAAATTATGACCCCCCCCCCTCCACTGTTGTCCCAAACTATGGTGACTCTCCATCAGATTGCTCAGTAACCAAGCTTTATGAGCCCTTATTTGATGGGCAAAACACCTGTGAAACCTGAACTTCTAGTTTTATCTACTTGAAGGAGTTGTCTAGTTGCAAAATATTGATATCCTGTTTATAGGATATCCCATCATTAGTAAATTGGCAAGGGTCTGCTGTCTTGGACTCCCGGTGATCAGCTGTTCAGCTAGCCAGTGTGCTCATAGACTGAGTTGATTTCTGCAGGAAGCATTTTCAGTGGAGTGGTCAGCCTCCAGTCACATCAATGGGAATGTTACCTGCAATACTAAGCCTGGCCATTGCAGTAAAAATGGAGCTGTCTACTTCATGCAGAAATCATCTCCGTTTATGAGCACACCAGCCCAGAGAACAGCTGATTATCAGATGTCCCGAGTGGCAGAGTACTACTGATGGCCACTGCGGTGAGAATGGAGCTGCCTGTTTCCTGCAGAAATTAGCTCAGTGCACAAGCACACTGAGCCAGCGAACAGCTGATCAGAGGAGGCCCCGAGCAGCAGACCCCTACTGATCTACTATTGATAGCCCAATCTATGAATAGGCCATCAATAGTTTACAACTGGACAGCCCCTTTAATGTGGACCTCACACCAGAACACACACTGCACTTACACACAGTTGCAAGAAAAAGTAAATGAATCCTTTGTAATTCCATGGATTTCTGCATTGATTGCTAATCAATGTGGTTTGATTGTAGGAGTGAATGTAAGTGCAGCTCTGTGTTAATGACTTCTCCAATAACTAATTGGTAAATGGGTTTTAAATTAAAGGGGTTGTCCAGTTGTAAACTATTTATGGCCTATCCACAGAATACCTGCTGATCCATTACTGCCTGTCCTGCAGATAGACCATAGAGAGTTGACAACTGAGCAGCCCCTTTAAATAGCCATTCAGAAGGAGACTGATTAAAGGAGATGTCCCGAGGCAGCAAGTGGGTCTATACACTTCTGCATGGCCATAATAATGCACTTTGTAATGTACATTGTGCATTAATTATGAGCCATACAGAAGTTATAAAAAGTTTTATACTTACCTGCTCCGTTGCTAGCGTCCTCGTCTCCATGGAGCCGACTAATTTTTGGCCTCCGATGGCCAAATTAGCCGCGCTTGCGCAGTCCGGGTCTTCAGCAGTCTTCTATGGAGCCGCTCGTGCCAGAGAGCGGCTCCGTGTAGCTCCGCCCCGTCACGTGCCGATTCCAGCCAATCAGGAGGCTGGAATCGGCAGTGGACCGCACAGAAGAGCTGCGGTCCACGAAGGTAGAAGATCCCGGCGGCCATCTTCAGCAGGTGAGTATGAAGACGCCGGACCGCCGGGATTCAGGTAAGCGCTGTGCGGGTGGTTTTTTTAACCCCTGTATCGGGGTTGTCTCGCGCCGAACGGGGGGGGGGTTAAAAAAAAAAAAAACCCGTTTCGGCGCGGGACATCTCCTTTAAGGCCTCATGAGTCACACCACGCACGCACGCACACACGGACACCGGACAGGTGTAGGACCTTCAATAATGTGATTGACTTTCCACCCTCAATGTCTTGTCCTTTTGAACTGTACAATATCATTTGCCAATCCTCCTCTTTTTCTTCCAAGGAAGCATGAGAAACAATCTGCTCATCATCATCCTCCACATGTGACTGCGCTGGTATGTTCTGCTCACCGCCTGAGAATTCGAGCAGCAGGAGGATACACTTTACAAAACCATTTCCTCAATTAGAAGCACTGACACATGTCAGGGAATGATTAGCAGAGACTTGAAGAAGCCAGAACCCAGAAGTAGAAATGATACAACTTGGGATTTTCACGCATGTTGGTTGGAAAATTCCTGAGACATCGGTGCCCTCTGGATCACGTTGTGGAGCAGGATGAGTCACTGGAAACTCTTCCCAAACAACAAATACGCTTCTCCCATTAAAGGCTTCTTAATAAAATAATGCTGTTTGCATGTCGTGACCCCCTCATGCTTCTGCTTTCTCATTCCCATTTCCAGAATTGTTTTTTCTTCTTCTAATTGGGAACATGAAAACATTGTGCGGTCCTGTCATCCGTGCCCAGTAGGAGAAGAATCAGAATGAGTGCACATTTACACGATCAGCCATGGGAATCTACCAGATTCGCCAATTGTCCGTGATTTCAGAGCATTTAATGGGGGATTGACATGTGTGCTTCATATCCATACGTGAAAGTTTACGGCACGGAAAGGTAGTTTGAAGTACGGGTTTTCTTTTACGCTTTTGGCACAACTCGTAATGTTTACAGCTACTTCAGGAGCCCCTGTCAGAGATTTCATCAAATGGGCACCATGACAGATCCCAGCAGACACTATATACGCTATATAGTGATAGAAGTATAGGGATACATGCAGAAGGTGATGAAATTGGATTTTACTCACACTTTCCCATCGGGTGTTGGCCGCCTTTGGCCTCAATGACTACAGTCACCCTCCTAGGATGCTTTCCACTAAATTCCCATAGATGTGTGGAGGGATTTGCTACCATTCCTTCAAGAGAGCTTCAGATAGTTATGTGGGGGGTGATGGGCATGTTGGATATGCACAATCTCAACGTTCTAGTTGGTTCTAAAGATTCTTCATGGGATTGAAGTTTGCAGATGTTCTGCTCCTTAAACCAAGCCTCAACATTGTGCTGTATAACATGGTGCTCTGTCATGTTGGTGGAGACACAAAGCTGTACCAAGATATTGCCACAGGGTAGGTAATGCCATATTGTCCGGAATGTCATCGAGGGCAAACCTCACTATACCAATGGCCCTAGTCCTTCCAGCAGAAAACAAAACCCACACTGTAACAGAACCTACTCCAAACCTCCCTGTTGGGATGATGCAGTCATGTAGAAACTGCTCTCCAGGCAACTGCCACACCCAAGTGCCGCCAGCCGATTGGAAGATGGCGTCCTGTGAGTCAGCTGTCCACAACACTTGCTTCCTCTCACTTACAGTCCCTCATTCCAAGCCCCATCGCAGGCGCCGCTGTGCATTTACTGCAGTGATGTTGTGTGCAGCCGCTCATCCATGGTAACCCTTCACATGCCGTTCCCTACAGAGGATTCTGGTGCTAATGGATGTCCCAATGGCCAGTGAGACCCCCTGAGAGAGAGCAAATGATGTCTTCACAGCTCATACAAGGCTTCATTGTCCACGTTCTGTCAGTTTACGAGGTCTCCCTGAATGGGGCTTCACCGCACACACTGGATGGCTTCCAATAACATGGCTCCCACCAGACGCCATTGTCAGCTTTACACCTGGTGACATCCCACCACCAGACCCCGTTGTCAGCTCTACACCTGGTGACATACCACCACCAGACCCCGTTGTCAGCTCTACACCTGGTGACATCCCACCACCAGACCCCGTTGCTCTACACCTGGTGACATCCCACCACCAGACCCCGTTGTCAGCTCTACACCTGGTGACATCCCCCCACCAGACCCCGTTGTCGGCTCTACACCTGGTGACATCCCACCAGCAGACCCTGTTGTCGGCTCTGCACATGGTGACAACCCACCAGCAGACTCCATCGTCAACTCTACTCCTGGTGACATCCCCCTACCAGACCCCATTGTCAGCTCTACACCTGATGACATCTCCCCCCCACTAGACCCCGTCATCAGCTCTACACCTAGTGACATCCCACCACCAGACCCCGTTGTTGGTTCTACACCTGGTGACATCCCCCTACCAGACCCCATTGTCAGCTCTACACCTGATGACATCTCCCCCCCCCCACTAGACCCCGTCGTCAGCTCTACACCTAGTGACATCCCACCTCCAGACCCCATTGTCAGCTCTACACCTGATGACATCCCCCCTACTAGACCCCATTGTCAGCTCTTCACCGGGGGGGCATCCTGTAGTAGCCCAGTATATGCTTTTCTGGCCCCTTCCATAAGGTCATACTTGTCATGTCTTATGTAGATGATCTGTGCAAATCTGTCTAGTCGTTCTGTTATATGTATTGCACAGCTGCAGTGTGTGATGGGTTAAGTGTTTGCAAAGCCTGCAGATTGCCTGTGAATGTATCAGTTTATGTCCTGTAATGTGGTACGAGTGAGGCTATAAATGTGAGTGTGTGAGAGTGGGAAGAGCTCCATGTCTTCTGGGTTCCTGATGAAGAATGCCAGCTGCATGAGGGTACCTTCAACCTTCGTGTAGTGAAGAATAGAATAGGAGAAGAGGTTCCCTGGATTCCCTGATCTAACATGAGAGAAGAGTGAGCCCCAATTGGAGAGAGAGAGCGTGAGAGAGAAGTGGAGTTTTCCCCAAGGCCCAGTGCAGTGGTACTCTTATCAATTGTTCACACTTGAGCATCCTGAAGTCTGGGACCGCCAGGTGGAGGTACACGTCTTCAATTGTTCACGCTCGAGCGTCCTGAATTCTGGGACTGCTGGGTGGAGGTACACTTAATGAAGTCTGTCTAAATACCTGTACTTGAAAGATTTTTTTACTTTGCCTTGTACTACTGAAGTTAAGTAAAGTTGTTCTGGGCCCTGACCATTCCCCGGGACCTGAGGTACGTTATATCTGTCTGTGGATAATTCATTCCCTGCCAAAGGTCATTCCGGTGTGTATCGGAATGGTGGCATCAACCGTGACAACTACTATCCCTGTTCTACCATTTATTGGGTAACCCTCTACTAGGGGTGTCCGGAAGAGGCCCAGTGCTGCCCTGGCCGTGGCTACGTGCATCCCTCTGGGACGGAGCATGGTAAGTGCTGCCATGACAAGCCAACATGTAACCCTCCCCACTCCTCAACATATGCCTGTGTCCGGGGTCACTCTACGGGTCGCTGAAATCCCCCCGCCAGACTCCATTGTCAGCTCTACACCTGGTGACATCCCCCTCCGGACTCCATTGTCAGCTCTACACCTGGTGACATCCCCCCACCAGATCCCATTGTCAGCTCTACACCTGGTGACATCCCACCACCAGACCCCGTTGTCAGCTCTACACCTGGTGACATCCCCCTGGACTCCATTGTCAGCTCTACACCTAGTGACATCCCACCACCAGACCCCGTTGTTGGTTCTACACCTGGTGACATCCCCCTACCAGACCCCATTGTCAGCTCTACACCTGATGACATCCCCCCCCCACTAGACCCCGTCGTCAGCTCTACACCTGGTAACATCCCCACCAGACCCCATTGTCAGCTCTACACCTGGTGACATCCCACCACCAGACCCCATTGTCAGCTCTACACCTGGTGACATCCCACCACCAGACCCCGTTATCAGCTCTGCACCTGATGACATCCCCCCACCAGACCCCATTGTCAGCTCTACACCTGGTGACATGCTACCACCAGACCCCATTGTCAGCTCTACACCTGGTGACATCCCACCACTAGACCCCGTTGTCAGCTCTACACCTGGTGACATCCCCCACCAGACTCCGTTATCAGCTCTACACCTGGTGACATCTCCTCCAGACCCCGTTGTCTTCTGTACTGTGAAAGGTGCGTACAGTGAGCCGTTGGACATGCGCAGTACAGATGATTTTTAGTTAACTACTGCTTTTCCCTCATCATTGCCTAGCGGAAGGGCCACGGAGCCCACAGCTTCGATTTACTTCAAAGGAAGCCGTCCACGCGATTTGCATATCCCCTTCACCTGACAGCACAGGACTGGTGTGTATGTGTAGTGGGGAAGGGCAATATCTCAATGGTGTCTGTTGGTTGCCATTGTCGTCGTCATACGATGGATCGTGTGCTTTCATGTTGTCTCGTCTTAATTTCCATTTGCTATTTATCTGAGCTCTGACGTTCTGCTCGTCTGATGACAATTCCATCAGTTGATTATGTATTGTGCTCCGGATTTCCTGCCAACCACAGCTTGGAGTTATGATAGTGAGAATGCTAGATTATGTGGACTGGACAGATGTTTCAGACTTCCAACGAGGCTTAGTCATCGGTGCTAGACTAGCCAGGGTCTCACTGCCAACTGTGCGCGCGCGGCGGGGGGGTGTTCTTGTGTAACAAGGTGGAGAATGTGCTGAGAATGGCGCGATCAAGGAAAACATCCAGTGAAAGAGGATGCTATTGACAGAAACAACTCATCACTGAAAGGGGTCGGTGGAGGATGTCAGGAATCGTTCTAACCAACAGGCTGCTCAGTCAGTCGAATACAACGCTGGAGCTCCATCTAATGTGGTTGAACATATGGCTCACCGTTCCTCCGCACGGATGGTATAACAGCGGATGACCACTTCCAGCTTCATTGTATCTAAGAGAAGCAGAAAGACTCCAAAGGGGAAAAGAGCGCAAAACTTGTGTCACTGTGCAGCGGGAAAACATCTCCTGGTCAGATGGGTCCAGATTTCAGTTGCTGATGGAGGTCAGAATTTGGGGCAAGCAGCATGAATCGCTGACCGCTTCCTCTCAGCCGGTCAGAACATGTCAGCACCTCCATCTAATCTACAGCAACTACAAGAAGCTTCCTGTCCGCAGGGGCCGATATTCCTGCAGACCCATTTCATCATCTAGTGGAATCTACACCATGATGAATTGCTGTAGTTTCGAAGGCCAGAAGAGTCCAACATGTTCCTAGAGGGGGGCTAATAAAGGGGTTGTTCAGTGCGTATTGCAGTGCACTGTATGACACACTCCCCAACACAATGCATGCGCATTGAGTGCCAAGACACTATTGAACATTACTTTAGTGGAGACCTCGTAACTCATTTGCATGGAGGGCAACGTTCAAGATTTTTCATATTCAGAAAAATAGTCCTGTAAATTTGGGCAAGCCTCACACTTGCTCTCCGCCTGGAGGAATCCATGCAAACATTTTTCCTTCTCCGTACATTCAAATATAACATGCTCAGGTATTCTTTAAACTTCTGTAGGCCGCTAATGATAAGGCTTCACACACAAAAAATAATTAAATAGTTTTTGCAATAGCAAACTTGACCACCGGGTGTGCTGTTATAAAACATATCAGTAGGCAAGAGGAAGCAAGGAGATGGTTATTCAGACCAAAGTTGTACAATTGTTTAGAGCTTCTTCTAGTGGTCCAAGTATGTAGGGCAAGTAATACAATGATGTTTTTTAGGACTTGTTGCACAAACCGTAATGTTGATCTTGGATTAGTTAAACTGCGATCCACTCTGGAACTCGGTTTAAAGGGGTTGTCCCGCGAAAGCAAGTGGGGTTATACACTTCTGTATGGCCATATTAATGCACTTTGTAATATACATTGTGCATTAATTATGAGCCATACAGAAGTTATTCACTTACCTGTTCCGTTCCTAGCGTCCTCGTCTCCATGGTGCCGTCTAATTTCAGCGTCTAATCGCCCGATTAGACGCGCTTGCGCAGTCCGGTCTTCTCCCTTCTGAATGGGGCCGCTCGTGCCGGAGAGCTGCTCCTTGTAGCTCCGCCCCGTCACGTGTGCCGATTCCAGCCAATTAGGAGGCTGGAATCGGCAATGGAACGCACAGAGCCCACGGTGCACCATGGGAGAAGACCTGCGGTCCACCGTGGGTGAAGATCCCGGCGGCCATCTTCGCAAGGTAAGTAAGAAGTCACCGGAGCGCGGGGATTCGGGTAAGTACTATCCGTTTTTTTTTTAAACCCCTGCATCGGGTTTGTCTCGCGCCGAACGGGGGGGCTATTGAAAAAAAAAAAACCCGTTTCGGCGCGGGACAACCCCTTTAAGGAAAATAAATGTTGCGCCAACACTCTTTGATTTAAAGGTCCCATTACACGATGATAATCAGGCGTGTAGGTACCTGACAGTAGGCCCATGGGCTAGTGCCCAAATATTGCTCCTGTGCTTTACACGGGACCAATAGTTGTTCAAGTGAATGGAGGCGGAGCGGCCAGGGATCGTTCCGATCGACCCGCCTCCATTCACAGTCAACAAGAGTTGGTGAAAGACTGAGCGGCTCCTGTCACCTACATCCTCAGGGGCGAGCGTGATGTTGGGCTGAAGAACTCGGCTGAATATCGCGTTTGCCAATATGCAATTTTCCCAGCAATCTGATGCGTTTTTAATTATAGATCACATTGCTTCTGTGAAATTGGGATCTCCACCTGCAGATTTTACGCGCGGGAAAGGTTTGCAAGCTTTTTCCCTAGACTTCAATGGAAAAAAATTGCATCACACTTGCATGCACATCGCATGGCATTCAAGTCCATACACTTTTTTCCAAGGTCCCATAGGAAACAATGGGCCAATTTGATTGTGGGAACACCCAAAAATAGAACATGGTGCGATTTCATATTCGTGCGAGTTTTGTGTGCAGCGCCAATGAGCCTCTTATTCCTGTGAATAAGCCCTTACATAGCCCAACAATTAGTTGTGCTAAAAACCAAGCGACTCTGACCAGTGAGTGACTTGTTGCTCAGCGCCCGTCAGCGGACGCATTTAGACGGGACGATTATCACCTGAAATCACTGCTTCCAGCAAGAATTTGGGTGATAATTGCCCAGTGTAAGGGTAGCTTTAGATTAGCAAAACCAAGTCCACTTAATCTGAGATCAAGGCGGCAACTGTAGGTGTAATTTCACCACACAGAAAAAGCCTACCAGGCTTTCAGCCTAGTCCGCCATCTTGGATTTTGGCAATTGAACTTAGGTCAACTAGTTGGATCTGCCAAATCAGTGGACCAAATTGAACCTCGATTTGAACCATGATCACGGGATAAACCTCGTTGATGCAGTTTTTCTACTTGATTTTAGATCAACTCTCAGATCAGAACTTTGGCGCAGCCGGCCCTTAGAGTTACTAAATACTGCATCTTCTGGCAGAGGACACTTCATGTGACTTAGTTGTACTAGCAGAGAACCTCTCGGGAGACTCCAGCATTGCTCTGCTGTTGGGAAAAATCTCCTAATATAGAGAAGCCGAGACCTCAGAAGGGTTTGGGAATCGGCAGAGTCTTCTCCTCACCGGCACGCACCGGCTGCCCTCGAATCACAGTTGGGGTGAAAAAGGCAAGAAGCTTGCGAGTGAAAAGCACACATTGATGTGACCCCTATCGACATTTGGCTCCCAAGCTGTGAGTAACGGCAGCGGTATTTCATATATTCCAATAAAACTGGGAATAGAGGATTCATTCTGCAGTCATATGGGGAGATCTTATGCAACACAGTGCTGGGCTGCCTCTCCACCTCACGGTGGCTGTAAATACTTGTCTGCATATTGCAAACAGATGCACAGGATTTCTGACAATATTTAAAAACAGCCTGTAATGTGTTTGCATGTCAGGAAGTCACATTACAGAGAACGCCGTCTGCAAACGCCGATTGCTACAACCGGGGTCATCTACATGTCAGCTGTAGACCTTACAACATCTAGTATCACTCAACGCTTATCTCGTTGCCGTAGGCTGGCAACTCATGAGCATGGCACAGCTGGTGATAAGCCGACGTGCCAGCTTCCAGTGCAGGCTGCAGGATGCGTTACGGAGACGGCAGGGCAGTCATGGCATCTGTGACGGGAGAAGTGGCTCCTCTAAGCCCCAATGGAGTAACTGCTCGCTAGGCCGTGATGGGGAGTCTAATGGCCCCCATACACCTGCAACAGCTGCCACTCACTTGGCCAATAGCTGTTTCTAACTTCCCCAAATACTATGGTGCTTGAAAGTATGTGAGCCCTTCAGAATTTTCCATATTTCTGCTTATATTTGACCTAAAACTACATCAGATTTTCCCACGAGTCCCAATGCTAAATAAAAAGAACCAATCAATTCTGTGTATGTGTCCGGCAGCTCAACACCGCTATGGGAAACCTTTGTGCACCCACAGTATAGGCGGACCCCTGAAACGTTTAGTAGCAAGTGTATAGGCGGACCCCTGTAACATTTATATAGCAAGAATATAGGCGAACCCCTTAAACCTTTCAGTATCCAGAGTATAGGCGGACCCCAGTAACATTTCTAGAGCAAGAGTATAGGCAGACCCCAGTAACATTTATGTAGCAAGAGTTTAGGCGGACTCAAGTAACATTTCTCTAGCAAGAGTATAGGCGAACCCCTGAAACCTTTCAGTAGCAAATCTATATGCGGCACCCTATAACATTTCTGTAGCAAGAGTATAGGAGGACCCCTGTAACATTTCTGTGGCAAAAGTATAGGTGGACCCCTATAACATTTATGTAGCAAGAGTATAGGCGGACCACTGTAACATTTCTGTAGCAAGAGTACAGCCGAACCCCTCAAACCTTTCAGTAGCAAGTGTATAGGCGGACCCCAGTAACATTGATGTAGCAAGAGTATAGGCTGCCCCCTGTAACATTTCTGTAGCAAGAGTATGAGCGAACCCCTCAAACCTTTTAGTAGCAAGTGTATAGGCGAACCCCAGTAACATTTCTGTAGCAAGAGTATAGGCGGACCCCTGTAACATTTCTGTAGCAAAAGTATAGGTGAACCCCTCAAACCTTTCAGTAACAAGTGTATAGGCGGACCCCAGTAATATTTATGTAGCAATAGTGTAGGCGAACCCCTGAAAAAATTTGGTTACCAAGAGTGTAGGCGAAGGCTGGAAAAATTAGTTAGATAACAGTATAGGCAAGGGCCTGAAAAATTGGTGTACCAAGAGTACAAGTGAACCCCTGAAAAACGGCTTAACTGCGAGGGTAGGTGAAACCCATAAACATTTTTTAAAGATATAGCTCGCTGTTGCTTAATTTGTAACAGAGCCTGGAGGCAGCCCTCCGAAAAAATTGGTTTCAGTTAAAGTATAAAAACTTTTGAAACTTTGTAAAAAACCTTTAAACAGAGCCTTTTGGGCCGCAGACAAATTGGCAGTTCAGTGTGATGACATGTTATTTTAGGAGGAGGAGTAAGAGGAGGAGAAGTAATAATACCAGAGAGTGATTCCCCCTTTTTTGTGATGATAGAGAATGCATTTTTCCCCTGTTGCAGGGAAAAGAATCATTAGGTTCCAATGCTTTCCGCCGGTGGAGAAGAGAATTCTGGGGAAATCCAGCCTTTGTTCATCTTTATGAGTGTAAGCATGTCGGCACTGGCAGTTGACAGGCAGGTACGCTTATCCGTGATGATTCCCCAAGCTGCACTTAACACCCTCTCTGACAAGACGCTAGCGGCAGGGCAGGCCAGCACCTCCAGGGTGTACAGCGCAAGTTCGTGCCATGTGTCCAGCTTTGACACCCAATAGTTGTATGGAGCTGAGACATCACTAAGGATGGTGGTACGATCGGCTACATACTCCCTCACCATCTTTTTACAGTGCTCCCTCCGACTCAGCCTTGACTGGGGAGTGGTGACACAGTCTTGCTGGGGAGCTATAAAACTGGCAAAGGCCTTGGAGAGTGTTCCCCTGCCTGCACTGGACATGCTGCCTGATCCCCGTGCCTCCCCTGCTAGTTGGCCCTCTGAACTGCGTCTTCTGCCACTAGCGATGTCAGATGGGAACTTTAGCATCACTTTTTCCACCAGGGCCCTGTGGTATTGCATCACTCCTGTACCCCTTTCCTCTTCGGGAATGAGAGTGGAAAGGTTCTCCTTATACCGTGGGTCGAGAAGGGTGTACACCCAGTAATCCATGTTGGCCAGAATGCGTCTAACGCGGAGTCACGGGAAAGGCAGCCTAACATGAAGTCAGCCATGTGTGCCAGGGTCCCAGTACGCAACACATCGCTGTCCTCACTAGGAGGATGACTTTTAGGATCCTCCTCCTCCTACTAAACACGCTAAGATATAGACATGAGGGTGGTCTGGCTATCAAGCGACATACTGTCATCCCCCATCTCCTGTTCCAACCGCAAAGCATTGGCCTTTATGCTTTGCAGCGAACTTCTCAGCAGGCAAGGCAGCGGGATGGTAATGCTAATGATGGCAGCATCACTGCTCATCATTCGGGTAGACTTCTCAAAGTTTCCGAGGATCTGGCAGATGTCTGCCATTCATGCCCACTCCTTAGTAAAGAATTGCGGAGGCTGACTACCACTCCGCCACCCATGTTACAGCTGCAATTCCACTATTGCTCTACGCTGCTCGTACAGCCTGGCCAACATGTGCAGCGTAGAATTCCAGCGTGTGGGCACGTCGCACAGCAGTCGGTGCTCTTGCAGCTGAAATCGACGTTGCAGGGTCCTCAGGGTGGACTTGCGGAAATGTGCGCAGACGCGGCACACCTTGCCGAGCAGGTCAGACAAGTGGGGGTAGTTTTTCAGAAACCGCTGAACCACCAGATTGAAGACATAGGCCAGGCATGGCACGTGTGTGAGGCTGCCGAGCTGCAGAGCCGCCACCAGGTTACGGCCATTGTGACACACGACCATGCCCGGTTGGAGGCTCAGCGGCAAAAGCCAGAGGTTGGTCCGCTCTGTCAGACCATGCAACAGTTTGGGGGCTGTGCGCTTTTTGTCACCTAAGCTGATTAGTTTCAGCACGGCTTGTTGACGCTTGCCCACCGCTGTGCTGCTGGTTGCTACCGTGCTCACACTTCCTAATTGAGAGGTGGAGGTGGCAGAGGAGGAGGGGGGGGGGGCTTTAGAGGAGGTGGCATAAAACGCGGATACCAGCACCGAGGTAGGACACACTATTCTGGGTGTGGGTAGGACGTGAGCGGTCCCAGGCTCTGTCTTGGTCCCAGCCTCCACCAAGTTCACCCAATGTGCCGTCAGGGGGATATAATGGTCCTGCCCGCCAGTACTTGTCCACGTGTCCGTGGTTAAGTGGACCTTCCCAGTAACTGCGTTGGTGAGGGCACGGGTAATGTTGTGGTAGACGTGCTGGTGTAGGGTGGGGACGGCACACCAGGAAAAATAGTGGTGACTGGGGACTGAGTAACACGGGACCACCGCCGCCACCATCATGTTTTTGAAAGCCTCCGCTTCCACAAGCCTGTACGGCAGCATCTCCAGGCTGATTAATTTGGCAATGTGCAAGTTTAAAGCTTGTGCATACGGGTGCGTGGCAGCGTATTTCCGCTTTTGCTCTAATGCTTGTGTTAGCATTGCAACAGCTGAATGCTTTTCTGAGAGACATTGCTGGATGGAGTGAAGGACGGCGAAGGTGAGGGTGTGGGTGCAGGCCAGGAGGCGCTCGTGCCTGCATCCTAGGAGGGGGATTGGATCTGTGTGGCAGGTTGTGGCACAGGGGAATAGGCAGTGGTGTAACCCTGGAGGCAGTGAATGGCCTTCGTCTCACCTTGTGGGGTACTTGGCCATCATATGCCTGCGCATGCTCGTGGTGGTGAGGCTGGTAGTGGTGGCTCCCCAGCTGATCTTGGCGCGACACAGGTTGCACACCACTGTTCGCCAGTCATCCGCACTCTCACTAAAAAGCATCCACACCTTTGAACATCTAGCCCTCTGCACGGAGGCGTGCCGTGAGGGGGTGCTGTGGGAAACAGTTGGGGGATTCTTGGCTCTGGCCCTGCCTCTCCCCCTGGCCACCCCACTGCCTCTTCCAGCTTGTCCTACTGCTGCACTTGCCTCCCCTCTGAAGACCTGTCCTCAGTAGGCTTAGCAAGCTAGGTGGGGTCAGTCACCTTATCGTCCAGCTGCTCTTCCTCCGAATCCTCTGTGCGCTCCTCCCTCAGACCTACTGCCCTTACTACTAACTCACTGACTGACAACTGTGTCTCATCCTCCTCATCCACAAAAAGTTCTTGAGACAGTTGCCGGAAGTCCCCAGCCTCATCACCCGGACTCCAGGTACTTTCCAAAGGTTGGGCATCAGTCACGACAAACTCTTCAGGTGAGAGAGGAACCATTTTTTCCCACTCATGGCAGGGACCCGAGAGCAGTTACTGCTCAGAATATGTCATTTTCATGGAGTGAGGAGGCTGGGAGGAAGGAGGAGCAGCCAGAGGATTCAGAGTTGCAGTCCCTAGACCGGGAGTAGTGGACTGCGTAGAAGACTGGGTGGCCGATACATTGCTGGGCGCATTTTCTGCCATCCACGACAGGACCTGCTCGTACTGCTCTGTTTGTAATAAAGGTCTACCACGCGGACCCATAAATTGTGACATGAAGCTGGGGAGCCTAGAAACTTGCCTCTCTCCTAAACCCGCAGCAGCCGGCTGTGATTTTTCACGCCCAGGAACTCAGCCTGTGCCCACACCCTCACTTGGACGCCCGCGTCCTCGACCCTTACCCCTACTCCTCATCATGGCGGATTTAGAATAGAGCAGGGCCAAATAAATTACCCCACTGTGCAGCGCTGACAACTGTGGCTTAATTCACCGCACACAGAGACTTGTAGATAACGGAGGCTCTATGCTGTGACTTGAAAAAAGTAACCCGCTGTCTCGCGCTGATACCTAGGGGTAATTTACCGCTCACAGAGACTTGTAGATATTAGAGGCTGTATGGAGTGGGAGAAGACTCTAAAGCCAGTGGATAGTACTGGTAACTGCGGCGATCTCAACCTCACCAAGGAAAGGGTATTGTGAGACGCTCTGCACAGCAGCTGAGCTGAAATAGTTTGCAGTGGGCTAGGAAATATTAGATACTGTTTCACTGTGAGACCTCTGTGTAATGCACTGCAGACTGAGAACGGTATAACTGTAATGCTCTGCACAGGCCTAGATGCATTAAAACAAGAAGGGTGTACTACTGCTGCCACCCAGCCATAACAGTAATGCACATGGTGAGGAGTAGCCCTAAGAAGGACCGTTGGGGTTCTTGTAGAGAGGATCCCGACTGTAAAACGTTCCCTATCTCAGCAGCTCTGTCCCTAAACTCTGCCTAATGTAGTGCAGACTGCAGAGGGATAGATGCTTTAAAAAATAATTTGGTGCACTACTGCTCCCAGCCAGCCACAACTGTAATGCACACGATGAGGAGTAGGCCTAAGAAGGACGCTCTGCACAGGGGCAGAAAGTTATATAGCCAGTGGATAGTGCTGATAACTGTGACTACTTCACCCAACACAGAGAATGGTATCTGTGAAATGCTACAGTGGGACAGGAAATATTAGCGTACAATATGGCGATGAGAGTGAGCCCTCTGCCTAAGGCACTGTACACATAGGACGGTATAGCTGCAATGATCTGCAGTGTCCCAGGAAATATTAGAGTGCTGTTTTGCAGTGAGACCTCTGCCTAATGCAGTGCAGACTGAGAATGCTATAGCTGTAATGCTCTGCAGAGGGATAGATGCTTTAAAAAAAAAGGGTGCACTACTGCTCCCAGCCAGCCACAACTATAATGCACACGGTCAGATGTAGCCCTAAGAAGGACCGTTGGGGTTCTTAAAGACAGGATTGTACGCTAACACTGTCCCTGTATAAGCAGCAGCCCTTTCCCTAACCTCTGCCAACATGCGTCTGAGGCGAGCCGCGGGCGGGGCCAGTTTAAGTACTCGGCGGTCACCTGATCGGCCCAGCCACTCACTGCTGTTGGTGGACAGAGAGATGGCACAGCAGGAAGTGGTAATGCCTTCCTCGCATGTTTATTGGCTAGAAAATGGTGCTACACATGCAGGAAGAGTGACGCGTGGTGTTCAACTTGAGTAACGAGCATCAAGCTTGGACGAATGTGCTCACTCATCTCTACAAATGATGTAACGGGTCAAAGGTGGTGGTGCAACACAGGCTCAGGATGGCGCGGCGATGACAAATGGGGCAGAGGGGGTACACTCTTTTTTTAATAAAAATAATAGTTGTAGCATAAACAGGTTGCACTCCATAGAGTGGCTTGTGTACTCTTAATGTTACATAATCAACCAATAGCATGAACTCTTTCACTTAAAGCAATAGTACTCTTAAAGGGATAGTGTTTCTCATCACTTGCCATCTTTCTTCAACATATACATTTCGTTCTGTTCCTCTATTGTTCCTCTTGGCAGTAGCAAGACTTGTGGCATTCATCATATTTTCAGATATTTGTCAGAAGACAAGCCTGGAGTCAATACCAAGAGCAAAACCATAGGAACCAGGTGATAATCCATAGGACAAAACTCTAATGCAATCCAAGAACAAGGCCAAGATGAGGATCAGCAATCAGGAACATGGGCCACACAAGGATGCATCTTACGTTTGCAGTTAGGGAATGGCAGGCTGAACCCTCTTTACATCGGCCATTAGGCCTGACCTAATATGCAGTCAGTAGTTGCCCCAGTAACCTAATGCTGAGGAGGAGGGCCAAAACTAGATCCAGTTGATATGGACCTCAAGAACTTGAGTTGGCCTGCTCCTGTTTGACCTTATGTCCCAAGGAAAAGTTCCACGGCATTATTCTCTGCTGTCCACAGAGTATTCACTTACATCTGTGTCAATCTTGAGTAATTTCTAAGACACACACAGGGGCCAATTATAACAGAAGCCAAGAAAAGTGCAGAAAGAAACTGAAAAAGACCCAACAGTGGAAGGTCATAATGTAGACGTCCCTTTTTGAGATTTGAACCCAGGACCCCAAGGCTGGTTTCACGCAGCCGAGAAACTCATTGAAGCATCCACACCCATTTTGACAGTTCTGCCCCCTTGTGTGAGGGATGGCTAATAGTCAAAGCTTATGATGATCCCCAGTTTCCTAGGCTTCATGTTTAGGAGAAGGAGTCTAGTGTCAGCACAGGCCAACATAGGTTACAACACTGAAATAAGGAGCAGAGCGATGCAACTGAGTATTGCTGTGTAGGGAGGGACCAATAGGAAGGGATAATTAGAGGGAAACAGAGGAAGTGCATTTCTGTGCAGCAGTGACAATTGTATTATTAAACCCTTCCCTCAACCACCAGGGATCTTATTAAACCCCTTCCATTGCAGTACACAATAAGTGATGCTGTTATTACCTCCTTTCACTGGCCTAGATCACCAAAAATATAAACATAAACCTCTTCGATATCTCAGACCACTAATGATGTTATTATTGTCTCTTTTCACTGCCTTATATTACCCAGGATGTAACTACAAACCCTTTCCATACTCTAGATCACCAGGGAAGATCATCAGCGATGTAACCATAAACCCCTACTGTACCCTATAGCTCAAGGGATATAACCTTAAATCCAATCTATATCGCAGACCACCAGGGATGTTATTGTAAACTCCTTTCACTGACTCAAGTGACCAGCTATATAACCCTAAACCCCTTTTAGACCCGATATCACAAGGCATGTAACCTTGAATCCAGTCCATACTCTAGACCACCAGGGATGTAATTATTGCCTCTTTTCACTGCCTTAGATCACTAAGAATGTAACCACAAACCCTTTCCATACCCTAGACAATGTGGGATGTAACAATAATCCCCTTCCATATCCTAGACCATCAAGGATCTTATTACTAACTTCTTTCACTGTCCTAGACTACCATAGATGTAACCATATATCCTTTCCATACCCCAGACCACCATGGATATGTTATTACTGACGCTTTTCACTGTTAGATTACCAGGGATGTAACTATAAATCCTTTTCATAGCCTATACCATCAAAGATGTAACCATAAACTCCTTCAATACCTTAAACCCCCAGAGATAAAAGCCCCTTCCATGCCACAGACTACCAAGGATGTAACCACAAACCCCTTCCATATCTTAGATTATCAGGGATGTTATTATTGACTCCTTTTGCTACTTTATATCATTGGGGATGTACCCATAAACATCTACCATAGTCTAGACCACCAAGGATGTTGTTATTAGCTTCTGTCATGGCCATAGACCACCAGGGATGTAACTGTAGAACCCTTTCACACTTTACACCACTAGTGATGTTATTGTTGACTTCTGTCATGGTCCTAAACCACCAGAAATGTAACCTTAGACCATCAGGGATGTTATAATTGCCTTCTTTCACTGCCCTTGACCACCAGGGATAAACACCTTCTGTTCATTAAGTCCCAAAGAATGTTATCATTAATCCATTTACTACCCTGGATGGTCTGACTATCTATCTATTTTGTGAAGAAAATTATTTGAATGTAATTAGCAGATGTTCTGATGGAAAGGGGGCCATATGCTGTTTATTCATCAGGGCCCCAGTTGTTTGTTTTTGCCCCTCACTGGGATGAAAAAAAAATGTATGATGAGAGATAATATGTACTTCAGGATATGATTATAGTTTTTTGGATTAGGATAGTGGAATTCATTGAAGTGACTTTGAATTGACTTGTTTTGGGTGAGCTCAAGGATACATGTTATACATATTGATGACACATTGATTTTGGTCTGTCGGTGATATCTAAATGAGTGACCCCGGTCAAAAGACTCAAAGTATGTTGTTGGCATTGAAGGGTTGAAGACATCTCTTCATTACAATTGTCTTCATCTTCTTTATTTCCTTTGAATGTAACTTCAAATATGTTTTATTTTCAGGTCTCGGATCCTCTTCAAGATGTAACCGCTAATCTCTGTTTGTTGTTAGCATAGTATCTGTTTCTTAGTAAGCTGAGCAAGCCACGGATCAACGTGTAAGACGATGCCAAACCACAAAGACGCTGAATAGAATTTTGAAGAATCTGAAAATGTCTTAATGCCTACAGTACAAACATTATGCATCTTTGGAAATAGAACACGGCGTTTATGTCTTCTCCTCTTAAGGAAATGCTTGTTTCCTGAGGGGTAGGTCATTTTCCCAATGTTCTTGTCTTTTTCGTATTCTCAGATGAGATCATTTTGTCAAGAGGTGACAGAGGCAAGTTACTAAAATAAGAAGACCCAAAGTTTTCTTGGAAATTCTGGTTTCACAACATTATTTTTTTCATCATTAATTAGTTTAATTAAAACCAGCAAATCAACTGTGAATAGACCTAGTTACGACATTGGGGATGGTGGGCCATATTACAGATGTGGCCTTCTAAAGCTCAGATGTGTCCTACAACATCTAAGGTGGTAGCTTAAGACTCTGTTTAATATATATATATATATTCCTTCCTAAGAGTTGGTACGTCAAAGAAGGATGGTCCTAAAATATATAAACTAATGTGAGAAAATAAAGACATCCCATGTATACTTTGTGTGTAGACAATGCATTTGGAAGGCCTTCATACCCTTTACTTTTTTATGCTTTGTTATGTTGTTCCCTTGTGCAAATTTAAAAACCAAATCAAGTGTTTTCCCATCATTCTGCACTCAATACCCCATAATAACAAAGTGACAACAGAATGTGAGACATTTTTGTAATTTTAAAAAAATGCAAAGCTACTATTTTGCATTGATGCAAATATTCACACCCTTTGGTATGACACTTGACATTTAGCTCTTGGGTCTCCTATTCCTCTTGATCATCTTTGAGATGTTTGTACACCTTGATTTGAGTCTTCTGTGGTAAATTCAGCTGATTGGACATAAAAGACACTTGTCTATATAACGGCTTTCCGCTCACAATGCATATTAGAGCCAAAACCAAACCATGAGGAGAAACGAACTGCCTGTAGAGCTCAGAGACAGGATTGTGTGGTGGCTTAGATCTGGAGAAGCTATAAAAACATTTCTGCTGCCCTGAAAGTTCCCAGGATCCCAGCAGCCTCCATAATTCTTACATGGAAGAGCAACCAGGACTTGTCCTAGAGCTGCCGACCCCCAAAACTAAGGGGGAGAAGAGCCTTGGTGAGAGAGGTGACCAGAAAATCCAGTGGCCCCCATAATACTTACCTGGAAGAAGAACAACCATGACTCTTCCTAGAGCTGCCAATCCACCAAACTAAGGGGGAGAAGATGACTCAGAGCCCTGCTGTCCCCATAATACTTACATGGAAGTAGAACAGCAAGGACTTTTCTTAGAGCCGCCGACCCACCATACTAAGGAAAGGGGTAGAAGGGTCTTGGTAAAAGAGGTGACCAAAAACCTAATGGTCATTCTTTCTGAGGTCCAAAGAACCTGTGTGCAGATGGGAGTAAGAAGATCAATCATCACTGCAGCCCTCCACTAATCTGGGCTTTATAGCACAGTGGTCAGAAAGAAGCCTCTGCCCAGTAAAAGACACATGAAAGCCACCTGGAGTTTATCAAAAAGCACCTAAAGGACACACAGACTGTGAGAAATAAGATTCTCTGCTCGGATGACACCAAGATGGAACTTTTTTGCCTCAATTCTAAGTGTTATGTCAGGAGGAAACCAAACGCTACTCATTACCCGCCCAATACCATCCCTAGAGTGAAGCCTGGTGGTGAAGCATAATGCTGGGGGAGGGGAGACCAGTCAGGGTGGATGGAAACCAGGTGCCGCTCATCACCGGCCCAATACCATCCCTACAGGAAGGCCTAGTGGTAAAGCATCATGCTGGGGGAGGGGAGAATGGTCGGAGCTGATGGAAAACTGAATGGAGCAAAGAACAGAGATAATGACCACCTGATCCAGAGTGCAATGGACCTCAGACTAGGTGGAAGGGTCACCTTCCAACAAGACAATGATGCTAAGACCCCAGTCAAGACAGGAGTGGGGACAACTCTGTGAATGTCCTTGAGCAGGCCAACCAGAGCCCTGAACCTAATGGGACATCTCTGGGGAGACCTGACAATGGCTGTCCATGGACACCCCCCATCCAACCTGACAGAGGGTAGAAAATCCCCAAATCCCGGGGTGCAAATCTTGTGGCATCATCCCCAAGAAAACTGGAGGCTGGAATCACTGCCAAAGGGACATCAGCTAATACTGAGTACAGGGTGGGAATACTTATGCCACTGCTAAATGGGAGGTTTTCATTTTTAAACAATGTACAAAGATTTCTCCTGCTCTGTTGTCACTTTGTCATTATGGGGTATTGAGTGCAGAATGAGGGGGACACAAGGCCACAACATAACAACATGTAAAAAAATGTAACTGGTCTGAAGACTTTCTGGATCCACTGTCTATCAATATATGTTCTTTATTCAAACAGTATATAAAGATAAGACCAGGTCATCCTGGCAAGTTCAGCCTAAAACACGAATACAAGTTGCTGAAAGACATCTCTAAGGACCCAAGAAATTCCTCAATGAACTGAGTAGAGCTCTTGAGTCTACATTATAAAAAGGCTGCACAAATTAGATCTATATGGTAGATTTTGGGGGGAAAATGTGCCATTGATCAGCCAAGTTAAGCCTAGTTTTTCCACAAACATTTCAGATGTTTCTCTTATCCCAGCCATTGAGCACAGCTTTTGAGCTCATGCTATATCATACATATGCCATAGGGCTATAAGAAAGATGGTGCAGCTTACAGAACCCTCCAGAAAATCTAAAGTTGGGAAGAAATTGTGAAAAATCTTGCTGCTTTGGAATGTCTGTGTTTATAACAACGCAATCTTCCACCCAACTCCTGGAATCTGGGAATAACTTCACATCTTGGACTCCTCAATGTCTCTCCCCTTTGACTGTATGACGACATTGAATCATTTTGGCATGCGATGGATCAACTTTTAAGTTTTCCGGTCAGGATACCTTTACTTTCTTGTTAGAGAACCTCCCAGAGATATTTCTGACTAGTGATTTGCTGTTTAAAGTGCGGGGTATTTCCAAAGGTCTAGAGGGTACTGTGTGCCAAACACAAGGGTCATGTACATTGTATGTACTGCCGGCTAAGAATGACTCCAGGTAGACCGCTGTCTTCAAGTATGGTTCTAATTAGAACTGTGCTTTTCCTGATTCATTTGGAGGTGGAGGTGCACCATACCAATTGACTTGGTGTTCAAGCACATGTAGAGGATGACAGAAACAATATTAACCCCTTAGCGCTACAGAACGTAAATCGGGCTGGGAAGCAGTTCCTGAACCAGGTCTCAAGCTTACGTCGTATGGATCGTGCATCTCAGAAATTGAGCCTCCACCATCCGCAGCAGGATCCAGCTGTGACTAACAGCCTCCCACTGCAACAGCATGTGTCGGTGAGAACACTGATCCCCGCTGTTAACCCATTACATGCCACAATGAAATGTTAATTGCAGCATGTAAAGGGTTCATAGAGGAAGGGTGCACCTTCTGTGATGTCATCAGTCCTATATTATGTAATCGCGGAGGGCAGAGGGGTTGACATGGCACACTAGACGCCAGATGAAAATTCCCCAAAATCGTCCCAATCGTATGTCCAAAATAGGTCCCATCACTAAGGAGTTAAGTAATCACAATTTCAGATACATGATTCTACTTAGCCTTAATTATGAAGTAGTGATCTCCTGTCCAACCTCATATGACGGCCCCACATAACTCGAATGTCTTCTGCACCATGTGAATATACTGGGTGGCGTTAATGAAAACTCCTCTCGTGGGCAGCGGGTATTGTGCCCCTCGTATCACTTCTCACTTGTCATATTTTCTCAGGGTGTAATAAAAATAAATGTCTTTATCTTGTTTTACTGGAATTTCAGGATAACTTGGACTGAGCTTCCCCCTTGGACTGAGCTTCCCCCTTGGACTGAAGCCACCATCTTACTAAGTTGCCTGGCAGAAAAAAGAAGCAGACAAATAAAAATATGGTGTTTTCTGAAAATATGCGTGTGATACGTAGACGATGTTTTTCAAATTAGAGAGACCTTCTGTCTGCCAAATGCATCCGGAGCAAATGGATCCTTGGATTTACTTGCGGGTGCGCTGATTGTAGAAGAATTTAAGGCTAATGGATTCGGAGCCTTCGATGTGAGCGAGGGGGTTTTAGAGACGTCTAACTTCTTAAACCGAGTCATCATCTGATGATCAGGTAGAGCGGAAAAGAAACAATAGGATTACCTAGCATGAAACCTTTTCCAATACCTTAGCCAAAAATGGAGCTTTATCCACTTGGGTTTTTTTTAACTAGAGATCAAATGCTTGCTTTTCCGAGGATTTCAATGGGAACAGTGTGTGACCGAGCAGACGGAACAACGACTGGGGCTGACCGAGCTGCATTGGAAGAGCCCTTTGCCTTTACGACATGCTCGTGTTTACTTGGATATGAGCAGCGAGCTCACTTCTAATGTACAAGGAGCCACAGAAGACTTTAGAAGCCTTGCTCTCACACTTAATAAAAGCGGGTTTCCAACAGCTCTCACTCTATTTCACAAACAACAGTAGCTTCCAGTTTTAATATAAGCAGAGCCAATTTTTTATACTCTTTGTGCAATGGGATTTTCCCATATGAACCCTCCCTACTTTAGAGTAGCAGAACCCGGTAAGATTTCCCCAGTGCAGAATTTCTCCTACGGATCTTACGGCTCGAGTTTTCTCAGACCAGACACACTGACTCCAGTCCTCAGTCCCTTTGACATCAGCCAATAGCAAAAAATTGCCTGTTTTTTCTTTCTTTTTTTTTTAAGCAAATCGAGGATACATAGAGTTTTCCCCATTTCCACTTAAGTCTATATTATGTTTCTCTCTACTGGGAGCTCATTAAATTCAATATTAATGTCTGCCTGCTGGAGATGCTGTTTTAATAGTGAACCAAAAGCTGGACATTTCCAGAGGGCGTAAGGACAGATTTATAATACAAAACTTTCACGAGGCTTCGACTCCTCCATAGACGTCTACCCAAAAATGTACAAAAATCTCCCTTTGACAATGTAAAGATAATATTATATTGCGTGTTTATTCTCAGTTAGGATGTTTTTCTTTATTTGGTCGTACGAGTTCTGACAATGAGGGGTTGAGTCATGTCTCCGGATCGGCATCTGTTCTCCAGTAGATGGGTGGTGAAACCTCAGAAATAACAGGCCACAGCTTTAGTATAAAAACTGGATATATCAGCCTTTTATTACAGCACATGCGTGGTCAGCGCTCCATTTATTTCAGTGGGGCTGATAGAATTACTCAAGCAGGTGCCACTCGAGTATCTTGGCAGTCCCATTGGAAGTGAATGGAGAGCTGGTGCGCTTGCATGACCAGCACTTCATCCAGTCTCCGCCTCAATGCACAGGATGCGATAACTGCACAGAAAGGAGGACTGGGACATGCGACCACTGTTTTTTTTAGATCAATTGGGGTCTCAGCAATGGGACTCCCACCAAACAACAAGTTATCCCCTGTCCTGTTAATAGGGAATGACTTGAAATTCTGATGCAACCCCTTTAATGTAACATTAGAAATGTCCATAAATCATAACCTGAAGGGTATCAGTCAGTCTAGGGGGTGTCCTCCCCATCAGGAGTCCAGGCTCTCTCAGAATGGGTGGCAGGAGCTCAGCAGTGGGCCAACAAATGGACACTGAGCTCAGGAACTCAGGAGCTTTTCTGTGCTGGAGACACACCCAGGCAGGTGCTTCTCATTAACCCCTTAACAACCAGCCCATAGTGTTTTTACGTCCTGCCCAAGTGGGCTTTATTCTCTGAGGACATAAAAACATGCTTCCTGCAGAGACTAAAGCCATGTGGGCTCTGGACATGACAGCTCCATGCTGTCGGTGCCCGCAGGTAGCCGTCAGCATGGAGCTGTCATCCTGGGCTGCGGCCCCCCCCCCTCCCCCGGCATTGCGATCGGCACTATCCAATGGATAGCGCCGATCGCAAAAAAGTAAATAAAGCAGTGAAAAAAGATAGATATTCAGCTGCCCTGATGGATCGGATCCATCAGAGCAGCTGAAAATTCTTACCTGGCTTGTCGGCGGTGTCCCCCGGAGATCAGGTCCGGCTGGCGGCCTTCTGCGCATGCGCGCCAGACGATTACGTCAGGCGCATGCGCAGAAGCCCAGGAGCCCCCGGCAAATTCAAAACCTCCTGGCTCCCGGCTCCTGAAGGTAGCCGGGAACCAGGAGGTGTTACCGGGGACTGCGGCGAGCGGTCCCCGGGCCCGCGATCGCCGCTATCCATTGGATAGCGGTGATCGCGAAAAAGTTTAAAAAGTAAAAAAAAAGTGCTAGTTTCACCTCCCCTCATGGATCGGATCCATGAGGGGAGGTGAAAATACTCACCTAAGTCCTCCCCGATGTCCCGATGGTCCGGGACCCGAAGTCCCCCTCTGCGCATGCGCACCCGATGATTGACATCGGGCGCGTGTACAGAGGGGCTTGAGCCCCGGGAAATTCAAAATCCCTCTGCTCCTGGCTGCCATGTGTAGCCAGGAGCAGAGGGATGTCACCAGGGACATGATTACTGTCATCCAATGGATGACAGTGATCATGTAAAGTAAAAAAAAAGTGTGAAAAAGTAAAAAAAAAAGTTAAAAAAGTTTTAAAAAGTTGAAAAAAAAGTTTAAAAAGCGTACGTTTCATCTCCCCTCACGGATCATCCGTGAGCAAGGATGAAAGTACGCACATAAGGCCCCCAGATTTATCTGCGGACCTTACCCCAGCTTCTGCGCACACGCCCATCGCCAAAATGGCGGACGCATGCGCAAAAGCTGTGGATTGCCAGGATAATTGAAAATCTCCCTGCTCCTGGCTACAAAACTGAGCCAAGAGCCTGGAGATTTCACGGGGGGCCGCGGTGAGCGGTTCCTGATCACATGTTCGCCGTTATACAATGGATAATGGCGATCACGTAAAAGTTTTTTTTTTAAATTGAAGTTTTATCTCCCCTCACCGATGCGATCGGTGAGAGGAGATGAAACTTTTTACCGGAGGCCTCCATATTTGCAACCCGACGCGATCCTCATCTGTGAACTTACCCGGATTCTGCACATGCAACCGCCGGGAAAACACCGGACACATGCGCAGGAGTCGGGGAGTCCAGGAAACGTAAAATCTCCTTGCTTCCAGTGACCAACGGTCGCCGAGAGCCTGAAGCAGTGACGGGTGGCCTCGTTGAGCTGTCCCTGGTCACGTGATAAAAAGGTAGCGATCCCCCTTTGGCCGGTCTCACATGACCGGATAGGAATTACGGATTCCGCATGCGTCTGATCCACGGTAATACGCAGATCAATCGCATTGGATTACACAATTCCGCTCACATTAGCGGGTCGGAATTGTGTAATCCACTCGCAGAAAAGAGAACACAGCAGGTTCTATTTTACCGCGGATATCCGCAACATAGAGCCCATTGTGCTCCATTGTCGCGGATATACCCGCTGCCCATACGCAACTACGTTGTATACGGGCTGCGGGTACCCGTGTCATCGCTAAGCAACGGTGCGGGAAATACAAACAAAAAAAAGTACTGCGCATGACCGCCTGTGTGAGTAGGCAGTTATGCGCAGTACATTACGTGGCCGTACGCAGGGTCACACCCGGGCTCAAAGCTGGGATCCGGTGCAGGCCTGCGCAAGTGGATTCTACCTACGGCTGCGTGAGCCCGGCGTTATTCAGACCGCTACCTGTAATACGTAATTTACAAGAAGCCCCGGGAACGCTCGCCTTCCTGCAGTTCCAGGCGCAGCTTGTTGAGCGCCTTCTGTGTGAGACCGCCGCACCTCATCAAGCTTACGAAGACTCACGGAACGCCACTTTTTACACCCCATACCCGCTACTGAGGTCAAGAAATGACCCCCAAAAAGCATGAGAGGAGGGGGATACCGGTTTTATTGCCCCATGGGCCCATTCCAACCAGCCTCCATAATTACCCCTGTCTTCGGAAATACCACACAGTTCACATTATTACTTTTATCTAAGATTTGCAAACGCCAAAAAGGGCGCGGAGTGTGTGGGGGAGGGGAGGAATTTTTAGGGAGTCAATTTTTATTCCGTACAAATGAACAATGGGGCCTTGAATTTATTCAGTTGTGCCCTGAAATCCAATGGGTGCTCCTTCCATTATAGGCCTTGCCATGGGTCCTGTAAGTAAATTAGGGTCACAATGGGTATGTTTCTGAACATGGGACAAATGGGGGGATCCATTTTGGGGTGAACGTCTTCATTCCTATGTACACTGTACAAAAAAACTGTTTTTAAATTTCAAAAATTGCCAAAAAAATTGAAAATCGTAACTTTTTCCTTCTGCTTTGCTTAGATTCATTGAAATACTGTGGGGTCAAAATACGCAGTACACCCCTAGATGAATTTGTTAAGGGGTCTAGTTTTCAAAATGGGGTCACTTGAGGGGGTTCTTTATAGTTTTAGCCGCTCAATGGCTCTATAAGTGGGCAATGGGGCCTGGAATTTATTCAGTTGTACCCTGAAATCCAACGGGTATTCCTTTCATTGTAGGCCTAGCCATGTGTCCTTTAAGTAGATTAGGGCCACAATGGGTATGTTTCTGAACACGGGACAAACAGGGGTATCCATTTTGGGGTGAAAGTCTTCATTTATATGTGTGCTGTACAAAAAAAACTGTTTTTAAATTGACACAATAGCCCAAAAAATGAAAATCGTAATTTTTTCTTACTGCTTTGCTTAGATCTATTCAAAAATTGTAGGGTTAAAATACACAGTACACCCCTAGATAAATTTGTTAAGGGGTCTAGTTTTCAAAATGGGGTAATTTGTGGGGGTTCTTTATGGTTTTGGGCGCTCAAGAACTCTACAAGTGGGCAATGGGGCCTAAAAAGACTTCAAGCAAAATCTATGTTCTGAAAGCCACCGATTACTCTTTTCATTTTGGGCTCTGTTGTGCATCCAGACATAAGATTAGGGCCACAGTGGACATGTCTCTGAACACGGGACAAACAGGGGTATCCATTTCTGGGGTGCAAGTCTTCATTCATATGTGTGCTGTACAAAAAAGCTGTTTTTAAAATGACAGAATTGCCAAAAAAACGAAAATCCAATTTTTTTCCTTTTGCTTGGCTTAAATTCATTCAAAAACTGTGGGGTCAAAATATGCAGTACACCCCTAGATGAATTCCTTAAGGGGTATAGTTTTCAAAATGGGGTCATTTGTGGGGGGGTTTCTATGGTTTTGGGCGCTCAAGAACTCTACATGTGTGCTATGGGGTCTAAAAGGACATCAAGGAAAATTTCTGTTCTGAAAGACACTGACTACTCCTTTCGTTTTGGCCCCCGTTGTGGACTCAGATATAATATTAGGGCCACACGGGAGAAACAGGGGTATCCATTTTGGGGTGTAAATCCTCATTTTCATGTAAACTATAGGAAAAAAATATGTCTTTAAAATTATAGAATTGCAAAAATATGAAATTTTACTTTTTCTCCTCTAAATTGAATTCATTCTTGAAAAAAAACGGTGGGGTCAAAATACTCACAACACCACTTAGTGAATACACAAAGGGGTGTAGTTTTTAAAATGGGGTCATTTGTGGGGGTGTCTATTATTTTGACACTCATGAGCCTTTCCAATCTTGGCTTGGTGTAGGAAAACAAAGTGTTTCTCAAAATGCTAATAAGTAATGTTAAATTTGTACGTCTCCTAAATGGTTAAAAAAAACCGAAAGTTTTTCCAATGTGCGCCCAAAATAAAGTAAACGGGTGGAAATATAAATCTTAGCAAATTTTCTATATTATGTTTGCACATATTTAAGATATTGCAGTTGGAAATGTGAAAAAATGACGATTTTTTCAAAATTTTCCCAGTTTTGGCGCTTTTAATAAATAAACACAAATTCTATCGGTCTATTTTTTCCGCCTAAATGAAGTACAACATGTGGCGAAAAAACAATGTCAGAATCGCTTGGATATGCAAAACCTTTCTGGTGTTTTTCCATGTTAAAGTGACACATGTCAGATTTGCAAAATTTGGCCTGGTCATTAAGGCGCAAACAGGCTTGGTCACTAACGGGTTAATGGGCAGAAAACATCCTTTTTCTGCCAAAGCTGTTCTAACGTAACCTGCTGTCAAGTCCCCTAATGATCATCTCTGGTACTGCACTACTATAGAGTCTTCAAATAAGTGGTTGAATGTCTTGCTTTTGAGATTATCGACTTGGAATAGATGATGCCATGAAATACTAGAGATGAGCGAGCACCAAAATGTTCGGGTGTTCGTTATTCGAAACGAACTTCCCGCGATGTTCGAGGGTTCGTTTCGAATAACGAACCCCATTGAAGTCAATGGGCGACCCGAGCATTTTTGTATTTCGCCGATGCTCGCTAAGGTTTTCATGTGTGAAAATCTGGGCAATTCAACAAAGTGATGGGAACGACACAGAAACGGATAGGGCAGGCGAGGGGCTACATGTTGGGCTGCATCTCAAGTTCCCAGGTCCCACTATTAAGCCACAATACAGGCAAGAGTGCCCCCCCCCCCCCTCCCAACAACTTTTACTTCTGAAAAGCCCTCATTAGCATGGCATACCTTTGCTAAGCACCACACTACCTCCAACACAGCACAATCACTGCCTGGATGACACTCCGCTGCCACTTCTCCTGGGTTACATGCTGCCCAACCCCCCCCTCCCCCCACAGCGCACACCAAAGTGTCCCTGCGCAGCCTTCAGCTGCCCTCATGCCACACCACACTCATGTCTATTTAGAAGTGCGTCTGCCATGAGGAGGAACCGCAGGCACACACTGCAGAGGGTTGGCACGGCTAGGCAGCGACCCTCTTTAAAAGGGGCGGGGCGATAGCCCACAATGCTGTACAGAAGCAATGAGAAATATAATCCTGTGCCACCGCCATCAGGAGCTGCACACGTGGGCATAGCAATGGGGAACCTATGTGTCACACACTATTCATTCTGTCAAGGTGTCTGCATGCCCCAGTCAGACTGGTAATATGTACCTTAACAGTAACCGCGTTGGTGGTAATGTTGTGGTGACTGCGGACCTAGTAGCACGGTTGTATTTTGTTGGTTTTCGGAATGCGGCCAGGATTAAGTGGACCGTGGCGGGGGGATGGTGGGGGGGGCTCTCTTGTTGTGTCGGTAAAGGTGAAATTCTTGGACTGCCACCAGACGAACCAATGCAAAGGCATTTGCCAAGAATGTTTTCCCTGTTGGAGGAGGAGGGGGATGTTTTTGAGGCACTACGTGTCCTCTCCACGTGTCCGTGGTTATATGCACCTTAACAGTAACCGCGTTGGTGGGAAATGGCCTCGCCACCATCATGTCTTTGGGAAGCCTCTGTTTCCACACCCCAGAGACATACCATTAGCAGCGGTATAGGCAGAGCCCATAATTCCTAACATTTCAGCCGTAGCATTAGGACAGGCCCCACTAACATATCAGTAGCAGCATTATAGGAGGAGCGCAGTCTTCGTTCCATGTCAGCAATAGTAGCACTCAAGACAGGCCCCAGTAACAATTCCAAAGCAGCAGTATAGCGGGAGCGCAGTCTTCGTTCCATGTCAGCAATAGTAGCACTCAAGACAGGCCCCAGTAACAATTCGGAAGCAGCAGTATAGTGGGAGCGCAGTCTTAGTTCCATTTCAGTAGCCTTAGTATAGCCAAGGCCCAAGTTACATTTATGTAGCTAAAGTGTAGGCCAACCCCACACACCTTTCTGTACCATGAGTGCAGGCGAAGAACATACAAATTGCTATGATTACACTGTAGGTGAGGGCCCCAAAAAATTGGTGTACCAACAGTACTAATGTACCTCAGTAAAAATTGGCCATGCCCAACCAAGATGGCAGGTGAATCGCTTTGGTTAATGTGGCTTAAGTGGTAACTAGGCCTGGAGGCAGCCCAGTGTAACGAAAAATTGGTTCAAGTTAAAGTTCCAACACTTTTAAGCGCATTGAAACGTATAAAAATTGTTCAGAAAAATTATTTGAGTGAGCCTTGGGGCCCTAAGAAAAATTGCCCGTTCGGCGTGATTACGTGAGGTTTCAGGAGGAGGAGCAGGAGGAGGAGGAGGAATATTAGACACAGATTGATGAAGCAGAAATGTCCCCGTTTTGGATGGTGAGAGAGAACGTAGCTTCCATCCGCGGGTGCAGCCTACGTATTGCTTACGTATCGCTGCTGTCCGCTGGTGGAGAACAGAAGTCTGGGGAAATCCAGCCTTTGTTCATCTTGATGAGTGTTAGCCTGTCGGCACTGTCGGTTGACAAGCGGCTACGCTTATCTGTGATGATTCCCCCAGCCGCACTAAACACCCTCTCCGACAAGACGCTAGCCGCAGGACAAGCAAGCACCTCCAGGGCATACAGCACGAGTTCAGGCCACGTGTCCAGCTTCGACACCCAGTAGTTGTAGGGGGCAGAGGCGTCACCGAGGATGGTCGTGCGATCGGCTACGTACTCCCTCACCATCCTTTTACAGTGCTCCCACCGACTCAGCCTTGACTGGGGAGCGGTGACACAGTCTTGGTGGGGAGCCATAAAGCTGGCCAGGCCCTTAAAGACTGTTGCACTGCCTGGGATGTACATGCTGCTCGATCTCCGCACCTCCCCTGCTACCTTGCCCTCGGTACTGCGCCTTCTGCCACTAGCGCTGTCGGCTGGGAATTTTACCATCAGCTTGTCCACAAGGGTCCTGTGGTATAGCAACACTCTCGAACCCCTTTCCTCTTCGGGAATGAGAGTGGGCAGGTTCTCCTTATAGCGTGGGTCGAGCAGTGTGTACACCCAGTAATCCGTCGTGGCCAGAATGCGTGTAACGCGAGGGTCACGAGAAAGGCATCCTAACATGAAGTCAGCCATGTGTGCCAGGGTACCTGTACACAACACATGGCTGTCTTCACTACGAAGATCACTGCCAGGATCCTCCTCCTCCTCCTCCTCCTCAGGCCATACACGCTGAAAGGATGACAGGCAATCAGCCGGTGTACCGTCAGCAGCGGCCCAAGCTGTCTCTTCCCCCTCCTCCTCATCCTCCTCATGCTCCTCCTCCTCCTGTACGCGCTGAGAAATAGACAGGAGGGTGCCCTGACTATCCAGCGGCATACTGTCTTCCACCGCCCCCGTTTCCGAGCGCAAAGCAGCTGCCTTTATGGTTTGCAGGGAATTTCTCAAGATGCATAGCAGAGGAATGGTGACGCTAATGATTGTAGCATCGCCGCTCACCACCTGGGTAGACTCCTCAAAATTACCAAGGACATGGCAGATGTCTGCCAACCAGGCCCACTCTTCTGAAAGGAATTGAGGAGGCTGACTCCCACTGCGCCGCCCATGTTGGAGTTGGTATTCGACTATAGCTCTACGCTGTTCATAGAGCCTGGCCAACATGTGGAGCGTAGAGTTCCACCGTGTGGGCACGTCGCACAGCAGTCGGTGCACTGGCAGCTTAAAGTGATGTTGCAGGGTGCGCAGGGTGGCAGCGTGCGTGTGGGACTTGCGGAAATGTGCGCAGAGCCGGCGCACCTTTACGAGCAGGTCTGACAAGCGTGGGTAGCTTTTCAGAAAGCGCTGAACCACCAAATTAAAGACGTGGGCCAGGCATGGCACGTGCGTGAGGCTGCCGAGCTGCAGAGCCGCCACCAGGTTACGGCCGTTGTCACACACGACCATGCCCGGTTGGAGGCTCAGCGGCGCAAGCCAGCGGTCGGTCTGCTGTGTCAGACCCTGCAGCAGTTCGTGGGCCGTGTGCCTCTTATCGCCTAAGCTGAGTAGTTTCAGTACGGCCTGCTGACGCTTGCCCACCGCTGTGCTGCCACACCGCGCGACACCGACTGCTGGCGATGTGCTGCTGCTGCTGACACATCTTGATTGCGAGACAGAGGAGGAGGAGGGTGCTTTAGTGGAGGAAGCATACACCTCCGCAGATACCAGCACCGAGCTGGGGCCCGCAATTCTGGGGGTGGGTAGGACGTGAGCGGTCCCAGGCTCTGACTCTGTCCCAGCCTCCACTAAATTCACCCAATGTGCCGTCAGGGAGATATAGTGGCCCTGCCCGCCTGTGCTTGTCCACGTGTCCGTTGTTAAGTGGACCGTGGCAGTAACCGCGTTGGTGAGGGCGCGTACAATGTTGCGGGAGATGTGGTCGTGCAGGGCTGGGACGGCACATCGGGAAAAGTAGTGGCGACTGGGAACTGAGTAGCGCGGGGCCGCTGCCTCCATGATACTTTTGAAGGACTCCGTTTCCACAACCCTATACGGCAGCATCTCAAGGCTGATGAATTTTGCTATGCGGACGGTTAACGTTTGAGCGTGCGGGTGCGTGGCGGCGTACTTGCGCTTGCGCTCCAACAGTTGCGCAAGCGACGGCTGGACGGTGCGCTGAACTACACTGGTGGATGGGGCCGAGGACAGCGGAGGTGAGGGTGTGGGTGCAGGCCATGAGGCGGTAGTGCCCGTGTCCTGAGAGGGGGGTTGCATCTCAGTGGCAGGTTGGGGCACAGGGGGAGAGGCAGGGGTGCAAACCGGAGGTGCTGAACGGCCTTCGTCCCACCTTGTGGGGTGCTTGGCCATCATATGTCTGCGCATGGTGGTGGTGGTGAGGCTGTTGGTGTTGGCTCCCCGGCTGAGCTTTGCGCGACAAAGGTTGCACACCACTGTTCGTCGGTCGTCAGGCGTCTCTGTGAAAAACTGCCAGATCTTAGAGCACCTCGGCCTCTGCAGGGTGGCATGGCGCGAGGGAGCGCTTTGGGAAACAGTTGGTGGATTATTCGGTCTGGCCCTGCCTCTACCCCTGGCCACCGCACTGCCTCTTGCAACCTGCCCTGCTGATGCCCTTGCCTCCCCCTCTGAAGACCTGTCCTGAGTAGGCGTTGCACACCAGGTGGGGTCAGTCACCTCATCGTCCTGCTGCTGTTCCTCCGAATCCTCTGTGCGCTGCTCCCTTGGACTTACTGCCCTTACTACTACCTCACTGCAAGACAACTGTGTCTGATCGTCATCGTCCTCCTCACCCACAGAAAGTTGTTGAGACAGTTGGCGGAAGTCCCCAGCCTCTTCCCCCGGACCCCGGGAACTTTTGAATGGTTGGGCATCAGTGACGATAAACTCCTCTGGTGGGAGAGGAACCGCTGCTGCCCAATCTAAGCAGGGGCCCGAGAACAGTTCCTGGGAGTGTTCCCGCTCCTGAGCAGGTGTCATTGTAGTGGAGTGAGGAGGCTGGGAGGAAGGAGGAGCAGCAGACAGAGGATTCGGATTTGCAGCAGTGGACGGCGCAGAACTGCGGGTTGACGATAGGTTGCTCGAAGCACTTTCTGCCATCCAGGACAGGACCTGTTCACACTGCTCATTTTCTAATAACCGTCTCCCGCGTGGACCCATTAATTGGGCGATGAATGTGGGGACACCAGAAACGTGCCTCTCTCCTAATCGCGCAGCAGTCGGCTGCGACACACCTGGATCAGGAGCTCGGCCTGTGCCCACACCCTGACTTGGCCCTCCGCGTCCTCGGCCGCGTCCACGTCCTCTAGGCCTACCCCTACCCCTCAGCATGCTGTATTACCAGTGATTTGATTTCACAGGCAGGAAATAAATTGGCGCAAGACTGCAGGCCAAATATAATTTTTTCCCTTTTTTGAAAACGAAAGGCCCCACTGCCTCTAGTGAATGAATAATCTAAGTTTAATAACTGTGCTGTGGCCCTGCTAATGTGGCACAGAACTTGAGGGTAGCAGAGTTATTATAACTCTGGCAGAGCAGGTATTTTTTTTCCAAATTAAGGAAAGCAAATGGCGAAGCCAGCAGTAAAGCGTAGCTGGGTGCGTATGATTTTTAAACATTGCACACGCAGCCGACACGTGTCCACAGCCCTTAGGACGGACAGAGGCAGGTCAAATAGAATTTTTTTCACTTGTTTTACAAGCAAAAGGCCGTACTGCGTATATTCAATGAATAATAACTGTGTTGTGGCCCTGCCTACACAATTCTTTCCCTGTAGTATCAATGGAGGGTGCAATGCTCTGCAGAGGCGATTTTGAGAAGAAATAAAAATGCAGCACAGCTAACAGCAGCCTGGACAGTACTGCACACGGATAAATATGGCCCTAGAAAGGACCGTTGAGGTTCTTGAAGGCTACACTCACTCCTAACACTCTCCCTGCCTATGCAGCACTTCTGTCCCTAATGCCGGGTGCAACGCTCTGCAGAGCTGATTTTGAGAAAAAAAAAAATTGCCACTGCTAACAGCAGCCAACACACAGCTATCAGTGGCCCTAATAAGGACCTTTGGGGGGTCTTGAAGCCTACACTAACTACCAATTCTTTCCCTACAGCAGCTCCGGTACAAAGAGCACTGTCCCTCATCTAACTCACACCGCATCTGAGGCGAGCCGCGGGAGGGGCCGACTTTTATATTCGGCGGACACCTGATCTTCCCAGCCACTCACAGCAGGGGGGTGGTATAGGGCTTGAACGACGCAGGGGGAAGTTGTAATGCCTTCCCTGTCTTTCAATTGGCCAGAAAAGCGCGCTAACGTCTCAGGGAAGGAAGTGAAAGTAACCAGAACACCGCATGGTGTTCGTTACGAATAACGAACATCCCGAACACCCTAATATCCGCACGGATATCAAGTTCGGACGAACACGTTCGCTCATCTCTATGAAATACTATTGGGATATATGCAGCCACTGATCGATGGGCTTGTAAGGGTTCTCATTCAGGGTGTAATATCACAGTTAAGATTAGACAAATGACTCAAAAAGATTCCAAAAGAAAGGGGGGAAAGGATTTTTTTTATTTACAAAGCACCAACTTAGGGCGCCCACCCACTGGCGATTTTTTTTTCTTTGCGTTTTGCGTTTTTTCTCAAGAGCAATTAGAATTGAATGTACTCCTGTCCACTGGCGTTTTTTTTTTGCGGTGCGTTGCGATTTTTAACATAGGAACTGTCAGTTGCATATGTGTCCTTATTTATCTCCTAATGCACTCATGAATGTCAATGGAAATTAATGGAAAAGGCGCGAAAAAGCCGCGAAAATGCCGCGAAAACGCCGCAAAAAACGCCGCGAAAAACGCGCCGAAAACGCTGCGTTTTTCACGCACGAAAATCGCAAACGCCAGTGGGTGGGCGCCCTTATGCCGCAGCACTTTCAGGTAATCTATTTATTACCTTCCAGCAAGCTGGGTGCTCATTTTACCGACCTCGGAAGGATGGAAGGCAAAGTCAACCTTGAGCCGGCTACCTGAACCAGCGGGGATTGAACTCGCAACCTTCAGGTCGTGAGCGAGAGCTTAGGACTACATTTCTGCTGCCTTAACACTCTGCGCCACACGAGGCCCAAAAAGACTCCTGAACCAATTGATTCAATATGAAGCAAATCATTAGTTACAGTAAAGGGTGAACCTAGCCTCTCTGCTGTCTGAGGTGGACTATAGGAAGGCACTCCCATCCAGGGGTGCAACGGCCATGAGGCAAGTTGGGCCACTCATTTGAGGCAGTGCCAGCTTGTGGTAAGTGAGGTTTGTTATGGAGGCCAGAGCTTACAGATAGCAGGTGCAATGTCAGTGTGAAGTGTTTGTAAGCAACCAGCCAGGATAAGCTACGACTACAGAGCACTAAGTGCAGCATGTGGGTTGTAGTTGCAGCCTGGGGATTTTTGAAGGCTCCAGGGCTTGCCATATGTGCCTCCCCAGTAGGCTGCTGGTAAAAGTACAATATACTGCAGTACAGAAGTATTGCAGTATGTAGTACAAGCATTCAGAAGATCACAAATTCAAGTCCCCTATACAGACTAAAAACTGAAAATACGTTTATGACCATTTTTATAACAATTAAAAATACTAAAATATCTCATTATGTATATTGCACAGTAAATGCCATAAAGACACGATTCCAGAATTGCATTTTGAGCACCCCTTTGGCCCCAAAAAGAAATAGGAATAAAAAGTGATCAAAAAGTAGAAGCACCTTTAGCTGTAGCACCGCCCCCTTTGTGAAGATTGCAGGTGCCGCCTGAGGCTACAGGCTCAAGTTGCCTCATGATGGTTGCAGTGCAAAGTGTGGTCAGAAGATAACTCTTGGTGACTAGTATAGGGTTGTGTATGCCGACCTGAGATCTGATGATGTCACTGCGCTGTAGTAAGACTGCTGATCCTGTATTTACTGATGCGCACCACTAGCAGTTGTGGACTCCAACGAGAAAGTAATTTGTAATAGATACAAGGAGACATCTTAGCTTCATGTAGGTATGTTATTCTGCATCATCCTAGTATTGAACACTTCAAATTATTTTTTGCTGTGGCTTATTTTGGTCAGTAGATGTAATCTGGATCACTTCTGGTCATTGCCTTTAGATACATAGCTTACCATTGTACCATTTGGTGATGAAAAGAAAAAGCAATTACAGTAAGGTCCATCACCACAAGAGATGTTCATTGCTGTACATAGATCAAGTCCTAAGGGAGTGGAAGAGCTCATTTCCTTCACCGCTCTTCACATTTCACATTGAAAGCATCCTTAGCATTGACCTCAAAGCTCCATTCACTTTCTAAGATGCGGGTATGTGTCTTGCAGCTGCTTGTCAATGGTAACCCTTTGCATGCAGTTCTCTATAGATGGTTCTGGTCCTTTTGAATGTTCCAATGGCTGGTGAGACCTTCTGAGTGAGTGTGTCAGCAGACAATGTGTGTGATGCGTTCTTTATCCACACCCTGTCAGTTTACGGCACCGCACACACCGGATGGTCTCCATCTTCAATTAACATGGCCAACAGTGGACTCTGGAAGGTCTAAAAATGCTGCGATGTCCCGTTCTGATTGGTTGGTAACATCCCACCACCAGACCCCATTGTCAGCTCTACACCTGGTGACATCTCACCACCAGACCTCATTGTCAGCTCTACACCTGGTGACATGTCACCACCAGAGCCCGGTGTCAGCTCTATACCTGGTGACATCCCACCATCAGACCCCATTGTCAGCACTACACCTGGGGAAATCCCACCACCAGACCCAGTTGTCAGCTCTACACCTGGTGACATCCCACCACCAGACCCCATTGTCAGCTCTGCACCTGGTGACATCTCACCACCAGACCTCATTGTCAGCTCTACACCTGGTGACCTTCTCCCACCAGACCCCGTTGTCAGCTCTTCACCTAGTGACATCCAACCGCCTGACCCCATTGTCAGCTCTATACCTGGTGACATCCCACCGGCAGACCACTATTGTCAGCTCTAAACCTTGTGACACCCCCCACCACCAGACCCCATTGTCAGCTCTACACCTGGTGACATCTTCCAAAAGACCCCATTATCAGCTCTACACCTGGTGACATCTCACCACTAGACCCCATTGTCAGCTCTACACCTGGTAACATACCCCCACCAGACCCTGTTGTCAGCTCTACACCTGGTGACATCCCACCACCAGACCCCGTTGTATGCGCCACATCTGGTGACATCCCACCACCAGACCCCGTTGTCAGCTCTACACCTGGTGACATTCTCCCACCAGACCCCATTGTCAGCTCTACACCTAGTGACATCCAACTGCCTGACCCCATTGTCAGCTCTACACCTGGTGACATCCCACCACCAGACCCCGTTGTCAACTCTACATCTGGTAACATCCCCCACCAGACCCCGTTGTCAGCTCTACACCTGGTGACATCCCACCATCAGACCCCATTGTCAGCTCTACACCTGGTAACATCCCCCACCAGACCCTGTTGTCAGCTCTACACCTGGTGACATCCCCCACCAGACCCTGTTGTCAGCTCTACACCTGGTGACATCCCACCACCAGACCCCATTGTCAGCTCTACACCTGGTGACATCCAACCGCCTAACCCCATTGTCAGCTCTACACCTGGTGACATCCCACCACCAGACCCCATTGTCAGCTCTGCACCTGGTGACATCCCACCACCAGACCCCGTTGTCAACTCTACATCTGGTAACATCTCCCACCAGACCCCGTTGTCAGCTCTACACTTAGTGACATCCAACCGCCTGACCCCATTGTCAGCTCTACACCTGGTGACATTCTCTCACCAGACCCCATTGTCAGCTCTACACCTGGTAACATACCCCCACCAGACCCCGTTGTCAGCTCTACACCTGGTGACATCCCACCTCCAGACCCCGTTGTCTGCGCCACACCTGGTGACATCCCACCACCAGAACCCGCTGTCAGCTCTACACCTGGTGACATGCCCCCGCCAGACTCTGTTGTCAGCTCTACTCCTGGTGGCATCTGATGGTGTCTGTACTAGGATATGCCTGTATGATACTCTTGTTCATACCTAATGCTCATACATGTGCATATCGCCTTTGCTTGACATCATAGGACTGGTTTTACAACATCGTGTATCTTCATTTAGTATTTTATATAATTTTAGAGCAATCTAAATCTCTGTAAATGTGAGCTGTAGATTGGGGAATCTTCGGCGTTGACTATAGTTGCTCGGGTGAAGGACACATCTTGTTGGGTTGTTTAGATTAGCATGTAGCTATGTATTTTGATTGACATAAATACTTCGCCATGCGTCTGATTCTAGGCATTTTCTTTCAGGAACAGTCCAGCAGATGAAACAGAACCCCGTACAATGACTTAACCATCCACACGCAGACCTGCATTAGGTGCTGCTGATGCTTTTGTGAAGCTGAAATAAAGATATGACATCTGCCCATAAACAAACCTCCTGTTATTGGATGATGCTCCTGTCACTTTTATGCGGTGTGATTAGAGTAGTCCCTCCCGGTGGGATTACACTTGTGTTTGGCTGTAGACATGTCTCATTTCTACTGCATTCTCCAAAACAAAAGAATTCTAAGGTGGAGTCAAGTTCTACCTCAACAACAACCATGGCTAGTATCTAGAAGGGATCAAGAACATGACCTCTGATTTTCATTGGAGGCATATGGAGAAAATTATTGCATTATGTTCCATCACATGCAATATTATACAAGTATTCTATCCTAGAAACATTGCTGGAGAATTTGGGGAGGCACCATGCAGGAAATCATGGAGTGCCTAAAACCCCAACATAAGGAAAAGCTTTAAACTGTGGAGGATGGGAATTAATCTGGTCGTCCGGTAGAGCATTCCACAAGACTAGTGCAGCTCAAGAAAAATGTTGGAGACGTCAGTGAGAGGTTTGAATTCTGGAGGCTGTTGTTCATAGATCGCTGGCAGAACAGAGTGCGGGTAGGGTGGTAGACAGAGATGAAGGAAGAGATTTTGGAAGGTGCCGCATTGTCGAGGGCTTTAAAGGTAAGAGTTAGACTATCTTCACATTTACATCAAAAGCTCTATATGTGAAGTTTTTAAGCACTAAACATGGAACTTCAGACAAACAAGGAATCGGATTCAAAATCATCCAACCATTTCTAGTTCTAACAATGCAATAAATCAGACTGTTGGCCTGGCTATATGACTAGGGAACTATTGACTGAGGGCTCTTACCCACTTGCGTTTTTTTAATACTGCGACATCACTGCGTTTTTTTAACGGGATTGTCAATGGGACTTTCTAATGTTAAAAACGCACAAAAATCACAAAGCACAAACTTGCGATGCATTTTTAACATTAGAAAGTCCCATTGCAATCTCATTAAAAAAACACAGCGATATCGCAGTGTTAAAAGACTGCAAGTGGGCGGGAGCCCTTAGATAGGTGTACTGTGGCCTGGACACCAGCCTTGTCGGGATTCTAACCCAGAGACTGCTGTGTCCCACGTAGGTGGCTCTTCTCCTTGGGGTACTGGTCTTGCTCCTTTGCCAAATCCATTGTTTAGGTCCTTGCAATTTGAGTTCCAGGCCTTATCTTCCTGTCCACTCTTGGAATTCCTATGAAAGCCCAGCCCATCCACTTCGTTCTTGTGAAATGATTGTGTTTTTGTCTTAGTCAGGCTCAGCTGCCGTCCTCGACAACAGCTGCTATTATCTGTGTACTGCCCACTGGCTGATTCTTGACTACGCTTGTCTTAATCCTACCAACATTACTGTGCATTAGGCCTGAAAGCTGGCATTAACATCATGTATTTTTGTAAGCCATTGAAGGTCTCATGTCTACAAGATTACTTCGCTTCCACTACTGAGAACAATCATACTTTGCTCTACTGGTGACACGGGACCGAACCCCATTTTTTTTTTTTTCGTTTTTCCTATGAACTGAACTCTGGCTTAGTCCTGACCTCTGCCTGATGCCACCCAAAACTGCTACAGCAAATTGCAGAGGGTCTCACGGTGCTGGTGGATTAGGAGACGGAACACTTGTTTCAGTAAAAAATAAGAGTCTTTACTTGACAGCGGAATCAGTGGAACCGTCACTTTAACTTCGCAGTCAGTTTCAGAACTTTACAACACAGTTTCAAATATTTCGGCAATGCTGACTCTACCACTTAACAGCACTGTCCCGAGTTGTTAGCCCATGCCGCATCAGGTCTCAGTCTCTTCATAGAGTCTCAGGCTTTTTGGTTACTCACAATGGCAGAACGTAAAAAGACTATTGGGCCGTCATTAAGGGGTTAAGGGAAAAAAATTCCCTCCTGACTACAGTCTGACAAATGGAATAATCCCCGGATCACCAACCCTTCTGAAGTTGTTAATGATTATAACATATAATATTGTATCGCTCAAGAACTCCCCTCTTGTACTCATATATCGAATTTGTCATCACCACGTCCTCAAGCTGAGAGTCCCATAGTCTCACTGCTCTTACAGTAAAGAACCCCCTCCTTTTCTCTAGACATAGAGGGTTACCCTTTGTTCCAGTCCTGGGTAAAATAGATGATAGAAGAGATCTCTGTAGTGATCCCTGATATATTATATACAGTTATTAGAGCGCCCCCTTGTTACAGTCCTGGGTATAATAGATGATGGGAGAGATCTCTGTACTGACTCCTGACATATCTATACATAGTTATTAGAGTGCCCCCTTGTTACAGTCCTGGGTATAATAGATGATGGGAGAGATCTCTGTACTGACCCCTGATATATCTATACATAGTTATTAGAGCGCCCCCTTGTTACAGTCCTGGGTGTAATAGATGATGGGAGAGATCTCTGTACTGACCACTGATATATCTACACATAGTTATTAGAGCGCACGCTTGTTACAGTCCTGGATATAATAGATGATAGGAGAGATCTCTGTACTCACCCCTGATATATCTACACATAGTTATTAGAGCGCGCCCTTGTTACAGTCCTGGGTATAATAGATGATCGGAGAGATCTCTGTACTGACCCCTGATATATCTATACATAGTTATTAGAGCGCCCTCTTGTTACAGTCCAGGGTATAATAGATGATGGGGGAGATCTCTGTACTGACCCCTGATATATCTATACATAGTTATTAGAGCGCCCCCTTGTTACAGTCCAGGGTAAAATAGATGATGGGGGAGATCTCTGTACTGACCCTGATATAGCTATACATAGTTATTAGAGCGCACGCTTGTTACAGTCCAGGGTATAATAGATGATGGGGGAGATCTCTGTACTGACCCCTGATATATCTATACATAGTTATTAGAGCGCCCCCTTGTTACAGTCCAGGGTAAAATAGATGATGGGGGAGATCTCTGTACTGACCCCTGATATATTATACATAGTTATTAGAGCGCCCTCTTGTTACAGTCCTGGGTGTAATAGATGATGGGAGAGATCTCTGTGTTGACCCCTGATATATTTATACATAGTTATTAGAGCGCCCGCTTGTTACAGTCCTGGGTATAATAGATGATGGAAGAGATCTCTGTACTGACCGCTGATATATCTATACATAGATATTAGAACGCCCTCTTGTTACAGTCCGGGGTATAATAGATGATGGGAGAGATCTCTGTACTGATCCCTGATATATCTATACATAGTTATTAGAGTGCCCCCTTGTTACAGTCCTGGGTATAATAGATGATGGAAGAGATCTCTGTACTGACCCCTGATATATCTATACATAGTTATTAGAGCGCCCTCTTGTTACGGTCCGGGGTATAATAGATGATGGGAGAGATCTCTGTACTGACCCCTGATATATCTATACATAGTTATTAGAGCGCCCTCTTGTTACAGTCCAGGGTATAATAGATTATGGGGGAGATCTCTGTACTGACCCCTGATATATTATACATAGTTATTAGAGCGCCTACTTGTTACAGTCCCGGGTATAATAGACGATGGGAGAGATCTCTGTACTGACCCCTGATATATTATACATAGTTATTAGAGCGCCCTCTTGTTACAGTCCTGGGTGTAATAGATGATGGGAGAGATCTCTGTGTTGACCCCTGATATATCTATACATAGTTATTAGAGCGCCCACTTGTTACAGTCCTGGGTATAATAGATGATGGTAGAGATCTCTGTACTGCCCCCTGATATATCTATACATAGTTATTAGAGCGCCCCCTTGTTACAGTCCAGCGTTTAATAGATGATGGGAGAGATCTCTGTACTCACCCCTGATATATCTATACATAATTATTAGAGCGCCCCCTTGTTACAGTCCTGGGTATAATAGATGATTGGAGAGATCTCTGTACTGACCCTTGATGTATTTATGCATAGTTATTAGAGCGCCCCCTTGTTACAGTCCTGGGTATAATAGATGATTGGAGCGATCTCTGTACTGACCCTTGATGTATGTATACATAGTTATTAGAGCGCCCCCTTGTTACAGTCCTGGGTATAATAGATGATGTGAGAGATCTCTGTACTGACCCCTGATATATCTATACATAGTTATTGGAGCGCCCCCTTGTTACAGTCCTGGGGACAATAGATGATGGGGGAGATCTGTGTACTGACCCCTGATATATATAGTTATTAGAGCGCCCCCTTGTTACAGTCCTGGATATAATAGATGATGTGAGAGATCTCTGTACTGTCCCCTGATATATCTATACATAGTTATTAGAGCGCCCGCTTGTTACAGTCCTGGATATAATAGATGATGGGAGAGATCTTTGTATTCACCCCTGACATATCTATACATAGTTATTAGAGCGCCCCCTTGTTACAGTCCTGGATATAATAGATGATGGGAGAGATCTCTGTACTGACCCCTGATATATCTATACATAGTTATTAGAGCACCCCCTTGTTACAGTCCTGGGTATAATAGATGATGGGAGAGATCTCTGTACTGACCCCTGATATATCTGTACACAGTTATTAGAGCGCCCCCTTGTTACAGTCCTGGGTATAATAGATGATGGAAGAGATCTCTATACTGACCCCTGATATATCTATACATAGTTATTAGAGTGCACGCTTGTTACAGTCCTAGGTATAATAGATGAAAGGAGAGATCTCTGTATTGTCCCCTGATATATCTATACATAGTTATTAGAGCGCCCCTTTATTACAGTCCTGGGTATAATAGATGATGGGAGAGATCGCTGTACTGACCCTGATATATTTTACATGGTTATTAGAGTGCCCCCTTGTTACAGTCCTGGATATAATAGATGATGTGAGAGATCTCTGTACTGTCCCCTGATATATCTATACATAGTTATTAGAGCGCCCCCTTGTTACAGTCCTGGATATAAATAGATGATGGGAGAGATCTCTGTACTGACCCCTGATATATCTATACATAGTTATTAGAGCGCCCCCTTGTTACAGTCCTGGGTATAATGGATGATGTGAGAGATCTCTGTACTGACCCTTGATGTATTTATACATAGTTATTAGAGCGCCCCCTTGTTACAGTCCTGGGTATAATAGATAATGGGAGAGATCTCTGTACTGACCACTGATATATAATACATAGTTATTAGGTCTCCTCTCAGCCGTCTTTTTCTAAACTAAATAACCCCAATTTTGATCATCTCTTCGGGTATTGAAGTCCTCTAATTCCGTTTATTACTTTAGTTGCCCGCCTTTGTACCCTCTCAAGCTCTGATATGTCCTTCTTGAGTACCGCTGCCCCAAACTGTCCACAATATTCCATGTGTGGTCTGACCAGTGACTTGTAAAGAGGAAGAACAATGTTCTCGTCATGCGCCCCTAGACCTCTTCTGATGTACTCTATGATCCTATTTGCTTTGACAGCAGCTGCAGTTAAGGTAATGGCGACATGTATTTCCTCTGCCCATGTACAGAACCTTACATTTTTAGTGTTACCCCTCATCTGTCACGTTTCTGCCCCCAACTTATCCAGATCCTCTTGCAATCGCATTCTGTCCTCTTGTGTTAATTACTTTTTTTTTTTTTTACATCAGAAAATGCACATCGAAATGAGAACCATAGACAGTCAGTGTAATGCCATCACCAAATGGCGAAAAAATAGGGCACACAACTAATACTGTGGTGAACCCAGAATGAAACAGCTCCCCATTTATAGAAATGGGTATAAATATACTAAATCCTGTGGACAGAGGAGTATATTTTATTACACAGCCTGAAACTGAACTAAGGGGAAACAATAGGGGCTGAAAATAAATAATACAGTAACAGTGACCCCTCCAATACTGCCCCCTGTGGTACCCCACTAGTAACGGTGACCCCTCCAATTCTGCCCCCTGTGGTACCCCACTAGTAACAGTGACCCAATCAGAGTATGTACAAGTAATAACCCCCCTCTGCTTTCTATCACTGACCAGTCACTTACACACATTCTCACCCAGACCAAGCATTCTCATTTTATATACCAACCTTTATTGCGGCACACTATTAAATGCTCTGGAAAAGTCCAGATCCACAAGATCCAGTGACTCCTCAGTCCATTCTAGAACTTACCTCCTCATAGAAGCTGATCAGGTTGGTGTGGCAGGTGCGATCTCTCATAAACCTGCGCTGATACAGAGTTATACAGCTATTTTCCTTGAGGTCCTCCAGGATGGCATCTCTTAGAAACCTCTCAAACATTGTACCCATTATAAAAGTCAGACTCCTTTTTGAATATCGGCACCACATTGGCTACGCGCCATTTCAGTGGAACTGACCCCGCCACTATAGAATCCTTAAATACAAGAAACTGAGGTCTGTGTATCACAATACTTAATTCCCTTAAAAACCGGGTGTATGCCATCGGGATCCGGTGATTTGCCTATTGTAATCTTATTAAGATGGCTCTGCACTTTTTCCTGGGTCAGACTGGTGACATTTAGTGGAGAGTTTACTTTATCACTCTGCATCTCATCTGACATTTCATTTTCATCTGTGAATACACTGGAGAAGAGGTTATTTAACAGATTTGTTTTCTCCTCATCACCCTCTACAATTTCTCCTACATTATTTATTAAAGGCCAACACTCAGTATGAATCTTTTTACTATTTATATAGTTGAAGAACAATTTAGAGTTAGTTTTACTCTCTTTGGCAATAAGTCTCTCGGTCTTCATTTTTGGTGCTTTTATCTGATTTTTACATAATTTATTATTTTCCTTGTAGGTTTTAGTGCCTCCTCGCTGCCTTCTTGTTCTAGTAGTTTAAACATTTTCTTTTTGTTGTTTATTGGCCCCCTTTACATCTTTATTAAGCCATATCGGTTTTCTCCTACTACTAAGTATTTTATTCCTGTAAGGTACAAACCGCTCACAGTAAGTAATTACCATGTTTTTATACATTTCCCATTTATTGTTTGTACTCTTATTTTTGAGGACACTGTTTCAGTCAGTAAAGTTAAGGGCATCACTAAAGCTGCCTGCACATGCATGGATATGCATTGCAGAATTCGCAGCAAGTATCATTTGTAGCGCTATGAAAATACTCTTCTTCCTGCACACAAGCAGAAATCAATTGTGATTTCCGCTCAAGGAGGAAAAATCGTAGCATGTTCAACTTTTGCACAGATTCTGCGCGGATGGCTTTCACTGAAGTTAATGGAAGCCGTTCAACCCACGGCCCTTCCGCAATTGACATTGCAGAAAGGTCGCAGATTACATGTCATTGCCTAATGAAAAGCAGGGATTAAAATTTAAAAAAAATACTATACTGCGCATGCCCCCCAACCTGCACCCATGTTATTCTGTCAGGTCTGTTGATTAATATTATGTGCACAATGGCCATCCCTCTAGTCAAATCCTGTACAAGTTAGGGAAGGTAATTATCTTTAGTGATTGACAGGAAGTTGTTACCTCTATGAGATCGGCAGGTTTCGGCTCCCAGTTTATATCCGGATAGTTAAAGTCCCCCATAATAATTACCTCATTGTGAATTGCTCCTTAATCAAGTCTTGTCCTATTATTTGTCCATCATACACATATACCTAGCCCAGCATGGTGACCTGGTAATGTACGCCTTCCATGGTCACCAAGACTGGAATCAATACCACCCACACGATGTCCAGAGAGGTCACCACAGAGACTATCACTAGAGATGAGCGAACGTACTCGTCCGAGCTTGATACTCGTTCGAGTATTAGCGTGTTCGAGATGCTCGTTACTAGAGCCGAGCACCACGCGATGTTCGGGTTACTTTCACTTTCATCTCTGAGACGTTAGCGCGCTTTTCTGGCCAATAGAAAGACAGGGAAGGCATTACAACTTCCCCCTGCGACGTTCAAGCCCTATACCACCCCCCTGCAGTGAGTGGCTGGCGAGATCAGGTGTCACCCGAGTATATAAATCTGCCCCTCCCGCGGCTCGCCACAGATGCATTCTGACAGAGATCAGGGAAAGTGCTGCTGCTATAGGGAGAGTGTTAGGAGTTATTTTAGGCTTCAAAACCCCAACGGTCCTCCTTAGGGCCACATCTGACCGTGTGCAGTACTGTTGAGGCTGCTTTTTGCAGTGTTGCACTTTTTTTTTTTTGTATATCGGCCGTGCAGAGCATTGCGTCCAGAGCATTGAGTCCTGCAGTAATTTTACATAGTCCAGGGCCAGTAGTGGTGGTGAGGCAGGGACAGTGAAAGACATATACAGTCTGCAGTAATTTTACATAGTCCAGGGCCAGTAGTGGTGGTGAGGCAGAGACAGTGAAAGACATATACAGTCTATATAGGCAGTGGGCTTTTCCAAAAAAATCTGGGAAATAAAATCTATTTGGGCTGCCTGTGACCGTCCTGAGTGTACTGCGTCTCTGCTGGGGGTAGTTGTCCTAATTCATACGCAGCCAGCTAAGTGTTACAGCAGGCTTGCGCAAAATTCTTTCCTGCCTCTACTGTGCGTTCCGTAAGCGAAGTCAGCCTCCAACCACAGGCCAATAAGAGGCACATTTAATTACAGCGTTCTGTTTCTGCACTACTGGTAATACAGCATGCTGAGGGGTAGGGGTAGGCCTAGAGGACGTGGACGCGGGCGAGGACGCGGAGGCCCAAGTCAGGGTGTGGGCACAGGCCGAGCTCCTGATCCAGGTGTATCGCAGCCGACTGCTGTGCGATTAGGAGAGAGGCACGTTTCTGGCGTCCCCACATTCATCTCACAATTAATGGGTCCACGCGGTAGACCTTTATAAGAAAATGAGCAGTGTGAGCAGGTCCTGTCGTGGATGGCAGAAAGTGCATCCAGCAATCTATCGACCACCCAGAGTTCTGCGCCGTCCACTGCTGCAACTCTGAATCCTCTGGCTGCTGCTCCTCCTTCCTCCCAGCCTCCTCACTCCATTACAATGACACATTCTGAGGAGCAGGCAGACTCCCAGGAACTGTTCTCGGGCCCCTGCCCAGAATGGGCAGCAATGGTTCCGAATCCTCTCCAACTGGAGGAGTTTGTCGTGACCGATGCCCAACCTTTGGAAAGTTCCAGGGGTCCGGGAGATGAGGCTGGGGACTTCCGGCAACTGTCTCAAGAGCTTTCAGTGGGTGAGGAGGACGATGACGATGAGACACAGTTGTCTATCACTCAGGTAGTAGTAATTGGAGTAAGTCCGAGGGAGGAGCGCACAGAGGATTTGGAGGAAGAGCAGCAGGACGATGGGGTGACTGACCCCACCTGGTTTGCTACGCCTACTGAGGACAGGTCTTCAGAGGGGGAGGAAGTGCAGCAGCAGGGCAAGTTGGAAGAGGCAGTGCGGTGGCCAGGGGTAGAGGCAGGGCCAGACCGAATAATCCACCAACTGTTTCCCAAAGCGCCCCCTCGCGCCATGCCACCCTGCAGAGACCGAAGTGCTCAAAGGTCTGGCAGTTTTTCACTGAGAGTGCAGACGACCGACGAACAGTGGTGTGCAACCTTTGTCGCGCCAAGATCAGCCGGGGAGCCACCACCACCAGCCTCACCACCACCAGCATGCGCAGACGTATGATGGCCAAGCACCCCACAAGGTGGGACGAAGGCCGTTCACCACCTCCGGTTTGCACCGCTGCCTCTCCCCCTGTGCCCCAACCTGCCACTGAGATCCAACCCCCCTCTCAGGATGAAGGCAATACCGTCTCCTGGCCTGCACCCACACCCTCACCTCCGCTGTCCTTTGCCCCATCCACCAATGTCTCTCAGCACACCGTCCAGCCGTCACTAGCGCAAGTGTTGGAGCGCAAGCGCAAGTACGCCGCCACGCACCCGCACGCTCAAGCGTTAAACGTGCACATAGCCAAATTGATCAGCCTGGAGATGCTGCCGTATAGGGTTGTGGAAATGGAGGCTTTCAAAGGTATGATGGCGGCGGCGGCCCCGCGCTACTCAGTTCCCAGTCGCCACTACTTTTCCCGATGTGCCGTCCCAGCCCTGCACGACCACGTCTCCCGCAACATTGTACGCGCCCTCACCAACGCGGTTACTGCCAAGGTCCACTTAACAACGGACACGTGGACAAGCACAGGCGGGCAGGGCCACTATATCTCCCTGACGGCACATTGGGTGAATTTAGTGGAGGCTGGGACAGAGTCAGAGCCTGGGACCACTCACGTCCTACCCACCCCCAGAATTGCGGGCCCCAGCTCGGTGGTGGTATCTGCGGCGGTGTATGCTTCCTCCACTAAAGCACCCTCCTCCTCCTACGCAACCTCTGTCTCGCAATCAAGATGTGTCAGCAGCAGCACGTTGCCAGCAGTCGGTGTCACGCGGCGTGGCAGCACAGCGGTGGGCAAGCGTCAGCAGGCCGTACTGAAACTACTCAGCTTAGGAGAGAAGAGGCACACGGCCCACGAACTGCTGCAGGGTCTGACAGAGCAGACCGACCGCTGGCTTGCGCCGCTGAGCCTCCAACCGGGCATGGTCGTGTGTGACAACGGCCGTAACCTGGTGGCGGCTCTGCAGCTCGGCAGCCTCACGCACGTGCCATGCCTGGCCCACGTCTTTAGTTTGGTGGTTCAGCGCTTTCTGAAAAGCTACCCACGCTTGTCAGACCTGCTCGGAAAGGTGCGCCGGCTCTGCGCACATTTCCGCAAGTCCCACACGGACGCTGCCACCCTGCAACATCGGTTTAATCTGCCAGTGCACCGACTGCTGTGCGACGTGCCCACACGGTGGAACTCTACGCTCCACATGTTGGCCACGCTCTATGAGCAGCGTAGAGCTATAGTGCAATACCAATTCCAACATGGGTGGCGCAGTGGGAGTCAGCCTCCTCAATTCTTTACAGAAGAGTGGGCCTGGTTGGCAGACATCTGCCAGGTCCTTGGAAACTTTGAGGAGTCTACCCAGATGGTGAGCGGCGATGCTGCAATCATTAGCGTCACCATTCCTCTGCTATGCCTCTTGAGAAGTTCCCTGCAAAGCATAAAGGCAGACGCTTTGCTCTCAGAAACAGGGGCGGGGGAAGACAGTATGTCGCTGGATAGTCAGAGCACCCTCCTGTCTATATCTCAGCGCGTTGAGGAGGAGGGGGAGGAGGATGAGGAGGAGGGGGAAGAGACAGCTTGGCCCACTGTTGAGGGTGCCCATGCTGCTTGCCTGTCATCCTTTCAGCGTGTATGGCCTGAGGAGGAGGAGGAGGAGGAGTAGGATCCTGAAAGTGATCTTCCTAGTGAGGACAGCCATGTGTTGCATACAGGTACCCTGGCACACATGGCTGACTTCATGTTAGGATGCCTTTCTCGTGACCTCGCATTACACGCATTCTGGCCACTACGGATTACTGGGTGTACACACTGCTCGACCCACGGTATAAGGAGAACCTTTCCACTCTCATACCCGAAGAAGAAAGGGGTTCGAGAGTGATGCTATACCACAGGACCCTGGCGGACAAGCTGATGGTAAAATTCCCATCCGACAGCGCTAGTGGCAGAAGGCGCAGTTCCGAGGGCCAGGTAGCAGGGAAGGCGTGGAGATCAGGCAGCATGTACAGCACAGGTAGGGGAACACTCTCTAAGGCCTTTGACAGCTTTCTGGCTCCCCAGCAAGACTGTGTCACCGCTCCCCAGTCAAGGCTGAGTCGGCGGGAGCACTGTAAAAGGATGGTGAGGGAGTACGTAGCTGATCGCACGACCGTCCTCCGTGACGCCTCTTCCCCGTACAACTACTGGGTGTCGAAGCTGGACACGTGGCCTGAACTCGCGCTGTATGCCCTGGAGGTGCTTGCTTGTCCTGCGGCTAGCGTCTTGTCAGAGATGGTGTTTAGTGCGGCTGGGGGAATCATCACGGATAAGCGTACCTGCCTGTCAACCGACAGTGCCGACAGGCTTACACTCATCAAGATGAACAAAGCCTGGATTTCCCCAGACTTCTCTTCTCCACCAGCGGACAGCAGCGATACGTAAGCAATACGTAGGCTGCACCCGCGGATGGAAGCATTGTTCTATATCACCACCATCAAAAACGGGGACATTTCTGCTTCATCAATCTGTGTATAATATTCCTCCTCCTCCTCCTGCTCCTCCTCCTGAAACCTCACGTAATCACGTTGAACGGGCAATTTTTCTTAGGCCCACAAGGCTCAGTCATATAATTTTTGTAAACAATTTTTATACGTTTCAATGCTCATTAAAGCGTTGAAACTTGCACCCTAACCAATTTTTATTTTAACTGGGCTGCCTCCAGGCCTAGTTACCAATTAAGCCACATTAACCAAAGCGATTAATGGGTTTCACCTGCCATCTTGGTTGGGCATGGGCAATTTTTCAGAGGTACATTAGTGCTGTTGGTACACCAATTTTTGGGGGCCCTCGCCTACAGTGTAATCCAATTAATTTTTTGCCCACCTGCATTAAAGGTGACGTTACATCAGCTGTGCTGGGCAATGCGATGGGATATATTTATGTACCGCCGGTGGCTTCCTGGCACCCACCCATGCTGTGGGTCCACAGGGAGTTGTAACTGCATGTGTCCACTTCTAAAGAACCCCAGTCTGACTGGGGCATGCAGTGTGGGCCGAAGCCCACCTGCATTAAACATGACAGTACCTCAGCTGTGCTGGGAAATGCAATGGGATTTATTTATGTACCGCCTGTGGCTTCCTGGGTCCCTCCCATGCTGTCGGTCCACACGGACTTCACAATAAGGAGTTGTACCTGCCTGTGTCTACTTATAAAGAACCCCAGTCTGACTGGGGCATGAAGTGCGGGCCGAAGCCTACCTGCATTTAATCTGACGTTAGCTCTGCTGTCCAGGGCACTGCAATGGAATACATTTATGTACAGCCGGTGGGTTCCAGGGAGCCACCCATGCTGTGGGTGCACACAGAATTCCCATTGCGGAGTTTATAAAAAACCGCGGTCTGACTGGGGCATGCAGACACCTTGACAGAATGAATAGTGTGTGGCACATAGGTTCCCCATTGCTATGCCCACGTGTGCAGCTCCTGATGGAGGTGGCACAGGATTATATTTCTCATTGCTTCTGTACAGCATTGTGGGCTATCGCCCTGCCCCTTTTAAAGAGGGTCACTGCCTAGCCGTGCCAACCCTCTGCAGTGTGTGCCTGCGGTTCCTCCTCATGGCAGACGCACTTATAAATAAACATGAGGGTGATGTGGCATGAGGGCAGCTGAAGGCTGCGCAGGGACAGTTTGGTGTGCGCTGTGGACACTGGGTCATGCAGGGGGGGAGGGGGGGTGGGCAGCATGTAACCCAGGAGAAGTGGCAGCGGAGTGTCATGCAGGCAGTGATTGTGCTTTGTTGGAGGTAGTGTGGTGCTTAGCTAAGGTATGCATTGCTAATGAGGGCTTTTTAGAAGTAAAAGTTGTTGGGAGGGGGGGGGGGCACTCTTGCCGCTATTATGGCTTAATAGTGGGACCTGGGAACTTGAGATGCAGCCCAACATGTAGCCCCTCGCCTGACCTATCCGTTGCTGTGTCGTTCCCATCACTTTCTTGAATTGCCCAGATTTTCACAAATGGAAACCTTAGCGAGCATCGGCGATATACAAAAATGCTCGGGTCGCCCATTGACTTCAATGGGGTTCGTTACTCGAAACGAACCCTCGAGTATCGCGGAAATTTCGTCCCGAGTAACGTGCACCCGAGCATTTTGGTGCTCGCTCATCTCTAACTATCACATAAATCAGTTTCAAAACACTAAATGGGTCTTTTTCAATGTTTCCCAGAATGGGCAGTGCGAAGGTCTAATGAGATGAACAATGGATGGCATAAAGAGGTAAGGGTGGACAATGTTTTGACTTTTTACTGGGACCCCAAAAGTAGTATCACCTGTACTGCCCAGATGGATGGACTAAATGATTTTAACAATTCCTCCATTTATAGTCTACTTCTTTCTACTCTGACTTCCATGTGTCGTAACCTGCTCCCACCACGTCAAGTACATTCAGCCTTCACTTCTAGGTGTCTGGAAGCCCTAAGATTTCCTGTGCCATGACCCATTTGTTCAATGTCTACATGGGATTAATATTAGAAGTGACATGGATAGAAAGCTTTGATTTTGGGTTAAATATTTGCAAAACAAGCTGAATCTAATTATTAGATAAGTTCAAAGAGAAGCGTCTATAAGATGGCAGATTATCCCGCTGTGAGAATCAGACTCGTGGCTAATAGGCTACAGAGATATCATCCAACCTAATGGAGAACATATGTTTCCTCCTCACCACCAGACACTGACTATTGTGCACCGGCACTACAGATCAGTGGAACCAAAGGATAAGCCATAGACTTCTAGTCAAGTCTGCGTCCTATTATCTCCAACTCCTGTTATCCCCAGCACTGCCTGTTGGCCCTATCTAATGCTATACCTGAATCATCCTTCCACAGCACTGCCCGGGGCCTGCAGAAAGCTGTACGTAGGTCAAGCTCTATGTTTTATTTTTTGGAACACCCATCACAGAGTTAAATGGTATGTCATTTCCCTTAGAACATTGAAGGGCTTGTACATTTTGGCACTCTCCACAAGGAGACACAGTACCCCTCCTGACTAGTGTTAATGGGGTTTCTGGGTGCTTGATATTTTTTCATGGTTTTGCCTCCCACTGGATAAGAGAAAATTCACAGATTGGTGGGGGTCTTGCAGTGGAACTGCCATCGATCTGCAGAAGAGGGGTCATGAATTCTCCGAAAGCCCCATTGAATAAATGAAGTGGTGGCCACGCATGTACACCGTCACTGTTTTCATTTCAATGGGGCTTTCGGAGATACGGTAACTAAGTTAACCCCTGCCCGTCACAGAACGTTAGTTTACACCCTGGCTGGGAAGCGGTTCCTGCAAATGGATGTAAACTTACATCCTATGGATGACGTGGGCTCAGGAGCTGAGCCCATGCTATTAACAGTGAGAGTCGGCTGCGACTGACAGCCGGCCTCCTGCTGCAACAGAGGGGATCAGTGGAAACACTAATTTCATCTGTTATATCCTTACACACTGCAATGAATGTTAATTGTTGCATGTAAGGCATTCACAGAAGGAGGGCACGTCCTCTCTGATGTCATTGACTCACTACAATATAATTGTGGATGGCCAAAGGGATGCCAAGGCAATGGGATTCCAGACAATGGCATCCAGGACTACCATGGCCTATGGCTGCTGTTAATAGCGATAAGGCATTGCAGTACAGAAGTTTGAACCATTGAGCCTTGTCTGAAGTGGCAGAGTAATTGTGCCCCCAGTAGTGGCCCAAATAGTAAGTGCCCCTCTTGGTGGCCCCACTGGTAATAGTAAACCCATAGTGACCCCAATTGTAATAATGCCCCACTTAGTGGCCCGAGTAGTAGTAGTGTCACACATAGTGGCCTCAGTAGTAATAGTAAACGCATAGTGGCCCCAATTGTAATAGTGCCCCAGTTGGTGGCCCAAGTAGTAGTAGTGTCCCACATAGTGGCCCCAGTAATAATAGTGTCCCTCATAGTAGACCCAGTAATAGTAGTGTCCCTCCTAGTTAACTTCCAGCTGGCAACCAAGAATTATTTCACTCACCCAGCCTGTAGGTCTTGCCCACCAGCGGCCACTGGTGTTGTAATCAGTCTATGTATCCCTGACCTTTCCAGCCTGGCGTCTGCACAGATTTCAGCAGTAGTTGCCTGTCGGTGGACTGGAGCTGCAGCTTTTGGGTGAGTGAAATGATTGCCAAGTGGCTACCCAGGCTGGCCATTCTTTTTTACCAGGCCAATAAAAAAAAAATGACCAACTGGGTGGCAAGCCACCGCCCCTCTGAGGTCCTGCAGCCTGCCGCTTGAGGCAGTAGTTTCAGGTTGCTGCATGCTAGGGATGCCCTTGTTTGCATAGTACACATTAGCAGTTATGCAATGAACATCAACAAATCTAATTTTTAATCCCCCTTCCATTGGGACCCTGTAACCATAAACCTTGTATCAGATGTGGAGCATGCCTCCATGATAAGCTCATGGCATACTCCCATTCCTAAACTCATCTCCCATCAGATGTCCTTCTAGTGGCTCCTCCTTAGACCTACCGGGTAGATCCAGAGCTCTGTCCTCAGCCCATAGGAGCAATAGTACCCTTGTAATAATGGCCCTCTACATAGTATTACTCACGTCACACTGAACAATTTATTCCTTTGATGAGCTGATAAATACATGAAGTAACTGAGATCTGGAAGGATCCCCTGGTGACTTCTCCTCCGACTGCCAGATGGGGCTGTGATTATTTTTGTTGGTCACCTCTAATATTTTTCAGATCTTCGGTTTTGATTAATATCCAGAAAATGTATTAATTCCACAAAAACAGAATTATTTCCCTCTTCTGTGAATCATCTCAGTGGAACAAAGGTTCCCATTGTTCATTCTGCACTTCTGCGGTTTACACAATTAAGTCTTGAGAATGTACAAAGCTCGCTATGTTTTCTTCTTGGACGGAATCGCTTCTGCATCTTACGGGGGCTCAGCGTGTGCTTTTAATAGGGTTGATCAGCTCATATGCTGTCATATGTCAAGACTTAATAGGTGGTATACATGTAAATGGTATGCCCAACACACAGGGGAACAATCAGCCTGCGGCCATACGTTCTCCTATCCGCTGCTCATTAGCCATGGCGGGTGATTAAACTCTAGCCAGCTCCTTCTCAAATAAACAGTAATTACATAGTATGGGGTGGTTAATGCGGGTACCTTGCCCAGTCACAGGATAATACATCTCTGCTGGGAAATATACTATGTTGACAAAGTATTCACCCCACACATACACGCCAATCTTATGCTGTCAGGGGAAGGGGAAATCCGAATCGGATGTGTGAGCATTAGGCATAAAAGGAGAGGACAGGAGATCCCAGTACAGAAACCATCAGATGCCCCCAGGTGTAGAGCTGACAACGGGGTCTGGTGGGGCGATGTCACCAGGTGTAGAGCTGACAATGAGGTCTGGTGGGGGGATGTCACCAGGTGCAGAACTGACAACGGGGTCTGGTGGTGGGATGTCACCAGGTGTAGAGCCGACAACGGGGTCTGGTGGGGGGATGTCACCAGGTGTAGAGCTGACAATGGGGTCTGGTGGTGGGATGTCACCTGGTGTAGAGCTGACAATGAGGTCTGGTGGGGGGATGTCACCAGGTGTAGAGCTGACAACGGGGTCTGGTGGGGGGATGTCACCAGGTGCAGAACGGACAACGGGGTCTGGTGGGGGGATGTAACCAGGTGTAGAGCTGACAACAGGGTCTGGTGGGGGGATGTCACCAGGTGTAGAGCTGACAACGGGGTCTGGTGGGGGGATGTCACCAGGTGCAGAACGGACAACGGGGTCTGGTGGTGGGATGTCACCAGGTGTAGAGCTGACAATGAGGTCTGGTGGGGGGATGTCACTAGGTGTAGAGCTCACAACAGGGTCTGGTGGGGGGATGTCACTAGTTGTAGAGCTGACAACGGGGTCTGGTGGGGATGTCACTAGTTGTAAAGCTGACAATGGGGTCTGGTGGGGGGATGTTACCAGGTGCAGAGCTGACAACAGGGTCTGTTGGGGGGATGTCACCAGGTGTAGAGCTGACAACGGGGTCTGGTGGGGGGATGTCACCAGGTGTAGATCTGATAACGAGGTCTGGTGGTGGGATGTCACCAGGTGTAGAACTGACAACGAGGTCTGGTGATGGGATGTCACCAGATGTAGAGCTAACATTGGGGTTTGGTGGTAGGATGTCACCAGGTGTAGGAGTAGAGCTGACAATGAGGTCTGGTTGTGGGATGTCACCAATCAATCAGTGTGAGACAGAAGTAACCAACAGCAAGTGTTCGATTTTTAATACAGTGCTCCCGCCGGAGAGATGAAGTATTACACATTGTTTATTACAATCACTGTGCTGTCCATGTAACTGAAAGTGTAATATGCAGGACTTGTTTTATAATGTTTGAGCAATATAACTCTTTACTGTTCATATACCATAGTATGTTCTTATTCTCAACAGAAGGACGCTCTACCTGTAACCTTGGAAACAGTATACAGGATACAATTCTAAAGAACTGGGCCTAGCTCCCACTGATGGCAAACAGACTCTATAACTCGCATCATACTGATCAGTCTCGACTCAGTACCCAGTCCGGTGGGGAAACTCCTTGATACACAGGTGTTGGTACATCCAGCCCTCTGTAGGCCTCAAATGCCTAAGCTCAGGTTCTCCTGCAGCTCCACTCACCAGACTAGTGCATATACTCTTCTTTGCGGCTCCACCATACAGGGCATGACACAGAGATTGGGGTCTTCGGCCCAGTGAAACTAACCTTGACTCCTTAGCTACTTCTCCATTTCTCCTGCTCATCTGGTGGGCAATGGTCATTGCAAGGATGGAATCTTCTTCCCTACTCATGCCCTGGTGAACTCACACTCTGGGCCTCCTGGTACTCAGTGGCTGATACCTCCTGCTCATTTCAGCCAGGGTCCCAGTCTGCTGGCCCTGATTTGCTTTACTGATGCAGCAGGTTGTTACTGGGGCACCTGGCTTGGCAGCTGCTAGTGGATCTTTCTCCACACCTCAAGCAATGGAACTTGGTTGCACATGTGGCTAATGCCACTCAATTCTACTGTGACTGGCCTCCTCCATTGTAACTGCATAACATTACCTTGGAAGCACCCAGTGTGCTTTATATAGTGTTCCCTCCTTGTCTTCATGTGTGGAGGATTGGCTCAGTTCTGCTACATTCCCTAATGCGGCTAGCCCATTCTTCAATGCCAGTGATGCTCAAGCCATGTCACTGCCCACATCTATAAGAGAGGAGAAGTTTGTTTTCCAGTACTTTGAGCTGTTGTGTCTTTAGAGAGGGTGGAATATCACTTGTCAACATCACTAGGGGGCGGAACTTGTGGATGGGATGATTGATTCGGTGGTTAGATGGACTGATGGATAGATGGACAGATTGATGCATGGAGCGATGGCTGGATAGACATACAAATACATAAGAAGATGGGTGGTGGGCATTGATGGATGGCTGGATGGATGGGTAGGTGTATGGATAGGTGGATGGATGGGTGTATAGGTGGGTGGATGGTTAGCTGCAAGGATGGATGGGTGAATGGGTTGAAGGGTGGACAGGTGGATTAATGGATAGATGGATGGATGGATGGATGGGTCAGTGGATGGATGGGTGGATAGAGGGACAAACACGGATAGACAGATGGAGGAATAGATGCACGGATGGACGTGTGCATGGGTGGATGAATGGAAGGATAGTAGAACAGATGAATAGATGGAGGGACAGGCAAACTGATGGATGGATGGACAGATGGATTGATGGAAGGATGGGTGGTGAATGGATGCATTGATGGATGGGTTGGTGCATGGGTAGGTTGATGTATGGGTGGGTGAATGGGTGGGTAGATGCAAGGATGGGTGGATAGAGGGACTGACACAGATGGACAGATGGATGGACAGTTGGACAGATGAATAGATGGATGAATGGACGGGTGCATGGGTGGATGGATAGACAAATGGATGGATGAGTTGGTGGATAGATGGACAGGTGGATGAATGGATAGGTGGATAATCAAATGGTTAGTTGGATGGACATATAGATGGGTAGAAGTGGGAGGATCTGGGAGAACCAGATTCTTCAGCAGCACAAAATATTTCAGATGGGTGTGCTGATCTTGTGGAGGGTCAAAGGCTGAAAGTTCCATAGATAGAGGAGCAGAGTGTGCAGCATCACAGAAGATTCCAGAATAAGAGTGAGCTGGTCTTGTGGAATGATGGTGACCTGTTCCCTTATGTGATGATGATAGACAGGACAGGGCTGTATGTGAGGAGGGCCATGGAGGCAAGTGGGGCGTCACAGACTGAGACTTAGGCAGCATGCAGACAGGTGGGTTGGATTCCACATGTGGGAGTGCGCAGCAGAATCCCACCCTGTGCCCGGCCGCCATCTGTGAGAACCTATATTTTCTTCTTCTTTTCTGTATTGTGGACGGTCCGCACGGCTTGCTGTTGGACATGTGCAGTACAGATTTTTTTAAACTCCTGCGGAAGCCGTTCGTGTGGAATCTGCCGGAAAATAGAGCATGCTGCAATTTTTCTTCCACGTGCAGAAGCCTCAATTTGCATGCTATGGGTGGTATTTGCTGTAGGATCCGGAGGCGGTCGCCTGCTCCGGATTTCGCGATTCCGCCTGAGTGCATTCACACTAAAGCTCAATTCACATAGTGGCAGAGATGTATCCACCTGACTGGAGATAGTGGTATATGACATATGCTGTATACGTACATGCAGTGTGCACAGGGGTGTAGCCATAGGGAGTGCAGTAGTAGCAGTTGCTACCCTTCTGTCCAGAAGCCTTAGGTGGCCCAAAGGCCCCTTCGTCACATAAGAAGACACTAGTACTATAAATCACACATGGTAGGGCTTGTCACAGATTTTGCATCGGGGTCCAAGAGCTACTAGTTACACATCTGAGTGCGCCAATCACCCATAGACTCTAGAGATGAGCGAGCATGCTCTTCTGAGCTTGCTACTCGTTCAAGTATTAGGGTACTTGAGATGCTCGTTACTTGAGGCGAACACCACGCGGTACTCGAGTCAATTGCATTTCCCTCCCCACATGTTTAGCGCCATTTTCTAGCCAATAAACATGCGGGGAAGGCATTACCACTTCCTGCTGTGACGTGCCAGGCCTCCCCCCCCCCCCCCACAGTAGTGAGTGGCTGGGCCGATCAGGTGACTGCCAAGTACTTAAACTGGTCCCGCCCGTGGCTCGCCTCAGACGCATGCTGGCAGAGGTTAGGGAAAGGGCTGATGCTTACACAGGGAAAGTGTTACAGTCGGGATCTTCTCTACAAGAACCCCAACAGTCCTTCTTAGGGCTACTCCTCATCGCGTGCATTACAGTTGTGGCTGGCTGGGAGCAGTAGTGCACCCTTTTTTTCTAAAGCATCTAGCGCTAGGCAGAGCATTACAGCTATAGCTTTCTCAGTCTGCACTGCATTAGACAGGGGTCTCACCGCTTAACAGTACTCTAATATTTCCTGAGCCACTGCAAAGTATTTCAGCTCAGCCGCTGTGCAGAGCGTCTCACAATACCCTTTCCTTGGTGGGGTTGAGATAGCCGCAGTTACCAGCACTATCCACTGGCTTTAGAGTCTTCTCCCCCTCCACACAGCCTCTATAATCTACAAGTCTCTGCGAGCAGTAAATTACCCCTAGGTATCAGCGCAAGACAGCGGTCACAGCATAGAGCCTCCGCTATCTACAAGTCTCTGTGTGCGGTGAATTAAGCCACAGTTGTCAGTGCTGTACAGCGGGGTAATTTATTTGGCCCCTGCTCTATTCCTAATCCGCCATGATGAGGAGTAGGGGTAAGGGTCGAGGACGTGGACGTCCAAGTGAGGGTGTGGGCAATGGCTGAGTTCCTGGGCGTGGTGAATCACAGCCGGCTGCTGAGGGATTAGGAGAGAGGCAAGTTTCTAGGGTCCCCAGCTTCATATCACAATTTATGGGTCCACGTGGTAGACCTTTATTACAAACAGAGCAGTGTGAGCTGGTCCTATCGTGGATGGCAGAAAATGCATCCAGCAATGTATCGACCACCCAGTCTTCTACGCAGTCCACTAATCCCGGCCTAGGGACTGCAACTCTGAATCCTCTGGCTGCTGCTCCTCCTTCCTCCCAGCCTCCTCACTCCATGAAAATGACATATTCTGAGCAGACAGACTCCCAGGAACTGATCTCGGGTTCCGGCCCTGAGTGGGGAAAAATTGTTCCTCTCTCACCTGAGGAGTTTGTCGTGACCAATGCCCAACCTTTGGAAAGTTCCCGGAGTCCGGGTGATGAGGCTGGGGACTTCCGGCAACTGTCTCAAGAGCTTTTTGTGGAAGAGGATGATGAGACACAGTTGTCAGTCAGTGAGTTAGTAGTAAGGGCAGTAGGTCTGAGGGAGGAGCGCACAGAGGATTCGGAGGAAGAGCTGCTGGACGATGAGGTGACTGACCCCACCTGGCTTGCTAAGCCTACTGAAGACAGGGCTTCAGAGGGGAGGCAAGTGCAGCAGCAGGACAAGCTGGAAGAGGCAGTGGAGTGGCCAGGGGAAGAGGCAAGGCCAGAGCCAAGAATCCCCCAACTGTTTGCCACAGCACCCCCTTGTGGCACGCCTCCGTGCAGAGGGCTAGATGTTCAAAGGTGTGGATGCTTTTTAGTGGGAGCGCGATTTAGGATGACCGGCGATCAGTGGTGTGCAACCTGTGCCGCACCAAGATTAGCTGGGGAGCCACCACTACCAGCCTCACCACCACCAGCATGCGCAGGCATATGATGGCCAAGCACCCCACAAGGTGGGACGAAGGCCATTTACCGCCTCCGGGTCAAACCACTGCCTCTTCCTATGTGCCACAACCTGCCACACAGATCCAATCCCCCTCCCAGGACGCAGGCACGAGCGCCTCCCGGCCTGCACCTACACCCTCACTTCCATGGTCCTCCACTCCATCCAGCAATGTCTCTTAGTGCAGCGTTCAGCTGTCGCTATGACAAGCGTTAAAGCGAAAGCGCAAATACATCGCCACCCACCCGCATGCACAAGCTTTAAATGTGCACATTGCCAAATTAATCAGCCTGGAGATGCTGCCATACAGGCTTGTGGAAACGGAGGCTTTCAAAAACATGATGGCGGCAGCAGTCCCGCGCTAGTCAGTGCCCAGTCGCCACTTTTTTTCCCAGTGTGCCGTCCCCGCCCTACATCAGCATGTCTCCCGCAACATAACGCAGTTACTGGGAAGGTCCACTTAACCATGGACACGTGGACAAGTACTGGCAGGCAGGGACACTATATCTCCCTGACGGCACATTGGGTGAACTTGGTGGAGGCTGGGACTGAGTCAGAGCCTGGGACTGCTCATGTCCTACCCACACCCAGAATTGTGGGTCCTACCTCGGTGCTGGTATCTGTGGCGTTTTACGCCACCTCTTCCAAATCCCCCCTCCTCCTCCTCCGCCACCTCTACCTCTTAATTAAGAAGTGTGAGCACGTCGTCAGCAGTCGGTAGCGCGCGGCGCGGCAGCACAGCGGTGGGCACGCGTCAGCATACCGTGCTGAAACTAATCAGCTTAGGTGACAAGAGGCACATGGCCCCCGAGCTGTTACAGAGTCTGACAGAGTAGACTGACCTCTGTGTTTCGCCGCTGAGCCTCCAACCGGGCATGGTCGTTGTGACAACGGCCGTAACCTGGTGGCAGCTCTGCAGCTTGGCCGCCTCACACATGTGCCTTGCCTGGCCCACATCTTCATTCTGGTGGTTCAGCAGTTTCTGAAAAACTACCCCCACTTGTCTTACCTGCTCGGCAAGCTGCGCCGCGTCTGCGCACATTTCCACAAGTCCACCACAGATGCTGCCACCCTGACGACCCTGCAACATCGGTTTCAGCTGCCAGAGCACCGACTTCTGTGCGACGTGACCACGTGCTGGAATTCTATGCTGCACATGTTGGCCAGGCTGTACAAGCAGTGAAGAGCAATTGTGGAATACCAGCTGCAACATGGGCGGCGCAGTGGTAGTCAGCGCATTTTGGAGGGGGAGGGGGAGGAGGAGGAGGGGGAAGAGACTGCTGGCCACACTGCAGAGGGTACCCATGCTGCTTGCCTCTCATATGTTCAGCGTGTATGGGCTAAAGAGGAGAAGGAGGATCCTGAAAGTCATCCTTCTAGTGAGGACAGCGATGGGTTGCATACTGGGACCCTGGCACACATGGCTGACTTCATGTTAGGCTGCCTTTCCCGTGATCCTCACGTTAGATCCATTCTAGCCAACATGGATTACTGGGTGTACACTCTTCTAGACCCACGGTATAAGGAAAAGCTTTCCACTCTCATTCCCGAAGAGGAAAGTGGTACGAGAGTGATGCAATACCACAGGGCCCTGGTGGAAAAAGTGATGCTAAAGTTCCCATCTGACAGCGCAAGCGGCAGAAGACGCAGTTCCGAGGGCCAACTAGTAGGGAAGGTGCGGGGATCAGGCAGCATGTCCAGCGCAGGCAGTAGAACACTCTCCAAGGCCTTTGCCAGTTTTATGGCTCCCCAGCAAGACTGTGTCACCATTCCCCAGTCAAGGCTGAGTCGGAGGGCGCAATGTAAGAAGATGGTGAGGGAGTACATAGCCAACTGTACCACCATCCTCCGTGATGCCTCTGCTCCATACAACTATTGGGTGTCAAAGCTGGACACGAGGCACAAACTTGTGCTGTACACCCTGGAGGTGCTGGCCTGCCCTGCTGCTAGCATCTTGTCAGAGAGGGTGTTTAGTGCAGCTGGGGGGATCATCAAGTGTACCCGCCTGTCAACTGCCAGTGCCGACATGCTTACACTAATAAAGATGAACAAAGGCTGGATTTCCCCAGACTTCTCTTCTCCACCGGTGGAAAGCAGTGGTACATACAGATTCTTTTAGCTGCAACAGGAGAAATATGCATCCTCTCTCTAACCTCTAAAAAGGGGAGAAGTAGCTTGGTTTTCCCATAGGGGTGTTCAGCTGTCTGGCAGAATTACACAGAATGACTAGGGCAGAAGTGTGGGTCGAGGTCCTTGGCGGGGTGAAACTCTACCATGTGTGGGCACTCTGATTTCTTCATGTGTAATACTGTTTTTGAGTTTCATGGGCTCGCCTATGCTGTGGGTGCACAAAGACTTCCCATTGCAGTGTTTTACCTATCTGGCACAAATACACTGAATGACTTTGGTAGGGTGCAGAGTGCAGATGGCTTTCCCAGTGCGGTCTTCAGCTATGTGACACATACACAGAATGAAGTGTGTGGGGACACATGGATTTCCCATAGCTATGTAACTCATGGCACCTTGGGTCACACAAGGGGAAGGCTGGGACCGAGCCTAACGATGGGCCCGCTCATGTGCTTCACACACAGAGTATTGCGGGTCCTACCTCGGTCATGTTTTCTTTGGCTTAATATGCCACCTCCTCCTCCTGCTTGGGGTCTGGGGATCAGCGCTGGGCAACATGTATTAGCTCTCATGTTACCACAGTTATCTAAGACACTGGTTTGGACCAATCAAAAGAAGTATAACTGGATTAAGGAGACGTTCACAGCTGTACTAGCATCCAAGTCGGATTTATGCCCATGATTTCTGAGGGTGTGGGCAGAGGGCGAAGTCCGGGGGGATGCAACTGCGCCAGGTTTGGCCTGTGGAATTTCTTTGTGGTTCATCTAGTCTTTGGAGTGATGAAAGCAACTGGAACTGATTAAATGAGATGTTCACAGCTGAACTAGCATCCGAGTCCGCTTTATCCCCACGATTGCTGAGGGTGTGTGCAGAGGCCGAGGTCCTGGGCGGGGTGAAACTCTGCCATGTTTGGGCACTGTAATTGCTACATGTTTAATACTTTCCTTAGGTTCCAGGGGATCGCCTATGCTGTAGGTGCACAAAGACTTCCCATTGCGTTGTTTTACCTGTCTGTCACAAATACAATGACTGACTTGGGTAGGGTGCAGACGGCTTTCCCATTGCGGTGTTTTACCTATCTGGCACAAATACACTTAATAACTCGGGCACAATTGTGGGCCGAGGTCCTTGGCGGGGAGAAACTCTGCCATGTTTGGGGACTCTCTTTTCTTCCTGTTTAATACTGTCCCTGGGTTCAAGGGGCTTGCCTATACTGTGGGTGCACAAAGGCTTTTCCATTGTGTTATTCAGCTATCTAACACATACAAAGAATGAATTGGCAGAAATGTGGGCCTAGGCGGAGGTCCTTGGCGGGGTGAAACTCTGCCATGTTTGGGCACTCTGTTTTCTTCCTGTTTAATACTGTCCCTGGGTTCCAGGGGCTTGCCTATGCTATGGGTGCACAAAGACTTCCCATTGCGTTGTTTTACCTGCCTGGCACAAATACACTGACTGACTTGGGTAGGGTGCAGACGGCTTTCCCATTGCAGTGTTTTATCTATCTGGCACAAATACACTGAATGACTGAGGGTAGAAGTGTGGGCCGAGGTCATTGGCGGGGTGAAACTCTGCCATGTGTGGGCACTCTGATTTCTTTATGTGTAATACCGTCTTTGAGTTTCATTGGCTCACCTATGCTGTGGGTGCACAAAGACTTCCCATTGCGGTGTTTTAGCTATTTAGCACAAATACAGTGAATGACTTGGGTAAGATGAAGAGTGCAGACAGATTTCCCATTGCATTGTTCAGCTATCTGACACCTACACACAATGAAGTGTGTGGGGACACACAGGTTTTCCATAGCTATGTAACTCACGGCACCTTGGGTTACACAAGGACTGAGCCTGACCATGGGCCCGCTCACGTGCTTCCCACACAGAGTATTGCGGGTTCTACCTCTCACGGTTTCTTGGGCTTATTATGCCACCTTCTCCTCCTGCTTAGGGTCTGGGGATCAGCGTTGGTCGACATGTATTTGCTCTCGTGTTACCACAGTTATCTGAGACACTGGTTTGGACCAATCAAAAGAAGCGTTACTGAATTAAGGAGACATTCACTGCTGTACTAGCATTCGAGTCTGCTTTATGCCCACGATTGCTGGGCAGAGGCCGAAGTCTGGGGGGGGGGGGGGGGGGTGCAACTGCGGCAGGTTTGGCCTGTGGAACTTCTTTGTAGTTCATCCAGTCGTTGGAGCAATGAAAACAACCGTAACTGATTTAATGAGACATTCACAGCTGTACTAGCATTCGAGTCCGCTTTATGCCGACGATTACTGAGGATGTGGGCAGAAGCCGAAGTCCTGGGGGGGATGCAACTGCGCCAGGTTTTGCCTGTGGAACTTCTTTGTGGTTCATCCAGTCTTTGAAGCGATGAAAGCAACTGTAACTGATTTAATGAGAGGTTCACAGCTGTACTAGCATCCCAGTCCGCTTTATGTCCATGATTGCTGAGGGTGCGTGCAGAGGCCGAGGTCTTGGGCGGGGTGAAACTCTGCCATGTTTGGGCACTGTAATTGCTTCATGTTTAATACTTTCCTTGGGTTTCATGGGCTCGCCTATGCTGTGGGTGCACAAAGGTTTCCCAGCGTAGTGTCCAGCTGTCTGGTACAAATACACTGAATGACTTGGGTGCAGACGGCTTTCCCATTGCGTTGTTCAGCTATCTGACACCTACACAGAATCAATTGTGTGGGGACACATGGATTTCCCATTGCTATGTAACTCACGGCACCTTGGGTCACTCAGATCAAGTCTGACTCTGGGCCCGTTCACATGCTTCCCACACAGAGTATTGCGGGTCCTACCCCGGTCATGGTTTCTCGGGCTTATTATGCCACCTCCTCCTCCTCCTTGAGGTCTGGGGATCTGCGTTGGTCGGCATGTATTATCTCTCGTGCTACAAATTACCACAGTTATCCGAGATACTGGATACTGGAGACTTTTTTACAGTTTCACTGTAGACCTGTGGTGGCTACTTTTGCGACACCTCCTGCTTGAAACCAATCTTTGGTGTTAGTATGCGCTGCTGCATTGCAGAGATGTGTAGAAGTGCTGGCACCTGAGTCACCTTTATGCCCACGTTTGCGGCTCCTGACAATTTTGTGACGGAGGTAGCACGGGATTGGAATTATGATCATACGTCAATTTATCATCAATTCCCATCAGCATTGTGGGCTGTCGCCCACACTTTCAAAGAGGGTCACTGCCTGGCCCTGCCAACCCTCTGCAGTGTGTGCCTCCGGTTCCTCCTCATCCAGTACACACTTATAAATCGACATGAGGGTGGTGTTGCTATGAAGTGAGCGTGTGGCATGAGGGCAGCTGAATGCTGCGCAGGGACACTTTTGTGTGCGCTGTGGATGCAGGGTCATGCAGGGGGGTTGGTCAGCAATGCCAGCATGTAACCCAGGAGAAGAGGCAGTGGTGTCACCCGCAGGCAATGATTGTACTTGGTTGCAGCCATTGTAGTGCTTAGCTAAGATGTGCCATGCTGCCTATGGTCTGCCCCAACTAAATTGTTAGGGGGGTGACCGCCAGGCTCTTGCCCCCAATTTGGCTTAATAGTGGGACCTGGGAGCCTGAGATGCAGCCATGCATGCTGCCCCTGCCGTTCCCTATCCGTTTCTGTGGTGTTTCCATGACTTTCTGAGGTTTTCCGGAGTTTCACAAATCATCCCCTATGCGGAGCATCAGTCCCATACAAAAATGTTCGAGTCGCCCATTGACTTCAATGGGGTTCGTTACTCGAAACGAGCTCTTGAGCATTACGAAAAGTTTAACCCGAGTAACGAGCACCCAAGCATTTTGGTGCTCGCTCATATCTAATAGACTCCCATATGCATGTCGCGTGGTACACTACTTTTGTGGGATACCTCTACATAGTCGCTTTCACTTATCTATACGGTTATCGCGGTGCGTACTAACCAAAAACAGAGGCCACAAGGTGGATGGATACGTATAGATACTTTTTAGTGTGTATTTTGGGAGTTTTCTCGTCTCCTACACCAAGTGCGCAGTACAGCATCCATAGCCTACCAGATCCTCCGAGCGGCACGGAGGGCTTCAGGGGGGCTTGTGCCGGCCCTTCCTTTATTTCTTCCTCCAGCTCTTCGTGAGTTTGAAGGAGATTTTACTGGGTATAATAAGAGGCCGGGCGGTGAACGCTACCGTAACCTCTCGGTGACTCGCGTGCACACAGCGCAGTAAGCGCCAGCCCACATTGCTAACATTGCTGGAACTTTTTCTCTTCTTTTTGTGTTTCCTACCCACCTCAGAGAGAGTGACAGAAGTTCAGCGCTGCAGACCATGTGGCTGCCATATGTCTTGTGTGAGTCATGTGTTTGCTGAGTACGGATGAGACGTAGAATAGCGCGAAGACTAATGTCCTAGGTTTGATTTACAGGAGGCGAGCGAGGGGTCTGCAGCTGCCGGGCGACGACATTTTATTCTCCTGCTCCAAGGAAAAACCCCAAACAGCGAGAACCCTCTAGAATTCTCGCCTCTCGCTCGGAACACAATAAGACACTCGCGCCCTATTTGTTTATGTCTTTGGCATCGCTCAGCTGACATCTTGAATTCATAGTCCCGGGGACACAGGGAGAATAGCAAAGCTTTCCCACCGTATGAGAATGTGCTGCGTGTCACCGAGGGGTCAGCTGAGCATCCAGGGGGCAGCTAGGAGCTATAGGGGCCTCCTATAGGGTCACATAGAACTGTCAGCAGATAGCTGTGATACAATGTAGCAGCAGCGGCATCGGTGGAAGCATCCGCGGGGGTCCCAACAGCAGCAGCATCGGTGGAAGTACCTGTGGGGGTCCCACCAGCAGCGGCATTGGTGGAAGTACCTGCGGGGGTCCCACCAGCAGAGGCATTGGTGGAAGTACCTGCAGGGGGTCCCACCAGCAGTGGCATTGGTGGAAGTACCTGCGGGGGTCCCACCAGCGGTGCTCGTTAATAGCAGTGTTCTGCTCGGAGCCTCTATTGCTTACAGGATGATATAGCGCAGCACCCAGCGCTACTTCATCCCGTAAGATGCCGCACAGCCGAACACACACCAAAAGCAAACTGAATGGAGCGCATTAGAGTCAGCAGGGTCCTTTCGGTTCCATGGATCAGCATGGCTGGAGGTTTCCGTTTTCCCTGCTGAAATGAAAAAGCCAATGTGAATGAAGGCATATTAAATGGTTATGTTGCCCCTCCCCTGACCAAGAATCTGAAATCACTACTGTGAAGTCACTGTGCCTGTCATTGCTATGGGGGCCCTCTTATGAGGAAACTGTTATGGGGGTACTGTGACTGCCATTGCTATGGGGATTCTGTGACTGCCATTGATATGGGTGTGCTGTCACTGTCATTGCTATGGGGGCGCTGTGACTCACTGCTATAGGGACACTGTGACTGTCATTGCTATGGGGCACTGTAACTCACTTAGGAGGCACCATGACTGTCATTACTATAGGGATTCTGTGACTGCCATTGATATGGGTGTGCTATCACTGTCATTGCTATGGGGGCGCTGTGACTCACGGTTATAGGGACACTGTGACTGTCATTGCTATGGGGCACTGTAACTCACTTAGGAGGCACCATGACTGTCATTACTATAGGGATTCTGTGACTGCCATTGATATGGGTGTGCTATCACTGTCATTGCTATGGGGGCGCTGTGACTCACTGCTATAGGGACACTGATCCTGACTGATTTCTGTGTCAGAGAAAATAACCTTCCCCCAGTCCTCTGCCGTCCCGTCCCTGGACAGTATTTTCTCTGATGAAGCCCTTAAGACTGTGTGAGACATCTTGACGAATGACTGTCAGAGAAGAGAAGGTGAGCGCTACCATGAGTCCCGTGTCAGGCCAACAGTAACACATCCCAGGAAGAGCTCACTCACAGCCTAAGAACACTGTCATGAATAAAGAAGAGCATCTAAACCTCCTCCATGAACATCTCCTCCCAGCAATCCAGGAGCAGCTTCTCTCAACAATCCAAAAAATCATAGAGGTGAGAAAAAATGCCCAAAGACAGAATTCACAGAAAAAGAGGCCAGATACAGGATATATACTACAGGAAATACTCAATCGCCATTTAACTTGAAGGCATGCAGTAAGCCAGAATGCTATATAGAGGAGCAAAAATGTTCAGGTGCACACAGATTGTGCAGCCACTCAACTCAACCCAGGGTGGGGGAGGGGTGACTGCCAACAGACCCAGTCTGCACCATATGAACTGATACCAGGATGACCGCCATAGATATGTGTGCCGCATAGCAATCTGGCTTACTGCATGCCTTCAGGTCAAATGGCGATTGAGCATTTCCTGTAGTGTATATCTTGTATCTGGCCTCTTTTTCTGTCTCCCAACCATCCAGAAGCAACTTCTCCCAACCATCCAGGAGGCACCTTCTCCCAACCATCCAGGAGCAACTTCTCCTAAGCACCCAGGAGCAACTTCCCCAAACCACCCAGGAGCAACTTCTCACAACCATCCAGGAGCAACTTCTCACAACCATCCAGGAGCAACTTCCCCCAACCGTCCAGGAGCAACTTCTCACAACCAACCAGGAGCAACTTCCTCCAACTATCCAGGAGCAACTTCTCCCAACCAATCCAGGAGCCATGTCTCACAAGCATCCAGGAGCAACTTCTCCCAACCAATCCAGGAGCAGCTTCTCCCAACCATCCAGGAGCAGCTTCTCCCAACCATCCAGGAGCAGCTTCTCCAAATCAATCCAGGAGCAACTTCTTACAACCATCCAGGAGCAACTAGCAGTAATGTTCCCACGCTTGGGAGCCATTTTGGACATCTGTGGTGCACTTAAAAGTTTTCACATTCTGGCCGCCATTTCAGATTTTTCTCTTGTGGCAGCACAATATTAAACAGCCCTTAGTCACAGTATAAAACACTTTAAAACACACTGTTCTCTGACTTTCTATACTTTCAATAAAGTTACTTTTCTATACTTTACTTTACATTATGACATCCAGATTTTCAAGATCGTGGTTTAACCCTTCATGCGCTGACATAATCTTGAAGTCACTTAAAGCACTGAGACACATTATTACTTCCAGGAATACGTTAACAGTTCAAGCTCAGAGGGTCCACAACCTTGTCCTTTCCTCTATCGGGCTCAGAGGGTTGATATAGAGCTTGTCTTAGACTGGGGTACAGAGGAAACTTTTCGCTTATGTCTCATGACTTCTTGTTTTCTGCAAAAACGCATCAACAACGCAATAAAAATGCATTCTGTGTGAATTCTGACAATAAGGCACAGAAACTCATCCTGTTCGTGATGCAAAAACTCATATGTAGCAACCCAGACCTAGGAGATGTTTAAGCAGAGGGGCATATATATGATGGTAGTCATAGTGGCTTTACGTCTCCTCCTGACAGAGTGCAAAAATTTTGGCCTTAAGGTCTAACTACACAGTGGTAAAAACACAGGCAGATATTAACACCTCTGTGCTACGCACGGAGTCTGGTAGGGGAAGATGGTAGTTGGTCGTGACACCAGTCCGTATATGGGTAGGGAGCCATTCTGAACAGAAATAATAAATATAAAAAGCGGAGAGCTAAACAATAATTGGGTAGTAGTCCTAGCTCTCCTGTAGTGTTGTGTGGTACCTCAGTGCAGATTTTGTGAATAGTGGAAAGCACTCCAGGAAGCAGACGTAAATGGGAAAAACAATTTACCTCTTTATTCGCAGGGAGAGAGAACTTTTGAACTTGCAGCCATTACAGACTCAACGACTTGTTTTCTTCTTTGTCCTAACTTCCTGCTGCTGTTTCCCTCTGACTGTTCTTTTCTCCATCTATCTCTCTCCTCTGCTAACTCTGCAGAATAACTTGGTTTGATACTCACACTTTAGATGTTCTAGCTTCCCACTGCACTGGCTTTGGAGTAAAGATGGTCTCCTTTTCCTCCCTAGTCTCTATCTCAGGCTCCCCTGGACTAGACTCTCTCCAGGCCTGGACTAGACTACTAGAATGGACTGACTAAACCCACTCACTCTCTACCTTTTATACTCTTCCTCCTCACCAATCCTGAGCTACGGGAAAACTAACAAATCCCAAGCTAGCTAGGGGTAACTGACAGGTATAGAAGCAGGTTAGGGTGAATTCTGCAAACTCTTGTAGGGTTAGGTAGCATAGACACATCTAATTAACATATTTAAAGTAATACACACACAATTTCGAATATATAACATATTTAAAGATATATACCCACAATTTACAAAAAGTAGCTATAGCAGTGTGTGGGACCCCAACTCTGGGGTACTACAGAAGTAGTGCCGATTTCTCAAAATTTAAGTGCAAAGGAAGGCTTCACATGAGTGTATGCGTATTGGCGTGCGCATGTGCACCGTGCTTTTCCAGAACGAATGTTGCTTTTTTGCTGTATATGCATCTGTGTATTTTACTGCATTTTTTGCGTGCTCAAGAGATGTGCATTTGCGCACCCCAAAAAAACTGCTCAGATGCTCCCAGTCATTGAAATGGCTATTTAGTCTAAGGAGTTCCAGATGTGTTCTCTTTCCTGCGAATTACGCAGTGTTTCACGCATCTCCTGGGATATTACACACGCATTTGTGTATCCCTACTGGCTTTCATGGGGACTTTTGGTGCACAAAAATGCAGGAAAATAGAGCAGTGTGACTGAAATACGCAGGAAAATAATGGGTTCGATTCACTACATTTTGCGCTCAGACATTTTATGTGCACAAATACACCCGTGTTAAGCTGGCCTAATTGTGGGTCAACTACATAGAAATACACATAAATACACACAGGTACATTGATAGACACGTATGTGCACACATCATACACTATGTACAGATACAGGCATGACACATGTGCAGATACACTAGCACACACATATATACGCAGACACGGGTAAGGGTGATGTGAGAGATCTTCTGCTGCAGTAACTGGACGAGACGCGTCCTGTCATCAGATGGCGCTGAGCTAAAACACGTAAATATACATCTAATTGAGGTCTGCTGATTCCTTCCAGCTCCCATCCTTCTCTCTCGTCCCTTCAACACGCCGAGCTCTGTGCTCAATCAACAGTAATTTATAACAATCGCCCCTCTCGTCCAATTGGCTCGGAGCGGCCATTGTTTGCCTTCTGTGACTCTTGCATAATTTTCCGAATCAGATGTTTAAAAGTATAAGATGCAATCACAATATGTTGAGCAAATCTCACAGCAGATCTGTAGCTGTGCGCCAAGAAACCGCTGCGTGTAATAATCTTCACGAACATCAGGCCTCCAGCACAGATACAATGTGACAGGTCCTTGTGCCTACCAAGACGTCTCCGGTCCTTCCAAAGTCTTAATCACCAACTCATGTCATAAAGCTGCGATGAAGATCCAGAATGTGATTACTGAGGAAATGGCGTAAAGTTAGTGAAGACGATGAGCCAAATTCTCAGCATCTTCTGTTGTCCTTTATATAGAAAAGGCAAGTATACCATTCCTGAAATACTCTGTGCTGCCAGGGTGTCCCGCATGCATTCCAACTTCTGAAAAGCTAAAAAAGGGACAATTCAGTACTGTGGCAAATCAGCAAATTTCTTGGTTAGCCAACACCCTTTTTCTGCTAAGCCACACCCTCTGTATCACCTCACAGTAATGGTGCCCCTTAGTGACTCCTTCACAGTAATAGTGCCCCTTAACGACCCCCTCACAGTAATCGTGTTCCTGAATGATTCTCTCACAATAACAGTGCCTCTTAGTGATTCCTTCACAGTAACAGTACCCTTCAATGTTCCCCCTTCATAGTGATAGTGCACCTCAGTGACCCCTCATAGTAATAGTGCCCCTCAGTGACCCCTCATAGTAATAGTGCCCCTCAGTGACCCCTCATAGTAACAGTGCCCCTCAGTGACCTCTTTGCAATAACAGTGCCCCTCTGTGACTCTCACACAGTAATAGTTCCCTTTAGTAACTACCCTTACAGCAATGGCGCCTCATACTGACCCCCTAAGAGCAATGATCCCCCTCAGTGACCCCTTCATATTAAAAGTAGCCCTCAGTTACTCCCTCACAGTAATAGTGCCGTACAGTGGCTTCCTCACAGTCTGTAGTGCTCTTCAGTGACCTCCTCACAGTAATATTACCCCTCAGTGACCTCTTTACAATAATGGTGCCCCTCTGTGATCTGCACACAGTAATAGTGCCCCTCCGTGACCCTCTCACAGTTATGTATCTTTCAGTGATCCCCTCACAGTAATATTGCTTCTTAGTGTCCCTCTTATAATTTTGCCCCTAGATTGGAATGGATTATATTATCTGATGTTCCCCTTTATCCCCGTACAGATACTGATCCATCAGTTCCTGTGGAATTGCTCCAGTGATCCAAGATAGACGCTCCTTTTTAGACTACCTGGTGCATCGTAGTCTAGGACATTACACACTGCATTGATTGGCAAGTGCTGTTCATGTGAGCATCTCTGGCCAATCATAAAGCAGCATGTAGTGGCTGATTACCAATGCACAATGTGTATCAATTACCATCCGAAGCACCATAGCCATCTTGGATCACTGCAGGAGGGCCCCAGAACCAACAGATTAGCAGCTATATGAGAATATAGGCGTGCAACAGATAATATATCCTTACCCACTTCCAGAACAGGAAGATTATTTTAAATCCACCCCTTGACTATGCTAGCCATCCAGAGATGTTGACATTAATCTCTTCCCTACCTAGATTCCCTAGAATACTTACATCAATCCTTTCACTGCTACAGACCCTCAGGAATGCTTACATTGATCTCTTCACAGTTTTGGACCTCAGGAATGCTTACATTGATTTGGTAAGTGCCTTAGATCCTCAGACATGTTTACATCAATCCCTTAACTGCCCTAGACCCCCAGGGATGCTTACATCAATCCCTTCACTGCCCTAGACCACCAGATGTGCTTACATTGATTCTTTCCCTGATGTGGATTCCCAGGGATGCTTACATTGATTCAATCACTGCTCTGGGCCACCAGAATGCAAATATTGATCACCTAACTGTGCTGGACCCCCAGCAATGCTTACATCAATCCCTTCTCTGCCTTCGACCCTCAGTGCTAGTTACATTGATCCCTTTACTGACCCGGACTATGAGGAAACCTTACATTTATCCCTTTACTGCCCTAGACCTTCAGGGGTGCTTACACTGATCCATTCACTGCTCTAAACCACGAGGAATGCAAACATTGATCAACTCACTGATCTAGACCACCAGCGATGCTTATATTGATCCCTTCACTGCCCTAGACTCCTAGCGATACCTACATCTTCTTATTGCCCTAGACCACCAAGGTTGCTTACATTGCCCTAGACCCCCCAGCAATATTTTCACTGCCCTAGACCCCCAGCAATAGTTTAATTGATCCCTTCACTGCCTTGGACCCCAGGAATGTTTAAATTGATCTTTTCAGTGCCTTAAAATCACAGGACTGTTTACATCAATCCCTTCTCTGTTTTAGAACCCCAGGGCTACTTACATTGATCCCTTTTCTGATCCGGACTATGAGGAAACCTTACATTAATCCCTTTACTATCCTAGACTACAATTGATTCTTACATTGATCCCTTCATTGCCCTTAACCCCCAAGGAATACTTACATTTATCCTTACACTGCCCTACATACATTGGGATGCTTACATTGATCACTTTACTGCTTTAGGCCCCCAAAGATGTTTACCTTGATCCCCTTACTGCCCTGAACTGCCAAGGATGCTTATATTGATCACTTCACTGCCCTGGACCCCAAGGAATGCTTACATTGAACCTTTCACTGCCCTGGAATCCGAGGGATGCTTACATTGATCCCCTTACTACACTGGACTCCGAGGGATGCTTACATTGATGCTTTCATTGCCCTGGACTCCTTGGGATGCTTACATTGATGATTTCACTGCCATAGGCCCCCAAAAATGCTTACATTGATCCCCTTACTGCCCTGGACTTCCAAGGATGCTTATATTGATCCCTTCACTGCCCTTGATCCATGGGAGGCTTACATTGATCCTCTTACTGCCCTGATATCCCAGGGATGCTTACATTGATCCCTTCACTGTCCAGGATCCTTTGAATGCTTACATTGATTCCCTTACTGCCCTGGACCACCATGGTTGATTAGATTGATCCCCTTACTGCCCTGCAGCCCCGGGGATTTTTACATTGATTCCTTCACTGCCCTGAACCTGAGAAGTATCAAATAAAAAGTCTTTCTGATATGCCTTTTATTTTAGTGTAGGTGTCAGGACTGGCAACTCTCTGGGCCTCTGTGCCCGCACTGCCGGTCCTACCACCTGGGTTGCAGGAGTGCGGCGCAGGGTAGCCCAGGTTCTGGTGATCTCCCCTGCGCCGCCATAACTCTGGTCGCTGCCATGTTGCTAGGGACACGGCGGGTGCTGCCCCCTCGCCGCTACCCCATTACCAAGACTACCGGGCGTGCTTCCTTGGCATCCATCTGCTCATCAAGGCTGTGGGTGGTGTTCCCAGCGTCTCCATGATTGGGCCCTGCTGCTGTCAGGCCCTGCTCCAATCAGCTGCTGGGGCGCGAGCTCTGACAGCATTTAAACGTTTCTGTTCCTTCCAGCATTGCCAGTGTATGTTTGGTCTCTAGCTACACCCACGTACCTTTGGATTGATGCCCTTTTGTGACTTTCTAGCTCTGAACCTGACTTCGCCTTCGCCTGACCCTTTGTACCGAGTACTCTCCCGTTGCCGCCCCAGATTGCCTGACCATGATTCTGTGTTTGTTGGTTTCCCTGCTTGTCTGTTGTCTGACCCCCTCAAGCATTTATCTCTTAGTAGTTCTCCCTGTCCCGCATCCCTAGTGAGCCCAGGGACTGTTGTCCACTTGTCGCCCTGGGGCCTAGCCCAGGGGGGCAAGTAGGTAGGGACAGGGGTTGTGGGTAGTGTTCAGGGACCTCTAGTACCTGGACCCCAGTTCCCTGACAGTAGGTACTTGGAAGATGACAAGGACTACATAGGTCCCAACTGCCATGCTCATTGCTTAGGGTCCCTGGGCAATTGGCAAGTTTGCCCCACCTAACTCTCACTCTGTGTATGACTGAGGAGGTGGGGGGGGGGGGGCATGTCTCCTGCCATTCAGGACTGCGGGACGGCATTCCAAATTCCAGACTTCTACACAGAATTAGGGACGGTCGAGAGGCATGTGTAACCGTGTGAGTGACACCTTATAAAAGCCGCATATTTAAATACTAAGCATCCCATTAGGAGTATGAGCCAATGTTCTTGAGTATTCTGCAGATATGCAACCTCCTTCATGTAAGATTTCCTGCTGGGAGCTAGTTAACTAATTCTTCAATTTCACAAATCATTATCTAGTCATAATTATACAAAGTGCGAAGTGACCCAGTTATCTATACACAGGATGGTGGCCATCTTGTTTGGCTGTAGCACACGTATTCTGGAGCACAGACCTGGCTTAGACTTTATGGGGATTTTGCTATACTCATTATTTCCAATCATCGAGCCAGAGTTGCTTTGCAATCATGATATGATCATTTTCATATGTAGTGGCTGAATACAGAAGTTCTGTTGGCCTACAATGGTCTTCTGTTATTTCTCCTGACATTACTAGGACAAGATCTGAATCCTGTTTCTTCACGAGTCAATGGACAAAATCTGAATATCCATATTTGTGATCTCAAGCTTTATGACGGTAATACTGATTGATTTCTATATTTTTGGTCTATGAAAAAATGGTTTTGGAGAAGGAAAATTCAAAATGGTGCCCTGCTGGCTGGTTAACCCTACTCACCCCGTATTCATAAACTTCTCAACATTGAAATTGAAACACCAAGATGAAAAAGTCATGGAATTATGGAAATCACTTGATCGATAGACATGTTAATGATGTGTAAATGATGTGTAAGAATGAAAATAGAATAATCAAAGCATGGAGATTCTTTCAGTATCGAGTATGAGCGCCATTCACAGAAATACATGCACTTACCTACCTTGGCATGCGATCAATGAGGGTATTAATGGTGGTCTGAGGAATGAATGCATGCTGAATGCACCTGGACACACAAATCATCAAAATGTGCTGTTGGCAGCTCCCATTGCAATTGCCAACCAATGACATCCCAGATGTGCTCGGTGGGAGACAAGTCCGGAGATGCTGTAGGCAATGATAGCACATTTAGAATGCACAAGCTGTGTGCAGTTGCATGAGCAACATGCGGCCTGGCGTTGTCACGCTGAAAAACATCTACTGGGACACTTAGGAGAAAAGTTTGGACCACTGGTTTCATGACCAAATCAATGTAACACTGAGCTGTTAGTGTACCTGGAGTGAAGACTAGAGTGGTCCAGCTACTGTATATCATGCCAACCAGTACCAAAATCCCAGGAGTAGGACAGGTGTCCCCTCATGAAGACTTCTTTATGGTACTTTCCATGTAATCTCCAGACTAATCTTTGGCTATCATTGCATCTGAGATAAAAATGGGATTCATCGCTAAAGAGGACAGCCTCCATTGCATCCTGAGGGGGTTGGACCAGATGACCCTGGAGGTCGCTTCCAACTCTACCATTCTATGATTCTATGCCCTGCACCATGATAACCTTTGAGAGCAGTGGCTTGGTTTGTGTAGACACTGTTCAGTGCCCGAGGCTTGGGATCAGTACAAAATGGATCACTACACACCTGTCTTCTAATCTAAGGATCTGCCCATGCAGGGGTTCACCTCTATGCACCTCTTATTGTCATTTGAGTTTGTCGTTGTTCTCTCAACAACTGGGGAACACAACATTGAATGGTGCTGAAATCTCAGCCTATGCTCGATCTGCGGGAGTGATAAACCAAGGTCCCAGTTCAAGGATTTTGTCCTTCTGCATTTACAAGTGGGGATAACTGGCACGTTGACGAGGCAGCGCACCATCATACCACAAGACTTTATCTGATTTTTGAAGTTTTAGATGGATGAAGAAACTTGCTTTTGATCTTTCTTTAATACTATTGAAGCCCCTCCCACATGCCATAGATTGGATCTCGGTGCTTTATCTTCTTAGTGTTGAAATTTAAATGTTGAGGAGATATGTATATCAAAGCCAACCCTGCCTCCCCCTGACCTCTTTTAAGCATTGCCAATCACACTGGAGTCCCTCCTGGCACACTCTCTTCTGATCCTGGTTGTGATGGGTTTTGGAAGCAAAAATCTTTCATACTTAGATTCAAATGCAAACAGAAATGTCAAACCTTCTTTTGAAGACCTTTGAAAAAGTCACTCCTTCTGTAACACTGCACTCTCTTGCCATTGGCATCCCGCTTGGGACCAGCTCAGTGTTCTCTCCTGGGCCATAGTTCATGAACATGTTGCTGTTCGGTAGGTCGCTTGAGAGACTTCGGACCTCTTTAAGAGCTAGTAGTGCCAAATACCTCTGTCACCCTTAGGCTTCATTTGCCCTGGTTTTTATACAAGATCCTCCCTCGCTGATCTGGGCCAATGTCCATCTGATTCCAGTGATCAGTAAAAGAGTTCCCCAGATTTGTTATGCCTTGGCATTGACTTGTCTTGTTTTCTGACCAAGTCCACCCATCTGTTGCCTGCCCATACTTTCTGCTTGTCCACCATTGCTATTGAACTTTGCCTATGCTGACCTCCACCCCGTCAACTATGATTTCCATTTACTGCCTTGGTACCATGTTTTGGTGTCGCCAGTTCATTAAAAAAACACAAGTGTGCAGGGGCCCTTAAAGAGTGATGAACGCTCAAACCCATAGACTCTGATCCTTGGTTTAGCCCTGTGTCAAATCTGTTAGGAGCCCAGTGGGTCCACACCATCTCAGTTGGCCTAAACAGCACTCCCCCTTACACAGGAGTGGTTCACAGCCGCTGCCATTTGGCTCTTCCCCCACCTGCTTGGTGTAGGAGTCCTGGGATATGCAGCGGTGGGCACTGGGCAGAGAGACATGGCTGGGGAGGATAGGCAAAGCAGAATGAAGATGCACACAGCACTAGTTCAAATCCCTGCTACTGTGCTTGCAGGGAGTAGAACAGGCAGAGGGCATACAGCACCATTTTGGAGAAGCCTCTAAATGTCAAGTATATTCGAGATGGATAGTGTGTATAGTTACCTATATATATAATCCTAAAGTCTGGGACTAGAGATGAGCGAGTACCAAAATGCTCGGGTGCTAGTTACTCGAGTCGAACTTTTCGTAATGCTCAATAGCTCGTTTCAAGTAATGAACCCCATTGAAGTCAAACTGACCGATGCTCCGCATGGGGGAGATTGTGTGAAGCACCTGAAAGCATCAGAAAGTCATGGAAACACCACAGAAACGGATAGGGAAGGGCAGGGGCAGCATGCATGGGTCTATCTGAGGCTCCCAGGTCCCACTATTAAGCCAAAATGGGGGCAAGAGCCTGGCGGTCACCCCCCCCCCCCCCCCCCCCAAACAATCAGGAAATCCATGTGTCCCCACACAATTCATTCTGTGTATATGTGAGATAGCCGAACACCGCGCTGGGAAAGCCGCCTGCACTCTGCGCCCTACCCAAGTCATTCAGTGTATTTGTGCCAGATAGCTAAAACACCGCAATGGGAAATCTTTGTGCTCCCAAAGTATAGGCGGACCCCTGAAACATTTCTGTAGCAAGTGTATAGGCGAACCCCTCAAGCCTCTCTGCAGCAAGTGTATAGGCGGACCCCTCAAACCTTTCTGTAGCAAGAGTATAGGCGAACCCCTTAAGCCTCTCTGCAGCAAGTGTATAGGCGGACCCCTGAAACATTTCTGTAGCAAGTGTATAGGAGGACCCTCAAGCGTCTCATTAAATCAGTTACAGTTGCTTTCATCGCTCTAAAGACTGGATGAACCCCAAAGAAGTTCCACAGGCCAAACCTGGCACAGTTGCACCCTCCCAGGACATCGGCCTCTGCCCACACCCTCAGCAATCGTGGGCATAAAGCAGACTCAGGTGCTAGTACTGCTGTGAACGTCTCATTAATTCAGTTACGCTTCTTTTGATTCGTCCAAACCAGTGTCTCAGATAACTGTTGTAACACAAGAGCAAATACATGTCACCCGGCGCTGATCCCCAGACACCAAGGAGGAGGAGGTGGTGGCATAATAAGGCCGAGAAACAGTGACCGGGGTAGAACCCGCAATACTCTGTGTGGGAAGCACGTCAGTGGGCCCTGGGTCAGGCCCGGTCCCAGCCTCCACCTTGTGTGACCCAAGGTGTCGTGAGTTACATAGCAATGGGAAATCCATGTGTCCCCGCACACTTTATTCTTTGTATGCCTCAGATAACTAAAACATCGTAATGGAAAATCTTTGTGCACCCACAGAATAGGCAAACATTTCTGTAACAAGAATATAGGCGAACCCCTCAAACCTTTCAGTAGCTGGTGTATAGGCGGTCCCCTGAAACTTAGATAGACATAGAATGGTATAGCTGAAATGGTCTGCAGTGGCCCAGGAAATATTAGGGTACTGTTAAGCGGTGATACCTCTGCCTAATGCTCTGCACACATAGAACGGTATAGCTGAAATGGTCTGCAGTGACCTTGGAAAAATTAGAGTACTGTTTTGCGGTGAGACCTCTGCCTAATGCGCTGCAGACACAGAACAGTATAGCTGAAATGCTCTGCACAGGCCTAGATGCTTTAAAAAAAATGGTGCACTACTGCTCCCAGCCAGCCACAACTGTAATGCACAATATGAAGACCAGCCCTAAGAAGGGCCATTGGGGTTCTTGAAGACAGGATCCTACTCTAACACTGTCCCTATGTCAGCAGCAGCACTATCCCTAATCTTTGCCACATGCGTCCGAGGCGAGCCGCTTGCGGGACCAGTTTAAGTACTCGGCGGTCACCTGATCTCGCCAGCCACTCACTGCTGTGGGGTGGGATAGGGCTGGCATGTCACAGCAGGAAGTGGTAATGCCTTCCCCACATGTTTATTGGCTAGAAAATGGCACTAAACATCAGGGAAGGAAATACAATTGACTCGAGTACCGCGTGGTGTTCGTCTGGAATAACGAGCATCTCGAGTACCCTAATACTGGAACGAGTAGCAAGCTCGGACAAGTGTGCTCGCTCATCTCTATCAGGGACCCAAAGGGGTAAAAATCCCTATTTGAATATACTCAAGAAATGTAGCTCGACAGCACCATACCAGACATAGACCCTACGTTTTAAGAAGATGACCCATACAAATATAATCACACATGTCATGAATCAATGATCCCTCTGCATCATTCATAAACTCCAATAATCAAGAAAAATGAACACAGTAGCGAATCGAACAGACAGTATCCCAGAAGGTTATCCCATAATGGATTGGAATTGTGAGAATATGTTGTTTCTGTCCTTCATGGAATGGCACTGCTCCAAACACCCATGGTATCCATGTGGTTGCGTACGCAAGATTCCAGCCCCCCTCCCGTAAGACTGAAAAACAAATCCAAACACCTATTAAAAACAATATAGGACAAACATATACAGATATGATATCGCAAGAATGCTGGAGCCTCATATAACTGATTGGACATTATATCCCAGATTTAGAGCTTTTGGTGACACGCTATCTAGTAGAAAAATCCATTTTAATTCTTATTTCTTACGATATTCCACCTCGCCCGGGAGCAGGAGAGAGAACTGACGGTTCTCTGCGGTGAACCTATCTGACAGATGCTGCGGAGCTTCACTATGATTCTCGCTCGTGGACAGGGGGCTGTGCTTTCTTTAGCAACGCTATGGAAAGTGTATACTGCGTTACTCGCGGCCGGATTATCGCTGTGAGTAATGCAATGCAAGATCTCCTGTGGACAGGAGCCCTTAAGAAAGCCAACACAATCACCCACCTTCCCAATAGAGCTTGGCACATGGTCAATGACCCTAAAGTGTGGTTGGTTTACAGAATGACTTTTCTCTGCAAAATATCTGGTACCCAGTAGACCAGTAGACCAGTAGACCAGTAGACCAGTGGCCTTGGTGCAAATAGTACTTTTATGTTTAACAATTCGAGAGCAGACGTCCATCGTTGTTTCACCCACATATATGAATCCACAAGATTCATAGACCACATAGGAAGAAGTGAAGGTATACATGTTTTTGATATGAAAAGATCTACCAGTCAACGGGTGTGTGAATCTGTGACCCGTCAACAAATTGTAACAAGAACAATTGAGACAGGGAGAGTTACCCAGCAAGGTTTGCTTCTGTATACCAACCACATATTGCATAGATTTCACACGTTTGTCTATCAAACTAACCCCCCGTCAATATATGACATCATCGGGGGAGCCTCAAATTCCCTTATATTAGTACAACCCCTTGTAAGCAGGGACCAATGTTTCCTCAAAATATGTGAAAAAAGAGGGTAAACGTAGAAACAAGAGGAACGCAGTCCCTCCTGTGTGACCTCACCCCAGGTGCCAGCGAATCAACGGTCTCTGTACGTTTTCTCTATTCATATATTTGGAAGTCAAAATCCCTCTGCATAATCTTAGAACACAAGATGAGAGTCCACCGAATGTTGTATACAATCCGCTTTACGCTAAGTAGCTGACTCCAAGGTAAAGAATCCAGGGTACTGCGAGGATGACAACTTTGATAAATCAGCAGACTATTTCTATCAGTCAGTTTCACAAATAAATCTGGGATCAAATCGTTGTTCTTACGTGAAACCAAAACATCCAAAAATTAAATGCCAGTACAAAAACGTGTTAAAGTAAACTGCAGCTCTAGATAAATGCCATTAATCTCCATTGGGAATGCTAAAAGGTCAGATAGAGAGTAGAGATGAGCGAGCACACTCGTCCGAGTATGAGGGTACTTGAGATGCTCGTTACTTGAGGCGAACACCACACGGTACTCGAGTCAATTGCATTTCCCTCCCCACATGTTTAGCGCCATTTTCTAGCCAATAAACATGCAGGGAAGGCATTACCACTTCCTCCTGTGACGTGCCAGCCCTCTCCCCACCCCCGACAGGAGTGAGTGGTTGGGCCGATCAGGTGACCGCCGAGTACTTAAACTGGTCCCGCCCGCGGCTCGCCTCAGACGCATGCTGGCAGAGGTTAGGGAAAGGGCTGATGCTTATACAGGGAGAGTGTTAGAGTAGGATCCTGTCTACAAGAACTCCAACGGTCCTTCTTAGGGCTACTCCTCATCGTGTGCATTATAGTTGTGGCTGGCTGGGAGCAGTAGTCCACCCATTTTTTCCCTAAAGCATCTATCCCTCTGCAGAGCATTACAGCTATAGCATTCTCAGTCTGCAGTGCATTAGGCAGAGGTCTCACTGCAAAACAGTACTCTAATACTTCCTGGGCCACTGCAAACCATTTCAGTTATACCGTTGGGTGCGGCGAAGTTGCCGCAGTTATTAGCACTGTCCACTGGCTGTATACTTTTCTGCCCCTGTGCAGAGTGTCTCACAATACCCTTATCTTTGGGGAGGGAGGGGGGTGAAGTTGCAGCAGTTATTAGCACTGTCCACTGGCTGTATAGTTTTCTGCCCCTGTGCAGAGCATCTCATAATACCCTTTTCTTGGGTTCGGCGAAGTTGCCGCAGTTATTAGCACTGTCCACTGGCTGTATAGCTTTCTGCCGCTGTGCAGAGCATCTCACAATACCCTTTTCTTGGGGGGTTGAGGTAGCTGCAGTTACCAGCACTATCCACTGGCTTTAGAGTCTTCTCCCACTCCACACAGCCTCTCTTATCTACAAGTCTCTGCGAGCGGTAAATTACCCCTAGGTATCAGCGCAAGACAGCAGGTTAATTTTTTCAAGTCACAGCATAGAGTCTCTGTGTGCGGTGAATTAGCCACAGTTGTCAGCGCTGTACAGTGGGGTAATTTATTTGGGCCCTGCTCTATTCTTAATCCGACATGATGAGGAGTAGGGGTAAGGGTCGGCGACGTGGACGTCCAAGTGAGGGTGTGGGCACAGGCTGAGTTCCTGGGTGGGGTAAATCACAGCCAGCTGCTGCGGGATTAGGAGAGAGGCACGTTCTAGGCTTCCCAGATTAATATCACAATTTGCGGGTCCGCGTGATAGACCTTTATTGCAAGCAGAGCAGTGTGAGCAGGTCCTGTCGTGGATGGCAGAAAAGTGTCCAGCAATATATCGAACCCCCAGTCTTCTACGCAGTCCACTACTAGTGGCCTAGGGACTGCACCTCTGAATCCTCAGGCTGCTTCTCCTTCCTCCCAGCCTTGTCACTCCAGGAAAATGACAGATTCTGAGCAGGAAGACTCCCAGGAACTGTTCTTGGGTCCCTGCCATGAGTGGGAAAAATGATTCCACTCTCACCTGAAGAGTTTGTCCTGACCAATGCGTGATGAGGCTGGGGACTTCCGGCAACGGTCTCAAAAGCTATTTGTGGATGAGGATGATGAGACATAGTTGTCTGTCAGTTAGGTAGTAGTAAGGGTAGTAAGTCCGAGGGAGGAGCGCACAGAGGATTCAGAGGAAGAGCAGCTGGACGATGAGGTGACTGACCCTACCTGGCTTGCTAAGCCTACTGAAGACAGCGCTTCAGAGGGGGATTTGGGTAGCCAGGGGAAAGGCAGGCCCAGAGCCAAGAATCCCCCAACTGTTTCCCCCAGCACCCTCCGTGCAGAGGGCTAGGTGTTCAAAGGTGTGGATGTTTTTTAGTGAGAGCACGGACGACCGACGAACAGTGGTGTGCAACCTGTGTCACACCAAGATCAGCCGGGGAGCCACCACTACCAGCCTCACCACCACCAGCATGCACAGGCATATGATGGCCAAGCACCCCACAAGGTGGGACGAAGGCCACATACCGCGTCCGGGTCAAACCCCTGCCTCTATCCCTGTGCCACAACCTGCCACACAGATCCAATCCCCTTCCCAGGATGCAGGCACTAGCGCCTCCCGGCCTGCACCCACCCCCACCCCCACCAGCCTCCACTCCATCCAGCAATGTCTCTCAGTGCAGCGTTCAGCTGTCGCTAACACAAGCATTGGAGCGAAAGTGGAAATACGCCACCACAAACCCGCATGCACAAGCTTTAAACGTGTACATTGCCAAATTAATCAGCCTGGAGATGCTGTCGTACAGGCTTGTGGAAGTGGAGGCTTTCAAAAACATAATGGCAGCAGCAGTTCCGTGCTACTCGGTCCCCAGTCGCCACTATTTTTCCCGATGTGCCGTCCCTGCCCTACACCAGCACGTCTCCCGCAACATTAACCGTGCCATCACCAATGCAGTTACTGGGAAGGTCCACTTAACCACGGACACGTGGAGAAGTACTGGTGGGCAGGGAGACTATATCTCCCTGACGGCAAATTGGGTGAACTTGGTGGAGGCTGGGACTAAGTCAGAGCCTGGGATTGCTCACGTGCTACTCACAGCAAGAATAGCGGGTCCTACCTCGGTGCTGGTATCTGCAGCATATTATGCCACCTCCTCCAACCCCCCCTCCTCCGCCACCTCTCCCTCTCAATTAAGAAATGTGAGCACATCGCCAGCAGTCGGTAGCACACAGCGCGGCAGCACAGTGGTGGGCAAGCATCAGCAAGCCGTGCTGAAACTAATCAGCTTAGGTGACAAGAGTCACATGGCCTCCAAGCTGTTGCAGGGTCTGACAGAGCAGACTGACCTTTGGCTTTCGCCGCTGAGCCTCCAACCGGGCATGGTCATGTGTAACAATGGCCGTAACCTGGTGGCGGCTCTGCAGCTTGGCAGCCTCACACTTGTGCGATGCCTGGCCCACATCTTTAATCTGGTGGTTAAGCGGTTTCTGAAAAACTAGCCCCACTTGTCTGACCTGCTCAGCAAGGTGTGCCGCGTCTGCGCACATTTCCGCAAGTCCACCATGGATGCTGCCACCCTGAACACACTGCAACGTCGGTTTCAGCTGCCAGAGCACCGACTGCTGTGTGACGTGCCCACATGCTGGAATTCTATGCTGCACATGTTGGCCAAGCTGTACGAGCAGCGTAGAGCAATTGTGGAATACCAGCTGCAACATGGGCGGCGGAGTAGTAGTCAGCCTCCACATTTCTCTACATAGGTGTGGGCATGGATAGCAGACATCTGCCAGGTCCTTGAAAACTTTGAGGAGTCTACCCAATTAGTAAGCGGCGATGCGGCCATCATTAGCATTACCATCCCGCTGCTTTGCCTGCTGAGAACTTCGTTGCTAAGCATAAAGGCCGACGCTTTGCAGTTAGAACAGGAGATGTGGGATGACAGTATGTCGCTTGATAGCCAGACCACCCTCACGTCTGTATCTCAGCGGGTTTTGGAGGAGGAGAAGGAGGGCTAAGAGACTGCTAGCCACACTGCAAAGGGTACCCATGCTGCTTGCCTCTCATCTGTTTAGCATGTATGGGCTGAAGAGAAGGAGGAGGAGGATCCTGAAAGTCATCCTCCTAGTGAGGACAGCGATGTGTTGCGTACTGGCACACATGGCTGACTCCATGTTAGGCTGCCTTTCCCATGACCCTTGCATTAGACGCATTCTGGCCAACACGGATTACTGGGTGTACACCCTTCTAGACCCACGGTATAAGGAGAACCTTTCCACTCTGAAGATGAAAGGGGTACGAGAGTGATGCAATACCACAGGGCCCTGGTGGAAAATGTGATGCTAAAGTTCCCATCTGACAGCGCTAGTAGCAGAAGACACAGTTCAGATGGCCAAGTAACAGGGGAGGCGTGGGGATCAGGCAACATGTCCAGCACAGGCAGGGGAACACTCTCCAAGGCCTTTGCCAGTTTTATGGCTCCCCAGCAAGACTGGTCACCACTCCCCAGTCAAAGCTGAGTCGGAGGGAGCAATGTAAAAAGATGGTAAGGGAGTACATAGCTGATCGTACCACCGTCCTCCGTGATGTGTCAGCTCCATACAACTATTGGGTGTCAAAGCTGGACACGAGGCACGAACTTGCGCTGTATGCCCTGGAGGTGCTGGCCTGCCCTGCCGCTAGCGTCTTGTCAAGAGGGTGTTCAGTGCAGCTGGGGGGATCATCACGGATAAGCATACCTGCCTGTCAACTGTCAGCGCCGATATGCTTACACTCATAAAGATGAACAAATGCTGGATTTCCCCAGACTTCTCTTTTCCAGCGGTGGAAAGCAGCAGATACTAAAGATTCTGTTAGCTGAAACAGGAGAAAAATGCCTCCTCTATCACCCCAAAAAAGGGGAGAAGTAGCTTGGTCTATCCCTTCAAGATGTTACTCCTCCTCCTCCTCCTAAAACAGCATGTCATCACGCTGAACCGTCAATTTTTCAGCGGGCCAAAAGGCTCTTTTAAAACCAATGTTTTCAGAGGGCTGCCTCAAGGCACTGTTACAAATAAAGCAACAACGAGCTACATCTTTAAAAAATGTTTATGGCTTTCACCTGCCCTCGGGGTTAAGCAATTTTTTAGGGGTACACTTGTACTCTTGGTACACCAATTTTTCAGGCTCTTGCCTGTACTCTTAGGCTACTAATTTTTCCGGCCTTTGCCTATACTCTTGGCAAACAAATTTTCTCAGGTGTTCGCCTTGGTACACCAGTGTTTGAGGGGTTCGCCTGTACTCTTGGTACAGAAATGTTTCAGGGGTTCGCCTATACACTTGCTACTAAAAGGTTTGAGGGGTATGCCTATTCTCTTGCTACAGTAATGTTTCAGGGGTTCGCCTATAGTCTTGCAACAGAAAAGTTTCAGGGGTCAGCCTATTAACTTTCTACTAAAAGGTTTGAGGGGTTCGCCTATTCTCTTGCTACCGAAATATTTCAGGGGTGCGCCTATACTGTGGGTGCACAAAGGTTTCCCATAGTGGTGTTCAGCTGTCTAGCACAAGAACACTGAATTACTCGGGCACAATTGTGGGCCGAGGTCCTTGGCGAGGGGAAACTCTGCCATGTTTGGGCACTCTCTTTGCTTCCTGTTTAATACTGTCCCTGGGTTCCTGGGGCTCGCTCATACTGTGGGTGCACAAAGGCTTTCCCATTACGTTGTTCAGCTATCTAACATATACAAAGAATGAATTGGACGAAATTTGTGGGCCGAGGCCAAGGTTCTGGGCGGGGTGAAACTCTGCCATGTTTGAGCACTCTCTTTTTTTCCTGTTTAATACTGTCCCTGGGTTCCAGGGGCTTGCCTATGCTCACAGATTTCCCAACGGGTGCACTCAGCTGCTGTCAGGCTCCCCGCCCCATTCAGCTGCTGGGACGGGAGCTCTGACAGCATTTAAACCTGCTTGTGTCTGCAGACCAGTGCCACTGTTAGTTTGGTTCTCCTGCTACACCAGCGTACTTCGTGTTTTTGACTCCTGATATTGACTCTCTGCTTTTGACCTGACGTTGCCTTTGCCTGACCCTATTGTACCGCGTACTGTCTCGTTGCTGACCCGGTTCGTCTGACTCTCCTTGCTGTTGTTTGTTCCAGTGTCTGTCCGTTTGTTAGTCCCAGTGTCTTCCTTCCTTAGTAAGAGTAGGGACCGTCGCCCAGTTGTCGCCCTGAGGCTTAGCCCAAGGGGGCAAGTAGGTAGGGACAGGGGTTGCCGGTATTTTCAGGGACTTCCAGTTTCCCGGACCCTGAGTCCTGACACTTGGATAGGATGCAGACGGCTTTCCCATTGCGGTGTTTTACGTATCTGGCAGAAATACACTTAATGACTAGGGCAGAAGTGTGGGCCAAGGTCCTTGGCGGAGTGAAACTCTGCCATGTGTGGGCACTATGAGTTCTTCATATTTAATACCGTCTCAGGGTTGCAGGGGCTCATCTATGAAGTGTGTGGGGACACATGGATTTCCCATAGCTATGTAACTCACGGCACCTTGGGTCACACAAGGTGGAGGCTGGGACCGAGCCTGACCCTGGGCCTGCTGGTGTGCTTCCCACACAGAGTATTGTGGGTATTACCTCGGTCATGGTTTCTTGGACTTATTATGCCACCTCCTCCTTCTGCTTGGGGTCTGGCGATCAGCGCTGGTCGACATGTATTTGCCCTTGTGTTACCACAGTTATCTGAGACACTGGTTTGGACCAACCAATGAAGCGTAACTGAATTAAGGAGATGTTCACAGCTGTACTAGCATCTGAATCCGCTTTATGCCCATGATTACTGAGGGTGTGGGCAGAGTCCAAGGTCCTGGGGGGGGGGGGGGATGCAAATGCACCAGTTTTGGCCTGAGGAACTTCTTTGTGGTTCATCCAGTCTTTGGAGTGATGAAAGCAACCGTAACTGATTTAATAAGACGTTCACAGCTCTACTAGCATCCCAGTCCGCTTTATGCCCATGATTACTGAGGGTGTGGGCAGAGGCTGAGGTCCTGAGCAGGGTGAAACTCTGCCATGTTTGGGCACTGTAATTGCTTCATGTTTAATACTTTCCTTAGCTTTCATGGGCTCGCCTATGCTGTGGGTGCACAAAGGTTTCCCAGCATAGTGTCCAGCTATTTGGTACAAATACACTGAATGACTTGGGTACGGTGCGGACTAGAGATGAGCGAGCACCAAAATGCTCGGGTGCTCGTTACTCGAGACGAACTTTTCGCGATGCTCGAGGATTCGTTTCGAGTAACGAACCCCATTGATGTCAATGGGCGACCCGAGCATTTTTGTATATCGCCGATGCTCGCTAAGGTTTTCATTTGTGAAAATCTGGGAAATTCAAGAAAGTGATGGGAACGACACAGCAACGGATAGGGCAGGCGAGGGGCTACATGTTGGGCTGCATCTCAAGTTCCCAGGTCCCACTATTAAGCCACAATAGCGGCAAGAGTGGGCCCCCCCCCAACAATTTTTACTTCTGAAAAACCCTCATTAGCAATGCATACCTTAGCTAAGCACCACACTACCTCCAACAAAGCACAATCACTGCCTGCATGACACTCCGCTGCCACTTCTCCTGGGTTACATGCTGCCCAACCCCCCCCCCCCCCCCCGCACGACCCAGTGTCCACAGCTTACACCAAAGTGTCCCTGCGCAGCCTTCAGCTGCCCTTATGTCACACGCTGGCCTCATAGCCACACCACCCTCATGTCTATTTATAAGTGCGTCTGCCATGAGGAGGAACCGGAGGCACACACTGCAGAGGGTTGGCAGGGCCAGGCAGCGACCCTCTTTAAAAGGGGCGAGGCGATAGCCCACAATGCTGTACAGAAGCAATGAGAAATCCAATCCTGTGCCACCTCCATCAGGAGCTGCAAACGTGGGCATAGCAATAGTGAACCCATGTGCCACACACTATTCATTCTGTCAAGGTGTCTGCATGCCCCAGTCAGACCGGGGTTTTTTATAAATAGTCACAGGCAGGTACAACTCTGCAAAGGGAATTCCGTGTGCACCCACAGCATGGGTGGCTCCCTGGAACCCACCGGCTGTACATAAATGTATCCCATTGCAGTGCCCTGGACAGCAGAGCTAACGTCAGGTTGAATGCAGGTGGGCTTCGGTCCACACTGCATGCCCCAGTCAGACTGGGGTTCTTTAGAAGTGGACACATGCAGTTACAACTCCGTGTGGACCGACAGCATGGGTGGGTCCCAGGAAGCCACCGGCGGTACATAAATATATCCCATTGCATTGCCCATCACAGCTGAGGTAACATCCGATTAAATGCAGGTGGTCTTCGGCCCACACTGCATGCCCCAGTCTGACCAGGGTTTTTAATACATACACACTGGCAGGTACAACTCCCTAATGTGAAGTCCCTGTGGACCCACGGCATGGGTGGCTCCCTGGAACCCATCGGCGGTACATAAATGTATCCCATTACAGTGCCCTGCTCAGCAGAGCTAACGTCACATACAATACAGGTGTGCTTCGGCCCACAGTGCATGCCCCAGTCAGACTGATAATATGTACCTTAACAGTAAGCGCGTTGGTGGGAATGTGGTGGCAACTGCGGACCTAGTAGCGCGTTTTTATTTAGTTGGTTTTCGGAATGTGGCCAGGATTAAGTGGACCGTGGCGGGGGGATGGTGGGGGAGGGGGGGGGGGGGGCTTTCTTGTTGTGTCGGTAAAGGTGAAATTCTTGGACTGCCACCAGACGGACCAATGCAAAGGTATTTGCCAAGAATGTTTTCATTGTTGGAGGAGGAGGGGGATGTTTTTGAGGCACTACGTGTCCTCTCCACGTGTCCGTGGTTATATGCACCTTAACAGTAACCGTGTTGGTGGGAAATGGCCTCGCCACCATCATGTCTTTGGGAAGCCTCCGTTTCCACACCCCAGTGACATAGCATTAGCAGCGGTATAGGCAGAGCCCAGAATTAGTAACATTTCAGCGGTAGCATTAGGGACAGGTCCCACTAACATATCACTAGTAGCATTATAGGGGGAGCACAGTATTAGTTCCATTTCAGTAGTAGTAGCAGTCAAGACAGGCCCCAGTAACAATTCTGAAGCAGCAGTATAGGGGGAGCACAGTATTAGTTCCATTTCAGTAGTAGTAGCAGTCAAGACAGGCCACAGTAACATTCCCGTTACTGTTTAGGGAGATAACAGTCTCTTTCACATTTCAGTAGTTGCAGTATAGACAAGGCCCCAGTTACATTTATGTAGCAAAAGTGTAGGCCAACCCCACACACCTTGCTGTACCATGAGTGCAGGCGAAGCCCATAACAATTACTAGGATTACACTGTAGGCGAGGGCCCCAAAAAATTGGTGTACCAACAGTACTAATGTACCTCAGAAAAATTTCCCATGCCCAACCAAGAGGGCAGGTGAAACCCATTAATCGCTTTGGTTAATGTGGCTTAATTTGTAACTAGGCCTGGAGGCAGCCCAGTGTAACGAAAAATTGGTTCAGGTGAAAGTTTCAACGCTTTAATGAGAATTGAAACGTATAAACATTGTTTACAAAAATTATATGACTGAGCCTTGTGGGCCTAAGAAAAATTGTCCGTTCGGCGTAATTACGTGAGGTTTCAGGAGGAGGAGCAGGAGGAGGAGGATGAATAGAATACACAGATTGATGAAGCTAAAAGGTCCCCGTTTTTGATGGCGATAGAGAACGATGCTTCCATCCGCGGGTGCAGCCTACGTATTGCTTAGGTACCGCTGCTGTCCGCTGGTGGAGAAGAGAAGTCTGGGGAAATCCAGGCTTTGTTCATCTTTATGAGTGTAAGCCTGTCGGCACTGTCGGTTGACAGGCGGGTACGCTTATCCGTGATGATTCCCCCAGCCGCACTAAACACCCTCTCTGACAAGACGCTAGCCGCAGGACAAGCAAGCACCTCCAGGGCATAGAGCGCGAGTTCAGGCCATGTGTCCAGCTTCGACACCCAGTAGTTGTACGGAGCAGAGGCGTCAAGAAGGACGGTCGTGCGATCGGCTACGTACTCCCTCACCATCCTTTTACAGTGCTCCCGCCGACTCAGCCTTGACTGGGGAGCGGTGACACAGTCTTGCTGGGGAGCCATAAAGCTGTCAAAGGCCTTGGAGAGTGTTCCCCTGCCTGTGCTGTACATGCTGTCTGATCTCCGCACCTCCCCTGCTACCTGGCCCTCGGAACTGCACCTTCTGCCACCAGCGCTGTCGGATGGGAATTTTACCATCAGTTTGTCCGCCAGGGTCCTGTGGTATAGCATCACTCTCGAACCCCTTTCCTCTTCGGGGATGAGAGTGGAAAGGTTCTCCTTATACCGTGGGTCGAGCAGTGTGTACACCCAGTAATCCGTAGTGGCCAGAATGCGTGTAACGCGAGGGTCACGAGAAAGGCATCCTAACATGAAGTCAGCCATGGGTGCCAGTGTACCTGTACGCAACACATGGCTGTCCTCACTAGGAAGATCACTTTCAGGATCCTCCTCCTCCTCCTCAGGCCATACACGCTGAAAGGGTGACAGCAGTGGGCCAAGCTGTCTCTTCCCCCTCCTCCTCATGCTCCTCCTTCTCCTCCTCAACGCGCTGAGATATAGACATGAGGGTGCTCTGGCTATCCAGCGACATACTGTCTTCCTCAGTCTCCGTTTCAGAGCGCAAAGCGTCTGCCTTTATGCTTTGCAGGGAACTTCTCAAGAGGCATAGCAGAGGAATGGTGACGCTAATGATTGCAGCATCGCCGCTCACCATCTGGGTAGACTCCTCAAAGTTTCCAAGGACCTGGCAGATGTCTGCCAACCAGGCCCACTCTTCTGTAAAGGATTGAGGAGGCTGACTCCCACTACGCCGCCCATGTTGGAGTTGGTATTCCACTATTGCTCCACGCTGCTCATAGAGCCTGGCCAACATGTGGAGCGTAGAGTTCCACCGTGTGGGCATGTCGCACAGCAGTCGGTGCACTGGCAGATTAAACCGATGTTGCAGGGTCCGCAGGGTGGCAGCGTCCGTCTTGGACTTGCGGAAATGTGCGCTGAGCCGGCGCACCTTTCCGAGCAGGTCTGACAAGCGTGGGTAGCTTTTCAGAAACCGCTGAACCACCAAATTAAAGATGTGGGCCAGGCATGGCACGTGCATGAGGCTGCCGAGCTGCAGAGCCGCCACCAGGTTACAGCCGTTGTCACACACGACCATGCCTGGTTGGAGGCTCAGCGGCGAAAGCCAGCGGTCGGTCTGCTCTGTCAGACCCTGCAGCAGTTTGTGGGCCGTGTGCCTCTTCTCTACTTAGCTGAGTAGTTTTAGCACGGCCTGCTGACGCTTGCTCACCGCTGTGCTGCCACGCCGCGCGACAACGACTGCTGGCAACGTGCTGCTGCTGACATATCTTGATTGCGAGACAGAGGTTGCGTAGGAGGAGGAGGAGGGTGGTTTAGTGGAGGAAGCATACACCGCCACAGATACCACCACCAAGCTGGGGCCCGCAATTCTGGGGGTGGGTAGGACGTGAGCGGTCCCAGGCTCTGACTCGGTCCCAGCCTCCACTAAATTCACCCAATGTGCCGTCAGGGAGATATAGTGGCCCTGCCCGCCTGTGCTTGTCCACGTGTCCGTTGTTAAGTGGACCTTGGCAGTAACAGCGTTGGTGAGGGCGCGTACAATGTTGCGGGAGACGTGGTCGTGCAGGGCTGGTACGGCACATCGGGAAAAGTAGTGGCGACTGGGAACCGAGTAGCGCAGGGCCGCCGCCACCATCATGTTTTTGAAAGCCTCCGTTTCCACAAGCCTATACGGCAGCATCTCCTGGCTGATCAATTTGGCTATGTGCACGTTTAACGCTTGAGCGTGCGGGTGCGTGGCGGCGTACTTGCGCTTTCGCTCAAACAGTTGCGCTATCGACGGCTGGACGCTGCGCTGAGAGACATTGCTGGATGGGGCTGAGGACACCGGAGGTGAGGGTGTGGGTGCAGGCCGGGAGACGTTCGTGCCTGTGTCCTGAGAGGGGGGTTGGATTTCAGTGGCAGGTTGGGGCACAGGGGGAGAGGCAGGTGGTGAACGGCCTTCGTCCCACCTTGTGGGGTGCTTGGCCATCCTATGCCTGCGCATGCTGGTGGTGGTGAGGCTGGTGGTGGTGGCTCCCCGGCTGATCTTGGCGCGACAAACCTTGCACACCACAGTTCGTCGGTCGTCTGCACTCTTAGTGAAAAACTGCCACACCTTTGAGCACCTCGGCCTCTGCAGGGTGGCATGGCGCGAGGGGGCACTTTGGGAAACAGTTGGTGGATTATTCCGTCTGGCCCTGCCTCTACCCCTGGCCACCGCACTGCCTCTTCCAACCTGCCCTGCTGCTGCACTTGCCTCCCTCTCTGAAGACCTGTCCTCAGTAGGCTTAGCAAACCAGGTGGGGTCAGTCACCTCATCGTCCAGCTGCTCTTCCTCCGAATCCTCTGTGCGCTCCTCCCTGGGACTTACTGCCCTTACTACTACCTCACTGATAGACAACTGTGTCTCATCGTCATCGGCCTTCTCGCCCACTGAAAGCTCTTGAGACAGTTGCCGGAAGTCCCCAGCCTCATCCCCCGGACCCCGGGAACTTTCCAAAGGTTGGGCATCGGTCACGATAAACTCCTCTGGTGGGAGAGGAACCATTGCTGCCCAATCTAGGCAGGGGCCCGAGAACAGTTCCTGGGAGTCTGCCTGCTCCTCAGAATGTGTCGTTGTAATGGAGTGAGGAGGCTGGGAGGAAGGAGGAGCAGCAGCCAGAGGATTCAGAGTTGCAGCTGTGGACGGCGTAGAAGACTGGGTGGTCGATAGATCGCTGGATGCACTTTCTGCCATCCACGACAGGACCTGCTCACACTGCTCATTTTCTAATAAAGGTCTACCGCGTGGACCCATTAATTGTGAGATGAATCTGGGGACCCCTGAAACTTGCCTCTCTCCTAATCCCGCAGCAGTCGGCTGCGATACACCTGGATCAGGAGCTCGGCCTGTGCCCACACCCTGACTTGGGCCTCCGCGTCCTCGCCCGCGTCCACGTCCTCTAGGCCTACCCCTACCCCTCAGCATGGTGTATTACGAGTAGAGCAGAAACAGAACGCTGTAATTAAATGTGCTGCTTATTGGCCTGTGGTTGGAGGCTGACTTTGCATACGGAATGCACATCAGAGCCAGGAAACAATTTTGCGCAAGCCTGTAGTGAGACGTAGGTGCGTATGACTAAGCTAGTGGAATTCACAGCGCAGAACTAGTCAAGTGGCCAAAGGCCAGTGGTAGGCCTTAAGTATTTGCTTCAACTTTTTTAAATGGCGAGCTGAAACCACAGACAGATACTGTATGCAGCGTATATTATGCATACTGTTTACCTCTGGCGCTATGACGGCGGTGATGTAACGGGCACAGCAGAGCCAGGAAACAATTTTGCGCAAGCCTGCTGTAACGCTTAGCTGCGTATAAATTAGGACTACTACCCCCAGCAGACACGCAGTACACTGAAGACGGTCACAGGCAGCCCAAATATAGTATTTTTACCCAATTTATTTGAAAAAGCCCACTGCCTATATAGACAGTATATCTCTTTCCCTGTACCACTGTCCCTGCCTCACCAGTACTGGCCCTATACTCTGTACAATGACTGCAGACTGAGAACGCAATGGTCTGCATGCCCGATATACAAAAAAAAAAAATTGTGCAACACTGCTAAAAGCAGCCTCAACAGTACTGCACACGGTCAGATGTGGCCCTAAGAAGGACCGTTGGGGTTCTTGAAGACTAAAATAACACCTAACACTCTCCCTATAGCAGCAGCAGCATCACCAGCACTTTCCCTGATCTCTGTCAGAATGCATCTGTGGCGAGCCGCGGGCGGGGCAGATTTAAATACTCGGGGGACACCTGATCTCGCCAGCCACTCACTGCAGGGGGGTGGTATAGGGCTGGAACGTCACAGGAGGAAGTTGTAATGCCTGTCTTTCTATTGGCCAGAAAAGCGCGCTAATGTCTCAGAGATGAAAGTGAAAGTAACTCGAACATCGCGTGGTACTCGTCACGAGTAACGAGCATCTCGAAGCATTAGTGATTTCATGAGACTTTTACAGGGTCACTGTATACCTGTGGTGGCTACTTTTGCTACACCTCCTGCTTTAAACCAATCTTTGGTGTTAGTATGCGCTGCTGCATTGTGGAGATGTGTAGAAGTGCTGGCACCTGAGTCCCCTTTATGCCCACGTTTGCGGCTCCTGACAATTTTGTGACGGAGGTGGCACGGGATTGGAATGATGATCATACGTCAATTTATCATCCATTCTCATCAGCATTGTGGACTATCGCCCACACTTTCAGAGAGGGTCACTGCCTGGCCCTGCCAACCCTCTGCAGTGTGTGCCTCCGGTTCCTCCTCATCGCAGACGCACTTATAAATAGACATGAGGGTGGTGTGGCTATCAAGCAAGCGTGTGGCATGAGGGCAGCTAAATGTTGTGCAGGGAAAATTTTGTGTGCGCTGTGGACGCAGGCTCATTCTGGGGGGGATTGAACAGCAATGCCAGCATGTAACCCAGGAGAAGAGGCAGTGGTATCACCCACAGGCAATGATTGTCCTTGGTTTCAACTAGTGTGGTGCTTAGCTAAGATGTTCCAGCACGTGTGCCTTGCTGCTTATGGTCTGTCCCAACTAAATTGTTGGAGGGGACCGCCAGGCTCTTGCCCCCAATGTGGCTTCATAGTGGGACCTGGGAGCCTCAGATGCACCCATGCATGCTGCCCCTGCCGTTCCCTATCCGTTTATGTGTTGTTTCCATGACTCTCTCTTATTTTCAGGTGTTTCACACAACCTCTCCCATGCGGAGCATCGGTCCCATACAAAAATGCTCGAGTCCCCCATTGACTTCAATGGGGTTCGTTACCCGAAGCAAGCTCTCGAGCATTACGAAAAGTTCGACTCGAGTACCGAGAACCCGAGCATTTTGGTGCTCGCTCATCTCTAATAGAGAGCCTTCCTAAATAATGACTATATCATCAGTATAATGCCACCAAGCCTGAACCTCCCACCCGTATATAGAAGTGTACACAAATGTGTCTTCAAAGAACACTATATAGGTGCTGCGGGCGAGGAGCAGGTCCACAGTTGAGAAGTTGCTTTACTTGTACCGCGAACACTAAACAGCCCAACAGTACATAGGCCAGAGCAAAACACCCATACAGGCAAAGTTGGTGATGAAGCAGGAAGGCAAAACTCAGGAACAATATCTGGCCCACAGTCCCAGTTATCTGTGTAGCTCTGCTCCTGGAAACACACTCCTCACTCCGCCAGACTGTCAACCTGTCAACACTAACACTTTCAGCCATTCTCAGCTTTGCGTGGCAATCTCCTTTCCTCTGCTTAGTGGGAAGAATTCCTGGGGTTAGTAGTCCCTGGGGCCACTCTCAGGAAATCACTTGGCCTCTATCCCCGCACAGACCAATCAGTCTCCTTGCGGGTCCAAAGGCATCTTCCTCTCTCTCTCTTGCAGACTACACTACTGTCTCCCACTCACTGACCAACAACACCCTCGCATTCCACCTTGCAACCACATATATGAAGCATGATCACATGACTTCCAACTCACAACACAAAATGATACATTTCCAGACATAGACGGCATATTTGCAGATGTTAACCCTCTCATTCCTGCAAACATTAGTACATTTAGCTGATTCATTCCACGTTTAAGATGCTATACCAGACAAAATACAAGACAATACAATCTACATATAGCATTCATTCTGGAGGGGACCCAGTGATCCAGTGACTCTGGGCCACTACAGTTCCCCCCTACTTAAAAAAGCCAATGCTTCTTAAACAGAGTGTGCAAGTTCTGTGTTCTACACAAATACATCTAGCGGAACATCTACACAGTCGTTGAGCGTACAAGGCAAAGCCTGTAACACAAGTCACCCTTCGTTGCTACTTAGAGCTTGCCCATCTAAGTGGATTCAGACAACTTAAGACGTCACTTTCTATGTAAAGCTTTAGTTTATGACAGCATGTACTACAATTTGTGAGTACTCATGGGAAAATTTATTGTTAGGTTGGACGGAATCCAAGATGCACTAACATTGCAATGGGGTACTTACATAATTCTTCTCCCCAAAGGCTAAAGAAGAATGCAACACACTGTAGCTAGACAAAAGAATAGAGAAGGGTTGACTGGTAGGACTGAACACAGGATAAGTGTAATGACCATCACTTTCCTGAAAAATTATCTTATGAAGGGCCATAACCTTGGTCCTCTTAGACACAATGATTTTCACTCAAAAATCGCTGAAAGCCATCTTTTGAGTGATAATCGTTGTGTCTAACTGTACTGATATTGTGCAGTTTTCATTAAGCCGTCGCTGATCGCTAATCTTTTAGCATGCTAAAAGATCAGCGATCAGTTATCAGGAATTCACAGCGGGCTACAGCTGATACTATTGTTTCAGCTGTATCCCGCTCCCTGAAGAACAGAGCTGTCCAGCTGTGTTCCTCATCCCCCGCTCGGAGCACCCAGCTGTAAAACAACTGGGCACTCCAAACAGAGAATAGCTGGATGCAGAAGATAAGTGGGAAAACCCTGCTTGTCTTCTGCATCCTCCGCTCAGAGAGTAAGGTGATCGCTTAACGTTTGAGCGATCACCTTGCGCTAAACAACACAGAAGGGCATATTGACACTGGAGCACAAAAGTGGATTAGTAGAGGGTGCAAACAAAAACCTCCTAACTCATTTACATACAATTACTCCAAGGCAGACATTTATTAGAAATGCAGACAACCTTTACTCTTCCTGCTTGCATTACCCTCCTGCACCGGGCTTAAACAGTAGAACATTACGATAACATTTTTTCCAACAATAAATGCAATAGAAATCACATTTGTAAAAATGCACAACTTTGCTATGAAAAGGGAACGCTAATTTTCAAGTCCTTTTGGGGGCTAAACAGTAATAAAACAAAGTCCAAAGAAGGCAAAAAGTATTTTTTGGCACACAATACGGGAGTCTCTTAACACCACGTGGACACACGATGGGTAGCAGTAGGTTCTTCAGATTCTGAACTAAAACTGAACTGAGTGCGGTGGGTGTCGCCATGGTACTCCACGAACACACTCCTGGAGAGGCACTATGAGATGGGCTGTCAGGGTATCTTAGCCTTACCTCACATTCTCAATCACTGGAGTCCAGTTCTAGGTCTTGCAGCTTAAAACAGCTCAAGTCCAGCTGCCACGTGTCACAGTGCAGTGTTTTCAACCTCTGGACAAGCGGTCACTATGGGTGGTCCACTGAAGAGTTGGTGTAACTCTCCTGGAGGTTCTCTCCAATGCCTAGCATTCAAGTAAAGCCAAAGTCCAAGGTCCTCAAAGTGCCGAATGAAGGGACACAACTCTGGAGGGAGGGCTGTTCTTGCGCCCTGGAAACCCTTATGGATGACAATCCATGGCACATGCAGCAGATTTCCCCTGTTCCAATGAATGTCTTTCAGGGACAAAGAAGACTGTTCTTTCTCTGAGGATACGGATATTGGAGGAGAACTTTTCCTTGCTGGCAGCATATCTTTGGGCCGCAATCCCAGGCTCTTCTTTTTGTCAGGTGAGGAAGATGGAACACTCTTCGTCAATTCCTGCAACTTGGGCTTATCCCCCCCAGTAGAATCTGGGTTGCAGCAGAGGATACCCAGCTAGCATGCACCACTTGGCAGCATAAGCATAAGTTTTCTGTGGTGCTGTCGTGGTGAATCTGAGAAGACAAGTCCTGAGCTTCACTCACCTAAGTGGATGACTCCTCCCCTGGGCTGTCCTCTACTTGTTGAGCTGTAATTGATCATTGTCTGTGCTCCGCGGTAGGGTTAACCCCTCCCCTCTACTTTTTCCACAGCCATGGTGGTAATTTCTTGGCGGGAAGTTTTTACGGGTTCTTGTGGTAGTGAAGCAGAATAACAAAACCAGGCACCATCTTGTGCATCCATATTAGCTTCTTCCACAGTTAGGAAATGTAAACTTTGCAGCATAACAGGGTCTAACAGTTCCACATGTCCTTTTCTCAGGGCGTAACGCATCCTGACAATATATGAATGGGACTCAAGTGGACAATTTTCCTTTTCTCTGCATTTTTCTTCTGCAGGCAGCTCAGTCTTGACGTGATAACTTGACTGCGACTAAACACAATGAAACAGTCCTTTTTGACCTCAGACATAGGCATGAACTTCTGTGGCTGGAAAATTCGAATATCTGTGGAAGCTCAGACGCGGGCACACATTTCTTCTCCGGGTCTGGAAAAATGGCGGAGGCACTTACTCTCTCATCCTGTTCATGATGTCAGATAGCTCCCCCTGCAGCGGGCGAGGAGGGGGCCCATGGCCTAAAGAGATGGCGGGGATAGAGATGTCACTTGTCACGGTGACTCTAACATTCCTTCCCTGGAAGGGATGAACAAGACAAAAACTGTCCAGGCCACTGCTTAGGGGGAGACTTCAAGGGGAAAAATGAACCAAGCTGGGGTTCAGAACTTATAGTTTAATGTCACGTGATGCCACTGTTCCTTCCTCTGCGGTGAAGCTAGATGATGAAATGATAGTCCACACACACAGAGTATATTTGAAAACAAAGCTGGGAACGGTTGGCAATGTTGCTTTACTTGTAAACGCCAACATTAAACAGTCCAGCAGTACATAGGCCTGAGCAAAACACTGCTACAGGCAAAATTGGTGGTAAAGCAGGGAGGCAAAACTCAGGATGACTATCAGGCCCACAGTCCCAGTTATCTGTGCAGCTCTGCTCCTGGAAAACACACTCCTCACTCCATCGGATTCTCAACCTGTCAACACTCACACTTTTAGCCGCTTTCAGTGTTGCGTGGCGATGTCCCCTCCTCTGCTTAGTAAGAAGAATTCCTGGGGGTAGTAATCCCAGGGTCACTCTCAAGAAATCGCTCGGCCTCTTCCGTTATCCACGCACAGACCAATCAGTGTTTGTGGGTGTCCAAAGGCATCTCCTTCTCTCTCTCTTGCACTACTGTCTCTCACTGACTGACCAACGACACCCTCGCATTCCACCTTGCAACCATATACATGAAGCCTGATCATATGACTTCCAACTCACAACACAAAATGATACATTTCCAGACATAGATGGCACATTTGCAGGTGTTAACCCTCTCATTCCTGCAAACATTAGTACAGCTGATTCATTCCACATTTAAGATGCTATACCAGACAAAATACAAGACAATACAATCTACATATAGCATTCATTCTGGAGGGGCCCCAGTGACTTTGGGCCACTACTTAGGTACTAGCATAGGGGGGGGGGGGCATATTGGACCCCATAGCGGTCCCCTGTCTCTGTCTGTAGAAAACAACACCAATTTAATGGAATCCATCACACGGCCACCTCGCACTTGTCAGCTGGCATGATGGTGATGGAGTAACAGAACATCATGTTCTCCCACCTTCAAATTATCCTATACAGGATAAAAACGTGCACTCCTTCTACATTTCTCAATATCATTCTATACTAATTTGATATCTGATTTAAAAAAAACGGTTAGTTGTTGGTCAAAGCTAAAAATCATTTTTGTTATGCAGACAAACTCCAACCAAGAAAAAGCCCTCACGGTTTTTGGTCTGCAAGACAACATCAGGATTGGACGTTTGCTCAGAGAAGAAAGACTTCTGAACCTCCTAAAGAATCTGCACAAATCAAGGTCAAGTTGGAACCAATCAACACAAGGAACCAGGAAACAAGACAAACCCTTGAACAGTAATGAAATCTGTTTATCAGTAACGGGTTTAGATGATATATTCACCACTAAAGCCCCATTTACACGCAAACATAATCGCTCAAGATTCTTCAGAAACGGCCAATTTTGCATTAGCTACTAATGGGCTAATCATCCCATTAGTAGCTAACTAGCATCATTTGCATGTATTTAGAGAACCGTGAGTGGTCTGTACTCTAAATAAGCCACTTTTGTTCTTCCGTGGGCGTCTGACTGCATACAATGCTATCAGTGCTGACTGCGGAGAACACAGCATCCCTGTTATCAGGGATGAGGATTTTATGCTGACTTGAAGTCATCGATGAGCGAAGAGTGCATAATAAGTGCATGATAGGCGCGCATTTACATGCATGGCTATTGCTCAAAAGACGTTGTTTGGACAAATTTTAAGCGATACTCGTTGCGTGTAAATGGGGATCAAATCTTCTTGTTGTCCAAGGAGGAACGTCTGTCCCCCAATCTGGTCACCCTGTTTGGAGCATCTTTTGTATTATCTACTGTGTTTGCAACTAGAGATGAGCGAACGTACTCGGTAAGGGCGATTTCGCAATCGAGCACCGCGATTTTCGAGTACTTCACTACTCGGGTGAAAAGTATTCGGGGGCGCTGTGGGGTGGGGGGTTGCAGAGGGGAGTGGGGGTAGCAGCGGGGAACAGGGGGGAGCCCTCTCTCTCTCCCTCTCCCCCCCCACTCCCCACTGCAACCCCCCGTTCACCCACAGCGCACCCGAGTACTTTTCACCCGAGTAGTGAAGTACTCGAAAATCGCGGTGCTCGATTGCGAAATCACCCTTACCGAGTACGTTCGCTCATCTCTATTTGCAACCCTCTCTCCATTGACAACAACCTCTTTGTCCCTTACCCAATTAGTTGTTTCTCATTTGATTTCCTTGAGGATTGATCCGTGGAGTCAGAACCAGTAGTAGAAAAAACAAATTGTTGGCAAATCCTATTGTTGTGTCTTCTTAATCTTTGTCTTCCTTATTTAGACCCATTCAGATCCTGTGTGTTCCGTCTAAACGATTGTCAGTTAAGCACATGTTCATTATTACAATCCTCCATAACGCAAAACCATTTCATCCTTTTAGTTGGTTCGATTCCGTCTTTGAATTGTTTTAAGACCACATCTATTTGGCTCGTATATTAATTATCCCAATCCTAAGGATTCATCATCTGGGTCAGATGCCCTTCCATCTCCTTCCGTTCATCCTTACACAGTCCGACCTCCAATTGCAAATATCCCATATCCAGAAGCATGACATCAAATGCATACTTGTTACAAAGGCTTTCACATTAAGAGAAGAATACGGCATTCCCAAGAGGGAGAGTGAGTCTAAGATGTGGCCGCAGTCCTCGAGGGATCCTCCTCACTTTAAATATTCAGTCAATGTACCCATGTGTAAACTAAGGGAAATTATGAATTTCTGCTTACCTCCCCATCTCCTTTGTAACATATCTATCAGTGGAGAACTCAGAAAGGTCCCATCCACCAGAGATTCAGCTAAACTTCTTGAGGCATAAGGATCTGTATACGAAAAAGTCATAAAAAGCCTAAAGCACCTATATCTGGGCCATTGCACATCCCAGTGAAGTCACCATCTTCGGGTGCACACTGGCTTGGAATCAATATCGCACAAGAAGAGACAGATATGGTGCCAACAGCACAATTCAGAGCACTTTAATAGTGAGGCAACAAATGCATAGTTACCTGCAATGCTAGCTTGAGTCACTATATATGAGGTACTTTCATGTATTTGTATGCTTGACAAAGACCTTCTGGTCGAATCGTTGCTGCTATTATGTCCTTGGGGGAATAAAGACTTTTAAATGTTGTACCTTGAATACTGTTACATCTTCCTTCTATGGCACAATTCATACTGTCATCATATGTTAAGATTATCTGACACATTGCCACACACTCAGCCTTGTGAATGTTGGTCAACATTCTTGGTACCCACCTGGAGGAAACTTTCTGCATCTTCAAGTGTTCATGCAGGATGGTGTGCCTAGATCCAATGGAAATGCCAATTTTGAAGGCAATGTCTCTCAGAGTTTACCAGAGGTCCTCCATAACCACTTGCTCTACTCGCGTAGTCATGTTGTCGGATGAGCTGGTGTGTGGCCAAGGCTCCTTTGATTCATTTTCACACGATGTCTGGCCTTCTGATGTTCAGGAACTGTTGCACCCATGAATGCACATTTTTCACTTCCATGACACCTCCTCAGCATATCTCAGAACACGGATGATTACACGCTGTTCTTGGAACGTCAACATTGACATCTTAAGTATTGAAAATGCTTGTAACTGCAGTGACGTGGGTTCTGCGCACTGGACGATGCTGCCATCTGTTGCACTTATTCCTGAAGAATGCCAACGTCTTCTATAATGTGTCCCAAATACCTATCTGCTTCTGTTCCCGAGAAAAAAATGAGGAGATCTTAGAACTTGAATGAGCCTTGTACAAGTACATTGATATATGATGTGCCTAAGGAGCCACGAGAGGCCTGGTGGAGATTAAGAGACGGCTGAGGCCAGAGAATATGGAGAATCTGCAAGTAACCAAGTGGTGTAGATATAAGAGCGGGACTCAGCATCATTATGTGGAACTATGTAGAGGTAGAGTGTACATTGCTCCGTAGCATAACCAACAGACGTTATGTCTACAAGAAATCTTCATTAAGTCGCGATGAACACGGTAATACCTAATGTGCTGGATTTTAAAAATTCTTTTGGCATTTTATACATTTAAAAAGGTTTTTGTGAGGAAAAATGTCTATTTTTAAAAACTGAATTGAATTTTTTTTTACTTTATAGACCTTTTTTTGATACTATTTATAAGTCCCTGAAGAGGACTGGAAGATGCGATTGTTCATTTGCTAGGATAGTGCAATAATACAATGTCTATGACATCAGCCTATTGCTGGTGGCAGGGTCTAATAGTTACATGGCAGACCTGGAGCCTTTATCAGACTTTCAGCTGTCATGGGAACCCATTGGTACCTTGTGTTTGTATTCTGGAGTGTCGATGGGTGACAGGAGGAGCCCCATCCCCTGTCATTTGCTTACATGCTGCAGTTGATGTTGATTGTGTCATATAAGGGGTTAAACTGCCAGGATCTGAGGTTTCTTTTCTACTGGCGGTTAGAGCAGGAGCCTGGCTGTCAGTAGGCACCCAATCCACTGCCTTAAAAGGATGTATGTGCAGGCTTAAAGCTCATTGGTGACTGCCATAAAAAGGCATATTGGCAGTTACTACGGGGTTAATAAGGGTCAAGGTTATTTTTCTATAGCTTTTCTCGTTGAGGAGCCTTACTTCTGCCCTCCAAGTCTTCTCTGCAATCCACATGGCTCCGTGTCTAATAACAGAGATGTCACTTTTGAATCCAGCTACAAAGATATTGGAAGACAAGCCTATAGTTACTGTTTGGATCTCCAACATCTCCGCATTACTTGAGTAACACATCGTGAGGGGCATGGGCTTTTTGTGTTTTCTCAGCCGTTGACCTCTTGAACTGGGGTATTTTTAGCCGTGTTCTTACTCATTCTGCTTGGCCTTGGTGCACTTGTTGGAAATAGGGTGAAAACAAGCTTTCAAGATGGAATTCCAAAGGTGGTTTGCAACCAATAGTTAAGGCTTCGGAGAGCAGTAAGAAATTACAGAGCAAGTTCGGTGGCCAACATTCCTTCGTAGTTTGCTAATCCAAGTCAGCGTTAATCCAAGTGGAATACGAGAATTGAGGAGTGGAAATGAGATGTAACAATGCCATGAATACAGCTTTTCTTTTTGCTTTAAACAAAACCACAAACTTATGAGATAATTGACGGTTGCACCGAACATGAAGTCTACACGCTGAAGAAACCATGAAAGGCTTAAAAGCCTTGCGTACATTGACAGATTAAAGACTTAACTGATGTTCTCACTTAGATGGCTTTGTAAAATTCTGCACAAACTTGCAATTTTCTTCGAGATGGAACGCCACGTTACATCCTCAGTCAACATTTATTACTTGAATCATCTTAATTATATCATTTGTTGTCCCTACTTGATAGATCTGCCCCGTGCAGCTCTATGTAGTGGTACATTTCAAAAATATCAACATCATAAAATATTAAAGCAACCATAATTCTGCCAAGGAACTGGAGGGCGCAGTTAACTGCCCTACTGCACATCTCCTGCTGCCCCTCAGATCCGCTGGTTCTGGGCCCTGTTTTCAATATTCCATGATGGCCTTCAAAATTGTCTAACTACTTAATGCACACTGTGCATTGGTAGTGTTTTAATACCCTTTTAGACAAGCTGAGTTCTCAGCCCTTCCATGACAGGACCTGTGACTGCCGCCTCGGGCAGCAGTCCACAGGACCTCCAATGGGGGGTGGGTTGCCTCCCAACCGGTATTTGTTTTCTATAAGCTATATTAATGGCCGTTAAAAAATAATTGCTAGCAGTGAGCCGGCTGGGCAGCAGCTCAACAAGTATTGATCACCACTACTGTAATCAATATGTGACACCTGACCTCTCCTCCCGGCGTTTACGGTGGCGCACGGACACCCAGGAGAGAGGTCAGGGGTCACAGACTGATTACAACAGTGACGGCTGCTGGATTGAGTTCACTGCTTCTTGGGTTGCTGCCCAAGGTCTACTACAGGGGGCACTGTTAATACTGGGGCCACTATGTGAGAAACTATTACTACTGTGACTACTATAGGGGCCAATTTGGGGGACTATATTACTACTGGGGCAACTATGTGGAACACAATAATACTGGGACCACTAATGGGGGTACCTATTAATACTGGAGCCACTAATGGGGTCCCTATAACTACAGGGACCAGTAACACAGTCAGTATTACTACTGGGGCCATTAAGTGGGTCACTAATAATACTGAAACCATTACGGAAGACAGTTTTGGAGGCATTATTACTAGTAGGGGCACTATTGCTCTGTCACTACAAACAAGTCTCAATAGTTTGAAGGTGTGCAGTATTTTGTGTATTGGCCCTCTCAATGCCTGAAAATTGAGTGGGAAACCCCTGTATGTATGTCGATTGACAAGCATTTCATTTTATTTTATTTGGGGCTAGAATTGACTTATGGGGGAAAATGATCACTTGTGCGATCTCATTTTTTCTCATGCTCATATGATATCCTCTTCTGTCAGACTAATAGCTTCCGATGCATGCACAGTGTGACGATGAAGCTGTGGCAAGTACAGCCAGTGTCCATGCACATTCAACTGAACTGAAAGACAATGGTGCATATGCGGATCATGGATGGGGTTGAAATGATGTACATGTGTCAAGCTAAAGGTTGCTAGTGGGCTGATTTAGAGGAAAAGACAGCTTGACTCTTTTGCTGAGTGTCTCCACCCCCTTGACTCCATCAAAATAATTTACATACAGCATGGGCAGCGATTAAAGAGTTTATTTTACAAATTCCTGCTCCTAATATTGCATGTAAGGTCACCCTCTGTAACAGCTGCTGGTGGCAGTTAAGTTGTAGATGATACGTTGTGTTTTACAGAGCCTGAAAGAGTGCTGCTAAAAAGTTCCACTTTTCTCTAATGGTTTGATAGAACATTTCCCAGAAGCATTGTGGAATTGTTTACCCAATTTATTCTTGGGAAGCTTGAGATGGGCTGCTATGTATTTCGGGCCAGCAGCGGCTTCTTTCGTGGTGTCCTTCCATGATCACCATTGTTGGTCAATGTCTCTCGAATACATGACATCAACAGAGGTTTCTACAGTCTGTAGGTCCTCTGCTGTTCCTCTTGGGTTCTCTCTCTCAGGTTTGCCTGTTGTGCTTTAGGAGTGATATAACAGGACACTCCTGGGGAGAGTAGAACCCCTTTACACATACAGAGGCCCGAGTGCCACCAGTATGCAGGGAACTGGCTGGGAGGGGGAGCAGAGAGGACAGATAACAGATGAATACCAAGTGAGTGATTTGCTTGAGAGCACCAGACAGCAATGTGCTTCAGCACCATGTAAATGCCACACGACCAGCCCAGTGACATGGTCGGTATGGGAGGAGAAGGAGGAAGGTACTCTGGAGCACCAGTTTAAACTGCACTTCCCTGCTAGAGAAGCAACAGGGTGCAGGAAGCAGTATTACAGCACTGAGAGCGCTATACACAGGGGTTCTGCAGCCAGATGGCGTGGGCGGTGAAGCGGCTAGTGCATCACTGCCCGGAAAAACTGCCCCTATGATAGAGGCTGTGTACTGGGAAAAGGCCCCACCCACCCCTTGGAAAAGACTAGGCACTGGTAAGAGAGAGAGCTAACAGTATCATGGAGTGTGGAGCAGTATGTTTTACCATGCGACGGTTGCTGGTCCTCCCGGGGTGGTGGTGTGTGGGGTCCCGCAGTCGGGGCGCATCCCCCTGGCTTGTTGTCTGACTGGCTGGCCAGCGTGGCGCCATGCGCGAGCGCACCTGTGAGTGCAGCTGCTGTGCACGAACTCCCTTTCATCATGATCTGTTGGGAGTGGACTGTCTCCCTCTCTCCGCCCCTGGACGGAGGCTTTTGTTTAAAGGTCTGGCAGGGACTTGCAGTCACTGCCAGTTATTGGTTTCCCTCAGTGTGCTAGCTAGTCTGCCTCTGTAGGTCTCCTGCCTCTATCAGCTTGTCTGCTATTGTTGCTACCATCTGCCAGGTATTTCTATCTGCCTCGGTTCTGATTAGTTTGTTCATGTTGGTTGCTTTTCATCTGCCTTTTCTGTCGGTATTCTACCCTTCCATCAGGTATGCCAGCGTCCCTTCTCGGTCCCTAGTGAGAGTAGGGACCGCCGCCCAGTTGCCCGCCTTGGGTTAGCCAGGAGTGGAGGCAAGCAGGCAGGGACAGGGGTTGTGGGTGAGATCTAGGGCACCCAGGCTGGTGTATCAAGGGTAGTATACCATAACAGTGTACCAGTGAGAGAAGCTCAGTAAAAGCCTGCAATGATGTGACAGAAGCCATTGCAGAGGAAAAGCTGCAAGAGCGGATGTGTGCTCTATACTGGAAAGCAGCTGTAGTGGCCCAGAGTGTAATTTTCTTTTCAGTGTCTTACATGTAGTATGCATTGGAGTAATGTGTATTGCACCTTTGCAGCACTGAATGGGTTAAGGTCTGGGTTATGTTTGAGAAATGTATCATGTTGTATGTCACGTGACCATGTTTTATATATGTGTTTGCAAGGGGGATGCAAGGCAGTCTGTGCAAGTGAGTCTAACAGAGTTAGGCCTCATGCCCATGGCCATGTCAGACTCTGCCAGCGGAATATTGCAGCAGAGTTTGATACTGCGCCCTACAAAGACCAGCGAGCTGGCACGCAGCACATGAAGCACCGGTGGTGGGCGGTGATGCGTAATCATGCGATACTTCCACTGTGCTCACAGCAGAAGTATCGCATGGCGGATGGCTTCCATTGACTACAATGGAAGCCGGACGCACGTTTTTCTGTGGCAAATAGAACATGCCACGATTTCTTTCACGCTGCGGAATTTAGTGGTAGAATTCCGCAGCGTGAACATTGTAAGGCAAAAAGCTGTTAGTTTTAATAGAGCCTAATAGCTGCGAAAAAACGCCGCGGATTTCCATGGGCTTTAGCGCTTAGTTGGCAAGTGAGAAGTGCTGCAAGTGAGCCACACAGACACAGCTCGCTCTATGTGTGGACAATGGAAGAAGCTGAGTGATATCTTTCAGTTTGGCCTGGGTCTACCTACCGAGGATGTGCCTGCACTACCACTAAAGTACTGAGGGAGAGAGAGAAAGGCACCTGAAGCGTGAGTGTTGACTGGTAGAGAGTTGGAGAGAAAGAGAGTTGCCGGAAGGGGGATCTCATAGATAACTAGGACTGTGGATTTTCTGGATTACTCCAAGAAGTTTCCCGTCACACCACCTTCTAGAAGTGTAATTTGTGCCAAACCACTGGTTTTGGTTGGAACTTTGTTGGAGTTAAAGTAAGTGGACATTACCGACTATTCCTGTTTTTGTTCAGAGAGTTTTCTCTGTTAGTGGACTGCTTATTACAACTTCAAGATTCACCACAGGGGATGGAACGATGGCGTCACATGTGACTAAAGAACCTAAGGTAACTCTAGGTTACTTTTCCCTTGTGATTTTCCCCAGCAGTGACTTGGTCGGGCCCCTAGCTACCTCCAGATGAGGAGATGGTAGAGCCCCTTGACAAGGCCTTTCCTACCCCACTGTTACCTTGGCTGTGGGCCTGCTCCTCGGACGCTGCACAGCTAAGAAGCTGGGCTGTGTAGTCTTGAACTGAGAGCAACACAAGCCGCATGTGCATCTGAATCCCTGTGTTGGAGGAAGAGAATCCCAGGAGATCCCAGTGATGAAGAGCTGGGACCCAAAAGGCCTGATGAAGAGAGATGGGATTACGAGCGACAACAGTGGCCTGATGACCAAAGACCAAAGGGCAGGCAAAGAAGTGACTTCCTGCAAAAGAGAGAGAGAGATCAGAGTTGTGCTGTGCAGTTGATGGATTAGGCCACCAGAGGACATCGAACATTGCTGCAGCATTGGGATGTAAGTGAGGATCAGCCTCATTAAAAGTCAACCAATGTGCACAATGGGACTTTGTAACTTGCAGGCCTGCTCTTAAGAGAGATGGATGCTGACATTTTGTTCATTATTTGTGTGTGATAAACTGCAATGAGTATCCTGGGTATTGCATTTATTTTAGCTTCTGCATGATATATTTAAGGGTGCAGTGAGATAACTGATGATGCAAGTGTAGCAGGGAGGTGTTCGTAGCCAGGAGAGAGACCTGTGATAAAGTGGTAAGCGTAATGCGAATTCTATAAGAAGAGTTGGTAACAGCCTACAACTAATTTATGTGACTCACCATGGCCCGGTTCAGGAAAGTGATATATCAATGATAAATGCCATTTTTGTTACACAACATTCTAGTATAATGAGCCCTCCCATGGAGTGACATCAGAACCAACGGTTCATGTTAAGCAAAGTTTGTTAAACAAACGTTGTTTGCTGTCTCCATCAGTCACTGCTGCAACAGAACAATCCTGTTTTCCATCTGTAGATAATAGCGCGGGATTGACGGACATCTAGGTCTTTAGCATTTATAGTCTTTTCCAGCTTCCTGCATCTTCTGAGGTCTTCAGAAGGTTGTTCACACCAAGGTGTGCCTCACACTGACCAATCACTAAAAAGAACAGCTCCGTCAGTAACCAGGCTTTGTGTGCCTTTGTTTAATGGACAAAACACTTACTTTTTGTCTCTGCACTGTGGATGATTGCAATAAGAAACATCTGTACCTGTGCAAAGCTCATTTTGCAGGGAGGGGGAGGAAATAGTTAAAACTGATCACTTGTTTTGAATGGTGGACCATTGGTGTCACCTCTCAGTGTAGTCCTGTCTGTGATGATAATGAGATGACGGCTGAGACGTTCTGTACAGAACCGGAAGTCAGATTATTATTAGGCATAGTGGTCAATGTGAAAATTGCAGGATTTTTTTAAACATACAATGTGACCGAAAATTTTTAAAAAAATCACCAAAAAGTCTGGAAAAACATGTTTAATACAAAAATGTGATTTACATAATAGGTCATTTTCTGGTGTCACCTTCCCTTTAAAATCCCAAACAAACATAAATGTAAATCAGTAAAGTATCAAAATGATGTTTATTAACATAAATGAACCCGCAGTTTGTCGTTTTGGTTTCATATCAGAAGTCTTGAAGAAACAGAATAGGGATTTGATGTATGAATTGGATTTTTTAAAAAGTCTTCCACAAATCTAGGAATAAAGCTAAGAAAATAGTAAAGACTTTAAGGAGGCCAGAAGTTAGAGCGTCCCTCCTCATCCTCCTCTGGAAGGTCTATGCAGTAACGCCAATCCATAAGGAATTTACCGCCTCTTTGACCTGTGATTGTAGCTCGCGCCTGAGTCAGGCATTTATTTTATGAATTTGCCCATAAATCATAGAAAAAAACTGTATCTTCTAAAAACAAACAGGAATTGGACTGCCCGCCATAGAGGGTGGCACTTTCCTTGCTCTTTTCCACCAGGGACGGGAATGCAAGAAGCCGCTTGGACACGGCCCGCTCTGTGTTTGAGCCTTGACGCCTCTGGTCTGAAACATAAACACTTGGAGGAAATTTATCTTAGATGAATAAAAAGCGTAACCTTTCCATTAAACAAACACCCGTCGCAGCAGAAATAGCAGCGAGGATCTCACCAGGCAGATATCCCACTGCTGAAGGTCTACAGAGTTCACAGCCAGCTCGTTCTCTGCCCTGGTCCACTCCCGGTTAAGCCGCACACTAAAGACGTGTCTCCTCAGAGCCTCCATGGTTTGTTCAGGCCAACAGTTTCGACGTTCACATTTGTCTTATGTTATAATATTTAGGAATTGTGTAAACATAGTAACATAGCAAGTTATAGATCGACAATAAGACACTGTCTTATATTAATTTTTGCCTCAAAAGAGGCACAGTATCTTATTTTTGGAGGATAAGATACTTAAGATAAGTCTTAAGATACTTACCTAGCAGTCGGCGTTCAGTTCCTTCACGCTGGTCTCCATAGTTGCTGCAGGCTTCCGTGTCCTCCTTCACGCCGACAGAGCAGTTCCTCCTGGTAGTGGGGCTTGAATACACCGCCTCCAGCAAGCTAATGCTCTGATTGGTTAATCGAGTGCCGCGTCAGCCAATGACATAATTGAATGGCTGTGATTGGTTAATCAACCACTGTCTTTCATTGGCCAGCATGGTGCTCGATTAACCAATCAGAGCATTAGCTTGCTGCAGGCAGGGAATTCAAGCTCCGCCACCAGAAAGAACTGCTCTGTCGGCATGCAGGGGAACACAGAAGCTTGCAGCAGCACCACAGTCCTGTGCGAGGGACCCAAACGCCGGCTGCTAGGTGAGTATTGCTTTTTTTTTAACATATAGTGTAGCTAGGGCTTATTTTCAGGGGAAGGCTTATATTTCAATATGCCATGGTGGTGACATATTATTTGGGCCCTGTATAGTGGTATTATTGGTAATTTTGGCCTTGGTATACTGGGTTTGGGTCTTTTACAGTATGGTTGTAATTGTTGCTACTTGTATTTTGATATTATTTGTTAACCTTTTCCAATCCACTGTCTGACATCTTTCTACATTCTGATTGAAGCCTGTGCAGCTCTGATGTCGGAAGATGTCCAGCAGGGTGTTCTTACTGTATATTGCCAGCAGCTCTGTTGTCGGGAGCCTCTCAAGCATGTCATATACTGCAGTACTGGCTCTAGCCAGCACATGGCGCTATCGTATAATGGCAGAAAGAGAAACCCCCCTAGGAAACCCTGAATTCAAAATTGGATTGCAAACTTGTCTGGCTGTATTCTTTGCAGTATATTATCTTACATAAAAAATTGAAGCACAGCCACCTTGTGGTGGTCAGGATTCTGGGGCACAACTCAAAAATTTGTCACTGTAAATCTTTCACTTTGAAGTTCTGAAACGCCCATCCCACTCTCTTAATTTGTCATTTTCTGGTTTCCATTTGAAAACTTACATTGACATTAGAAATTGTTCGCTTTTAAAAGACCCTACATTGCTCTACAAGGGAAAGGGGAGGGGTTTTTGTATATGATTTTTTTTTTTAGGATAACGTAGTGCCACTGCTGACAGCCATCTTTGTAGTATTTAATACTACAGTGGTTGTCACTTTAACAAGGAGTCACAATTTTGCTAAGCAAAGTTTACACAGTATGTGCCTAAATCTTTTAGGGGAAAAGGTCATTTTGTATCATATATGGGATATATACTGTTATTGTCGAGACTTGCCAGTCGTGACAACATCGTGGCATGGTGGCTTCAACACAGGCAAAGACCTGGTGCCTTCTTAAGCAGGTCAAGGGTTAATGCACCATGTGCAGAGTCTGCTAGTGCTGTTTGCCTTTTCAGCATGGATGCATGCTGGATTAGCCATGCCTGGGAGTAGGGTGGAGTTATGGTTTTCTATTCATTCTGCCAGTGTTCAGGTGCAGAGGGGCTATATATCTCACTCCTCCTGGTGATCAGTGCTGCTTATTCAGTTCTATAGTGGAGAACTTGGAGTTCGGAGCTCTGCTGTGCTGGGTGTTTTTCTACTGGCAGATAAGTAGCTGCTGGTTCCTTTCCAGTTTGTTTTGTTGCTTTTCATTTCTGTCTTTGCTTTGCGTGTTGGTTCATCTCTCCAGGGGTTCCTTTAGGGACAATTAGGGTACAGAAAAAAGACCATGGGGGGGCCTTTTATCGAGGCGATGTCCACGCTTTAGGCAGGGACCTGTCACCTCCCTACTAGGTTAGGGCCAGGCGTCCTTCCCTCTCCCTGGAGTGGTGCTACCGTCCCACATAGCGTGGTGCGTGGCTTTTTACAACTGTGTGTACGTTCCCTGTTGCCGTCCTGAGTGTAGTACTATTGTGTCACACTGGCTTTACATCTGAGCTACATATTTCAGTTGTGGTGCGCACTGTTCTTCGGTGCATTGTCTATCTACTAAAAGTAGTCATGAACATCACCCTGAGTCTATGCTGTGCATGGTGCTTGTGAGCCACACAGACATAACAGTTATCATATATGTGGATTGGATCAACTGGACTCTCTGTCTCCATGTGTTGACTAATCCTGCCGACTACGCCTATAGGTTTGGCTAATTGGTCAACCCATGTGGAAGCAGTGTGTGTTAGTGTTATCACATGCTTTTAGCACCACTGTTTATTTTGAGGGGTAGGTTGTTAGCTGCTGATAATGCTGTCGATCAATTGGATGTTGAGGAATTGATCACCAAAGCCCACATCTTTGCTGAACTGAGCATTTATATTGGATCGGGTTATGGTCGTGGCAGGCATTTATACTGGAGCAGGTAATGGTGCAGTGGATGAAAGGCAGGCCCACAGCTGAGGAGATGGCAGGGTAGAGTTGGACACTTGTCATAGGGGCTCTACCATCTCCTTCCCTGGGGGTAGCATGGGACCTGACCAAGTCACTGCTAGGGGAGTTTCACAAGGTAACCTAATTTGTGGTTAACCCTAAGTCCTTGTCACTCGTGACACCAACGTTCCATCTTCTGCGGTGAATCCATAAGTGACAATAAAGAGTCCACACAGACAGAGTTAACGTTTCAGAGCAAAACTGGGAATGGTTGGTAGAGCTTGTGTTTACTTGAAGCTTAACAGTTATAGTCCAGAACAAATTAGATTTGACATCAGGACACTGATGCAGAAAACTTAATTATGTGACAGGGAGGTTTCTCTAGGATTAAATTCCAGACGATCCTACGATCTACTGGTACATACTCACATTTCAGAGCAAAGGCACTCAGTGCTGCATGGCGGTCTCTCCTCCAGGTCAACAGCAAAATAGCCTGGGTAGATTGGGCCCAGGACACACACAAGGCAATTGCTCAGCCTCTTCCATTTTAGGGCTCCTTGTAGGATGAGGCATAGTCTCTACTGCTCCCTAAGGGCTCCTGCGGTCTTTTAACGCACTTGTGTTTTTTTAACGCTGCGATATCGCACAAAAGTCGCAAAGCACAAACTTGCGATGCGTTTTTAACATTAGAAAGTCCCATTGTCATTTGCGTTTAAAAAAATACAGCAATATCACAACGTTAAAAAAACGCAAGTGGGTGCTTACCCTAAGGAGCTTGCTCCTCTCCAGACTCCCAACTTTTGCCAAACTCTGAGACTTTCCCCCTTGCATCCACCTTGCAAAGACATATGTAGTGGCCCAGTACATGCTTTCCTGGCCCCCTCCATAGTGTCATACATGTATGTCTTATGTAGATGCAAAACTGTCTTGTCATTCTGTTTTGTGTATTGCACAGCTGCAGCGTGTGATGGGTTAATGTCTGCAAAGTGTGAGCTGACTGTAAAAGTAACAATTTCTATTCTGTCATGTGGTATGAGAAAGCTTATAAATGTGAGTGATTGAGAGCAGGAAAGGAGTTCCATGTCTTCTGGAGTTGTAGTCAGGAGGTCCAGCTGCATGGGGGCACCTTCAGCCCTCATGTAGTGAAGCATGGAGGAGGAGGAGCGATTTCCCGAGTGTCTACATTTATGAAGAAGGAGTGAGCCCTGACTAAAAAAAGAGAGAGAGTGAGTGAACAACGAACGAGTGTTTAAGTCCAAGTCCTAGTGCAGAGGAACTATGTCCTGTTTCACACCCGCGTATCCTAAAGTCTGGGACCACCAGGTGGAGGTACTTTATTTTTATTGTTCACACTCCAGTGTCCTGAAGTCTGGGTCCTGCTGAGTGGAGGTACGCATCTTTATTTAATCACACACCGGCTGCCTAAAGTCTGGGCCTGCCGTGAGGAGGTACTTTGTCTTATCTAATTCCTTCCCAGTCGATGTTCATACTGGGGTTGGGGTACAGGAGCGGTGGCATCACCCATGACAATCACAACCCCTATTTTCCAGTTTATTGGGCATCTCCATGCTGTGGGTGTCCGGAGTCGGCTACATGCGTCCCTCCAAGAGGGAGCGTGGTAAGTGCCGCCGTGACAAGCCAGCATCTTGCCCTCCCAGCTCCTCAGCGTATGCCATGTGTCCAGGGTCTCCCTACGGGATGCTGCCTGTTACGATCGTGTGGGCAACCTAAGGACGGGAACCCACACAATCGCACCCTAAAAAGGGAAATGTAATGAAAGGGATAGACGCACACAGGTAGAACCAGGGTCACACAGGATTCACACAGGTTTCAGGCAACTGATCCTGTCTATCAGGAGGATGGCATGGCCCTACCTAAGCGGGGAACATTGCCCCAATAAGGGGAGCCCAGCGGTCTTCGGAATTCGGCCCTAGCTGATCCTAGGAACCACGCCACAGAACAGGAGACAAACACATTCTACAGGACAGAGACAGAACCACAGGATGCACAGAGCCAGAACACAGAGCATACAGCAGCCAAAATGCAACTACTAGTAACAGATAAGCTGAATATAAATACCAGGTTTTAGTTGACATGTTGTACAAGATGTGGAAGCTAGTGGGCCACTTCACGGCTCCTGGTTATACCGCTAGTCCCTACACTAACCAGGAGTCCAACAGAATCGGACAGAGCTCACACAGAAAGCTGCAACCGGACAGGACACAGATAGCAGGTCACACAGCAAACTGACAAGAAACTGACAGAATTTAAACGTACAAATGGACATGAACCAGCAAGACAGAAATCACTCAGCAGAGCTTGCAACAGGACAGAACAGAGTACTGGATACACAGCCAGCTGCATCAGGAACAGGACAGAGTACAGGGCACAGAGCTAACATGAGTACTCACCCTAGGGAACCCAGCCAGAGACTGACAGGAGCTGGGTTTATATGTGAGCTCAGGTCCAGGAGATTGGCTAGCAGGAAGTACCACACCCAACCAGCTCAATTAACCCTCAACCGCCTGACTGTGCTGCTAGGAGTACATAGTACCACAGATCCCAGCAGCACACGTAACACTGCCCATATGTCAAGCATGCTCATGGGACCACAAACTCACAACACAAGTAGATACATTTTCCAGACAAGACAGCTCATTTGCAGACATTAACCCTTTCAGTGCTGTAGAGATGCAATACACATACAACTTCATACAACACAGAAGATGCCAAAAGTACCATTGCACAGTACAAACATGACATTATGAAGTGGTCCCACTAAATCTGGGCCACTACAATGGCGGTGGCAGATTTTTAGACTGGAATGGGTAATGGTGGTGGCAGGCACCTGGAGCAGCAAATGTTGTTTTCTTTTTGATTTGCTACACAACTCAAGTTGGAGATGGCTTTTCTCCTGACCTTCACTGTTGTAGTGGCCCAGAACACCATCCTGGCCCCTCCATAATTGTCATACATGTATTATCTCATGTGGATGCACTGTGCAAATCTGTCATGTCATTTTCTGTGTGTGTGTGTTGCATAGCAGCAGTGTCTGAAGGGTTAACTGTAATAAAATCATTGCCTGTCAGCTCTGTCTGCTGAATCTATCTATTCTATTGTGTCATGTGGTACAAGTGAGGTTATAAAAGAGAGTGTCTGAGAGCTGGAAAGGTTGTTGATGATCGTCCATCTGCCCATTCTGTTTGAGGCCCCACACTGATGCAGGGAAGCACCTTTAGCACCTTCCTTGTGTCGAAAATGGAGAAGAAGGAGAGGCTCCCTATGTAGGAGCTGAGGATCTTCCCTCTTCCCCCCTCCATTGGAGAATTCGCAGGGGCGCAGAGAGACCTCTGGTTTCCTTGTGTTTAATATGGAGGAGAAGGAGAGACGCCCGTACCACATGCCGGTCGCATGGGATGAGTAAGTGAGTCCCACCAACAGAGAGACAGAGCAACTCCCAGTTTCTAAACCAGGTATCCGTTCACACCACAGGCTCTTTCTGTGCGTCCGTCTGTCATTAGGATCACCGCACAGAGGTACTCTATAGAGACACCCACGCATCTTCTGTGCCGGGTATATATTGGCTAAGCCTTCCTGAATAATTGTAATTGTCAGAGTGTATGCGGAGTGAGTCCTACCCACTTCCTCCTCCAGAGTGCTCCCAATCCAGGAGCGGTTACATATAGATAACGTGGACTATAGAGCTGTATTTATCCTGTGTATCCTCCCTAGCTTTGAACTTTAGCCTGTCTTCTACTGAAAGTGAATTGTACCTGCATTACCTGTTGTACCAGTTAATATTTAATTAAAAGTTATACCGTTTCTAGGGACCTGAAATATTATACACAAGTCTCTGTGTTTATTATTTCGCCGCATAGAATAACGGTGTGTGGGAACAGTGGCGTCACGAGTGATATCTACTACAGCCCCCTCATCCCCTTTATTGGCACTCCCTGCCAAAGGAATGTTGAAACTGGCTTGCAATCTGCACTGGCCTTGGCTGCATGTCATCCCTCAGGGACCAGAGCCTGGTAGGTGCCAGCGTAACGAGACAGTACTTATCCCTCCCAGCTCTTCACGTTAGCCAGGTGCCCAGGGTCACACTTCTGGGGTGTTGCACTGTCAGCTCTTACAGCTCCTGTACAGAGTTCCCTATGGGGCTTGCATGGGATCGCCTTTTTTAAAATTCTAGTCATGATTTGCTACGCCTTTTCTCGACTCTTTTCTCTCTGCATCACCCCGCTATGTGCACCTATTGTGTTTTCACATAGGGGCCATTTCTAATCATGTCACTCACTTTCTCTTAGCTATGCTCCATAGTCAGGCCACTGACACCACCCGCTTAAAGATGGCAACCTTTTTAAAGGGACAGACAGTGCAAATAAATATTAATAGCAAATGGGAAAAAACATAGTTATATTTTCGCTTCTATTTAATGTCGCTTTACACACAGTTCCTGAAAGCTACTATGAAGCTCATAATGGAGTGAAGTCAATTCTGCTTTATTGGCCTCTTTTGCCACTCTTCCAGCTGATAATGTAAGCATTGTACAGCATGATGACAATTCATGATGACATCACTAGACTCAGGGCCCTCTTCTTCATTCTGGGGCATTCATCCAATAGGTGGTCTGGTCCTTAGAGTCTCCTGGGCTATTGGTGTTGAGTGCTGACAGCAGTGTATGGGGTCTATACATCTTTCTTCCCAGCACTCGTCTTAAGTAAATAAGGAATATTTTTGGGTTGTCTTAAGTTTTTGGCACTGTTTTTCTAATGAAATAACCCCTGACCTCCAAAGGACACATCCCCAAAGCTACAAAATCATTTTTCAGATTCCTCTGATCAATTCTCAGTCCGTATTTTTGTAAAATGAGGAATGGGAGCAATAGAGCCATCAGAGATTTACATTAAGAATCCGAGCAATGAAAAACTTGGCAAATGGACGGAATTCGAGCCGCAGGCTGCAACAACACAAGGCAGCAGAGAGTGAGTCGCAGCGCGTCCTAATACTTCTTAACTCTACATAAACCCACTGTTTATAAAGTCCCGGGGAAAAGGAAATTTGACCTTCTCTTATTTATCTTTTTGAGCCGTATTTATAAAGATAATATTCACCATCGTTCTATTTTTGGGGGGTCTGGTGCATGTCAATAATTTGTAATTCCGGCCCTTGCTCCATCCACGTGCGGTATATTATGAGAAAAAACAATGCAGAAAGAAAACTAGGTAACCTTGATCTATCTCTCCTCGCTAATTCCTAGAAAAACAAATGGCTGTTTGCTGGGCTTGCGTACTTTGGCTGGCCCGCACTAACCCCAGGGGCGGCAAATGAGGCCTTTCTTTAAATATTTTTCAATGATCTGCTTCAATTCTAATCAAAATGTGGAAATCTGGAAAAATCTTGAAGAGCCTCGAAGAAGTTATGGCCGTAGATTCTCCTTGTTTTAAACATTATCCCCTTCGGGACTAATTGATCTGCAAAAGTTATTTCTGGGCTTGAAGCCAGCTCAGTCCCGGTCTATGAAATATATTGTACTATTGAAGATATTCGGTAAAATTAGTTTATCTGTTTGTCCTTCAACTTAGACATATTTTCTCTTACCTAAATCCTTCAGGTTTCAATTTACTATGAACCGGCCGTTTTATCTGAATTGTCTTGACCGGCAATATTTTCCAAGTAATGACCAAAAATTCTTGACCAACATATGACCCGAACCTATAATATCAGCAACTATCTGCATTATCAGATACAGGTGTTCCCACCACAGACATTGATGATATCATAGGGCAGGCCATCAGTGTCAAATTGTTGGCGGTCTGACTACAGGAAATCTCACAAGTGTCTCTAGAGTGAAGAGACAAGTACAACTACCTGGGTCTAGAAATCAACCAGTCAGGGAGACTCAAATCAGCAATGGAGACTCTAAAAGACAAGGCATGCATAACCTTATATGTCATCGAAAGGCGACTCTGCCATCTCAAACCAACAGTGATGGTTTAGCTCAAAATCTTTGACAGTGTTATTTCCCCAATCCCACTGTATGACAGTGAAGTTTGGGACCCACACACATAACCAGAGTAGTCTAAGTGTGATTCCAGCCCAACAGAGGTATTCCACTTGGAATTCTGCAAGCAACTTCTCCAAGTCCATTGAAGCACCTCAAACAATACCTGTAGCTGAACCAGGCAGATTCCCTCTACATATTACAATCCAGAAGGTAGCACTATCATTTCAGGTCCACCTATGAAGCAGGAGTCCAAGCTCCTACCATCACAAAGCCATGATACACCAAAGGGCCCCAGCCAGACCAAATCATCACCCAGCAATACTTCATAAAAGCTGAATCAAGAAAATGGTAAACAAGAGCCAAGAGGAGTATATCAGTGACTGGAGGGATGAGATAAGAGCATCCTGTAAACTGACAATATACCAGGGGCTACAGAGGGACTACAAACTGGCCCCATATCTGGAAATCCTACCAAACCTAAGAGAGGGCCAGATTCTGAGCCACTACAAACTAGGTGCCTACAGCCTGGCCACAGAATCAGGATGGCACAGGCAGAACTATAATCCCAGAGAGAACAGACTGTGTCAATAGCGATACTAAGAGGCTGTGGAGGATGAGGCCCACTTCAATACAATGGCCCAGAATCTCACTTCAGGAGGCTCTTTGATCTTCTTCTAGATTTTAGCTTCATGAAGGAAGAAGAGAATCTCCACATCCTGCTGGGGAAAGTGGAAAACACAGTCACAGCAGCAGCACTATGTGTCAGTGCCTACCATAGACTGAGAGGAGAGTGACATGCCATGGACCTCTATAACCTCCACCCCAGAAGTGCATTTAGCCCCTGAACTGCAGCTCCAATGTACCACACCTATCCCTAGTTCCTATTTTCTAATCACTTTGGCAATACTGATGTCTATTTAAGTTTGCAAATAAAGCTTCTTTGAATGTTAGAATCTTTGAGATTATAGTGCACGGTAAAACCAATGGCCCCTTTGACTTTCCTTCAAGGCAGTACCACACCAAATAGTAGCAGTTCCTATGTAGCTCTAACATAGAAAAGAAAAGGCAGGTGAACAAGGTTGATTTAGATGGGACTGGCTGACTATTTTAAGTTTATGGGGGCCTACCGACTCTTCCCCAAAAGATGACATCTGGAGAAAGAAGGATCAAGCATGCTAAATTTCAATGCTTGATCCTTTTGTTCTTGGGGAAGATAAACCACCACTAGATGTGTGGGGAAGTGACTTAAAGCCCTTTTAGAGAGCCTGATTAGGGGGTACGATTGTTCTTGAGATTCACTCAACAATTTAGCCATATAAAAGGATCGGAAGTCTCTGGATACTTTGTCGCCTTGGGACTGGGAGGCAACGGGAAGCACAGTAATGAGGCCTGTTTCACAAGTGTATTGATACTAAGCCTGTTGCATGCTGTTGCCGTTTGCCTCGACTTGGCGGTGTATCCACCTGCAGCAAGGAAGGAACCGCCGCTTCCCCGCCTTCACCAGAGCCTTGTTAGCCAGCTGTATTTTAGCGACAATATCTAGCCGACAACTTATATAGAAGCTACTCAACACATACATGTTTTAGGACACATATAGAAGGTGATGAGATTGGATTTTATTCACATTTTTCAATGTGGCGTTGGGCTGAATTTATCAGCAACCTCCTAGGTATGCTTTCACCAAATTCCCATAGAAGAGCTCCAGATAGTGATGGGTGGGGAACCAATACTTTTGTCAACATACGGGCATTTTTATTATTCAAAGTACACCATTTGCAAATTATGCCAGGAAACGTTCTTACATGCTTTGTACCACATTTGTTATGTGTTTTTAGACACTTTCAGATAGTTTTTCCAACTTGCCCTAAAAAAGGGGAATGGGCTTAATTGTATCAAAAATTGCAGCAAAATTTTGGTGCAATTTTTGCCAGAAACTAAATTAACTAATAGATGGTCAAAACCTAAACAAGGCAGTCTTACAATTTGACAGAGTTATCATTCAGCAGAGCCACTATGATATATCGGATGCATTTTAAGACTAGTTTGGATCATTTAACTATTAGATAGTGTTAGTAAATAGGCCCCGTTGTGTATAAAACATGCTCAAGAGGTTGAGTTGCTCATAGCAAACACCATCCTGTCCATGCCAAACAGGATAGTTCGATTATCTCTCAATATGAAGACAGAGTAAAACACGAAGAACCAACACAGAATCTAATGAATGCCATAAGGCAGATTAATAGATAATGGTCTACAGAAAAACATCCTCACACTGTGAACCTAGACCTGGAAGAACTACGAGAGTTGAAGATGACACTAGCTCTAACATATAAGAACAGGAACGTAATGATACAAAAAACAACCAAAATGGTGATACGTGGTACATACAGCATAAATCCACTCACCTACAGCTCAGCAGTCGGTAGTGTTTATATTTTTTTTTCAGCATTTCCTGAGTTTTTTTTATCCTAAATGAGGTTAATTTAAGTGCCATAATGACAATATGTGCAATAGCCGAGCTGAGCGCGACAAAGTGGGTGAGACCATGGGATTGCAAGATGGTTGTCACAGGTGGCTCTATAATCCCTCCCAACAGTGGTGATACCAGGGCTATTTTCAGCTGTCGGACAGTGGCAAGATTAACGTATATGGATACGTCTGACATAAACAGTTGTTTTGTCATGGGTGACGCCAGTACTCCAACCTGAGCTCACAAGTCTAATGATGGTGGAATAACTGGAGACGAGTCCAGTAGCTTGTGTTAGTAAACTGGGAGCACACTAATTTACTAAAGCTTTTGGTGATAACAAATGAAATACAGTTGAGCTTTGCAGCATTAAGGAGCCAGCAATGATGCAGTAGTTTAACATGTTGGGACAGCAGATTTGTACATTACACAACAGTTTTCTTCAATGCTTTCTCTCTATTTTTGTAGAGATTACTCAGTATTGATGAACTGATAGGCTTACTGGAAGAGTATGATGCAGGTGTTGGATGATGGTTGAAAATGGCCGCTGAAATAATCCTGTCTTTAAATTCACCGGGTAGTTAGACTCACTGTTTTGTGGAATACTGGCCTCCAACTCAGAGTTCCTCACTGCTGGATTGACAAGGGAGCGGAAAGGGACCTCGCTACCCTTGGTGGCTTTGTAGAACACTGCATCCATGGCTGACTTGCTAACACACCTCCTCTCCAACCACGACTTGCTGCCTCTCCTCTCCACCGACGGTAACAGACTGACTAACTGCTCCTTCACTTCCTCTCTCCTTCATGCACTTTCTTACTTTCCACACACACTGCATAGGGACCCATGTTAAGGTTTCCTGCCCTGGACTCACTCACCAATCAGTGGAGTTGTGATGGACAACCAACTATCGCCAGCACTAAGTTCTGAGCTTAGGAATGGGAGAAACAGGGTTTCTCCCATGCGCGGCACCTTCTTATGCCTAAGAGAAGCGCATAGACAGGTGTGACAGGACAGAAGTTGATGTAACTATTGTGGAGGACCCTCTGAGCCACTACAAATATACCCATGGCTAACCTCTGTCTACATATCTTACAATGGCTTCTTTCAGCAAGAAAGTCTAGATAAGACTAGGCAGCATCCGAGATTGAGACATCCAAGCCAGCAAAAGACATTCCTGGAGCTTTGTCTTCCTCTGGAGAATGACCCATGTGGTGTAGACGGCCCCCATTATGGTGCTTCAGTATGATTACCACAGGCTCTGAACCTATTAAGAAGAAGCAACCCCAACAGATTGAGATGTGTAGCAGAGAACGTTTATCAATGACGCTATTAAAATATACAACGTCCATGCACTATATGTTAGTCTAGTAGAACAGACTGCAGGTACCCTGCACACAATCAGCCAGAGGTCCTACAGGGTCACCTCACTTTGTGCGGAAAGATGTCTGGTTCAAATCAATCTGCAGCAGCCAATTACCTAGAGCGATGAAAGAGAGAACAATCCACAACAACAAGAATCAATCACATGGGTTTTACATGCTGGAACTCAGGAGATATAGTCATGGCCAAAGGTTTTAAGACTGACACAAATTTAGGTTTTCAAAACGTTTGTTGCTTCAGTGTTTTTCAATCTTTCAGTCAGATGTTTCTATGGTTACTGAAGTACAATTATAAGCATTTCAGAAGTTTTTCACCTTTTATTGACAAATACATCAAGTTTAGTCACAGACTCAATATTTATAGTGCTGACGCTTATTTTTCAGTTCGCCTGCCACGCTGGCTATCAGGTTCTGGGTCAAATCCTGAGTGATGGCAACCCATGCTTCCTGTTTTTTGGGGATTGATCACAGGTTTTCAGTAGGATGAGATCTGGGGAGTTTCCAGTCATGGACCCAAAATGATAATGTCTTGTTCATCGAGCCACTTAGTTATCACTTTTACCTTGTGACACCGAGCTCCATCATGCTGGAAAAAACACTGTTCATCACCAAGTTGCTCCTGGATGGCCGGGAGAAGATGTTCATGGAGAAGGTTTAGATGCCATTCTGTATTAATGACAGTGTTCTTACGCTGTGAGTGAGGCCACTTCCTGGGATGAAAAGCGACCACACACAGGAATGGTCTCAGGATGCTTTACTGTTAGCATGACACAGGACTCATGGTTGCGCTCCACTGTTGTACCGCCTCTAGCTTGGATACAAGATGTGATACGGGCTGGCATGGAGGCTCTAGTACCCTGTTGAATCGCCTCTAGCTTGGATACAAGATGTGATATAGGTGGGCATGGAGGCTCTAGTACCCTGTTGCAGAGGCGTAACGTGAAGCTTCTGGGCCCCAATGCAAAACCTGTCACAGGGCCCTCAATTACATTGCTTTATTCATAGTACTGGGCTCCCTCTATGAAGAAGAGAGACCTCATGGGCCTCCTAATGCTCGTGGGCCCAGATGCAACCACATCGTCTGCATCCCCTATAGTTATGCCCATGCCCTGTTGTAATACCTTTAGCTTAGATACAAGATGTGATACAGGGGGAAGGGAGGCTCTAGTACCCTGTTGTTTCCAAGCTAGAGGTGATACAAGATGTGATACGGATGGGCATGGAGGCTCTAGTACCCTGTTGTATCGCCTGTAGCTTGGATACAAGATGTGATACGGTCAAGCATGGAGGCTCTAGTACCCTGTTGTATCACCTCTAGCTTGGACACAAGATAGGATACGTGCGAGCATGGAGGTTCTAGTACCTTGTTGTACCGCCTCTAGCTTGGATACAAGATGTGATACGGGCTGGCATGGAGACATACAGGTTCTGTATGGTATCCTGCAGCATATCCCTTCATATTTGTTGTAACTGAACCCCTAGATCATGCAAACTCATAGGCTGTCAAAGTTGGCATCCCAGATGGACCTATACATGTTCTATTTTCTATAAACCTGGCGACCGGGCAGCCACAGAAATGTGACAGTGTTGTGGGGGCTCCTGTGACCCGCTTGTGTGCGGCCGAGCATTATCCTGCTGGAAGCCATGTGAGGAACACATGTGGCTGCAGGACGTCCTGAATATATCGCTGAGCTGTCTTTGTCCCTCTTACCACTACTAGGGTGAACGAATGTCGTATGCAATGGCCCTCAGACCATCACACCAGCAGGGGGCAGCGTGTTGCTCCACAGCAAAGGCAGGATTGAGGCGCTCATCCAAGGACTCCAGACACGAACATGGCCGTTGTCAGTGCCCAAACTAAACCTGGAGTCAGTGTTGAAAACAACCTGGTTTCCCTCCATAGCGTCCAGTTTCATCGCTCACAACACAACTGTAAATGGAGACAATGGTGGGTGGCAAAGGCTGTACATGTAATGGGGTCAGTGAGACCAAATTTCCTTCAGCCAAGCTCCTGAAAATGGTTCTGACAGACACAGGGTTGTAAGGATGAAACCCTCTGTCTCTGCATGGCAGACAACATAACAATTGGAGCTGTTAGTGCTTTTTGGATGATCAGACGCTCTTCGCTACTGGTGGTCTGTAGGGGGCGTCCTGAGCCCGGTCACCTTGTGTGATCCCATCCACTGGTCCCAACACCTCCTAACAGTCTGGTGGTCCCAGCACCTTCCAACAGTCTGGTTAGATGCTCCTCTCTACTGGTGGTCTGTAGGGGGCGTCCTGAGCCCGGTCACCTTGTGTGCCCCCATCCACTGGTCCCAACATCTCCTAGCAGTCCGGTCAGAATGGCCGGTGGGGGACAATTCATCGATACGACCATCCAGCTTCTCACACCCTAGTAATGCGCCCCTCTCAGACTCTGTTAACGGGGTGAAATCTCTTCTCTGCGTCGTAGAGGCGTCTAGTGGTCAGCAAGCTCTACAAGCAGAAGAAGAGGTCACTACACACAAGGGGCCTCCGAGAGCCTCTTATAGGCCAAGGGGGGAACCAATTTTAGGGCCTCCGGTGACAAGACCGTTCATCTAATCACCACAACTCTCATCATTACATATCTGCCTGAGATGGAACTGCATGGCGGGTTTTGCAGCAAAACAACAACTTCTTCTGGGGACTTGTTTTTTTTACAAGATGAGTCTATATATTATAATGTATTTTTGTTGAGGACAAGCGGTAATAGCCATGCAAAGAAGCAGTGGGGTCGAGGGAAGTAGGAGTTGTTGCAATAGGGGGTAGGGGGGGTCAAAGCTGAACTTTTGCCCCCGGGTTCGTAAACATTAAGCTATGCTTCTGATAATAAGACATGACACAATGGATAACTTTTATGTGCTACCGGTATGTAGTTTGTCACGATCCGTCAAGGATGACATAAGTATTTACTGTAAGGATACGGCGTTCTCATCAGAGGATTCACATTGATAAAATCTGTTGATTCTGATTGTGAAATTTCGGGAAGCACATTGGCAATGACTTCAGTTAACATTCATGTATCACCCAACTATTGTAAACCATGATACACACATGTAAACACACAAGCAGCCCACTGGTTTTTGGCAATGCTGCAATACACACAACGTCCTGCTCGCTCACTGCTTCCACAAACATGATGTCATCCCTCCTTCTAATACACAAGTAACCGCGGACTGCGGAGAGAGACTTCCGTGATTCCATGCATGGTAGCCGAGGACCATGTGATTTATGGAGTGAAGCCCTCACTGATTTGTTTAACATTTGTTTGACTTTTGTTCCTTGCGGCTCGGGCCGACAGAAAAAAAAATACTTATGTTATGATGTAATAGCAGAAAAAAGACTTATTTAGTCTGAGAGAAAAAAGCTCCTGGAGCTCTTCCAGCCGGTCTGATAGGACACATTTATGGAGGTCGTGTCAGTGATTTCATTCTACCGAGAGAACAGCTCCCAGATGAACGGCTCATCGGAAACTTCAACCACCAAGAAGAAAAGATGCCTGCCTCCCAACCGTCCCAGATTCTGCGGGGCAGTCCAGATGTGAGAAGCTGCCCTGGAGTCCTAGGTGGCAACAGCATGTCCCGTCACCCGTTTCCAGCCAGTCACCCATCTTAAAAAAATGGCAGCATCTAAAAGAAAACAACATATTATACTCACCTTTTCCACTCCCTCTCCGCTCTGGTCATCATCCCTCCTGATCCTGGCCTCCCCGGCAGTCCCTGGCCTCAGTGTTAGTAGGTTAGATCAGCGGGATCTGGAGGGATGGTGAGCGGAGAGGAAGTGGAAAAGGTGAGGTGACTAGTGCCACTAATGGGATTCACTATTACCACTAATGGTGGCACTATTACTATTGGGGATGCTAAGGCTGTATCTACATGGCCATTAGTGAGCTGTGCCTGAGATTCTCAAATGCAACTCACATTGCATGATACACCGACATCCCGTCCATATGCTGTATGATGTGTGAGATACTGTTGATTGCATCTACTATTCTCATGCGAAAATTGTACAAGAATAGGACTTGTTTCAGTTTTTCCATTTCAAACTATCGGTGCGAAAGGAAAACCGCCTATGTGAATTAACACATTCTTACAACATGCAAGTTCTGTGCATCTTGCACAAACAATGCCATCCTGCCAATGCAAGAATATGGGTGAACCTAAAGGACATTAGGGCAGTACAAAGTAATATGGACCATAGGCTGCTTCAATTAAGGGCCTGACGATACAAACAAGGTTTCCTCAAGTGCCATACCGTTGGCATTGTCTGATGAAAGGACCACCAAATCTTCCCTTTGTCACAAGTTGAGGTCTATTATTTATTCCCAGCAAAGGCCACTAGAAAACTCAGATTTCTGTCTGGTACATATGTAACTCTACTGTCTACTACTGGCTTTATAGCAAGACACTCTCCTTTTGTTCCGATCAGTGGGAATGCTCCTGCTGTGTCGTCATCTCCAGTCTTCTAATTTGTTGTTGGGGTGAAAATATACCACAAGCTGGTGAAACGGTACTTCTCCGACATTGGACTGGGTTGTGTATTGTCATCGGTGATGGAGAAGCTCTCCAACACAACAATGGACTCGGCTTCCTGTGGACTTGTTCTATGATGAAGGGTTCTTACAGCTGGCCGATGGTTGACTGATCGTACACAGGACTTTCTGAGATCTTCCCTGGGTTTGGGATCTATCTCAGCTAGTAGATATCGGCAGCAGGCTCGGCACTGAGGGTTATAAACGCCGAGCCTCATGTAACTCCATCTACTGCATTTTTAGCTGTACATTTTGGTATCAATCATGGAAGAGCAGATCAACAGGCTGCTGCTGGATCATCTTAGTCATCGAACAGTTTCATAATAACTGGAGATGAGCGAGCACACTCAGCCAAGCTTGATGCTCGTTCGAGTATTAGGGTACTCGAGATGCTCGTTACTGGAGACGAACACCACGCGGTACTCAAGTCAATTGCATTTCCTTCCCCGCATGTTTAGCGCCATTTCCTAGCCAATAGACATGCAGGGAAGGCTTTACCACTTCCTGCTGTGACGTGCCAGCCCTCCCCACCCCCACCTCCCACAGTAGTGAGTGGCTGGGCCGATCAGGTGACCGCCGAGTACTTAAAGTGGTCCCACCCGCGGCACGCCTCGGACGCATGCTGGCAGTGGGTAGGGAAAGTGCTGCTGCTTATACAGGGATAGTGTTAGCGTAGGATGCTGTCTTCTAGAACCCCAACGGTCCTTCTCAGGGCTACTCCTCATCGTGTGCATTACTGTTGTGGCTGGCTGGGAGTAGTAGTGCACCAATTTTTTTTTTTTAAGCATCTCGGGCTGTGCAGGCTATTTCAGCTATACCGTTCTGTGTCTGCAGTGCATAACACAGAGTGTAGGGACACAGCGACTTATATAGGGAAAGTTATACACTATACAGTCCTCCTGATCCTCTGTAAAAGAAACCCAACGGTTATTCTTAGGGCTACTTCTCACCGTGTGCATTACTGTTGTGGCTGGCTGGGAGCAGTAGTGCATCAATTTTTGTATTACGCATCTAGGCCTGTTCGCAGCCTGTCAGTAATAGCGTTCTCAGCCTGCAGTGCCGTACAACCAGCTCTCACCGTGAAACTGCACTCTAACATTTCTTAGCCTACTGCAAACTACTTCAGTTATACCGTTCTCTGTCTGCAGTGCATTAGACAGAGTGTAGGGACACAGCTACTTATATAGGGAAAGTTATACAGTCCTGATCCTCTGTGCAAGAACCCCAACGCTCCTTCTTAGGGCTACATCTGACCGTGTACATTACAGTTGTGGCTGGCTGGGAGTTGTAGTGCATCAATTTTTGTATTACGCATCTTGCCCTGTTCCCAGCCTTTCAGTAATAGCGTTCTCAGCCTGCAGTGCCGTACAACCAGCTCTCACGGTGAAACTGCACTCTAACATTTCCTAGCTTATTACAAACGACTTCAGTTATACCGTTCTGTGTTGGCAGTGCATAACGTAGAGTGTAGGGACACAGCGACTTATTTACAGCGGTAAATTTCCCTCTAGGTATCAGCGCCAGACAGCAGGTTAATTTTTTCAAGCCACAGCATAGAGCCTCCGCTATCTACAAGTCTCTGTGTGCAGTGAATTAAGCCACAGTTGTCAGTGCTGTACAGTGGGGTAATTTATTTGGCCCCTGCTCTATCCTTAATCCGACATGATGAGGAGTAGGGGTAAGGGTCGAGAACGTGGACGCGGACGTCCAAGTGAGGGTGTGGGCACAGGCCGAGTTCCTGGTCTAGGTGAATCACAGCTGGCTGCTGCGGGATTAGGAGAGAGGCAAGTTTCTGGGGTCCCCAGCTTCATATCATAATTTGCGGGTCCGCGTGGTAGACCTTTATTACAAACAGAGCAGTGTGAGCAGGTCCTGTCGTGGATGGCAGAAAATGTGTCCAGCAATGTATCGACCACCCAGTCTTCTACACAGTCCACTACTCCTGGCTTAGGGACTGCAACTCTGAATCCTCTGGCTGCTGCTCCTCCTTCTTCCCAGCCTCCTCACTCCATGAAAATGACATATTCTGAGCAGGCAGACTCCCAGGAACTGTTCTCGGGTCCCTGCCCAGAAAGGGCAGCAATGGTTCCTCTCTCACCTGAGGAGTTTGTCGTGACCGATACCCAACCTTTGGAAAGTTCCCGGAGTCCGGATGATGAGGCTGGGGACTTCCGGCAACTGTCTCAAGAGCTTTTTGTGGGTGAGGATGATGAGACACAGTTGTCTGTCAGTGAGGTGGTAGTAGTAAGGGTAGTAAGTCTGAGGGAGGAGCGCACAGAGGATTCAGAGGAAGAGCAGTTGGACGATGAGGTGACCGACTCCACCTGGTTTGCTAAGCCTACTGAGGACAGGGCCTCCGTGCAGAGGGCTAGGTGTTCAAAAGTGTGGATGTTTTTAGTGAGAGCGCTGACGACTGACAAACAGTGGTGTGCAACCTGTGTCGCCCCAAGATCAGCCGGAAGCCACCACTACCAGCCTCACCACCACCAACATGCACAGGCATATGATGGCCAAGCACCCCACAAGGTGGGACGAAGGCCATTCACCGCCTCCGGGTCACACCACTGCCTCTTCCCATGTGCCACAACCTGCCACACAGATCCAATTCCCGTCCCAGGACACAGGCACAAGCGCCTCCTGGCCTGCACCCACACCCTCACCTCCACCGTCCTCCACTCCATCCAGCAATGTCTCTCAGCGCAGCGTTCAGCTGTCGCTAACACAACCGTTGGAGCGAAAGCGCAAATACGCCACCACCCACCCGCATGCACAAGCTTTAAACGTGCACATTGCCAAAATAATCCGCCTGGAGATGCTGCCGTACAGGCTTGTGGAAACGGAGGCTTTCAAATACATGATGGCAGCGGCGGTCCCGCGCTACTCGGTCCCCAGTCACCACTATTTTTCCTGGTGTGCTGTCCCAGCCCTACATATCGTAGCCATAAATCGTGCCCTCACCAATGTGGTTACTGTAAAGGTCCACTTAACCCCGGACACGTGGACAAGTACTGGCAGGAAGGGCCACTATATCTCCCTGACGGCACATTGGGTGAACTTGGTGGAGGCTGGGACCGCTCATGTCCTACCCACACCCAGAATAGCGGGCCGCAGCTCGGTGCTGGTATCTACGGTGTTTTATGCCACCTCCTCCAAACCCTCCCCCTCCTCCTCTGCCACCTCTACCTCTCAATTAAGAAGTGTGCGCACGTCGCCAGCAGTTGGTAGGATGCGGCGCATCAGCACAGAGGTAGGCAGGTGTCAGCAAGCTGTGCTGAAACTAATCAGCTTAGGTGATAGGAGGCACACGGCCCCCGAGCTGCTGCAGGGTCTGTCAGAGCAAACCGACCTCTGGCTTTCGCCGCTAAGCCTACAACTGGTCATGGTCGTGTGTGACAACGGCCGTAACCTGGTGGTGTTTCTGCACCTCGGCAGCCTCACACACGTGCCATGCCTGGCCCACATCTTCAATCAGGTGGTTCAGCGGTTTCTGAAAAACTACCCCCACTTGTCAGACCTGCTCGGCAAGGTGCGCCGCGTCTGCGCACATTTCCGCAAGTCCAACACGGACGCTGTCACCCTGAGGACCTTGCAACGTCGGTTTCAGGTGCCAGAGCACCGACTGCTTTGCAAAGTGCCCACATGCTGGAATTCTACGCTGCACATGTTGGCCAGGCTGTATGAGCAGCGTAGAGCAATAGTGGAATACCAGCTCCAACATGGGCGGCGGAGTGGTAGTCAACCTCCGCAATTCTTTACTGAGGAGCGTGCATGGATGGCAGATATCTGCCAAGTCCTCGGAAACTTTGAGGAGTCTACCCAGATGGTGAGCGGCAATGCGGCAATCATTAGCATTACCATCCCGCTGCTTTGCCTGCTGAGAAGTCCACTGCTTAACATAAAGGCCGACGCTTCACGGTTGGAACAGGACACGGGGGGTGACAGTATGTTGCTTGATAGCCAGACCACCCTCATGTCTATATCTCAGCGCGTTTTGGAGGAGGAGGGGGAAGAGACTGCTGGCCACACTGCAGAGGGTACCCATGCTGCTTACCTCTCATCTGTTCAGCATGTATGGGCTGAAGAGGAGGAGGAGGATCCTGAAAGTCATCTTCCTAGTGAGGACAGCGATGTGTTGCGTACTGGTACCCTGGCACACATGGCTGACTTCATGTTAGGCTGTCTTTCCCGTGACCCTCGCGTTAGACGCATTCTGGCCAACACTGATTACTGGGTGTACACCCTTCTCGACCCGTGGTATAAGGAGAACCTTTCCACTCTCATTCCTGAAGAGGAAAGGGGTACAAGAGTGATGCAATACCACAGGGCCCTGGTGGAAAAAGTGATGCTAAAGTTCCCATCTGAAAGCCCTAGTGGCAGAAGATGCAGTTCAGAGGGCCAAGTAGCAGGGGAGGCATGGGAATCAGGCAGCATGTTCAGTGCAGGCAGGGGAACACTCTCCAAGGCCTTTGCCAGCTTTATGGCTCCCCAGCAAGACTGTGTCACCACTCCCCAGTCAAGGCTGAGTTGAAGGGAGCACTGTAAAGAGATGGTGAGGGAGTACATAGCTGATCGTACCACCATTCTCTGTGATGCCTCAGCTCCATACAACTGTTGGGTGTCAAAGCTGGACACATGGCCTGAACTTGTGCTGTACGCCCTGGATGTGCTGGCCTGCCCTGCCACTAGCGTCTTGTCAGAGAGGGTGTTTGGTACAGCTAGGGGAATCATCACGGATAAGCGTACCCGTCTGTCAACTGCCAGTGCCGACATGCTTACACTCATAAAGATGAACAAAGGTTGGATTTCCCCAGACTTCTCTACTCCACCAGCGGAAAAAAACGGAACTTAATCATTCTTTTCGCTGCAACAGGAAAAAAATGCATCCTCTATCACCACAAAAAAATGTGGAATTAGCTTTGTCAATCACTCTCAGACATTATTACTCCTCCTCCTCCTCCTCCTAAAACAGCTGAACTGCCAATTCTTCTGCTGTCCAAAAGGCTCTGTTTAAAAGTTTTTTACAATTTTTCAAAATTTCAAAAGTATTGATACTTTAACAGAAACCAATTTTTTTTCACTGGGCTGCCTCCAGGCTCTGTTGCAAATTAAGCAACAGTGAGCTGTATCTTTAAAAAATGTTTCTTTGTTTCACCTGCCCTCGTGGTTGAGCAATTTTCAGGGGTGCACTTGTACTCTTGGTACACCAGTTTTTCTGGCCCTCGCCTATACTGTTATCTAACTAATTTTTCCAGCCTTCGCCTACACTCTGGGTAACCAAATGTTTTCAGTTGTTCGCCTATACTCTTGGTACACCAATGCTTAAGGGTTTCGCCTATACTCTTGCTACAGAAATGTTACTGGGGTTTGCCTATACCTTTTCTACTGAATGGTTTGAGTGGTCCGCCTATACTCTTGCTACAGAAATGTTACTGGGGTCTGCCTATACTTTTTCTACAGAAATGTTACTGGGGTCCGCCTATACTCTTGCTACAGAAATGTTACTGGGGTCTTCCTGTACCTTTTCTACTGAATGGTTTGAGGAGTCCGCCTATATTCTTGCTACAGAAATGTTACTGGGGTCTGCCTAAACTTTTGCTACAGAAATGGTACTGGGGTCTGCCTATACCTTTTCTACTGAATGGTTTGAGGGGTCTGCCTATACTCTTGCTATAGAAATGATACTGGGGTTCGCCTATACTTTTGCTACAGAAATATTACTGGGGTCCGCCTATAGTCGTGCTACAGAAATGTTACTGGAGTCTGTCTATACCTTTTCTACTGAATGGCTTGAGGGGTCAGCCTACACTCTTGCTACAGAAATGTTACACGGGTCTGCCTATACTCTTGCTACAGAAATGTTACTGGGCTCCACCTATACTCTTGCTACAGAAATGTTATTGGGGTCTGTCTATACTCTTGCTACAGAAATGTAACTGGGGTCCGCCAATACTCTTGCTACAGAAATGTTACTAGGGTCCGCCTATACTCTTGCTGCAGAAATGTTACAGGGGTCCGCCTATACTCTTGCTACAGAAATGTTACAGGGGTCTGCCTATACTTTTGCTACAGATATGCTACTGGGGTCCGCCTATACTCTTGCTACAGAAATGTTACTGGGGTCTGCCCTTTACCTTTTCTACTGAATGGTTTGAGGGGTCCGCCTATATTCTTGCTACAGAAATGTTATTGGGGTCTGCCTATACTCTTGCTACAAAAATATGACTGGGGTCTGCCTATACCTTTTCTACTGAATTGTTTGAGGGGTCTGCCTATTCTCTTGCTATAGAAATGTTACTGGGGTCTGCCTATACTTTTGCTACAGAAATGTTACTGGGGTCCGCCTATAGTCTTTCTACAGAAATGTTACTGGGGTCTGCCTATACCTTTTATACTGAATGGCTTGAGGGGTCTGCCTATACTCTTGCTACAGAAATGTTACTGGGGTCTGAATATACTTCTGCTACAGAAATGTTACTGGGATCCGCCTATATTCTTGCTACAGAAATGTTACAGGGGTCCGCCTATACTTTTGCTACAGAAATGTTACTGTGGTCTGCCTATACCTTTTCTACTGAATGGCTTGAGGGGTCTGCCTATACTCTTGCTACAGAAATGTTACTGTGGTCTACCTCACTGCCATATATCCCCAAGTCACCCAATAACCTCACAGCCATGAATCCCCAAGTCATCCTGTCACCCCAGAGCCCGATACCCCCAAGTCATCCTGTCTACCTCACAGTCATATATCCCCAAGTCATTCTGTCACCTCTCTGCCATAAATCCCCAAGTCATCCCGTCACCTCAAAGTCATATATCCCCAAGTCATCCTGTCACCCCACAGACAGATACCCCCAAGTCATCCTGTCAACCTCACAGTCATATATCCCCAAGTCATCCTGTCACCCCACAGCCATATATTCCCAAGTCATCATGTCATTTCACAGTCATACATCCCCAAGTCATCCTGTAACCTCACAGCCAGATATTCTCGTCATCCTGTCACCTCCCAGACAGATATCCCCAAGTCATCCTGACACCTCATTGTCATATATCCCTAAGTCATCCTGTCACCCCACAGCCCGATATCCTCAAGTCATCCTGATACCTCACAGCCAGATATCCCCAAGTCATCCTGTCATCTCCCAGCCAGATATTCTCAAGTCATCCTGTCACCTCCCAGACAGATATCCCCAAGTCATCCTGACACCTCATTGTCATATATCCCCAAGTCATCCAGTCACCCACAGCCCGATATCCTCAAGTCATCCTGACACCTCACAGCCAGATATCCCCAAGTCATCCTGTCACCTCACAGCCAGATATTCTCAAGTCATCCTGTCACCTCCCAGACAGTTATCCCCAAGTCATCCTGACACCTCATTGTCATATATCCCCAAGTCATCCTGTCACCCCACAGCCCAATATCCCCAAGTCATCCTGTCACCCTACTGCCATATATCCCCAAGTCATCCTGTCACCTCACAGCCAGATATCCCCAAGTCATCCTGTCACCTCCGAGACAGATATCCCCAAGTCATCCTGCCACCTCCGAGACAGATATCACCAAGTCATCCTGTCACCTGACTGCCAGCAATTAAGCAGTCTATGTAACTCCTGTATGACTGTGAAGAAAACCGTTATGCTGCATCTTGTAAAAAGAAGAAACAGTTTAATATTCCATTGGGTGAAAATTAGTAAAGTGTTTCCAGGTTAGGGTGCCTACCCACTGGCATTGCGTTTTTTGCGCGTTTTGCGCGCCTTTTTCGCGCCTTTTTTCGCGGCGTTTTTCGTTAATTTCCATTGACAATCATGGGTGCATTAAGAGAAAAATAAGGAGGCATATGCAACTGACAGTTCCTATGTGAAAAATTGCAACGAAATGAAAAAAAAACCCAAATGGACAAGAACACATTCTATGCTAATTGCTCTTCAGAAAAAATGCAAAACGCAATTTAGCATCACAGGAAAAAAAATCGCCAGTGGGTAGGCACCCTTAGTGTGACAGGGGTACAGACATATACAAATAGACAACACTGACATACTTACATAGACACACATAGACCTTCCACATGAGGTAACTGAATAAGTTCTGTGGGGGCCCTAACTTTGGACCACTACACTACCACTCTCAGCTTCTCTCTGATTCCTTCACTACTAATTATTGTGCTGTATAGCACTGGCGTCATGACAATTACCATCACAAGTCATCATTAGCAATTTACTCCACAGCACACGCTACTATTTCGGAAGCACTGGTGATAGTCGCTGTGACACCCACTTCAGCAAACTACCACTCGCACCATTCACATACGATCTGGCGAGCTGCACCTATTATGACTAAGTGGAGGTCATAATTGTGAGACCTCATCTATTACCTTCAGGTAAGATAGTAGGCAATATGGAAAAGTCTTGCCCAATAGAGGCAACCATTAGGAAGAGCCTAAAGACTCATACACAGCTACCTCCATTCACTGTGGAAGGGATTCAGATGGAAGCTCCTGGCCACTAGTTTATATCTGCTGCTTGATTGTAAGTGGCGAGAGACGGTGGGCCAGTGCGCCTTCCACCAACTGAGATGCTGAAATGAGCTTTTTTTAAGAAAGGTCTGGCAAGGTGTGACAAAAGGAGCTAAAGATAGTCCACAGCTGGGGTCCCAAAAGACCAAGGGTGAAGCAGTGGGACCAGAAGGGGGAAGGGGGGGGGGGTGATAGAGGAGACAGTGAGCATTACTGCGAAGTGTGTATACGTAAAGGGGTTGTCCAAGATTTTTTTTTTCTATTGAGCACCTGTCCGACAATCAGTTGATTACTCTCGCCAATATCACTTTGGAAAGAACAGGAAGACAATCGCACTAACTATAGCACAGTGGCCGGGTTGTTATTGCAGGTACAGCTCCCATTGAATTAAATAGCGTAGACATGCTACGATAACGACAAAGTGTATTACGGCAGTCAAGAAGAAGAAGAATATATCTGTAGATCAGTTGTGTCCAGCTGGAGCCGCCAGAGCTGGACACAACTAATGCCTTTTGAGGTTCTCTCTGCTACAGTCTGAGGTCCATAGCTGGATAGAAAAATGCTGCAAGCAACGGTTTTTCTCTCTGGCACAGGTATCCAGCATCAAAATGAATGTGCTAAATGCCTCAAACTGTCCCAAAAAGCCAGAGGCTGCACATATGAGAATCCGGCCAAAGACTATAACCATAAGTTTACTGACAAGTAAACTTGAGTTTGTTGTACCAAGTCATGGAGTCCAGAGCTTGCTTTCTTCTGTACCATCTACCAGTATGAACCTGCCACTATATACCACTGGTGCCCTTGTTCCAAACCTGCAGCACTGGGGCCATGGGGTAAGACCCAACCTAGAACAACATCTGCATGGAGCTGCTGATGTCATTAGACCTTACCTTCACCATGGGAGAACTTCAAGTTAACTTGAAGTAACCTGTGAGAAGTAAGGCAAACCATTTTATCTACAAATCTATCGAAGTCTGGTCCAGCGGCTGCCATGATTGGAAGACAACTGGTGGAACCCCGAACCATGCCTGCATGGCAGAACCATGGAGGGTGCTGAGGGTCACATTAATACCAAGTGGAAATGGGATCAAAGGAAATGCCGCTGACAACAGAGGGATTTTCCAAGTAGGAAAAAACTTTTTTTATTGTGATACAGAATCAGAGACAACATTCAACCTGAGGAAGGCGTCCGCTCCGACACGTGGCTTGTTTCTGGCTCGTAATAAAAAAGTTATTTCCTACTTGGAAAATTCCTCCGCTGGCATTTCCTTTGATCCTATTGCCGTTACTGTCTTGTTGCTACCAGGGGATTATACCACCAATGAAGGATTATGGGATTACCACATAACCTTGCCTATTCTTAGTTGGGTTTGACACAACCACAAAGATGAGACCAATAATTGGGCACCGTTTGTCGGATCTTTTATGACAGCTCTACATATGAAGCGCCTTCCTTCTTTTCTCCATTTGAAGTGGAAATGTCTGTGTTTTTCCCAAAGGCCGTGGCAGGTTGAGTCAGTCAAGGAAACATTCTGGAAATCTATATTTTCTCATAATCAAGTCGTTTTGACGACTTTTCTGTTTTCCTCCAAAAAAATCAGGTTTCTAAGCAAATGGGGAATAAATGGAGGTTCCTAATAAAAAAGTCACAGACACCAAAGTGACATGATGACATTTACTAAATCCATAAAAAACATCCCATATTCCACTGAGCTGCCAAGTGCTATAAAGTGGATGTAAGAATCTACTCAGCACTAATCCTGATCTTAGCGCTCCGGAGTCAGGATTCTGGGAAACGGCTTTCCAAGTTATATATTTCCAGTGGCAAAAGCCAGGACCGTCCGAAAAACACAATAGATTCAGCTGCAAGTAATGTGCTTGAGGTCAGGATGTTCTTAAAATACCACAGCCGTCCCATGTAAGTGACTATTCATAAGGCTGAGCTTATAGGAGGACCACGTGAGAGTCTAGTTGTATCAGCACGTAAGGAGGATACGGGGTCAGATATGGGCAGAGACCACCGGCTTGCTGTCAACAACAATTATCCACTGCAGTCCTGAATGGAGCAAACCACTGAGGCTGTCCCTCTTGTGCACCCTTATGGGGTAGACGGCAAGATGAAAGCAGGACATGGGGCAAGTTCTTGCAGTCAAATCTCTTTTACTACATCTGTTTGGGTAGCAATAAAATGAAACAGTTCCACAGCCTAGGGACTCCTGCACGCTGGCGTTTTTCTTGCGGGTTTTTTTCACGTGATCTCACTGCGTTTTTTTCACGCGATTGTCAATGGGACTTTGGGATGCGTTTTTAACATTAGAAAGTCCTATTGACAATCACGTGAAAAAAAACGCGCAAGTAAAACGCAAGTGTGCCGGAGCCTTATCGCTGCATTCTTTTCACGTGTCTTGCAGTTGTAGTGATAACTAATAGTTTAATGATAAAAACTCCAGCTGTCATCGTGGATCCTCGCAGGACGCCGTGTGCGCAGCAAACATATAGCTGTTGTATAATAACCTCTGTGGGGGCGCCAAAATACATCCATGTCAAGATCCCCTGCCGTGTCAGAAGGCTTCAGTATTGAACCAGTTCTGGACGAGAAACACTTATGAACTGGAGTGAAATATCTCAGGAAATAAAACATATTTATTAGGATTTAGAATCTGAGGGATACATCGCGCTTTTATAGCGAGGATGAAGTAATCTAATGAAATATTGTGGGCAACACGATTTATGATCTGTTCTAGCTCCACGGTGTTCATTGCTGGGGCTCCAGGTTATTAAAAACACTAGAAATTGGATTAAAAACGTTGAAGAATTTTAATAAAGCGGGCTCTGAAACAAGAACGCTCTCCAGAAAAACTCATGTTGTCTCCTACGTGTGTGTTCTCTAAGAACAACATGAACACCGGTACAAAGCTGGAGGGACTGCAGATCGTCGAGACACGAAACTTGGAAGTTTGCCCTATAGCTAAGAAGATTGTTGGTGGGGCATAAACCCTCGAAGATGACAGCCAGTAACCAGTGGTTTATAGAGTCCCTGAGAAGGGTGGTCCCATCACTCTGTAAGGCCTGCATGGGCAGAGGGACCCAAATACAGAATGTTAGCTAAGAGCGTGTGCGGGCCTGCTGGGACAGAATTCCAATTGCCCTTCATATATATATATAAAGTCTACACACCCCTGTTAATATTCCATGTTTATGTCATGTCAAAAAATCAGACAAGGATGGATCATTTCAGATTTACTTCCCCCGCCGCCCATGTGACCCGTTATCGGTACAAATCCATTGAAAAACAAACTGAAATCTTTTAGGGTGGAAAACTTTAAAAAGAAAACTAAAATGATGTGGTTGCATAAATAGACACACCCTAAAACTAATACTTTATTGATGTGCCCTTTAACTTTATGGCAGCAATCAGTGTTTTTGGGTCGGTGTCAATCAGCATGGCACATCTTGACCTGGCAATCTTTTTCCACAATTCCTTGTAAAGCGCTCCAAATCTGTCAGGTCAAGCACAGATCTTCAGTGGGGTTCAGGTCTGGGCTCTGGCTGGGCCATTCCTAAATTTTGATCTTCTTCTGGTGAAGCTGTAGTGTCCCAGCGGGCACTACAACACACACAGCACACTGTCCTATCTTACCTGTCTGTATGCCATTCTTGGATACAGAAGGTGCCATCTGTGGGAGAGACCCTGCGTCTCCCCTTCTGCTCTACCTATGAGTTCATCCCTGATGTCAGCTGGCTCCTGATTGGCTGACAGTCAGGTTTAATCTGACTGGTGCAGAGCCTAAGGGCAATTAAGCAGACTCTAGTAGTCCCTATGCAGGAGGAGGAGTGTAGAAAATGCAGGAAGGAAAGAGAGAGGTGATAAATAGGAGAAGACAGAGCAGTTAGTGAGTCGTCGTCAGAGTCAGGAAGGAGGAGGACGTCAGACGGAGAGAGCGAGGAGTGCAGCATGTTTTGCCCCAAGGTCGAATGCGGTTAACACCCGTTCCCTTGGCATCCCACAGCAGAGAAAGAGAAGCATCTATCAGAGATTCACTACTACAAAAACAGTGAGTCATAACTGTCCGGTGAAGTCAAGCCATGATTAGTCTGCCAGTCATTTATCCTTCTGCTTCAGTTATTCTTCAGTTTACCTGAATCATTTCTTCAGTTAAATCAACTAGTGGGGAAATTGTCTAGTCGTCTATCTGCAGTATATATAGTAGAGAGAGCGTTGAAGTTAAAGCGTCATCATTACAACTGTATTTTCACCAAGTACTGTAATCCACTGTGTTCATTGCAAATTACTCCAGTTAGTAAATCTACTCACTTGGATTACTAATTTCCTGGACTCGTCTCAATTATTTCTGCCGCATATCATTTAGAGAGTCCGATTAGAGTGTGGCGTCACCATGACAAGGACTAGGCCTCCAGCCATATGCACAGTAAGTGTACTAGGGGTATTACAATGCCACTTTTTGGTGATTTAGCAGTCTGCTTCATCTTCAGATTTTAAGCTGAGGCCTGAAGATTTTGGGCCAAAATGGACTGATATATGGAACTGTTCATAATTCCCTTCCCCTTGACTAAAGCCCTGCAGCAGAACAGCCCTCACATAATGCTGCATCCCACCATCCTCACTGCGGTCTCGGGGTATTCCGGTGATGGCAGTGTTGGCTTTACACCAAACATCCCTTCTAGATATTTGGCCAACAAATTCCCCCTCGGTCTCATCAGACAGAACACGTCCCCCCCCCCTTGGTCTCATCAGACAGAACACGTCCCCCACAGACAGAACACGTCCTTCACAGACTTCTGGTGGCCGGGATGGAGGTTTTGTTACAACATGGTTGGGCTTGGATGTTCTTCTTCATTAGAGATGTCTTCAGTCTTGCCTGAACCCCCACAACCCAGACATATGAAGAACACGGGAGATGGTTGTCACATGACTACATGACCAGTACTTGCCAGAAATTCCTGCAGCCCCTTTAATGCTGCTATAATTCTCTTTTCATCAGTTTTTAAGGGCCGCCCACTTCATGGGGATATCACTGTTGGGCCATTAATCCCCTTCTTGCTGATGGTCTCCCCTGTCCTCCATGGTATATGTAATGTCTTTGAGATGTTTTGGCCCCCTTCTTCTGATTGACACCTTCCAATAATCAGATGTGCTGTAAGATCTTTAACGACCAACTAAGAAAATGTCAGGAAAATCCTCCTAGAAGAGCCGAACTTTATATGGGGAATCAGGGTTACTGTAAATAATGTCAGCGGAGTGCTGACTACTAGTTATCAGGAGGTCACATGTGATTGGCTGATTCTAAACACACCCACATCCCCACATATAAGAGGGTGTGAACACTTATGCATCTGCAGGATTTTAGTTTTGCTCTTTTTATTTTTCCACCTGCAAAAAATTCTGTCTGTTTTCCCATGGGATCCTACTGATGTCGGGGGTCACACGGAGGGGGGAGAAATCTGAAATGATTCCTCTTTTTTAACATGACAAAAACCTTGCATCTTAACACGGATGTGTAGACTCTCTATATCCACGGTTTTCCAGGTAAATATTAGTAACCTATCCCCAGTATAGGTCACCAATAGTTGATCACCAGGGATCCACCACTTGGGATTCGTGCCAATCAGCTGATTGCCTGGCCTGCAGTCAGTGCAGTAGGGCCGGATGTTGTCATTGGGTCGGACCGGGAAATCTCAGAGTCAGCTTCATTTCCAATGATTTCAATGGGAGTGAAGCCAGCTATTACACTTCTGGCTTTGACCCCAATGACGGCGTCTGACCCCACTGCACCCCGTCAATCTACTGGTAATCAATAATATTTGTCTGGAAACCCCCTTTAAAATCGCTTCACAACCATTCACTATAGAATGTCAGTTGGCTGCAGCAGTGGCACATCCTGGTCAGAAGGACAGAGCCGATCTGAAGCGATTTTACATTGTGGGAAAACCACTCTAAGACAATAAGACAAAATTCTAATGGCGGAGGGCAGCATCCCGGGTGTGGACCGTTCAATCTGTCATGTGAGAAAGTGTGAGTGTTGGTCTTCAGAAGTATAAAATGCTGAGTCCCCACATTTTGTGCTCCATGGTGTGAGTGCAATACACAGAGATTGATTGCAGAAAGTGCCAGGAAGGAGGTCTGCCTGTTGGTCAAGGGCGGTCCTGAGTCACTCTTTAGTACGTTCCAACAATGCCCTGCCCCTGGAGTCTTGTCTTTCTGTTTCTCTTAGACACAATGGCGCTGGAACAGGTCGTCCGCTGTTATACCATCCGTGCGGAGGAACGGCGAGTTGTGCGTTCGGATACGTTAGTTAAAGCACCAATGTTGTGTTCGGCTAACTGTGCAGCCTGTTGGTCAGAGGGATTCCTGACATCCTCCTCCGACCTCGGCAGATGAGTTGTTTTCATCCACAGTAGTGTTGAGTGATCCGAACCAATCAAACTCTAAGGGCTTAAACAGATGGACATGTTATAGTCCCGTTTTGTGGCCATAAAAATCACGGCCGCCTAACCGGATAAAACAAGAGCCTTGATTTCAATGGTTTCGTTTTCACTATCGGCATTCTCACGTCTTAATACTATGTGCAAGAAAGAGAGGGCAGGACCTATCTTCCCGCTTTTATTCCAAATGCACACGTTATAGCGGGAAGTTTGAATAGTCTGAACAAAAAACCCCGTTCATGTGCTAATATACTCCACAGCGGCGAGCGTATTAGCGTATGCGCCCATCTGCTTTAGCCCTAAAACTTTGGCTTGGCATGAACTTTGACTGCGGGTGATTTGTCTTGATTGAATCCACTAAAATGGTTGTACTTCTTCCCCGTCTTCGTTCTTCTATTGTACTCCAGTTTTGGGGGTTTTGGTGAAGTTCAGGTTTGGTTCAAACTAATTTGGACTTTATGCCCAAATTCAGCAAACTGGCTGAACTAAACTTTTGAAAAGTTCGCTCATCAGTAGTCCACAGGATCCCCTTTCGCTGGATGTTTTCTTTGATCGCGCCATTCTTGATATACTTTCCACACCGTTAGATGAGTAGTCAGACCCCGACTAGTCTAGCACTGATGACCGGCCTTGATGGAAGTTCTCTGTTAGCTGGATTTTCCCATCTAAGGGCGAGCACCCACTGGCGTTTGCGTTCTCCGCGGGAAAAAAACGCAGCGTTTTCGCCGCATTTCCCGCGTTTTTTCCGCGCGTTTTTCGCGGCGTTTTTGCGGCGTTTTCCGTTAATTTCCATTGACATTCATAGGTGCATTAGGAGAAAAATAGGGACACATATGCAACTGACAGTTCCTATGTTAAAAACGCAAACGCAACGCAAAAAAAACGCCAGTGGACAGGAACACATGTTATCTGTATGCCTGTGCAGGAAAAACGCAAAACGCAGGTAAAAAAACGCCAGTGGGTGCTCGCCCTAATGTGGATTCACACTGAAACTGATGCACGGAAAACTTGTCACCTGATTTTATGCTCCAGGGTCACGGAGAGAATTTCCATGCAGGGGAGCGCCAATCGTGAAAGGGCCGGGGGCTCTAATAGAGGGGCCATCAGTGTATAGAACAACGGGGATAATCACATAATGAGGATCACATCAACCACACTGATCCTTGACTTGCTGTTCCATTATTTCATCTGGAGGATGCTACATCTGTTGATCTGCACAATGGAGATGTTCCATGCGCCGGCTGAACATGTTACAGAGCACACGCTAAGGACATTGGGGAGATTACATTCTCATCCTGCAGTCAATAACAGATTTGGCTCTGACTGGTGAACCTAAAATTGTTTGCATGTTGAGGTGAATTACATCTCTTGGCCATGAACCTCAAACAAAGCAGATCACTTCTGTCATCCCCCATAATGCACGGCTGCTGTATGTAGATTTTCACATCGAGAAGACGTGCTGGGTGATTTATATGTAGCGTCCCAGAACAACATCCTGGTCCCCTCCATAAATGTCATACATGTATTGTCTCGTGTGGATGCACTGTGCAAAGCTGTCATGTTTATTTTCTGTATGTATGTTGCACAGCTGCAGCATCTGAAGGGTTAACTCTAGAGATGAGCGAATGCACTCGTCCGAGCTTGATGCTCATTCGAGTATTAGGGTGTTCGAGATGCTCGTTACTCGAGACGAGCACCACACGGCACTCGAGTCAATTCCATTTCCTTCCCTGAAATATTTGCACCATTTTCTGGCCAATAGCCATGCAGGGAAGGCATTACCACTTCCTCCTGTGACGTTCCAGCCCTATCCCACCCCCCTGCAGTGAGTGGCTGGGGAGATCAGGTATATAAAGCAGTCCCGCCCGCGGCTCGCCTCAGACACACGCTGGCAGAGATTAGGGAGGGTGCTACTGGGGTCCTCAAGAACCCCAACGGTCCTTCTTAGAGCCACATCTGACCGTGTGCATTACTGTTGTGGCTGCTGGGAGCAGTTTTGCACAATTTTTGTTTTCATCTCGGGCTCTGCAGACTATAGCGTTCTCAGTCTGCAGTCAATTACACAGAGTATAGGCGCAGTACGGTGAGGCAGGGAAAGTGGTAGTGTAGTATCCTGTCAACAAGTACCCCAAAAAAGCTCCTTCTTAGGGCTACCTGTGACCGTGTGCATTTTACTGCCTGGCTGCTGGGAGTTGCAGTGCCTCACTATTGCACAGCTAGGCCTTTCTGCAGCCTTGCATATAATTTTTTTCTGGCTGCATTTTGCATTACATAACTGCTGTCAGCCTCCAACTGGACGCCAATATTTCCATAATTTTTTACAGCGCTCTGTGTGTGCCGTCAACTTCATGCACAGCGTATGGCCACAGCCACTGATAGAGGGAAAGTCATATACACACTATATAGCCTGTATTCTTCTTCAAAAACATTTAAAAAAAAACTCCTTCTTTGGGCTACCTGTGACAGTGTGCATTTTACTGCCTGGCTGCTGAGAGTTCTAGTGAATCACTACTGCATGGCTAGGCCTGTTTGTTTCTGCCTGGAGATAGCGTTACAATACCGCTGTCAGCGTGAAAGTGTACGCCAATAATTCCATAATTATTCACACCGCTCAGTGTCTGCTCTATTCGTAATACACAATGCTGAGGGGTAGGGGGAGGGCTAGACGTGGACGCGGGCGAGGACGCGGAGGTCCAAGTGAGGGTATGGGCACAGGCCGAGTTCCTGGTCCAGGTGAATGGCAGCCAGCTGCTGTGGGATTAGGAGAGAGGCAAGTTTCTGGGGTCCCCAGCTGTCACTCTACCCCCCAGTACGTATTGTACCGACCTCGGAAGGACAGAAGCCGGCTTTTTAAAATTTCTTTAAGTAAAGCGCGCTGGGAAGTAATCCACCTAGTCGTGATGGCGGTATGCCTTCAGCTGTCACTCTACCCCCCAGCAAGCTGGGTACTCATTGCACCTCGGATGGATGGATGGCTGAGTCGACCCTAAGCCGGCTACCTGACCCATGCGGGGGATTGAACCCGCACACTTCAGGTCATGAGCGAGAGCATGCCCTACCACTGCCCTAATGCTCTGCGCCACACGAGGCTCACCGATATCCAAATTTTTGGGTCCACGTGGTAGACCCTTATTACAAACAGAGCAGTGTGTGCAGGTCCTGTCGTGGATGGCAGAAAATGCATTCAGCAATCTATCGACCACCCAGTCTTCTACGCCGTCCACTGCTGCAACTCTGAATCCTCTGGCTGCTGCTCCTCCTTCCTCCCAGCCTCCTCACTCCATGAAAATGACACATTCTGATGAGCAGGCAGACTCCCAGGAACTGTTCTCGGGCCCCTGCCTTGATTGGGAGAAAATGGTTCCTCTCTCACCTGAGGAGTTTGTCGTGACCGATGCACAACCTTTGGAAAGTTTCCAGGGTCCGGGTGATGAGGCTGGGGACTTCCGGCAACTGTCTTAAGAGCTTTCAGTGGGTGAGGAGGACGATGATGATGAGACACAGTTGTCTATCTGTGAGGTAGTAGTAAGGGCAGTAAGTCCGAGGGAGGAGCGCACAGAGGATTCGGAGGAAGAGCCGCTGGACGATGAGGTGACTGACCCCACCTGGTTTGCTAAGCCAACTGAGGACAGGCCTTCAGAGGGGGAGGCAAGTGCAGCAGCAAGACAGGTTGGAAGAGGCAGTGAGGTGGCCAGGGGTAGAGGCAGGGCCAGAGCGAAGACTCCCCCAACTGTTTTCCAAAGCACCCCCTCACACCAAGCCACCCTGCAGAGGCCTAGGTCTTCAAAGCTGTGGATGTTTTTCAGTGAGAACGCGGACGACCGACGAACAGTGGTGTGCAACCTGTGTCGTGCCAAGATCAGCCGGGGAGCCACCACTACCAGCCTCACCAGCACCAGCATGCACAGGCATATGATGGCCAAGCACCCCAAAAGGTGGGACAAAGGCCGTTCACCGCCTCCGGGTCGCACCACTGCCTCTCCCCCTGTGCCCCAACCTGCCACTCAGATCCAACCCCCTTCTCAGGACACAGGCACGAGCGCCTCCCGGCCTGCACCCACACCCTCACCTCCGCTGTCTTCGGCCCCATCCAGCAATGTCTCACAGCGCAGCGTCCAGCTGTTGCTAGCGCAAGCGTTGGAGTGCAAGCGCAAGTACGCCGCCACGCACCCGCACGCTCAAGCGTTAAACGTGCACATAGCCAAATTGATCAGCCTGGAGATGCTGCTGTACAGGCTTGTGGAAACGGAGGCTTTCAAAAACATGATGGCGGCGGCGGTCCCACGCTACTCGGTCCTCAGTCGCCACTATTTTTCCCGGTGTGCCATCCCAGCCCTACACCAGCACGTCTCCCGCAACATCAATCGTGCCCTCACCAACGCGGTTACTGGGAAGGTCAACTTAACCACGGACACATGGACAAGTACTGGCAGGCAGGGCCACTATATCTCCCTGACGGCACATTGGGTGAATTTGGTGGAGGCTGGGACCGAGTCAGAGCCTGGGACCGCACACGTCCTACCCACACCCAGAATTGTGGGTTCTTCCTCGGTTCTGGTATCTGCGGCAGTCTATGCCACCTCCTCAAAACCCTCCCCCTCCTCCTCCTCCTACGCAACCTCTACCTCTTAATTAAGAAATGTGAGCAGCACGTCGCCAATAGTCGGTGTGGCGCGGCGCAGCAGCACAGCGGTGGGCAAGCGTCAGCAGGCCGTGCTGAAACTACTCAGCCTAAGTGACAGGAGGCACACGGCCCCCGAGCTGTTGCAGGATCTGACAGAGCAGACCGACCTCTGGCTTTCGCCGCAGAGCCTCCAACCAGGCATGGTCGTGTGTGACAACGACCGTAACCTGGTGGCGACTCTGCAGCTCGGCAGCCTCACACACGTGCCATGCCTGGCCCACATCTTTAATCTGGTGGTTCAGCGGTTTCTGAAAAACTACCCGCACTTGTCTGACCTGCTCGGCAAGGTGCGCCGCTTCTGCGCACATTTCCGCAAGTCCACCACAGACGCTGCCCCCCTGCGGACCCTGCAACATCGGTTTAATCTGCCAGAGCACCGACTGCTGTGCGACGTGCCCACACGGTGGAATTCTACGCTGCACATGTTGGCCAGGCTCTATGAGAAGCGTAGAGCTATAGTGGAATACCAACTCCAACATGGGCAGCGTAGTGGGAGTCAGCCTCCTCAATTCTTTACCGAGGAGTGGGCTGGATGGCAGATATCTGCCAGGTCCTTGGAAACTTTGAGGAGTCTACCCAGATGGTGAGCGGCGATGATGCAATCATTAGTGTCAGCATTCCTCTGTTATGCCTGCTGAGAAGTTCGCTGCAAAGCATAAAGGCTGACGCTTTGCGGTCGGAACAGGAGACGGGGGAAGAGAGTATGTCGCTTTATAGTCAGAGCACCCTCATGTCTATATCTCAGCGCGTTTTGGAGGAGGAGGAGGAGGAGGAGGGGGAACAGACAGCTCGGCCCACTGCAGAGGGTACCCATGCTGCTTGCCTCTCATCTGTTCAGCATGTATGGCCTGTGGAGGAGGAGGAGGAGGATCCTCAAAGTGATCTTGCTAGTGAGGACAGCCATGTGTTGCGTACAGGTACCCTGGCACACATGGCTGACTTCATGTTAGGCTGCCTTTCTCGTGACCCTCGCTCCAACAGGAGAAAAATGCATCTTCTATCACCACAAAAAAGGGGGAATTAGCTTCGTCAATCCCTCTCAGATCTTATTACTCCTCCTCCTACTCCTCCTCCTAAAACAACATGTCATCACGCTGAACTGCCAATTTTTCTGCGGCCCAAAAGGCTCATCTAACAATTTTTTTGCAATTTTTCAAAGTTTCAAAAGTATTGATACTTTAACATGAACTAATTTCCAGGCTCAGTTACAAATTAAGCAACAGCGAGCTGTATCTTTAAAAAAAATATTTATGGGTTTCACCTCGCGAGATTGAGGAGAGTGGGAGGAATCTTGAGGGACTGTTCGCGCATGCGCCTGGAGTCCTATGTTGCCGCTGGTATAACCATTAGGCTCCGTTTGGTGCCGGGAACTTCAAAAGTACAATGCGCATGCGCTAGAGGTTCCACTATTATGAACGGTCATGGAGGTATCTCCGCTCCGCGGAGACACCTGTATACAATGGCAAACAGCACTTTATGTATATAGAGCGTTGTTTGTAAGTAGTCATGCAAGGAAAACTAACTCCTACCCACAAAATAAATATGAATGTACTGCTAAGCAATATATACATTGGATAATAGTAATAATATTAGTCGGCTCCATATATTTATATGTAGTTTTAACAACAGCCTTTTAGCCGAGGAGTGAGATATGGAGAGGAAGATAAGTATTATTAAGGAAAATATCATAATGGGAATCATCTTGGGTAAAGAGCCTAATATGTAATAATCAACCATCTATCATATCTCACAGCAAGAAATCTTTAATCAGAATATATATCTCGTGCAAAAGCCTCCTGGGTTCAACACTTAGAGTAACATGCAGCGATACCTCATACCACAGCCACTACATATAATGAAATAGTATGTATTTATGATGCACGTTTGGCACACATTGATGCGCAAGAAGAAAAAATATATTTGAAGGGGAGACGATATATACTGGAAGCCAAACAGCAAATAAACGAGCAAATCGGAGTCCGGAGCACAGGCATCAAACAGATATCTGTAACATAAAAATAAAAAGGTAATTAAAATCAAATACCGCAGATCAGATCATGTATACATAGTTTGCAGATAAAAAACAGACGCACCAGTCAGCCAGGTAATTATCAACCAACTAATTTATAGACAAGACATAATAGGGTACTCTGTATTGAGACCCTTGGGGGAAAGGGTATCAAGTTCGTGTATCCAACGGATCTCTTTGCGTTTGAGGATACCCTCCCGGTCCCCTCCTCGGGGAAGTGGGGCAACAGAGTCAATGACCCTAACCCTAAGTTGACTGATTGTGTGATGATATTCAATAAAATGTTTTGGAATTGGTAGATCTGTCTTTCTTGTTCGTATGGGGCTTTTATGGCTGGTGATGCGACTGCGTACCTCCATGGTTGTTTCCCCCACATATGCAAGGCCACAAGGGCAAGTAATCAAATAAATGGCAAAAGATGTTAGACACGAATATCTGTCCTCCAATCAGGAGGCTGGAATCGGCACACTCGAGGGGCGGAGCTACGCGATGACGTGTAGAAGGGGGCGGAGCCAGAACGCCGCTGCTGCCGAACCGAGCCGAAGGCAGAAGACCCTTCTGCGCAAGCGCGTCTAATCGGGCGATTAGACGCTGAAGTTAGACGGAGCCATGGAGACGAGGACGCCAGCGCAGGGAAGGTAAGTGAATACCTTATGCATGGCTCATATTTAATGCACGATGTATATTACAAAGTGCATTAATATGGCCATACAGAAGTGCTTAACCCCACTTGCTTTCGCGAGACAACCCCTTTAAGTAATTTTTCCTTAAAGGGACCGCTTTGCTCCAGAATCCTGTCCCTCTCTTCCTTGCACCTTTGTATGCAGTTTTTACAGTCCTGTATGGACTTGCTGATTGCATCTCTTTTACCTTTTGCGGTGGTCTGGTCCTTCAGTGACCTGGCTGACCGCAGCTTCTCCTTCTGCAGGAGGATTTCTCTCCCCGCACGCTCATAATCCGCCATGTTTGTGGCCAGACAGGAGGCCAGCTCTACCACAGATTCCCCTTTCCGACGATCACTCCACTGCGGCTTACCTCCTTTGCCGAGCATTTGGCTGCGAGTTTGACTGCGGGTCATCATCTCGCTTCCGGCGCTGTCAGATGCGGCTGCACCAACCTGCTGGGCCATGTCACTGCGCCTGCGACCCGAACCCTCTCTCTTCGCAGCTTTACTAGCTGCTCCGGCTTTCCTGGTTGTTGCTGCTGAAACCACGTATGCCGCCAGCGCCGCTGATGGTGTTGACGCTGCCTTCTCAGAACTTCCCCCCTCCGACCGAAGCCCGGGGGGGGGGGGGGGGGGGTTGCAGGACTCCATAGAAAAGGAAGCCCAGCTACGTGCACTGATCCTGGGATCCAAAGCAAGCTTTCAGCTGGGACTGCAACCACACCCTGGTTCTCTGAGGAGCTCCAACAAACCACACCTTACTCCAGAGTTGCACTCACTATTCTGCTGGTGGAGTCACTGTGTACATACATTACCTATCCTGTACTGATCCCGAGTTACATCCTGTATTATACCCCAGAGCTGCTCTCACTATTCTGCTGGTGGAGTCACTGTGTACATACATTACTTATCCTGTACTGATCCTGAGTTACATCATGTAGATCTTTTATTATAAAATTAAAAAACATAACAGAACAGACCCGCCTCACGGCTCACATAGCAACAATAACCAAATACAAATTATTAATACTAAATACATAAAAGTTTGTCTGAGACGTCCGGCTCTCGGTCAACGAAACTTGTCCTTAAATTATAACTAAACGGTCCTTCTGGTCAGGCTAACATACCGCACCCACACTACACACCATCCAAACCAGCACAACCTATAGAATCTGTAAATGAAGAAAACATGAAAAACGGGATACTAAACTAAGGGTTTTGGGGAGGAGACAAAATAAAGCTATATTTAACAACCTAACTCAAGGGATCCAGTCTGACCTGATCCAGACCTGCTTCGGTCCAAATTATAATAAGCTAAGAACAAACCAAAATAAACAGCACATAAATGAGGGGGAAAAACCCTAAGAAATCTTATCAATATAACTGAACTTAAACCATCATTCTTTTTTTTCTTTTTAAATTTTTAATTTTTTTTTTTTTTCCTTAAATATATAAATGCACACAAAACTAAAACGAAATCAATTATCCCAACTATTCCTGAGCTAATTCCCCGCCACCACACACCCAGCACTCCTCCCATACAGTGCAGCATGGGGGCCACACCTGCATCCCAAGTCCGTGCCCAATGTTTTTGTCCAGGACGGGCCAAGCTGCACCGCATTACACGCCTTGCCCGCCGCAGCCTGAGGGCCACGCCCGCACCAACAGTCCGTGCCCAATGTTCATTGTCCGGGACCTGTCAAGCTACGGCTGAGGCATAAATCCCCCCCTCCCCCCATTAAACCCCCACCCAACCTATCTATAACCCCTAGCCCTATATACAAAACAAAACATAACATAACATGTAACATCTCTTATACTAAACAACTACAAACCAACACTACATATTAATACCCGAAAGCCTAAGGTTCAGTTACCTGCAGCCGTACATACCTTAACTTTGACCGAAAACAAAACTCTACTAGTGTCACACACAGCCCTCCACAAGGACTGGATATGATAAGCCGGGCACCGACCAAATTTTAGAGAAAAACTATCCCTATAGTTAATCTGTCCCTACAATGTCCCTACTCCTTCCCTGAAACTTACCCTCAGAGAAAACTATCCCTACCTCTCCCTATTCTGTCCCTAAAAAGACCCTACCAATAAGAAAACTGTCCCTAACGAAATACAAACCCTCTCCATAGGAGAGAGGCCTTAGTCGTGCCCAACCTCTCATAATCCAGAGAGCGCACCTTCACCAGGTCACCCAGGATGTTCCTATTCACCTCATCCACGGGGAGGATTTTCTCTTCCGTCGAAACTAGACACTGTGCATTCCAAATGTGAAACCTGACCACTAGGCTGACTAAGAATAAAGTGCACCGGTCCCTGCCACCAAGGTCCCTGAATGCCCCATAAATCCATTCCGCATACGAGAGGCGTGCCAACCTGGGCCAACCAATGGAGGCTCCCACCCGATTGTATACCTCTGTATTAAAGGGACACTGAAGCAGGAAATGCTCCACGCTTTCCAGCACGTTGCTGCACTCCTGGCGGGGACAACCCCTATCCACCAGCGGCCTGCTCTTCAAGTTGCCCCTTACATACAGTCTCCCGTGAAAACAGCGCCAAGTCAAGTCCCAAAACTTCAGGGGGATCCTGTCAGAATTCAATAAACGTAACCCTCCCTCCAGGTCCCGACTTGGGCAGTCCTTGAGCACCAGGGGCTTCTGGAAATGGGTCAACAGAACCCCCCTTATCGAGGAGTTTCCTCGACAGAGTTCTGATCTCCCACATCCCCAGACCCCACCGACGTATCATCTTCAGAACCACGGTAGCATAAGCCGGAAGATCCCCGTGCGGCGTGCGAAGATCCTTCACTCGCCCTCCAGTCTCCCATTCCTGGAAGAAAGGCTGAAGCCATCCCCAACAGGAGAATACCCACGGAGGAGCCCTCTCTTGCCAGAGGTTGCCTATATTGATCTTAACAAAGGTGTTTACGAGAAACACCACGGGGTTGACCATAGATAACCCCCCTAGTCTCCTCGTGCGATATGTGACATCTCTCCTAATTAGGTTGAACCTGTTCCCCCACAACATTAGGAAGAACAGGTTGTAGACCCGGGTCCAGAGAGGTTCTGGCAAAATGCATACGCTGCCCAGGTAGATGAATAAAGGGAGCAGGTATTTTTTGATCAGGTTAACCCTTTCCCGAAGGGTCAAAGACCAACCCTTCCACTGGGCCACCTTCTGAGTGGCACCATCGAGCCTGACCACCCAATTTTGCATGGGGTAATCTCCCCGGCCAAATTTGATGCCGAGAACTTTAGCCGAGTCCTGGGGCACTGGAAGGGTGTCCGGGAGACCAAAAGTAGGATCTGCCCTTCCTAACCAGAGACTTTCGCACTTATCCCAGTTGATGCCGGACCCGGATGCTTCCGAGTAGCGATCCACCTCTGCCATCACGTACTCTGCCTCCCCCCTCGAGGACACAAAGACGGTGACATCATCAGCGTATGCTGCCACCCTGAGGGTGGCTTCCGGCACCGTCCGATCCATCCCGACCCCCGCCATAGGCCCACCATCAATCCTCCTAAGGAAGGGATCAATGGCAAACACATACAGCAAGGGGCTCAGAGGACAACCCTGACGGACGCCAGACCCAACCTCAAATGGGTGACCGACCCAACCGTTCACTAGCGGGAAAGTCTCAGCCCCCGCATACAATGTCCTGAGCCAATTGACAAACCCCACTGGCAGGCCATATCTCAGAAGAACAGACCAGAGGTACTCGTGATTAACCCGATCAAACGCTTTGGCCTGATCCAAGGACAGCAGGTACCCCTCCCAGTGACCAGCCCTACACTGCTCCACTGCCTCCGGGACACCTAGAACAGCACTAAAGGTGCTACGGCCTGGAACAGAGCAATGCTGGGCGCCCGAGAGGAGCCGGGGTGCAAACTTGACCAGCCGATTAAACAGCACTTTTGCCAGAACTTTCCTGTCCGTATTGAGAAGCGCTATGGGATGCCAGTTCTCAATACGGCTCGAGTCTTTACACTTTGACAGAAGGATCAAAGCCGACCTCCTCATTGACTTTGGGAGAGTGTCCGAGGAAAGACACTCATTGAAAACCTCAGTCAAGAGGGGACTCAAGAGGTCCTTAAAGGTTTTATAATACTCGGATGTTAAGCCATCCGGTCCTGGCGATTTTTTGAGGGCAAGCCCATCAATCGCCAGTTTAACTTCCTCTATGTTGATCTCCTCTGTCCAAACATTAAGGGAGATGTCATCCCCTGGCTCAGGAACAGCTTCAGCCAGGAAAGCCGACATCACATCTCGATCTAGATCCCTCTTTCTCAAAAGGTGCGAGTAGAAGGATCTGATGACTTCCAGAATCCCTGATCTGGACCTGTTCAGTGATCCTGTACCATCGATCAGTCCAGTGACAACTTTACGATTCACTGACATCTTGCAGTTTCTGTAAGGGTCAGGTGAGTGGTACTTCCCGAAGTCCCTCTCAAAAACCAAAGATGCGTGTCTATTATACTGACACCCTTTGAGCAAAGACTTCACTCTGGAGATATGCTCTCGGCTACCTCCAGTCGAGACGAGATGTTCGAGTTTCCTCCTCAGGCCCTGATAAAGACGGTACTTACTCAGGCCCCTGAGGCTAGAGAGCTGGCGGAAGAACCTCGCCGCCCTGATCTTGAGCATCTCCCACCACTCTGACTTACTGCTACAAAGATCCAGTAATGGTACCTGGCTCTGCAGAAAATCCTCAAAGGACTGTCTTATCTCTGCTTCCTCCAGGAGTGATGAATTCAGCCTCCATAAGCCTCTACCCATCCGGGGGGTCTCTGCAACATTCAGGGAAAACAAAATCAGACAGTGGTCGGAGAATTCCACCTCAACAACAGATACTGGTGAAGAGATGGCTTCCTCCTTCAAATAAAACCTGTCTATTCTAGACCTGCACTCGCCTCTATAATAGGTGAAACCCGCGTGGCCTGGGGTGTGCCGGATGTGGACATTCACCAGGCGAGCTTCGCTAGCTATGCTATTAAGCGCGACGCTATCATGAGTCAGCTTGCCTAGGGAGCCTCCCCTGTCACGGGTCCTCGTGACTGCATTAAAGTCACCCCCAAAGATCACCTGCCGACTGGTAAAAAGGTACGGCTTGATGCTCATAAAGAGATCCTTGCGGTCCCGCTTGGTTTGGGGACTGTAGATGTTAATTAGCCGAAGCTCTTGTCCCTTCATGAGAACATCCAGGATCAGGCACCTCCCTATTTCTAACTCAATAATCCGTCGGCATTCAACCGCTGCGGTAAAAAGAACCGCCACTCCGCTATATGGCTCGGCCGCAAGAGACCAGTAGGATGGCCCGGACCTCCACTCCCTCTTTGCTTTATGTATAGCTGCTAAATTTGGCAGCCTGGTCTCTTGCAAAAACAAAATGTCGGCTTCAACACGGCCGAGAAAATCAAAGGCCGCAAATCTCGCCATATCTGACTTAATGCTGGCAACGTTAATTGATGCCAGAGTCAACGGAGCGGGTGCCGCCATCTTTGATGATTGAGTTAAATGGCTTTCTTCTTCCCACCCCTTTTCACTTCAGGGTCTGAGGAAGACCCCTTGCCACGTTTTTTTGACACCGAAAGGTCCATGGCAAGGGGCTCCTCAACCTCGTCGTCCTTGTCACCGGGCCCCGGGCCAGCCCTCCCCTTGGAGGTTACTGTACGCTCACAAGAGGAAGACTCGGCGCCCCCTGTAGGCCGCACACTTGCCCCAGGATCCTCACCCTCCACCTCCTCCACTGAAGAAGAAGAAGAGAGAGCTTGGAACCTGTTGGAGAGCTCAACAAGAGGCGAGTTTGGTTTACCTTCCTGCACCTGGGCCAGTATAGGGGAAGTTCTTCTTTCCCACATTTTTTTCTTTTTTTCCCCAGTGCCCTGCTTTCGCTTTTTCTGTCGCCACTCTTTGCCATCCTCATCCACACTTTCATAGCGGGAGGAATCTGAAGAAGTGGCAGCCTCCTCCCTCTGGATCCTTCTGACCTCCTCATCCAACTCGCCCTACCCTGGAGCCTCAGTCACACGAGTCGCATCCAGAACAGGTGCCAGCATTGACCCACCTGCCACCTGGGTCTCCACCAGCTCTCTGCTCTTTCTGCGTTTCTCTTGGCGCCTTAGTGCAGCAGCCCCAACATGTTTGTTCTTCACAGGCTCCTGGACTCCTCCGCCTCTGCTGGTCCCTTCCCCTGCAGAGGCAACCTCATGGCTCTCCTCTGTTGGGGCCATGACCGCATTGGCGAAAGAGCGTGGACAGCGGCTGAATGGGTGACCGAGGTCACCACACAGGTGACACCTAATCTCCGCACAAGATGCCGCAAGATGACCTACCTCGCCACACAGAGCGCACTTAATGACATTACAGGCTGCACTCAAATGTGTGGGGTCGCCGCACTTGTGACAGAGCTTCGGTTGCCCCTGGTAGAAGGCCAGAATGCGATCCCTACCAAGGAAAGCCGCAGATGGTATGTGGGCCACCGAGTTCCCTGAACGCTTTAGTTTTACCATGAATGTCCAGGTTCCGGACCAGATGCCGTGCTCATCTCTGTTTTTTTGCGGCATATCCACTACCTCACCGTACCGACTGAGCCAAGTCATGATGTCATAGCAAGAGAGGGACTCGTTACGGGTCAAAACGGTCACTCTCTTCACTCCAGTTTGGCGGGTTACCACTTGCGCAGCAAAACCACGCCAGCTGGGCTCGTCCTTCATCAGCTCATAGTTCCCCCAGAAGAGCTCAAGGCCCTCTGGGCGAGCAAAGCTGATGTCGAACTCAGACGAGCCGTAGGGGTGGATAAGGGCATAGATGTCCTGCGCCCTAAAACCCATCTTCAGCAGAAGCTCAACCACTTTGCCCCTCGATGGGCATGCATCACTGCCTCTCCACTGAAGACGAGCCACATTCCTACGGCCAACGTCCTGCCCGATTGTAGGCAGGGACCATACGGTCTCCCCCCTTTGCTCTCGGAAAGCTCCAAGTCCATGTCTCTCTACCCAAAGAGACAAGTCCACAACTCTACCTCCTACAGTCATTGAGCTCTCCCCTCTCCTCAAAGCCTCCAGGAGACGCTGCTGTAAGACACCGTCCCCGAAGCCCAAAGACAAGGACGACGCCTCTCCCCTCACCCCAGCGGCGACACTGGCATAACTTCTGCCAGATGTTGTCGCTGCTGGAGGACCAACTGGATCCTGTCCCACCCCCCGACCATCTACTGAAACTGTACCTGCTTGTTCAGCAGGCAGTGAACCTGGGGGTTTGGGGACATTTGGGGCTATAGAGACAACAGCAGCAGCAGGGGCAACAGGGGTACTCACATTCACACTCTTTACACCCTTCTCCTGACCAGGACCTGTCTTCTGCTTACTTAATTTTTTCCCAGAGGGCAAGTCCCCGACCTCAGCAGCCGACTGAGGCTGCAAAACCGTATCCACCGTGCGTAATTTAGATGGATTTTTTGTTGCTGAAGCTCCGCCCACACCAGCGACTCTGGGCTCTGCAGCGGGACATCCGGGATGGGTGGGAGGATTGGCCGACCCGACAACCACCCACTGCTTCCCCTCAGCGCCCGACAGACACTTCAGGGACACAGGGGGAACAGCCAAGCCGCCATCTTTTTTGATGGTACCAGGCGCCGAATCGCCTCCCCCTCCCACTGGGTTGCGACCAACAGCGCCAGTGCCTCCGGTCTGGCCATGACCCTTCATTTTAACCTTTTCACCAACCTTTTCTGCCTCCTTAAGTCCTCCAGTCCCACTACTGGCACAAGCGGGCTTGGAGTTTTGGGTCGCATTAACCCTCTCTTCCCTGGTCCCCTGCACCGGACACACAACAGAGGCCGGGTCTAGGAGCCCAGGGCTAGCTCCCTGGCCTGACTTTGCAGCCAGGCCAGGGTGCTTGGTTACGTAAACGAACCTCTCCTGGATGTAAGCTTGATTCTTCTTTTTCTTGGTCTTTTTTCCTCCCGCTGCTGTTTCTGGTGGTAGTTCATCACCGAAGTGCATTGCCTGCATTCTTGCAGGGGACTCCTGCAGCATGATCTGCTGCATCAACAGCGCCCCCTGTCCGCTGCTGCTGCTGCTCTCATAGTCACTGCCATCTGGATCACTGCCATCTGATGATGAGGGCAGGCAAACCTGTTCCGCCGGGATGCTGGTGCCCGTTCCCGGTTGCAGCGAGGACTGCTGCTCAGCAGAACATGCCGCCCGCCCCCCCAAAGCTTCAGATTCCTCCGAGCTGCTGTGCTGGTATTTTCCCCCAGTTTTTCTGCTGCCAGGGCTCCTGGCTGCCATCTGGGAGAACCGCCTGTCATTAAGCAACTTTTCACGAAAGGGACCGCTTGTCCTCAGGATCCTCTCTCTTTCCTCCTCGTACATTTCTATTGCTTCTTCACAAGCTTTAATTTTCTGGCTTATTGGCACTTTCTTGCCGCGGGGGGGCTCGCTCCATGTCACAGCGGGCAGCCTGGAGCTCTCTACGCTGCTTTACAAGCTCCCTCCCGGCCTCTTCATAGTCCCGCATGTGGGTGGCGATGCGGGATGCCAGCTCCTCCACAGACTCTCCCTTTTGGCGTTCGCCCCAACTTACAGGCTCCCTTTTGGCACTGACCTGCTTTTCTTTAGCCTGGCTTCTTGTCCTCCTGGACTCCATATCCACCCGGGGTGTCGGGGTGACATTGCTGCTGCCCCGACTAGCTTTCTTCCCCTCCTGGGATTCAGCCCTCCCTCCCCCCGACCGAAGCCGGAGGGAGGAGGTCAGGGGCTCCATTGCTCCTGGAAGCCCCAGAAACAGCACGCCTTGCTGGGCCAAAACTCTGGAGCTGTGCCTGACACGACCACACCCTCTGGATCTCAGCAGAGCTCACCAGCACACACCCTTCTCTAGAGATGCACTCACTATTCTGCTGGTGGAGTCACTGTGTACATACATTACTTATCCTGTACTGATCTTGAGTTACATCCTGTAGATCTTTTTATTATAAAATTGAAAAATATAACAATGACAAGACAAGAACATAAATATCGCTCACTTTTATATAATTTTTTCCCTTTTTTTTACTTAGATTTTTTTTTGTAATGCCCACCACTGAGAGAATAAAACCTCAATAATCCTAAATAGAGTTGAGTGAACATACTCTGCCGAGCTTGATGCTTGTTCAAGTAATAGCGTACTCGATGGTGCTCGTTACTCGAACGAGCATCAAGCCGTGTTCGACCCCCACCCCTGTTTTTGGCCCCTCCCCGCCATGACACAGCGTGCATCATTGGCAATTTTTTGAGAGAGAAGGGAAGAGAGGGGGAGAGAGAGGGAGAGAGGGAGAGAGAGGGAGAGAGAGGGAGAGAGAGAGAGAACACACGAACCAAGAAAAAAAAAAGGTTGGGACCCGGCGTCCCACATACAAAAATGCTTGAGTCTCCCATTGTAGTCAATGGGGTTTGTTACTCGAGCAGAGCTCTCGAATTTTTACGAAAAGCTTGACTCGAATAACGCGGACCTGAGCATTTGGGTGCTCGCTCATCTCTAATCCTAAACTAACCCTATGACTAGACCAAACCACCACAGAACCCACACACCCCACAGACCCCCTACGGTGCAGCCTGGGAGCTACGCCTGCATCCCAAGTCCGTGCTCAATGTCTATGTCCAGAACGAGCCAAGCAGCACCGTTATACACGACCTGCCGGCCACAGCCTGAGGGCCATGCCCACATCAAAAGTCCATGCCCAGTGTTCATTGTCCGGGACGTGTCAAGCTACGGCTGAGGCATAAATCCCTCTCTCCCCCCAATAAACCCACACCCAACCTATCTATAACCCTTAACCCCATGTACAAAGCAAAACATATAACATCTCATACTACATAACTACAAACCAACACTACATATTAATACCCGAAAGCCTAAGCTCAGTTATCTGCAGCCGTATATACTTTATCTTTGACCGAAATAAAAAACTCTACTAGTGTCATACACAGACCTCCAGAAGCACTAAATACGATAAGCCGGGCACCGACCAAATTTTAGAGAAAAACTATCCCTATAGTTAATCTGTCCCTACAATGTCCCTACTCCTTCCCTAAAACTTACCCTCAGAGAAACTGTCCCTACCTCTCCCTATTCTGTCCCTAAAAAGACCCTAACAATAAGAAAACTGTGCCTAACGAAAGACAAACCCTCTCCATAGGAGAGAGGCCTTAGTCATGCCCAACCTCTTATAATCCAGTTAGCGCACCTTCACCATGTCACCCAAGATGTTCACCTCATTCATGGGGAGGATTTTCTCTTCCATCGACACTAAACACTGTGCATTCCAAATGTGAAACCTGACCACTAAGCTGACTAGGAATAAAGTGCACCGGTCCCTACCACCAAGGTCCCTGAATGCCCCATAAACCCATTTCGAATAGGAAAGGCCTGCCAACCTGGGCCAACCAATGGAGGCTCCAGCCCAATTGTAAACCTCTGTATTGAAGGGGCACTAAGCAAGAAATGCTCCATGCTTTCCAGCATGTTGCTGCACTCCTGGCGGGGACAACCCCTATTCACCCGAGGCCTGCTCTTCAAGTTGCCCCTTACATACAGTCTCCCGTGGAAACAGCGCCAAGTCAAGTCCCAAAACTTCAAGGGGATCCTGTCAGAATTCAATAAACGTAACCCTCCCTCCAGGTCTCGACTTGGGCAATCCTTGAGCGCCAGGGGCTTCTGGAAATGGGTCAACAGAACCCTCTTATTGAGGAGCTTCCTTGACAGAGTTCTGATCTCCCACATCCCCAGACCCCACCAACGTATCATCTTTAGAACCACGGTAGCGTAAACCAGAAGATGCCCATGCAGCGTGTGAAGATCCTTCACTCGCCCTCCTGTCTCCCATTCCTGGAAGAAAGGCTGAAGCCATCCCCAACAGGAGAATACCCACGGAGGAGCCCTCTCCTGCCAGAGGTTGCCTACGTTGATCTTAACAAAAGTGTTTACGAGAAACACCACGGGGTTGACCATAGATAACCCCTCTAGTCTCCTCGTGCGGTACATAACATCTCTCCTTATTAGGTTCAACCAACTCTCCCACAACATTAGGAAGAACAGGTTGTAGACCCAAGTTCAGAGAGGCTCTGGAAAAATGCATACACTGCCCAGGTAGATAAATACAGGGAGCAGGCATGTTTTAATCACAGTAACCCTTTCCCGAAGGGTCAAAGACCAACCCTTCCACTGGGCCACCTTCTGAGTGGCACCATCAAGCCTGACCACCCAATTTTGCATGGGGTAATCTCCTCGGCCAAATTTGATGCCGAGAACTTTAGCCGAGTCCTGGGGCACTGGAAGGGTGTCCGGGAGACCAAAAGTAGGATCTCCCTTCCTAACCAGAGACTTTCGCACTTATCCCAGTTGATGCCGGACCTAGATGCTCCCGAGTAGCGATCCACCTCCACCACGTACTCTGCCTCCCCCCTCGAGGACACAAAGACAGTGACATCATCAGCGTACTCTCCCACCCTGAGGGTGGCTTCCGGCACCACCCGATCCATCCCGACCCCCGCCATAGGTCCACCATCAATCCTCCTCAGGAAAGGATCAATGGCAAACATGTACAGCAAGGGGCTCAGAAAGCAACGCTAACGGACGCCAGACCCAACCTCAGCCCCCGCATACAATGTCCTGAGTCAATTGACAAACCCCACCGGCAGGCCATACCTCAGAAGAACAGACCGGAGGTACTCGTGGTTAACCTGATCAAACACTTTGGCCTGATCCAAGGACAGCAAGTACCCCTCCCAGTGACCCGCCCTACTCTGCTCCACTGCCTCTCGGACACTGAGAACAGCAATAAAGGTGCTGCAGCCTCGAACTGGGCCCCGAAAGGAGCTGGGGTGCAAACTTGAGCAGCCGATTAATCAGAACTTTTGCCAGAACTTTCCTGTCTGTATTGAGAAGCGCTATGGGACGCCAATTCTCAATACGGCTCGAATCTTTACCCTTTGACAGAATGATCAAGGCTGACCTCCTCATTAACTTTGGGAGAGTGTCCGAGGAAAGACACTCATTGAATACCTCAGTCAAGAGGGGACTCAAGATGTCCTTAAAGATCTTATAGTACTCAGATGTTAAGCCATCCGGACCTGGCAATTTTTTGAGCCCAAGCCCATCAATCGCCAGTTCAACTTCCTCTGCGTTGATCTCCTCTGTCAAAACATTAAGAGAGATGTCATCCCCTGGCTCAGGGACAACTTAAGCCAGGAAAGCCGACATCACATCTCGATCTAGATCCCTCTTTCTCAAAAGGTGCAATTAGAAGGATCTGACAACTTCCAGAATCCCTGATCTGGACCTGTACAGAGATCCCGTACCGTCGATCATTACAGTGACAACTTTACGATTCACTGACATCTTACAGTTTCTGTAAGGGTCGGGCGAGTGGTACTTCCCGAAATCTCTCTCAAAAACCAAAGATGCGTGCCTATTATACTGGCACCCTTTGAGCAAAGACTTCACTCTGGAGATCGCCCTGATAAAGACGGTACTTACTCAGACTCCTGAGGCTAGAGGGCTGGCGGAAGAACCTCGCCGCCCTGATCTTGAGCATCTCCTACCACTCTGACTTACTGCTACAAAGATCCAGTAATGGTACCTGGCTCTGCAGAAAATCCTCAAAGGACTGTCTTATCTCTGCTTCCTCCAGGAGTGATGAATTCAGCCTCCATAAGCCTCTACCCATCCGGGGGGTCTCTGCAACATTCAGAGAAAACAAAATCAGACAGTGGTCGGAGAATTCCACCTCAACAACAGACACTGGTGAAGAGATGGCTTCCTCCTTCAAATAAAACTTGTCTATTCTAGACCTCCTCTGACCTCTATAATAGATGAACCCCGCATGGCCTGGGGTGTGCCTGATACAGACATCCACCAGGCAAGCTTCGCTAGCTATGCTATTAAGCGCGATGCTATCAGCTTACCTAGGGAGCCTCCCCTGTCATGCGTCCTCGTGACTGCGTTAAAGTCACCCCCAAAGATCACCTGCCGACTGGTAAAAAGGTCCGGCTTCATCCTCAGAAAGAGATCCTTGCGGTCCCTTGCGGTTGATTAGCTGAAGCTTTTGTCCCTTCATGAGAACATCCAGGATCAGGCACCTCCCTATTTCTAACTCAATAACCCGTTGGCATTCAACCGCTGCGGTAAAAAGGACCACCACTCCGCTATATGGCTCAACCGCAAAAGACCAATAAGATGGACCAGACCTCCATTCCCTCCTTGCCTTATGCACAGCTGCCAAATTTGGCAGCCTGGTTTCTTGCAAAAACAAAATGTCAGCTTTAACGCGGCTGAGAAAATCAAAGGCCGCAAATCTAGCCATATCAGACTTAATGCTGGCAACATTAATGGATGCCAGCATCAACGGAGCGGGTGCCACCATCATTGGTGATAAAGTTAGATGGCTTTCTTCTTCCCACCCCCCTTCTCCTAAGGGTCTGAGGATGACCCCTTGCCATGTTTTTTGCTTATTGAAAGGTCCATAGCAAGGGGCTCCTCGACCCTGTCCTCCTTGCAGTCGGGCTCCAGGCCAGGCCTCCCCTTGGAGGTTACTGAACCCTCACAAGAGGAAGACTCAGCGCCCCCTGTCGGCCTCACCTTTGTCCTAAGCACCTCACTGTCTGCCTCATCCGAAGAAGAGGAGAGAGTTTGGAACCTATTGGAGAGCTTGACAGGAGGAGAGTTGGGACTACCTTCCTGCCTCTGGCCTCGTGTAGGAAAAGTTTTCTTTTCCCTCGTTTTTCCTTTCCCAGTGCCCTGCTTGCATTTTTTCTTTCGCCACTCCTTGTCATCATCACCCACACTTGCATAGTGGGAGGAATCTGAAGAAGTGGCCGCCTCCTCTCTTTGGATCCTCCTGACCTCCTTATCCAATTCCCTGTCCCCTGGAGCCTCAGCTTCATGATTTGCATCCGGAGCAGGGGCCAGCATTGACCCACCTGCCACCTGAGTTTCCACCAGCTCCCTGCTCCTTCTGCGCTTTCCTTGGCGCCTCAGCTTGGCAGCTCCAGCATGCTTGTTCCTCCTTGGCTCCTGGGCTCCATCGCCTTTGCTGGTCCCCTCTCCCGCAGAGGCAACCTCACGGTTCTCCTCCGCTGGGGCGACAACAGCATTGGCGAAAGAGCGTGGACAGCGACTGAATGGGTGACCGAGGTCACCACACAGGTGACACCTAATCTCTGCACAAGATGCCGCAAGATGACCTACCTCGCCACACAGAGCGCACTTGATGACTTTACAGTCGGCACTCAAATGTGTGGGGTCACCGCACTTGTGACAAAGCTTTGGTTGCCCCTGGTAGAAGGCCAAGATAGGATCCTGACCGAGGAAGGCTGCAGATGGTATGTGGGCCACCAAGTTACCTGAACGCTTTAGTATAACCATAAACGTCCAGGCTCCAGACCAGATGCCGTGTTCATCCCGGTTCTTATTGGGCATGTCTACCACCTCACCATAACGACTTAGCCATGTCATAATATCATAACAAGAGAGGGACTCGTGACGAGTCAAAACGGTCACTCTCTTGACTCCAGTCTGGCCGGTTACCACTTGTGCAGCGAAACCACGCCAACCGGGCTCGTCCTTCATCAACTCGTAGTTCCCCCAAAAGAGCTCAAGGCCCTCTGGGCGAACAAAGCTGATGTGAACTCAGACGTGCCATAAGCATGGATCAGGGCAGAGATGTCATTCGCCCTGAACCCCATCTTCAGCAGAAGCTTAACCACCTTACTCCTTGAGGGGCATGCATCATCGCCTCTCCACTGAAGATGGGCCACATTCCTACGGCCAATGTCCTGCCCGGTTGTTGGCAGCGACCATACGGTCTCTCCCCTTTGCTCTCGGAAGGCACCGAGTCCATGTCTCTCTATCCATAGAGACAAATCCACTACTCTACCCCCTACATTAATCGAGCGCTCCCCCCTCCTCAAGGCCTCCAGGAGGCGCTGCTGCAAAACGCCATCCCCAGAGCCCAAAGGCAAGGAGGACGCCTCTCCCCTCCCTCCAGCGGCGACTCTGGCATAACTTCTACCAGATGTTGTTGCCGCTGGAGGGGCGACTGGATCCTGACCCACCCCCTGACTACCCTCCGAAGCCCCACCCACCTGTACACAAGATGGCGTACTAACCGGGGAACCGGGGACACCTGGAGTTCCCAGGGTCCTTGCAGGAACAGGGGCAACAGGGGTACCAACAGCCACATCCATTACCTCACTCACCTCTCCATTAGCTGCTGGACCCAGACCCATATTACTTTTACCCTTATCTTTCCCTTTTTGCCCAGAGGGCAAGTCCATGGCACCTCCGGTGGGTGGCTGGAGATGCACTTCAGCAGATTCAGTTTCTGGCCTCTCAACATTTCTCCTGACTTTGGTGCTTGTAGCTCTGCCCACCTTAGCCACTCTGGGAGTTGTAGTTCCTCCAACCTTCATTTCAGCAACAGGCAGATGCCTCCCGTAGCATGACATCATACTGCGATCTGGCAGTACAGGGACCGCTTGATAGGCAGTCTGCTTAGACAGCCCTGTGGTCTTTCAGAATGTCCCCGGCTGTCATGACACTCGCACGGCTCCCTGCAATCTCATCGCAGGGGGGCCGTACAGGATCCCCGAACATTATTCGGAGGACTTAAATGCCTCTTTCAGAATTGACAATGGCATTTAAAGGGTTAATAGCACCAATCGGCCACGCGGCTGATTGCAGCTATTGCTGCTGGGTGTCGGCTGTAATAAACAGCTGACGCCCATACTGTATGAAGAGAGGTTGCTCCGTGATCTATCTTCATATGTACCCTGACCCCACAGGATGTAACAGTATGTCCTATAGCGGGAAGGGGTTAATAGTGACCCCCATAGTGTCCCAGTAGTAATAGTGACCTCCATAGTAGTCCCAGTAGTAATAGTGACCCCCATAGTAGTCCCAGTAGTAATAGTGACCCCTATAGTGGTCCCAGTAGTAATAGTGACCTCCATAGTAGTCCCAGTAGTAATAGTGACCTCCATAGTAGTCACAGTAGTAATAGTGACCCCATAGTAGTCCCAGTAGTAATAGCGACCCCCATAGTGGTCCCAGTAGTAATAGTGACCTCCATAGTAGTCCCAGTAGTAATAGTGACCTCTATAGTGGATGTCACTGCTGCAGTCAGAGCATGACCCCTGACCTCTTCCCCCATTCCCTGTTATCTCCAATGCATAATTGCCATTGTTTGCATGCAGGAACGCACAGAGAGAGCTCAGGGGTCACACTCTGATTACAACAGTGCCAGCTGCTGCCAGACGGTCAGAAGTGCAGAGCAAGTGTGTTAAATGCTTGCAGGGGTTGCTGCCCGGTCGGCTCACAGGGGAAAATTATTTTTTACCAGTCATTAATATTGCCAGTAAAAAATAAGTATTGTCATGACAGCAACTCACCCCGTCCCTCCATCGAGGCTCAGCAGACTGCCGTCTGAGGTAGTAGTCTCAGGTCGCCTATGATAAAAAAAAAAAGCTGGGGACGGGAGCTGTAGATGCAGGGAGCAGTAGAGGGCACCATTACAAGTGGGGTTCATTGGAGGAGGCACTATCACTAGTGGGATCCACAGAGAGAGGCACTATTACTAAGGGGGCCATGCAGGGGCACTACTGCTTTTTGGGTCCACAGAGGAACCACTGTAGTGCTCTGAAGTGTGCCAATACAGTAAAAATATTTAATTGCAAGTCAAGAGCAACTGTCCTAACTACAGCTCATTAGCAAAGGGTAGTGATGCTGGATTTGGTTTACTAAAAAGATGGGGTTAGAATAGGGAACTAAATAAAAAAAACTCTCCATATGTAGCAAACAGGACCTTCGGCTACAATGAGATTACCTGACCCAGCAGAAAAAAGAAGCTCCCTGATTAGTCGAGGGGCATTGCTAGCTACAGCAAAGCTGAGACAAGTTCGCTGAGTGGAGGGGGTTGGAAATGTTTCTGTTCTCCTGATCTGTGGCGCAGTAGATAATTCTAAAAGTGTTAAGAGGGTGGAACAAGGGAGACAGTGGAGAGAGAGTGAGACATAGAGGCAGAAGGGGGGGGGGGGAGTAGAATGTCTGCAGCCAGGTGAAGCCATGTTACTGGCTCCCCTTCCAGCCCTGTAACTAGAGAAGCTTACTTACAACCTTAAAAAAAACCCTGTGTGTAGTTGATCAATCATGCACTACGCTGAGAGAAGCCTGCACATGTTTTCAAAACCTGAAAACCTTCCAAGCTGTGCCTTCCATCCCTGCTTTCACCAAACAGCCAATACAGACACAAATTCTCCAGATGGTTCCACTGAGTACTGGAGAATTTCAGATCGTGTTTCAGGCTGACAATCTACTGGCAATCAAGATTTAAACTGTGCATATGCAAGTCTTACTGTTTAATATTCTTGCAGACTGTCACATTCAACAGTAAATGGTGTGCCTGCAGTTTACTCAAATACGTATGGCAGTCTTGCACTCATCACCACCGTGACATGGCTTCTCAGCCACCCCTTAGAAACTGCTCAGAGAGTGCAGGCCTCTTCCCGCTTGTTGTACATTGCACTACTATTACTTAGTCGGTGGACCAAAAGGATTGGCCAATATTATATCATGGGGCCCACAGAGAGAAGGGGATATCGACTAAATAGAGATTGTTCAGAAATGAGTCATTGCTGGAAGAAATCCCCATGGTAGTCTGGGCCCATGTAAGTAAAAAACAAAAACCAGTATGCCACCAATTATAGGAAACATTACCTTTCATCACTAGTGGTAACTGCAGAGTAATCACTATTACCTTGTAGAGCTGATATCTGTCAATCAGATTATTATATGGTGTAATTTGATACCAATTTCTATAAGGTGTTAGTCATTACAGTGCAGTTACCTCTAGTGATCCCAGGTGACTACATCATAATATTAGAACAGCATATAATCCTGCAGCGTTTGTACAGGGGCCTGCTGCACTCTGTGTCATCTACCCCTGAAACAAAAGGATGGGGTGTATCAAAAATTAAAATTCAACATCCCCATCCTTCTTTCCCCCAATAGATGATGTTGAGCTGCTCCTATAGTCTTCAGAGAGTCACTTGACTCCAACAGATTCAGATAAATAAACTCTAATTTGTAGGGTAGTTTTAAAAGGCCCTTAAGGAAGTTGTCCCGTTGTGAACTATTGATGGCCTATCTAAGGATAGGTCATAAATAGTAGATCTTCAGGGGCCTACTACTTAATATCCCCGCTGACCAGCTGTTCACAGAGCCAGTGTGCTTGTGCATAGAGCTGATTTCTGTGTAAAGCAGACAGCTCCATTCCTACTGCTGTGGCCAGGTTTGGTATTGCAGGCTGAGTTCTCATTCATTTCAATGCCTGCAATACCAAGTCTGGCCACTAGGAACTGAGCTGTCTGCTTCTTGCACAAATCAGCTCAGTGCACAAGCACAGTGGCTCGGAGATCAGCTGATCAGCAAGGATCCTAGATAATGGACCCCTGTCAAACTATTATTGATGACTTATCCTGAGGATAGACCATCAATAGTTTAGGATCCGACAACCCCTTTAAGAGGAGAAGAGATAACTTACTTGATTCTTTGAATGTTGACCCAACGCACTATTGACCTAATCACTTGGCAGCAACTATAGTACATGGTGTAATATAGTCCTGTTCAGGGAGCTCCTAAGACTTATGGAGACATTCCTTGACTAAAGCAACGCTTGCTAACCTCAAAGTATTCCCTGTGACCAGCCATGAGCGCTTTCTGGTATTTCCCAGAAGCCACTACTCTTGAATCAAAGGGTAATGACGCTGTGCCTCTTTGTCCTCAGGCTGGTGAAGTTCAAGTCAACGCTCATTCCTTCCTCAGACATAACCAGACTTGAGCCTCACCATAAGGTCATGCGGAGGTATATGAATAATTCAGACAAAAAAAGGAAAAAAAATCTAATTAATTCTGTGCTATTTTACGGAGCAGTAAACGTCTTCCATCTGCCAACTACAGTAGACGTGAATGCGAGTATTGACGTGTGAATGGCACTTGAGGTCTGCCAAGAATGGTTGGTGTTTAGTACTTCAGCCTTACATTTTGGCAAGTGAAAACCCAGGGGCAGACTCTGTTTCCTGACCACGGTTATACAACATTTCCCCACTTGTTACAGACGGGTAAAGTGATAGGTAATAAGCATCCATATCATTCCGCAGCCCATAGAATCAAAACATAATTAAGTTCCTAAGCGGGCCCCGTAATCTCTCCTGGGTGACATGTTATGGTGCCCTCGTCTCGTGATCCCTTCATATCAATTACTACAACGCATGTCATTGTACGCAGCTCAGCGGAGGCTTTCGGAAATGGCTCTCGTCTCGGGGCGGCTTGTCAAATAAGCCGTACATATGTTGAAACAACCTACATCTGAGCAACGGAGAAATGCAACACAACTCCGAGTCCCCCTCCACTTTGAACCTCAAAATGGGAAACACATTGATTTTCACTTGTATCAGTAAATGGCAAAGAAAGGTCCGTACTTTGCATAATATATTTATCTTGGAAGTTGCCCTTCTATTCAAGCTCTCCAAGAATTCAAGTGCTGAAAGTAACACTAAATCAACAGCACTTTTAGTAATGAAATAAATTCTTTATAAGAGTCAAGTATAGGGGCTGACAAGGGTTTCGAATGGCGTGTTTTTATTAAAATTCTTTCATTCTGCAAAGCCCGTATTGTCTGTGATTCTTGGATTATGATCGGCGATGAGGAATAGCGAGAAGTCTATGCCGCTATTTATTTAGTCTGTCTGCCTGTGGCAAAAGAAAACACAATTCTTAATAAAAGGCTTCCTTTTGTGGGTGACCGAGCAAATTTTCAGATTGCTTGATAAAAAAAGATAGAGGGCTATGGAGAAGGTGAGGGCTCCCCGTCTAGTATTTGCTTGGAGGATGTTTGGAGAACCTTCTGGAGGCTTCTGAGGACATTTCATGTAGAACTAGAGTAAAGATGTTACCATGATTTCACCAAAAACGGTGTCGCCAGTAGAGCAAAATGTGATTGTTCCCAGCAAGAAAAAACCAAGTCATCCTGTAGATATGAGACCTTTTAATGGGTAACAAAAATACAGGATGTTATAGCAGCTTTTGAACCTTCTTAGGGCAGCCTGAAGAAGAACCCCAAGCAGGTTCGAAAGCTGCTATAACATCCTGTATTTTTGTTGGCCATTAGAAGGTCTCATGTCTACAAGATTACTAGGTGTCTCTTGCTGAGAACAATCCCATGAATTCACCATCACAACAGGTTTTTCCTTCCTTTAGGTCCTCTCTCCTTATTTTAGTAGATGTTTGTATTATATTGCTTGGGGAAAGGGGGGATTTGGGTTGCTATTGATGAGATACAGCAGTAAATGGAGGCTTACTTCAAGCAATGCCCCACTGGGAAAAAAAAGCCTGCCATTTGGTTTGTAAGGGGGAGCTATGTTTATGTTTATTTATGTCCATGTTTTATTATTTGCCTATTGTTATGATGCTATTATCTTTCATGAAGAACCCGCCTCTTTAAGAGTGGGGGATGAGAGTGCACCTGTGTGGCCTGATCTGGGCACACAATCCTAGACCGGTATCGGATATTGGAGCAGTCTGAGGTGTGTAGGACCCAACAAGAGGGGGGTTCTAGGTTTCTTTAAGCTTAAACACTCAGACCTGGCGATATAATTTACACAGAGTCATTAGTCTGCAGTAGCGACCTACTTGATATCTTATAGAGCTACCAGCTATCTAGGAGAGCTCTGTAGACCACAGTATACAGCAGATTGCAGCAGCATTGGATGATGTATATTAGAGGTGGCTCAGCGTTCCTGGCCGTCCTCAGCAGGTGTTTGTATTTATATTATGTCTCAGCATTTTAATTTAGTTCAATAAAAGTTAGATTTTAATGAGGGTCTTCAGTCGGGAGGTTTCTTATGCAAGCTCCGGTACAAACGGAGATCACTGTCTCGGTGACCCGATCCAAGACACCAGTTCATCCTCCTATGTCAGAGGAAAATCACCCCAGAGCCTTCAGCCGCCCCCAAGAGACAAGTTCTCCACCAGAAGGAAACAAATAACCTCATATCAATCTAACCACAGACTCAGCCTAAAAGGAGAGACACTTATTGAAGACAAATGTCAGGCAATGCCCCATGGGAAAAATGTATGTAAATTGTCTTGTTTCCAAACCAGAGATTCCACCAAAAGGAATGACTGTCTCTTCCCTTAGGAGAAGCCTCTAGTTTGGCTGATAACACAATCCTCCACACACAAGAAGGACAGCCATAAGATTAGTGCTTGATAAAGGAGTCGCACCATACTCACCCACTTTTGGCTTGTGCCTAAAACTCATTAAATTGTTTTTTTTTTATCTCACATCACCTGAAATTTGTCACCATCCGTCCAGAGCACCACCTCACCTGGAATACTTGTAAGGCAAGGTTTTTTGGGCTCCCACCCAGACTCCCCCTCCCACAAAATTAGCATCATCTATGGACTACCTCACAAGTGGGGTGGCACCCTGAGTGCTGGGGACATTTTCTCTTTAACCATGTTTTCCTTGTCCATTGCCCAAGATATTCCTCATATCCTGGAAATCTCTGTGCCTACTGTCTTCTGGAGGTCCCTAGGACAGGTCTTCACCCCTACCAAAGGCTACCTTCTCCCAGTCTAACTTGGACTGGAGGCATAGCGGCTAACCCTTCAGGGTCTAGTCGTTTGTGCCAGGTGAGTCCCCCTTTCCCATCACTCAAATTTTAATTCCACCCCAAGCATTGGTAGAGGTGCTGTCTTGACCACTTGTTTGGTTCATATGCAATTGTTTTCTAACTTTTGGACGGGACATAATATACATGTTTTTCCATCAGAGCATTGTCTAAAGTAAGTCGCCATAAGAGACCTCTGGATCTCTTTACTGATAACTGTTTTTTCCCCAAATGTAATACAAACCAAAGACTCTACCAAAATTATGTTTAGGTTGAGTCTCCGCTTTGGATGGCAGGAGGCAGTTGTCTTCCTTTTGTAGGGCTCTTTAATTTGGGTGGTATGAGGTAGTATTTTGTGTGTTATCCCTGTACTGTGACATCACTGTGTGTATTATCCCTGTACTGTGACATCACTGCATGTATTATCTCTGTACTGTGACATCACTGCATGTATTATCTCTGCACTGTGACATCACTGTGTGTATTATCTCTGTACTGTGACATCACTGTGTGTATTATCTCTGCACTGTGACATCACTGTGTGTATTATCCCTTGTAGCAAGTGGGGTGCACTTGCCTGTGGATCGCCGACCTCTTGCACATGAGAATGGCACACCACACGTGTAGAAACTGCTCAGTAGATGTGGATTTCTTTATCTGGCTCCTGCCAGCCTTTATTTTTCATCACTGCAATCACCAAAACACAGCAATATCATCCAACGTCCATATACACCGTCCATATGCACCCCACTTGGGTGTGAGTCCAGGGTTGTCGCCCCTGTCGGACTCTGGCCCCTGCTAGGCCACCAGCCTGCAGCACCTCAGCTTTGCTGCACTGGCCCTCTCTCTGGTAGGAACTGGCCCTTTTCTAGTTCTTGCTCCACCCCTTTGTGTTAACCCTCGCACCAGAAGTCCTGTCTGCAGCCCTCTACAGGCTCTTCTGTGTACTGCACTACTACACCCTGTACTGTGACATCACTGTGTGTATTATTTCTGTACTGTGACATCACTGTGTGTATTATCCCAGTACTGTGACATCACTATGTGTATTATCCCTGTATTGTGACATCACTGTGTGTATTATCCCTGTACTGTGACATCACTGTGTGTATTATCCCTGTACTGTGACATCACTGTGTGTATTATCCCTGTACTGTGACATCACTGTGTGTATTATTTCTGTACTTTGACATCACTGTGTGTATTATCCCTGTACTGTGACATCACTGTGTGCATTATCCCAGTACTGTGACATCACTGTGTGTATTATCCCTGTACTGTGACATCACTGTGTGTGTTATCCCTGTAATGTGACATCACTGTGTGTGTTATCCCTGTACTGTGACATCACTGTGTGTATTATCCCTGTACTGTGACATCACTGTGTGTATTATCCCTGTACTGTGAGATCACTGTGTGTATTATCCCTGTACTGTGACATCACTGTGTGTATTATTTCTGTATTGCGACATCACTGTGTATAATATCCCTGTACTAGGACATCACTGTGTGTATTATCTCTGTACTGTGACATCACTGTGTGTATTATCCCTGTACTGTGACATCACTGTGTGTATTATCCCTGTACTGTGACATCAGTGTGTATTATCCCTGTGCTGTGACATCACTGTGTGTATTATCCCTGTGCTGTGACATCACTGTGTATATTATCTCTGTACCGTGACATCACTGTGTGTATTATCTCTGTACTGTGACATCACTGTGTATATTATCTCTGTACCGTGACATCACTGTGTGTATTATCTCTGTACTGTGACATCACTGTGTATATTATCTCTGTACCGTGACATCACTGTGTGTATTATCTCTATACTCTGACATCACTGTGTGTATTATCCCTGTACTGTGACATCACTGTGTGTATTATCCCTGTACTGTGACATCACTGTGTGTATTATGTCTATACTCTGACATCACTGTGTGTATTATGTCTATACTCTGACATCACTGTGTGTGTTATGTCTATACTCTGACATCACTGTGTGTGTTATCTCTGTACGGTGACATCAGTGTGTGTATTATCTCTGTACTGTGACATCACTGTGTGTGTTATCCCTATATTGTGACATCACTGTGTGTGTTATGCCTGTACTGTGACTTCACTGTGTGTATTATCCCAGTACTGTGACATCACTGTGTGTGTTATGCCTGTACTGTGACTTCACTGTGTGTATTATCCCTGTACTGTGACATCACTGTGTGTGTTATGTCTATATTCTGACATCAGTGTGTATTATCTCTGTACTGTGACATCACTGTGTGTATTATCTCTGTACTGTGACATCACTGTGTATATTATCTCTGTACTGTGACATCACTGTGTGCCTCAGAAGACCAAAGATCCCCAAGCATGTCATGCTCTGCTGAAGGTAATCATGTTGAAGTGGGACCTAATAGAAGTGTTGCTAGTGGGCCCCATGGTTACTTCTTACACCCCTAGAGGAGGCCAGCAGTGGACTGGGGCAGATTTCTAGCACCATATATTGCAGTATGCATTAATTTAGGTTGTTGTGAGGCTTCTGTCATTTTTTTATTTTCTATTTCACAAGAAAACAAATAAATTGACTTTTTGTATTTCCATGTGTGATGTGGCTGCATGCAGATGTTCTGTTCTTCCGGTTGGGGAGCAGATGACTAGAATAGGTGGCTACTTTCTATTGATCCTAAGAAATGGAAGGGAAGGACCACGGACCCCTGCAGTAATGTGGTCCTTGGACACTGCTCTACTGCTAATAGATCCCTGGGCTTGTGTTGTAATAGAACATTCTCCTAATGACACCGCACAAGGCTGCTGACGAAAGTCGGGACACTTCCATATTATCACACATTCCTGTTTCCCTATGTAGCAGATCCAATGTGTGCTGTAAGTGCTCGCCCGCTCTCGCTCTGACCTTGGTGACAGCAGTGTTTTGCCATTAGTACTTGGTAGCTCCTCAGTTCCGATCCCCCCGAGGGCAGTATAATAGCTAATTAGATTTACACTTTTACCACATTCTTTCCAGCTAAATTTTGCCAACTAAATGAGGCCCTCTTCTCACTTCTTCACTCTTTCCAGTTGACTCGGCCATGACTCCACTCGCACTTGTGTGAGACATAAAGAACAAAAAGTCTAAAGTCTGTGTCACTGCTGTCAGGGAAGAAGCCATGATGGAGGAAAAACAGCTTTGCGACAAGGAAAAATTAAAACAGTAATGAGACATTAAACGTAAGTCTGAGTGAATTCAAAAGGTGTTTGTGACCCTGCTTCTACAGGTTGGGTAAATGGACCATGTTTGGACTACAGCAAGGGATGGACTTACTGTCAAGCAACAGATGTGGACCTGATGTGCCACTGACTGATTGAACTTTGGGCTACTCTTAAAGGACTCCTTTTTGAGGGATCAGGGCTTTGCTGTGGAGACCCCTAGGCCCTACCCCAACAGTAGACCAATGGCAGCTACATGGACAAGCAGATGCACCAAAGCGCAATACCGGAGGGACAGACAGAGACGCAGTCGCTATAACTGGATGAGAGCAGAGTCCTGGCAAAATAGAGAGACAGGCAGAAGGTCAGGGCAAGTGGCAACTGTACATGTAGACATCCCCCAAATGCCAACTGTACCCGTGGAATCTCCCAATGGCCTCCATGAAAATCAGGTTGATTACATCCTGTTTAATCATCGTTGGTGAAGTTCAGTCATTGCAATAAAAACCTGTCCTAGAACTGACTGAGGCGCTGATCATGAACTCCTTGCAGTTAAGATCAAGATCAAATTCCATAGCATTAAGAAAGGTGCTCCATTGAGAAAATCCAATACCTCTAATATCCCCCAATCAGACACTATTGAGGTAGCAAACCGATTCGAACTGCTTGACACATCAGAAAAGCATCCAGAGGAACTACACAGTCCACAGTTATGGAAACAGCCAGTAAGTATCTCACCTATAAGATCAAGGAAAAATGACGACATTAGTTGTCCAAGCAAACCCTCAGAATAGCTGATAAAAGAAGAGCAGCAAAGGTGGCCGGGAACAACAAACAAAGATTGGCAACTAAATGCAGATTTTCAGCGAGCGGCAAGGAAAGACAAGAAAATGGACTGGAATAAGCGTTTCAAAGAACCTAAAGCAGAAGCCATGAAAGGCCATATGTGAGGCCTACTCTCACAGGTCAAGATGGCCTGAAACGTTTATTGGCACGCAGCAGTACAATCAAAGGCAAAAATGGGAAAGAACTGAATGGCCAACGGAGTATCAAGTATGGTTAGAAGGAATACTCAGAGGGACTATATGCCTGCAACCACATACCTGGACCATTGCATGATGTGGAGCCGGTGGACTTGGAGCCTCGATTATGGAGTCAGAAGTGGTTATGGCAATGAAACAACTACCAAAAATAAAGCACCATGCATAGATCGGCAAAGGCGCCCGACCCTTCTTGTTTAACCTATATGCGGAAGTGATCTTGCGGAAAATGGACCTAGACAAATTGGAAACCGGGGTGAGAATAGATGGCAGAAACATCAACAATCTCTGTTATGCGGATGATACAATGCAGAAACAGAAGCTGGTTTGAAGGAGCTGATATGGAAGATTAAAACTGAAATTGAAAAAAATGGGCCTCTACTAGAGATGAGCGAACGTGTTCTTCCGAGCTTGATATTCGTGCGAATATTAGGGTGTTCGGGATGTTCGTTATTCGTAACGAACACCATGCGGTGTTCTGGTTACTTTCACTTCCTTCCCTGAGACGTTAGCACGCTTTTCTGGCCAATTGAAAGACAGGGAAGGCATTACAACTTCCCCCTGTGACATTCAAGCCCTATACCACTCCCCTGCAGTGAGTGGCTGGGAAGATCAGGTGTCACCCGAACATAAAAGTCGGCCCCTCCCGCGGTTCGCCTCAGATGCCGTGTGAGTTAGATGAGGGACAGTGCTGTTTGTACCGGAGCTGCTGTAGGGAAAGAATTGGTAGTTAGTGTAGGCTTCAAGACCCCCCAAAGGTCCTTATTAGGGCCACTGATAGCTGTGTGTTGGCTGCTGTTAGCAGTGGCAATTTTTTTTTCTTCTCAAAATCGGCTCTGCAGAGCGTTGCACCCGGCATTAGGGACAGAAGTGCTGCATAGGCAGGGAGAGTGTTAGGAGTGAGTGTAGCCTTCAAGAACCTCAACGGTCCTTTCTAGGGCCATATTTATCCGTGTGCAGTACTGTCCAGGCTGCTGTTAGCTGTGCTGCATTTTTTTTTGCTTCTCAAAATCGCCTCTGCAGAGCATTGCACCCTCCATTGATACTGCAGGGAAAGAATTGTATAGGCAGGGCCACAACACAGTTATTATTCATTGAATATACGCAGTGCTGCCTTTTGCTTGTAAAACAAGTGAAAATAATTCTATTTGTCCTGCCTCTGTCCGTCCTAAGGGCGGTGGACACGTGTCGGCTGCGTGTGCAACCTGTAAAAATCAGACGCACCCAGCTAGGTTTTACTCCTGGCTTCGCCATTTGCTTTCCTTAATTGGGAAAAAAAATACCTGCTCTGCCACAGTTAATAACTCTGCTACCCTCACGTTCTGTGACACATTAGCAGGAAAACAGCACAGTTATTAAACTTAGATTATACATTCACTAGAGGCAGTGGGGCCTTTCGTTTTCAAAAAAGGGAAAAAATTATATTTGGCCTGCAGTCTTGCGCCAATTTATTAGCTGCCTGTGAAATCAAATCACTGGTAATACAGCATGCTGAGGGGTAGGGGTAGGCCTAGAGGACGTGGACGCGGCCGAGGACGCGGAGGGCCAAGTCAGGGTGTGGGCACAGGCCGAGCTCCTGATCCAGGTGTGTCGCAGCCGACTGCTGCGCGATTAGGAGAGAGGCACGTTTCTGGTGTCCCCACATTCATCGCCCAATTAATGGGTCCACGCGGGAGACGGTTATTAAAAAATGAGCAGTGTGAGCAGGTCCTGTCCTGGATGGCAGAAAGTGCTTCGAGCAACCTATCGTCTACCCGCAGTTCTGCGCCGTCCACTGCTGCAAATCCGAATCCTCTGTCTGCTGCTCCTCCTTCCTCCCAGCCTCCTCACTCCACTACAATGACACCTGCTCAGGAGCGGGAACACTCCCAGGAACTGTTCTCGGGCCCCTGCTTAGATTGGGCAGCAGCGGTTCCTCTCCCACCAGAGGAGTTTATCGTCACTGATGCCCAACCATTCGAAAGTTCCCGGGGTCCGGGGGAAGAGGCTGGGGACTTCCGCCAACTGTCTCAACAACTTTCTGTGGGTGAGGAGGACGATGACGATCAGACACAGTTGTCTTGCAGTGAGGTAGTAGTAAGGGCAGTAAGTCCGAGGGAGCAGCGCACAGAGGATTCGGAGGAAGAGCAGCTGGACGATGAGGTGACTGACCCCACCTGGTGTGCAACGCTTACTCAGGAGGACAGGTCTTCAGAGGGGGAGTCAAGGGCATCAGCAGGGCAGGTTGCAAGAGGCAGTGCGGTGGCCAGGGGTAGAGGCAGGGCCAGACCGAATAATCCACCAAGTGTTTCCCAAAGCGCCCCCTCGCGCCATGCCACCCTGCAGAGGCCGAGGTGCTCTAAGGTCTGGCAGTTTTTCACAGAGACGCCTGACGACCGACGAACAGTGGTGTGCAACCTTTGTCGCGCAAAGCTCAGCCGGGGAGCCAACACCAACAGCCTCACCACCACCACCATGCGCAGACATATGATGGCCAAGCACCCCGCAAGGTGGGACGAAGGCCGTTCGCCGCCTCCGGTTTGCACCCCTGCCTCTCCCCCTGTGCCCCAACCTGCCACTGAGATGCAACCCCCCTCTCAGGACACAGGCACTACCGTCTCCTGGCCTGCACCCACACCCTCACCTCCGCTGTCCTCGGCCCCATCCAGCAGTGTAGTTCAGCGCACCGTCCAGCCGTCGCTTGCGCAACTGTTGGAGCGCAAGCGCAAGTACGCCGCCACGCACCCGCACGCTCAAACGTTAACCGTCCGCATAGCAAAATTCATCAGCCTTGAGATGCTGCCGTATAGGGTTGTGGAAACGGAGTCCTTCAAAAGTATCATGGAGGCGGCGGCCCCGCGCTACTCAGTTCCCAGTCGCCACTACTTTTCCCGATGTGCCGTCCCAGCCCTGCACGACCACGTCTCCCGCAACATTGTACGCACCCTCACCAACGCGGTTACTGCCACGGTCCACTTAACTACGGACACGTGGACAAGCCCAGGCGGGCAGGGCCACTACATCTCCCTGACGGCACATTGGGTGAATTTAGTGGAGGCTGGGACAGAGTCAGAGCCTGGGACCGCTCATGTCCTACCCACCCCCAGAATTGCGGGCCCCAGCTCGGTGGTGGTATCTGCGGAGGTGTATGCTTCCTCCACTAAAGCACCCTCCTCCTCCTCCTCCTCTGTCTCGCAATCAAGATGTGTTAGCAGCAGCATGTCGCCAGCAGTCGGTGTCGCGCGGTGTGGCAGCACAGCGGTGGGCAAGCGTCAGCAGGCCGTGCTGAAACTACTCAGCTTAGGAGATAGGAGGCACACGGCCCACGAACTGCTGCAGGGTCTGACACAGCAGACCGACCGCTGGCCTGCGCCGCTGAGCCTCCAACCGGGCATGGTCGTGTGTGACAACGGCCGCAACCTGGTGGCGGCTCTGCAGCTCGGCAGCCTCACGCACGTGCCATGCCTGGCCCACATCTTTAATTTGGTGGTTCAGCGCTTTCTGAAAAGCTACCCACACTTGTCATACCTGCTCGGAAAGGTGCGCCGGCTCTGCGCACATTTCCGCAAGTCCCACACGGACGCTGCCACCCTGCGCACCCTGCAACATCGGTTTAATCTGCCAGTGCACCGACTGCTGTGCGACGTGCCCACACGGTGGAACTCTACGCTCCACATGTTGGCCAGGCTCTATGAACAACGTAGAGCTATAGTCGAATACCAACTCCAACATGGGCGGCGCAGTGGGAGTCAGCCTCCTCAATTCCTTTCAGAAGAGTGGGCCTGGTTGGCAGACATCTGCCATGTCCTTGGTAATTTTGAGGAGTCTACCCAGGTGGTGAGCGGCGATGCTACAATCATTAGCGTCACCATTCCTCTGCTATGCATCTTGAGAAATTCCCTGCAGACCATAAAGGCAGCTGCTTTGCGCTCGGAAACAGAGGCGGGGGAAGACAGTATGCCGCTGGATAGTCAGGGCACCCTCCTGTCTATTTCTCAGCGCGTACAGGAGGAGGAGGAGGAGCATGAGGAGGATGAGGAGGAGGGGGAAGAGACAGCTTGGCCCGCTGCTGACGGTACACCGGCTGATTGCCTGTAATCCTTTCAGCGTGTATGGCCTGAGGAGGAGGAGGAGGAGGATCCTGAAAGTGATCTTCCAAGTGAAGACAGCCATGTGTTGCGAACAGGTACCCTGGCACACATGGCTGACTTCATGTTAGGATGCCTTTCTCGTGACCCTCGCGTTGCACGCATTCTGGCCACGACGGATTACTGGGTGTACACACTGCTCGACCCACGCTATAAGGAGAACCTGCCCACTCTGATTCCCGAAGAGGAAAGGGGTTCGAGAGTGTTGCTATACCACAGGACCCTGGCGGACAAGCTGATGGTAAAATTCCCAGCCGACAGCGCTAGTGGCAGAAGGCGCAGTACCGAGGGCAAGGTAGCAGGGGATGTGCGTAGATCGAGCAGCATGTACATCCCAGACAGTGCAACAGTCTTTAAGGGCCTGGCCAGCTTTATGGCTCCCCACCAAGACTGTGTCACCGCTCCCCAGTCAAGGCTGAGTCGGCGGGAGCACTGTAAAAGGATGGTGAGGGAGTACGTAGCCGATCGCACGACCGTCCTCCGTGACGCCTCTGCCCCCTACAACTACTGGGTGTCGAAGCTGGACACGTGGCCTGAACTCGCGCTGTATGCCCTGGAGGTGCTTGCTTGTCCTGCGGCTAGCGTCTTGTCGGAGAGGGTGTTTAGTGCGGCTGGGGGAATCATCACAGATAAGCGTAGCCGCTTGTCAACCGACAGTGCCGACAGGCTAACACTCATCAAGATGAACAAAGGCTGGATTTCCCCAGACTTCTCTTCTCCACCAGCGGACAGCAGCGATACGTAAGCAATACGTAGGCTGCACCCGCGGATGGAAGCATCGTTCTCTATCACCATCAAAAACGGGGACATTTCTGCTTCATCAATCTGTGTCTAATATTCCTCCTCCTCCTCCTCCTGCTCCTCCTCCTGAAACCTCACGTAATCACGCTGAACGGGCAATTTTTCTTAGGGCCACAAGGCTCACTCAAATAATTTTTCTGAACAATTTTTATAAGTTTCAATGCGCTTAAAAGCGTTGGAACTTTAACTTGAACCAATTTTTTGTTACACTGGGCTGCCTCCAGGCCTAGTTACCACTTAAGCCACATTAACCAAAGCGATTAATGGGTTTCACCTGCCCTCTTGGCTGGCCATGGCCAATTTTTGGGATGTACATTAGTACTGTTGATACAGCAATTTTTGTGGGCCCTCGCCTACAGTGTAATCAAATTAATTTTTAGCCCACCTGCATTCCAGCTGACGTTACATCAGCTGTGTTGGGCAATGCAATGGGATATTTTTGTGTACCGCCGGTGGGTTCCAGGGAGCCACCCATGCTGTAGGTGCACACGGAGTGTAACCTACATGTGTCCACTTGTAAAGAACCCCGGTCAGACTGGGGCATGCAGTGTGGGCCGAAGCCCACCTGTATTACGCACGACATTACTACCTCAGCTGTGTTGGGCAATGCAATGGGATATTTCTATGTACCGCCGGTGGCTTCCTGGCACCCACCCATGCTGTGGGTCGACAGGGACTTCACAATAGGGAGTTGTACCTGCCTGTGTCTATGAATTAAAAAGCCCGGTCTGACTGGGGCATGCAGACACCTTGACAGAATGAATAGTGTGTGGCACATAGGTTCCCCATTGCTATGCCTACGTGTGCAGCTCCTGATGGCGGTGGCACAGGATTCTATTTCTCATTGCTTCTGTACAGCATTGTGGGCTATCGCCCCACCCCTTTTAAAGAGGGCCGCTGCCTGGCCATGCCAACCCTCTGCAGTGTGTGCCTGCGGTTCCTCCTCATGGCAGACGCACTTCTAAATAGACATGAGTGTGGCGTGGCATGAGGGCAGCTGAAGGCTGCGCAGGGACACTTTGGTGTGCGCTGTGGGGGGGAGGGGGGGCGGTTGGGCAGCATGTAACCCAGGAGAAGTGGCAGCGGAGTGTCATCCAGGCAGTGATTGTGCTTTGTTGGAGGTAGTGTGGTGCTTAGCAAAGGTATGCCTTGCTAATGAGGGCTTTTCAGAAGTAAAAGTTGTTGGGAGGGGGGGGGGGGGCCCACTCTTGCCGGTATTGTGGCTTAATAGTGGGACCTGTGAACTTGAGATGCAGCCCAACATGTAGCCCCTCGCCTGCCCTATCTGTTGCTGTGTCGTTCCCATCACTTTCTTGAATTGCCCAGATTTTCACACAAGGAAACACATCGGCGAAATACAAAAATGTTCTGGTCGCCCATTGACTTCAATGGGGTTCGTTGTTCGAAACGAACCCTCGAACATCGCGGGAAGTTCGTTCCGAATAACGAACACCCGAACATTTTGGTGTTCGCTCATCTCTAGCCTCTACCTGTATTCATAAAGGACAAAAAATATGACAATTGCAAAAAATGGCCAAATAAAAATCACAATCAACAACAAGGTCAAAGAATTGTGCAAGACTTCATTTTCCTTGGTTTGAAAATTGACCAGGCTGGAGAGTCAATGCCAGAGATAAAATGTAGGATAGCCTTGGGGTGAAGCGCGATGCTAAACATGGAGAACATTTGGAAAAGTAGGGATATCGGTATAGAAACTAAACACAGGATAGTGCAAACCACAGTTTTCCCCAGAGCCATGTATGGATGTGAAAGCTGGACTGCGAAGAAAGCTGACAGAAGGAGGATTGAAGTGTTGGAGCTTTGGTGCTGGCGAAAGCTGCTGCGTATGTCCTGGATGGCGAGAGTAACAAACAGAGAAGTCCTACATCGTATAAGACTTGATATATCACTGGAGGGAAGGATGGCCAGACTCAGACCCACAGAGGACAAGATGACCGGACTCAGACCCACAGAGGACAAGATGACCGGACTCAGACTCACAGAGGACAAGATGACCAGACTCAGACTCATGGAGGACAAGATGACTGGACTCAGACTCATGGAGGACAAGATGACCGGACTCAGACTCATGGAGGACAAGATGACTGGACTCAGACTATATTTTGGCCATGTAATGCGAGCAGAGTCGCTAGAAAAATCTATGATACTTGGACAGATCAGTGGCAAAAGAAGACCCGACCGCCAAAGGATACGGTGGCTGATACTGTCAGAGCGGATACTGGTGTGGAAATCACATAACTGAAAGAACCAGTGCAAATACAAGAAACTTGGAGGAAGCTCGCTTTTAGATTCCCCAAGAGTTGTGAATGACTAAGCGGCTAACAACAACAAGCTAATTTTCATACTTTTTCCAATAGAGCTTTGCCTGAAAATAAGTGTCTTCAATAATGACTAGTCTCCCCTAAACATCTAAAGGTCACTGTCATGTCTGTGCGGCTCTCAAGCACAACTCTCAGCACGGACGCAGGGTGATATTCATGACTACTGTAGTAGATAGATTTATGCACTGCAGAACAGTCCGCACCACAACTGAAATACGTAACCTAAATGAAAACCTGTGAGACACCAGAGTAAGACGCTTGGCACGGCAACTGGAAACGTACACACTGTAGGAAATAGCTGCACACCATGCTATACTGAATGGTAGCACCACTCCAGGGAGGAGGAAACCTGGCCCTGAACTAGCAAGGGGGGAAGTGAAGGGTCCCTGCCTAAAAGTTGAGTAATTGTCTCGATAGAGACGGCCCCATAGTCTTCCTTCTGGGCCCTGACTGTCCCTGAAGGGACTCCTGGAGAGATGAACCGAACAGCAAAGCAAAACAGAAATGAAAAGCAGAAATGCAACTAAAAAGGAACCCGCAGCAACTTATCTGCAAGTAGCAATACACCCAGCAATAGAAGAGCTCCAAACTCCAAGTACTCCACTATAGAACGGAATAAGGAGCACTGAGCAAAAGGAGGGGTGGGAATATAAAGCCACTACGCACCTGAGAACTGGCAGAGTGAATAGAAAACCACACTTCCACCCTACTCCCAGGCATGACTAATCCAGCATGCATCCATGCCGCAAAGACAGACATCACCAGCAGCCTCTGCACTTGGGGCATTAACCCCTGTCCTGCATAACAAGGTGACAGGTCTTGGCTTGTATCGAGGCCACCATGCCATGACGCATTCATGACCGACAAGCCACGACAGTCACTTTACACAGGACAACCCCCCAATTATCTCTCATGTGCTTTATATAGGAGCAATAGTCATTCAAATGTTTGTTCCAACCACCTGCCTTCATTCGCAGTAAACAGATTGAGCGGCTCCTTTCTACGCAGACCCATAGTCACTTGGTTTTTAGTTCTGCTAAAAACCAAGTGACTCCAACAAGTGAAAGATTTCTTGCTCAGTGTCCTATTACACAGGATGACTATTGCCCAATATTGCTGTTTCCAGCCAGATTTCAGGAGATTATCGGATAATCACCCATGTAAAGTTACCTTAAGGCAAGCCAAACATAATCAGTACTCATAAGGGTCAAGAACCTTGAAATGGTCTGACTACAGATGGGTGTTCCTTGCTTCTGGCAAAGTCTCTGGTTTAGCTGATATAAGCTGATTTGCATGCTTTTCTTCATATTGTCTCACCTGAAAAAAAAGCCTCTTCAATTAGAATTAGTTCCCTCTGAGTTTCATCAAAGGCATCTTACCAGCCAACCAATATCTGTATTGATAAGGGGTAAGAACCCTGAAACGGTCTGACTACAGATGGGTATATCTTCCTTCTGGCAAAGTCTCTGGTTTGGCTCACATGAGCTGATTTGCATATTTTTTCCCATGGAACATTGTCTGAAAATACTGCCATCTGGATCTTCTCAATGAGAACCCGTCCCTCCCACCCCATAAGATCAGGCAAGAGACATCATTTTAGCTTTTCCCCCAATTCAAATTGCATCCAAATTGTGAAGTGCAAAACCCCTCTTAAACAGTGCAGCCATGTTCATCAGTACTGCAACGGAGATGCACCAGCCAGATGTGGCCCCCATAGGTGTGTGGTGTCGATGCCTCGCGCGGCTAGTGACTATTTTCATTTTTCCAGAGATTTACTTACCCCATTGACATTGTCAGCTGCAGGCAACATGGTGGGGTGGGGGCGGGGGGTGCAGTTTAATGAAAGCAGGTGAAGAAAGGACTTCATTGAAACAACGTTTTATTGGAAACACCTACTCAAGTTAGTTTTTTGTAGCTCCTACCCAGATGATGCAATCAGCTTGCACCTTGCCTTCAAAGTCAAGAATGGGGGCTTAACTGTTTTCCTGTATTCGGTCTCAAAGTCGAAATTGTGGAGAGGAAATGTCTCTCTAGAGAGAAGAGTACAGCCCGGCTGCTTAAATGGAACGCCTTTCTACATAATATCCCCTGTAATGACATATTAATCTTTGTAAACAGAACATCAAAAAGCCTGCTTTTTAACAGTTAACTTTATGAAGAAAACGTGTAGCGAAGAGAAAAGAGAGTGTTTAGGGCTGAAATCTGCGGGAAAATAGCAGAAGTAGAAAATAACTCAAAATGGACTAAAGTACCAACGCCACATTGTAAATACAAAAAGTGTAAAATGTCTAAACTAGCAAAAAAGAGCACATAAAAGGTGAAATCTACGGAAGAATACAAAAAAATACGTAGAAACAGAGTAAAGTATCACATTGGAAATACGAATAAAGTAAAATGTAATACTGAAGCATCAAAAAAAGCACCGAGTGGCAATGTATGGAAAGAGAAACCACAAAGAAAACACTCAAAATGGACTAAAGTATCACATTAGACTGTAAATACAAAAAATGAACAATGTAATACAAAAGTATCTAAAAAGAGCAAATCGAGAGCTGAAATTAACGGGAAAAAGGAGAAAACAACCCAAAACCAAGTGAAGTATTAGCGCTACCAAATGTAACCCAAAAACATCAAAAAAGGCACATCTGGGGGATTCTTCAGACGACCGTGATATTTTGTGGCTCTGAAAATTGATTTCAATGGTTTCGTTTTCACGATCGGGATTCTCGCGCGTTAATACTAGATGCGAGAATGATCGGGCAGGACTTATCTTCCTGCTTTTTTTTACCGGTGCGCAATAGCGCAAAATTTGAACAGCAAAAACAGGAAAATAATTTTAGCTGATTATGCACTAATGAGCTCCACAGTCCCAAGCGGATTTGCGCAGGCGCCATACTGTTTAAGCCCTTAAGACCCCTTCACCTGGGTGTATTTGCTCATGTAAATTTTGTGCGCAATACGCAGAGCACAGAACCCGTTTGCTTCACTAACATCTGCATGTTGTCCCGCACATTTCAATTGCGTAAAAAAAAATAAAAAAAAACGCAGCATGTTCACATTTCCTGCACATTTGCACCAAAAGTCCCCATAGAAGTCAGTAGGAATGCGCAAATGCACACTAAATACGTTAGAAGATGCGTGAAACGCTACGTAATTGTGCATCAAAAGGAAACATCTGGATCTCATGGATTTATTAGCCATTTCTATTGATGTGTCTGTGTTTGCTGCGCACAAATGAACGTATCTGCAGGCGCAAAAAGTGCAGTAAAATATACCAACGCACATACAAAAAGCATCCTTCATTCAGCAAATACGGCCTGCTCAGCTGCACGCCAATACGCATACGCTCGTGTGAAGGGGGCCTAAAGCTGAACTCTACGGGAAAAAAACAACTCAAAATGGACTAAAGAATCAACACTTCATTGTAAATACAAATGATGGAAAATGGGATAATTTGTATAAAAAAAGTCAAATCTATGGAGAAAAAGGAAAAAGAACGCATAGAAAATGACTAGAGATGAGCGAGCATACTCGTCCGAGCTTGATGCTCGTTTGAGTATTAGGGTGCTCGAGATGCTCGTTACTCGAGACGAGCACCACGCGGTACTCGTCTCGATTAAACGAGCACTGACCATTGAATTCAATGGAGCCGGCAATACAGCCGGCTCCATTGAAAGCAATGGGCTGCCAGCGAGCGCGGGATGAATTTTCGGGAAGGGCTAAAAAATATAGGCCCTTCCCTGAAATTCATCCAGAAATGTGTAAACATAAAAAAAATATATACTCACCTTGTCCCGGCAGAACGATGTTAGCCCACTGAATTCAATGGAGCCAGCAATACAGCCGGCTCCATTGAAAGCAATGAGCTGCCGGCGATCGCGGGATGAATTGTCGGGAAGGGGTTAAATATATAAGCCCTTCCCTGCAATTCATCCAGAAATGTGTAAAAATAAAAAAATATATATACTCACCTTGTCCCGGCAGACGGAGTTCAGCGCGGCAGGCTGCAGTCCTCCTGAACTGCTCTGAACAGCTGTGAGTAGTATTCAGCTGCCGGGGATTTAAAATCCCCGCCTGCTGAATGAACTGCCTCTAATTGGTCACAGCCTGACCAATCAGAGGCAGCTCTCACTCACACCCATTCATGAATTCATAATTTCGGGTGCCGGTGGCTCCTTTAACCAGGAGTACACTGTGCACCAGGTGAGTAATCACTTACCATTTACCACATTTATTTTTTTAATCTTTATATTTTGAGGCGCTGAGATATTATTGTTCTTCTTTCCATTGACTTCAATGGGGTTCGTTACTCGAAACGATCTCTTGAGCATCACTGAAAGTTCGACTCGAGTAACGAGCACTCGAGCATTTTGGTGCTCGCTCATCTCTAAAAATGACCCAAAAGTGACTAAAGTATCAATACTACTTTGTAAATGTGAAAAATGTAGAGTGGAATATAAAAGTATCAAAAAAGCACATTTAAATAGTGATATCTGCAAAAAAAATGAAAAAAATCCCATAGAAACAAGTCAAAAGGCAGCAAAGTATCGATGTTACAAAAATACAACGTAACACAAAGTATCCAAAAAGAAAAATAAGCAGTGAAAGAAAAGCTAAGTATGTCTCGCTAACGATAATACCACGACAGCTACTATAATGTCGGGCAGGCAGCCGCTAGAATGTCGCCGCCTTTGTTTGGGGCTGAAGGAGAATAACAGTTTGTTTTAATTTAATTTGCCATCCTCCTAGAGGAGCTCAGGTATCCACCGCCGCAGCCGTAAATCAGGACCAACACTAGAAATTCCTGCAAGGTTGTATTTCTCTAGTGTTTCAGGATGTCGGGCCGACCACAACAGTATTCTGAGCTTAAGGCTCTTAGTCATTCATCCTCTAACTCTGAGCCCTTGTTTTAGCTTCAGCGTCATCCGTCTCAACATCAACCGACTGCCCTAAAAGAGACGCCGGTCAAATAGGGTCATTGGGCGCAGTAGAGTTCTTTATATCTGCAGGGATGAAAATATAGTCAGGGCCGGACTGGGATTAGGATTCAGCCCTGGCATACAAGCCCCGCCTATTATACTGCCCCCTCCAATGCACGCTACCATAAACCGTACTTAAGGCCAGTCTCAGTAAGCGTATTACCTGTAATAACGATGAATGTCCCAGCACAACCGCAGGTCTACTGACCCAAACTAACATCTTGGAGTCAGCCTTCTGTTTCCGTTCCTCGAGAAGAGCTTCAGATAGTAATTGGGAATGATGGGAGTGCACAGATACAGAGTTCTAGCTCTTCCCAAAGATACTCAATGGGATTGAGGTCCAAATTTTGGGCAGGCCAATGAAGTTTGCAGAAGTTCTGCTCCTCCACACTGTGTGCTGTATGACATGGTGCTCAGTCATGGGGGAGACACGAAGCTGTACCAGAGTATTACGACAGGGTAACTGATGCCACATTGTCCGCATGGTGTTGGGGGTGGACTTCACTATATCCAATGGCCCCAGTCCTTCCCAGCAGAAACCCCCACCACCACCACCACCACAATAGAACCTCCTCCATACTGCACTGTTGCGATGATGCAGTCATGTAGAAACCGCTCTCCAGGCAACCACCTCACCCAAGTTGCTATCATCCGATTGGAAGATGGTGGACTGCAATTCATCCACAACATTTGCTTCCACTAACTCACAGTCCGTCGCTCCAGGCCCCATCGCAGGCGTCATTGTGCATTGAAGCTATCATGTTGTGCGTAGCCGCTTGTCCATGATAACCCTTCACATGCCGCTCTCTATGGAGGGTTTTGGTGTTAATGGATGTTCCAAAGGCCTGTGAAACGCCCTGAGCATGGGCAAATGATGCGTGTGATGTCTTCACAGCTCGTACAAAGCTTTGTTGTCCACGTTCTATCAGTTTACGAGGTCTCCCTGAACGTGGCGGCACCACACACACCGGATGGTTTCCATTTTCCAATAAGATTTCGAACAGTTGACTTTGAAAGGTCCAAAAGCTGCGATGTCTGTACTGATAGGTTGGTGACATCCCACCACCAGACCCCATTGTCAGCTCTACACCTGACGACATCCCACCACCAGACCCCATTGTCAGCTGTACACCTGGTGACATCCTACCACCAGAACACATTATCAGCTCTACATCTGGTGACATCCCCCACCAGACCCTGTTGTCAGCTCTACACCTGGTGACATCACACCACCAGACCCCATTGTCGGCTCTACACCTGGTGACATCCTACCACCAGACCCCATTGTCAGCTCTACACCTGGTGACATCTTACCACCAGACCCCATTGTCAGCTCTATACCTGGTGACATCCCACCACCAGACCCAGTTATCAGCTCTACACCTGGTGACATCCCACCACCAGACCCCGTTTTCAGGTCTACACCTGGTGAGATTGCACCACCAGCCCCCGTTGTCAGCTCTACACCTGGTGACATCCCACTACCAGACCCCATTGTCGGCTCTACACCTGGTGACATCCCCCCACCAGACCCCGTTGTCAGCTCTACACTTGGTGACGTCCCCCCACCAGACCCCGTCGTCAGCTCTACACCTGGTGACGTCCCCCCACCAGAACCCGTCGTCAGCTCTACACCTGGTGACATCCCACCACCAGACCCCGTCATCAGCTCTACACCTGGTTACATCCCACCACCAGACCCTGCTGTCAGGTCTACACCTGGTGACATCCCACCACCAGACCTGTTGTCGCCTCTACACCTGGTGACATCCTCCCTCCAGACCCCATTGTCAGCTCTACACCTGGTGACATACCCCCCCAGACCCCGTTGTCAGCTCTACACTTGGTGACGTCCCCCCACCAGACCCTGTCGTCAGCTCTACACCTGGTGACGTCCCCCCACCAGAACCCGTCGTCAGCTCTACACCTGGTGACATCCCACCACCAGACCCCGTCGTCAGATCTACACCTGGTTACATCCCACCACCAGACCCTGCTGTCAGGTCTACACCAGGTGACATCCCACCACCAGACCTGTTGTCGCCTCTACACCTGGTGACATCCTCCCTCCAGACCCCATTGTCAGGTCTGCACCTGGTGACATCCCTCCAGAAGACCCCATTGTCAGCTCTACACCTGGTGACATTCCCCCACCAGACCCCATCGTCAGCTCTACACCTGGTGACATCCCCCCACCAGACTCCGCTGTCAGCTCTACACCTGGTGACATCCCACCACCAGATCCCATCGTCAGCTCTACACCTGGTGACATCTGATGGTTTCTGTACTGGGATGTTCTGTGTGATCCTCTCATTTATACCTAATGCTACTCATCACTGGAGCACACAGGAAAAATGAAGGGGTGGGGGTGGGGGGCAATACTTTTGTCAACATAGTGTATAGGACTGGTTTCTAATCTATTTCGCTCTGGTTTATAAGGTGGATGTTCAATTAGAAACCATCTTGCAGATCTTGAGCATCATCCTCTATTTCAAAAGTTTTTACAATTGTTTACAAAAAATTGCATAAGTTAGGATGAAAATGATAATCAGTTCCTGAGGACCCATCAACACTCCGACCACAGGGACCTACCGTCGATTTCCCCTCTTCTACATAAATCTAAGTCGACAGGTCTGCGTTGCACAAAAAACTTTTTACAAGCTGCAAACCCAAAAATTGTTTTCAATTTCCATCTCAATGGGAGCTGTGTTGTGCGCCGGCATCCCTTCACGCTCGCTGTAACGGCTGGAGCAAATTGGATTAATTATAGGTTCAGGGCCAGTCGCCGCATATTGTGTTAGGACTCTTGCCAATGACCAAACTGGCAGCTCTAGCGCTGACAAAACAACCTTCCTCTTGGGTGTAGAGTCATTTTTGTAAATAATCTCAGCTGATCTCATATTTTTGTATCCCAAGTAAAGCACAAATATGATACAGCGATTGAAAATCTCCAAATATATATCATGTTTTGTAGCGCAGGAAGTCGATGAATGGGGAGCCTGGCCGAGCTTCTTGGAGACTCTTAAAAAAGTCCCTTTATTCAATTTCTAATGCGGACGAAAACGTAGGAACATCCATCAGTTTACCTTGGAAGCCTCGACTGACTCCTTCCTCTTCTCACTTTATAAACCCCCCATGTACCTCATTTCATCAATCAGGCTGGAAAAGAACACTGTCACCCCAACTATTTGTTTTTCCGCGCTCTCCCCACCGTTACTTCATTCTTGTCACGTTGGCTCCCGAACGTGTGCTCTAGCCTCGCATTGTGGTACTGGACGTGCTTAACAAGATATTAAAGGCTTCCATATGGCTAATAATCTGCTGATGCTAAAAGCATTTTCGGAGCCGACATTCAGCGCCGAGCGAAAAAAAGTCGTAAAAACATCCATTTTGTTTTTATCCAGAGTTTTCTTTAACTTTAGACTTCCTCAAACCACAAGGGGTAAAGACCTCGCGAAACGCCAATGAGTGTAGCAGCCGCCGTCCGTCACCGCATCTCTTCTCAATGAAACCTTAATTTATGTATTTACAAAATAACCCGGGCGGGGGAGGGGGGGGGGCAGGGCTTGAAAACAGATTAGCGTCTTCTGGCAGCCGCCATGAACCACATCAGACGGTTCACACTAACACATAGTCGGTGGTTCATAAATTCTATGGACTTACAGGAGGAGAGCGCTGACATCACACGGAGGGGAGCAGAATGTCACACCATCTGCTAGAACCGTTCAGGAACCGTCGCAGCAAAAGGGAAAACACCAGATGAAATGTGACTCCTCCGAAGCGCAAACAACCGCTCTGTTCATGGGACATCGCAGGCGGACGCAGCGAGAAAGAGCAGGTCCACCTGTATACATATATCAGAGATGTGGGACTGTGTACATACAGGTAGATAAAGTATTACACAGTGACCCCACCAGCAGAATAGTGAGTGCAGCTCTGGGGTATAATACAGGATGTAACTCAGGAGCAGTACAGGATAAGTAATGTATGTACACAGTGACTCTAGCGGCAGAATAGTGAGTGCAGCTCTGGAGTATAATACAGGATGGAACTCAGGAGCAGTACAGGATAAGTGATGTATGTACACAGTGACTTTACCAGCAGAATAGTGAGTGCAGCTCTGGAGTATAATACAGGATGTAACTCAGGATCAGTACAGGATAAGTAATGTATGTACACGGTGACTCCACCAGCAGAATAGTGAGTGCAGCTCTGGAGTATAATACAGGATGTAACTCCGGATCAGTACAGGATAAATAATTTATATACACAGTGACTCCACCAGCAGAATAGTGAGTGCAGCTCTGGAGTATAATACAGGATGTAACTCCGGATCAGTACAGGATAAGTAATGTATGTACACAGTGACTCCACCAGCAGAATAGTGAGTGCAGCTCTGCAGTATAATACAGGATGTAACTCCGGATCAGTACAGGATAAATAATTTATATACACAGTGACTCCACCAGCAGAATAGTGAGTGCAGCTCTGGAGTATAATACAGGATGTAACTCAGAGTCAGTACAGGATAAGTAATGTATGTACACAGTGACTCCACCAGCAGAATAGGGAGTGCATCTCAGGAGTAGGTTGTGTCTTGGAGAGCTCTGCTGGAACCAGGGTGTGGTCAGGAGTCCCAGGTGAAGATCTAGCTGGGATCCCAGGAAGAGTGCACTCTCTTGGGTGCGTGCTTGTTATGGAGTCGCGCACCTCCTCCCTCCGATCTCGGTCGGAGGGAGGGAGGGCAGTGATGGCGGCGGCATCAGCGACAGCAACATCTTCGCTACATGTGCCAGAGAAACCAGCGATACCGGCAGCAAAGAGGAGGCTTGGATCTACAAGCAATACGGTGAGGAGAGCGGGCTCTGGGCGTGGGTGCAGTGACACGGCCCGGGTTGACAGCGCGGCCAAAATGGACATCGCAGCAGGTGAGGTTGTGACCCGCAGTCAGGCCCGCAGGATAAAATGTGAGCCACAGACAGAGGCAAAACTGTCTAAATGGAGTGACAGACGGGAGGAGGAATCTATAATAGACATGGCCTCCAGGTTGGCAAAATACATGCAGGATTACCAGACTGCAGGGAAAATGATTGTCCTGCAGAAGGGAAAACTGCAATCTGCAAGGATGATGAAGGAGCAGAAGTCATCCAAGGAGGACAAAGCAGTGGCCAGGAGGGCAATAAGAGACTGCAAAGACTGTATTAAAATGTGGCAGGAAGTCAGAGAGAAGATCTTGGAGGAGAGCGGCCCCTTTAAGGAGAAACTGATGAATGACGATCGGTTTGCAAAAATGGCGGCAGGGCGCAGTGGCCATGCGCAAACTGACACATCAAGTGATGGGGAGAGTTCGGATGAAGAGGAGTATGAGGATGTGCAGGAGAGTCTGGGGGAGCAGCCTGTGTGCTCTGGTGAGCAATCACTGACCCAGAGCAGCACCACAAGTGCCAGAAGTCTCCAGCCTGAGGAGGTAGAACTGCCACCGACATCAGAGGAGTCTGAGGTGGAGGGGAAAAGAAAAACAGGAGCACTACAAGTGCAGAAGACCCCACAGCTGGAAGCCCCTCCAGATATGGCGGGCTTCATGTTTGGCAATGATTTGCCAGAAAAGGACTCTGTAGTTCATAAAAGAAGGCAGCAGAAGAAACCAGACAAGGTGCAGGAGAGGCTGGTGTTTGTGTCAGTTTCTGAGAGCACTGGTCCAGCTGAAAAGTCGGATCAGGGCTCTGACCCCAAGAACCCCCCTAACTCAGGCTCTGAGGTGGGCCAGGAGCGGGGCGTTGGGAAGAAAAGCGCTGAGCTGGTCAGACCCCCTGTCTCTGTATTAGTTGGTAATCGGGACAGAGAGGTCAGAAAGAATGGCGCAGGAAAGGCCAGTACAGCTGGAGGTGACCGAGGTGACAGAAAGGAGAGTGGCAGCGGTGCCACAGGCATGGAGAGTGGCAGCGGTGCCACAGGCAACATTGCAAGTGGGGCCTGTGATGCGGAGGGGGCTCCTGGCCAAGCAGGATCTCGGGCTTCCAGCGATGTGGAGGCCAAAAAGAAAAAAGCGAAAAACAAGAAAAAGAATAAAAACAAAACTGATGAGGTGCTTCCAATTACCTCTGGAAAGGCCAAGACCCAAAGTCCAGATCCAGCTAAAGGAGTGAATGTGAGAGAGAATGCTGGTGATGGGAGAGAGGATGCTGGGGGTGCTGGTTGTACCTCTGCTATTGCTGTGTCTGCGGGCATCCCAGGTACATCTGGCAACAGTGATGCCACACAAGTGGATGCTGGTTTGGGTGGAGGTTCAAAGGATATTACTGCAGTAAGGCAAGAGGGGTTACAGGTTCCAGTCGCCCCTCCAGCGGCGACAACAACTGGTAGGAGTTATGCCAGTGTCGCCGCTGGAGGGAGTGGGTCCTCCTTGTCTCCAGGCTCTAGGGAGGGCGTTTTGCAACAGCGTCTCCTGGAGGCTTTACGGAAGGGGGAGAGTACAATCACAGTTGGAGGAAGAGAGGTGGATTTATCTCTCTGGAAAGAGAGACATGGCTTGGGTGCCTTCCGAGAGCAAAGGGGGGAGACCGTATGGTCCCTACCAACACCCGGGCAGGACGCAGGTCGTAGGAATGTGGTCCGTCTTCGTTGGAGAGGCAATGATACATGCCCCCCGAGGGCAAGGGTAGTGGAGCTTCTGCTGAAGATGGGCTTCAGGGCGGTTGACATCTTTGCCCTGATCCATCCCTACGGCACGTCTGAGTTTGACATCAGCTTCGTTCGCCCAGAGGGCCTAGAAATCTTCTGGGGGAATTACGAGCTGGTGAAAAACGAGCCCGGCTGGCGAGACTTTGCCATCCAGGTGGTGTCTCGCCAGAACGGTATCAAGAAGGTGACCGTTTTGACTCGTAACGAGTCACTTTCTTGCTTTGACATCATGACGTGGCTCAGTAGGTACGGAGAGGTGACGGAGATGCCCCAAAAGAACAGGGATGAGCACGGCATATGGTCTGGGGCCTGGACGTTCATGGTCAAGCTGAAGCGTTCAGGTAACTCAGTGGCACACATACCTTCTGCAGCCTTCCTCGGCAGGGATCGTATCTTGGCCTTTTACCAGGGGCAGCCGAAGCTCTGCCACAGGTGCGGCGACCCCTCACACTTGAGCGCCGCTTGTAAGACCTTGAAGTGCGCTCTGTGTGGGGGTCTGGGTCATCTAGCCGCCTCCTGTGCGGAGATTAGGTGTAACCTGTGTGGTGACCTCGGTCACCCATTTAGTCGCTGTCCGCGCTCCTTTGCCAATGCGGTCTCAGCACCTACGGATGGGGGTCATGATGTGGCCTCCGGGGGTGAGGGGACTAGCAGAGGCGGAGGAGCTCAGGAGCCAGGGAAGAACCGGCAAAAGACGCCTGCTCAGCAGAGGCGTCAGGAGAAACGCAGACGGAGCAGGGAGCTGACAGGAGCGCCCACAGCAGGTGGGTCGATGGTGGCCCCTGTTCCAGAAGCAAATCTCGCGGCTGAGGCTTTGAGGGACAGCGATTTAGATGAGGAGGACAGGAGGATCCAGAGGGAGGAGACCAACTCTGCAGATTCCTCCCACTGTGAAAGTGTGGATGGGGAAGGCAAGAGGTGGCTAGAAAAACGGCGTAAGCTAGGTGCCACGAGGAGGAAACGAAGGGGGGATTCAAGATCTTCTACCACCCCGGACCAAGTACTGGAAGGAAAAGCCTGCTCACCTCCAGTTGGACTCTCCAATAGGTTCCGAGCCCTCCGAGACATCTCTTCCTCCTCTTCTGAGGGGGAGGCGGAGGGCAAGGTTCCTAGGGCAAAGGAAGGGTCTACAGGGGGCGCTGAGTCTCCACCTCGTGAAGGCATAGTTCCTTCCGGGGTGGAGGCTACCCTAGAACCTGGAAACAAGGACGACGGGGTCAGAGGATCCCCTGCTATGGACACATCTGTGTCCAAAAAAAGAGGCAAGGGGCTTTCCTCTGACCCCGAGGAAGCGGGTGTGAGGAAGAAAGCCGTCTAATTTAATCACTCATGATGGCGGCACCCACTCCGCTGACTCTGGCATCAATTAACGTTGCCAGCATTAAGTCAGATACGGCTAGATTTGCGGCCTTTGATTTTCTCGGCCGCGTTGAAGCCGACATTTTATTTTTGCAGGAGACCAGGCTGTCTGATTTGGCAGCCTTACATAAGGCAAAAAGGGAGTGGAGGTCAGGCCCCTCCTACTGGTCTCTTGCGGCCGAGCCGTATAGCGGAGTGGCGGTCCTTTTTACCGCAGCGGTTGAATGCCGACGAGTTATTGAATTAGAAATGGGAAGGTGCCTGATCTTAGATGTCCTCATGAAGGGACAAGAATTAAGACTTGTCAACATCTACGGTCCCCAGTCAAAAAAGGACAGGAAGAGTCTCTTTATGAGGATCAAGCCCTACCTTTTTACCAGCCGCCAAGTTGTCTTTGGAGGTGACTTTAATGCAGTCACAAGAGCCCGCGATAGGGGAGGCTCTGGAGACAGGCGGTTGACTTTTGACAGCGTCGCACTTAATAGTATAGCTAGCGAGGCTCGCCTGGTGGATGTCCACATCCGGCACACCCCAGGCCACGAGGGGTTCACCTATTATAGAGGTCAGAGCAGGTCTAGAATAGACAGGTTTTATTTGAAGGAGGAAGCCATCTCTTCACCAGTGTCCGTTGTGGAGGTGGAATTCTCTGACCACTGTTTAATATTGTTTTCTCTGAATGTTGCAGAGACCCCCCGCATGGGCAGAGGTTTTTGGAGACTGAATTCATCACTCCTGGAGGAAGCAGAGATAAGACAGTCCTTTGAGGATTTTCTGCAGAGCCAGGTACCATTACTGGATCTCTGTAGCAGTAAGTCAGAGTGGTGGGAGATGTTCAAGAGGAGGGCGGCGAGGTTCTTCCGTGAGCTCTCCAACCTCAGATGCCTGGACAGGTACCGCCTGTACAACGGCCTGAGGAGGAAACTCGAACATCTCGTTTCGACTGGAGGTAGCCGCGAGGAGATCTCCAGAGTGAAATCTTTGCTCAAGAAGTGCCAGTACGATAGACACGCATCCTTGGTTTTTGAGAGGGATTTCGGGAAGTACCGCTCGCCCGACCCTTACAGAAACTGTAGGATGTCAGTAAATAGTAAAGTGGTCACTGGACTGATCGATAGTACAGGATCCCTGAATCGATCCAGATCAGGGATTCTGGAGGTCGTCAGATCCTACTACTCGCAACTCTTGGGAAAGAGGGATCTAGATTCGGAAGTGGTGTCGGCTTTCCTGGCTGAAACTGTCCCTGAGCCGGGAGTGGACACCTCTCTTGATGTTTTGACAGGAGAGATCAGAACAGAGGAAGTTAAACTGGCGATTGATGGGCTCCGGCCCAAAAAATCGCCAGGACCGGATGGACTAACGTCCGAGTATTATAAGACCTTCAAGGACCTCTTGAGTCCCCTCTTGACGGAGGTATTAAATGAGTGTCTTTCCTCGGGCACTCTGCCAAAGTCAATGAGGAGGTCAGCTTTGATCCTTCTGTCAAAGGGTAAAGACTCGAGCCGTATTGAGAACTGGCGTCCCATAGCGCTTCTCAATACGGACAGGAAGGTTCTGGCAAAAGTGCTGTTTAATCGGTTGGTCAAGTTTGCACCCCGGCTCCTCTCGGGGGCCCAGCATTGCTCTGTTCCAGGCCGTAGCACCTTTAGCGCTGTTCTTGGTGTCCGGGAGGCAGTGGAGCAGGGTAGGGCTGGTCATTGGGAGGGGTACTTGCTGTCCTTGGATCAGGCCAAAGCGTTTGATCGGGTTAACCACGAGTACCTCTGGTCAGTCCTTCTGAGATACGGCCTGCCAGTGGGGTTTGTTGATTGGCTGCGAATATTGTATGCAGGGGCTGAGACTTTCCCGCTGGTGAACGGTTGGCTTGGCCGCCCTTTTGAGGTGGGGTCCGGTGTCCGTCAGGGCTGTCCTCTAAGTCCCCTGTTGTATGTGTTTGCGATAGATCCCTTCCTTAGGAGGGTTGATCGTGGACCTATAGCAGGGGTCGGGATGGACTGGGCGGTGTCGGAGGCTACCCTGAGGGCAGTGGCATATGCCGATGATGTCACGCTCTTCGTGTCCTCGAGAGAGGAGGCGGAGTTTGTGGTGTCGGAGGTGGACCGCTACTCGGAAGCTTCCGGGTCTATGGTCAACTGGGATAAGTGTGAAAGTCTCTGGTTAGGAAGGGGGGATCCTACGTTTGATCTCCCGGACACCCTTCCGGTGCCCCAAACTTCAGCAAAAGTACTTGGCATCAAATTCGGCCAGGGGGATTACCCCATGCAAAATTGGGTAGACAGGCTGGATGGTGCCACTCAGAAGGTAAACCAGTGGAAGGGTTGGTCTTTGACCCTTCGGGAAAGAGTTAGCCTGATTAAAACATACCTGCTCCCTTTATTCATCTACCTGGGCAGCGTATGCATTTTGCCAGAGCCTCTCTGGACCCGGGTCTACAACCTGTTCTTCCTAATGTTGTGGGGGAACAGGTTAAACCTGATCAGGAGAGATGTTACATACCGCACGAGGAGACTAGGGGGGTTGTCTATGGTCAACCCCGTGGTGTTTCTTGTAGACACCTTTTTTAAGATCAACATAGGCAACCTCTGGCAAGAGAGGGCTCCTCCGTGGGTCTACTCCTGCCGGGGATGGTTTCGGCCCTTCTTCCAGGAATGGGAGACAGGAGGGCGAGTGAAGGACCTTCGCACGCAGCACGGATATCTCCCGGCTTACGCTACCTTGGTTCTGAAGGTGATACGCCGGTGGGGTCTGGGGATGTGGGAAATCAGGACTCTGACGAGGAGGCTCCTCGACGAAAGAGTCCTGTTGACCCATTTCCAGAAGCCCCTGGCGCTCAAGGACTGCCCAAGTCGGGACCTGGAGGGAGGGTTACGTTTACTGAATTCAACCCGGGTCCCCTTGAAGTTTTGGGACTTGGCTTGGCGCTGCTTTCACGGGAGACTGTATGTAAGGGGTAACTTGAAGAGCAGGCCTCTGATTGACAGGGGTTGCCCCCGCCAGGAGTGCAGCGACGTGCTGGAAAGCATGGAGCATTTCCTGCTTGAGTGCCCCTTTAATACAGAGGTATACCAACGGGTAGGGGTCTCCATAGGCTGGCCTCAGCTGGCACACCTCTCCTATGCGGAGTGGGCTTATGGAGCCTTCAGAGGTCTTGGTGGCAGGGACCGCTGTACTTTATTCCTAGTTAGCCTAGTGGTCAGGTTCCACATCTGGAGTGCACGGTGTTTAATCTCGACGGAGCTGAAAGTCCTCCCCGTGGATACGGTATGTAGGAACATCCTGGGTGACCTGGTGAAGGTACGTTCTGTGGAGTATGAGAGGCTGGGCACATCTAAGGCTTCTCTCCTATGGAGAGGGCTTGTATTTCGTTAGGGACAGTGTTTTCTTAATTTTCTAGGGGCAGAGTAGGGAGAGAGGAGGGACAGGATAGGGAGAGAGGAGGGATAGGGCAGGGACAGTTTTCCATGAAGGGTCAGACTGAGGGGCAGACTAAGGACAGTCTAGGGCAAATTAGGAAGAGTATAGGGAGACCTTTTTTTAAATAAAAAAAAAGAGGGATAGTACTTTGTGATGTCTGTGCCCGGCTTATCACCTCCAATCCCGGTGGGGGGCTGTGAGTGCACCATGAAGCTTTTTGTTTTGATTTGGGCAAAATGGAATGAAGTAGGGCTGCAGGAGAGCCGACCTTAGGCTTTCGGGTTATGTATATAGTATATAGTATATATTATGTAGGTTGGTTTATTGGAGTGTGTTATGGTTTTGTATATATTGTATATATTCACGTTTTGGGTGGTAGGTAGGTTGGGTGGGTGGGGAGTTGGGGGGAGTGGGATTCACGCCTTGAGCCGTAGCCTGGCACGTCCCGAACATTGAACTCTGGGCACGGACTGGTGGAGCGGGCATGGCCCCCAGGCTGCGGCGGGCACAGTGTGGTATTAATAAAAGAACCCTGGTGTGGCTTGGCACGTCCTGAACTAAGAACTCTGGGCACGGACTGTTGGAGCAGGCTTGGCCCCCAAGCTGCACTGGGGACCCAAAAAAAAAAAAAAAAAGAACATTTTTAGTTAGTTTTTATGCCAGTTTGGCTCGGTCTTTCTGTTTATATTTGGTTATTTACATTGTGTTTATGTTATTGCTTTGCTTTGTGTTGTGTGGGTGCAGTGCGGTACGGCTGGACCTGGAGGTGTAGTTACAGGGTTTATGTAGTTATAGTTTCCTTAGTTTTGTATTTTAGGTATATACCTGTATATTGTGTTATATGTAGAGTGTGTATGTGTGTGGGTGTGTACGGCGGGGGGAAACCCGGATATGGACATTAACTTTGTTTATGGATCACGGACTGTGGGGGAAGGGCCTTATATTGCTTTATATGGTTATTCTTATTGTTACAGTTTGTCTTTGTTGTGTTTTTTACTTTTATAATAAAAGATCTACAGGATGTAACTCAGGATCAGTACAGGATAAGTAATGTATGTACACAGTGACTTTACCAGCAGAATAGTGAGTGCAGCTCTGGAGTATAATACAGGATGTAACTCAGGATCAGTACAGGATAAGTAATGTATGTACACAGTGACTCCACCAGCAGAATAGTGAGTGCAGCTCTGGAGTATAATACAGGATGTAACTCAGGAGCAGTACAGGATAAGTAATGTATGTACACAGTGACTCCACCAGCAGAATAGTGAGTGCAGCTCTGGGATATAATACAGGATGTAACTCAGGATCAGTATAGGATAAGTAATGTATGTACACAGTGACTCCACCAGCAGAATAGTGAGTGCAGCTCTGGGGTATAATACAGGATGTAACTCAGGAGCAGTACAGGATAAGTAATGTATGTACACAGTGACTCCACCAGCAGAATAGTGAGTGCAGCTCTGGAGTATAATACAGGATATAACTCAGGAGCAGTACAGGATAAGTAATGTATGTACACAGTGACTCCACCAGCAGAATAGTGAGTGCAGCTCTGGAGTATAATACAGGATGGAACTCAGGGTCAGTACAGGATCAGTAATGTATGTACACAGTGACCCCACCAGCAGAATAGTGAGTGCAGCTCTGGAGTATAATACAGGATATAACTCAGGAGCAGTACAGGATAAGTAATGTATGTACACAGTGACTCCACCAGCAGAATAGTGAGTGCAGCTCTGGAGTATAATACAGGATATAACTCAGGAGCAGTACAGGATAAGTAATGTATGTACACAGTGACTCCACCAGCAGAATAGTGAGTGCAGCTCTGGAGTATAATACAGGATGGAACTCAGGGTCAGTACAGGATCAGTAATGTATGTACACAGTGACCCCACCAGCAGAATAGTGAGTGCAGCTCTGGAGTATAATACAGGATATAACTCAGGAGCAGTACAGGATAAGTAATGTATGTACACAGTGACTCCACCAGCAGAATAGTGAGTGCATCTCTGGAGGAAGGTTGTGTGTCTGAGAGCTCTGCTGGTTCCAGGGTGTGGTCGCAAGAGGCAGGTGTAGCTCTTGCTGGATCCCAGGAGCAGTGCACTATTTCTGGGCTTGTTTGCTATGGAGTCTCGTGCTTCCCCCCCCTGGCTCCGGTCAGGAGGGGGGAAGAATGAACCCCAGGAGGGGAGAGGATCTAGCCGGGGTACAGGCAGCGTCACCCAGACTCCCCGGAAGGACGTGGAGCACAGGAAGACCAGAGGCCAAACCAAGAGCAAGGTCAGTGCTGCAAAAGCGCCTACAAGTGCCAGCTGGGGAGAGCATAAGAGGGGTGAATCTGTGACCGCCATGGCGTCTCGGATAGCTGCGAGTTTAAAAGACTTTAAGGAGGTCGGAAAGCAGCTCCAGAAATATCGCAGGGAGCTACAGACTGCCCTCAGCGATTTGGATAAGGCCCCACGGGGAAAGAAGAAAATTACTGCAGCGGAGAGAGTTAAATCCTGCAAGGAGGCAGTAGATTACTACAAGGAGGAGAGGTACAGGATACTGCAAGCCAGCGGCCCATTTAAAGAAAAACTCTTAAATGATGAGCGATTTTCTGGAATGGCGCACGTGAGCAGCGACAGTAGCTCTGATGAGTCAGAGGATCCACAGGAGGGGATGGCGGTATGTTCAGGGGAGCAGCCGTCCCTACAGCAGAGGGGAACTGCAGGGAGCAGCATTCCTGCAGAGCAGGTTAGCCTGCCCCCCACATCGGAGGAGTCCAATGCCGAGGATGCAGACGACGACAGCGACAGCAGCAGCGGTGAGGGGGCGCTCATCATGCAGCAAATCATGCTGCAGGAGTCCCCAGAAAGAATGCACAATATGTACTTTGGTGACGACATGCCTGAAGGAACATCTACGGGCAAAAAGAAACAGAAAAAAAAGATGAAGACCACCGTGCAGGAGAGGTTTGTGTACGTCACCAAGCACTCCGGTCCGGCCGCAAAGTCAGATCGGGGTGCTAGCCCTGGTATACCCCTAGTCCCGGGCTCTGCAGTGGGTCCGGTGCAGGGGACTGGGGAAGAGAGGGTTAATGCGGCCCAAAACTCCATTCCTGCTTGCGCCAGTAGTGGGAATGGAGGCGATAAGGAGGCAGAGAAGGTCCGTGGGAAAGATGGAATGAGGGGTCGCGGCCAATCCGGAGGTGCTGGTGCTGACGGCTGCCCCCCAGTGGGAGGGGGGGGCAGTCTGGCATCAGGTTCCACCAGTGGTGGCTTGGCTGTCCCTCCTGTGTCCCTAAAACGCCTGTCAGGTGCAGAGGGGGCGCAGTGGGTGGTGGCCAGGCCTGTCAATCCTCCCACACATCATGATAGTATTGCGGTAACATCTAAGCAACTAAAAAGTACAACAAGTCCCAGAATGGCTGGGAAAGTGGGCGAAGCCAGGGCTGCAGAGACGGCTCCTACCGATAATAATACGGGACTTAGGACTGGTTCTGTCGGTCTCCAGCCTCAGCCCGCTGGAAAGTGTACTATTAAAAATAAAAGTGAAGCAGGTCCTGGTCCAGCAAAAGGAAAGAAAGGTGCGAGTGGTGTGATGGATATAACTGCCAGTGCTACCGCTGCCCCTGCTCCCGTGGAGGCTCCGGATGCCCCCAATCCCCCGGGAGGTATGCCATCAGCTGTACGGGAGGGTGGGGCTTCGGGTAGTAGTCAGGGGATGGGCCAGGATCCAGTCACCCCTCCAGCGGCGACAACAGCTGGTAGAAGTTATGCCAGTGTCGCCGCTGGAGGGAGGGGGGATGCGTCCTCCTTGTCTTTAGGCTCTGGGGACGGCGTTTTGCAACAGCGCCTCCTGGAGGCCTTGAGGAGGGGGGAGAGCTCGATGAATGTAGGGGGCAGAGTTGTGGATTTGTCTCTCTGGGTGGAGAGACATGGTCTTGGTGCCTTCCGAGAACAAAGGGGGGAGACTGTTTGGTCCCTGCCGACAACCGGGCAGGACATTGGCCGTAGGAATGTGGCTCGTCTTCAGTGGAGAGGCAATGACGCGTGCCCATCCAGGAGTAAGGTGGTGGAGCTTCTGCTGAAGATGGGGTTCAGGGCAAATGACATCTATGCCCTGATCCATCCTTATGGCACGTCTGAGTTCGACATCAGCTTTGTTCGCCCAGAGGGCCTCGAGCTCTTTTGGGGGAACTACGAGTTGATGAAGGACGAGCCCGGCTGGCGCGGTTTCGCTGCACAAGTGGTAACCCGCCAGACTGGAGTCAAGAGAGTGACCGTTTTGACTCGTAACGAGTCGCTCTCTTGTTACGATATCATGACTTGGATAAGTCGGTACGGAGAGGTGGTGGATATGCCCAATAAGAACCGGGATGAACACGGCATCTGGTCCGGAGCCTGGACGTTTATGGTGAAACTTAAGCGTTCAGGGAATTCGGTGGCCCACATACCATCCGCGGCCTTCCTTGGCAGGGATCGTATCTTGGCCTTCTACCAGGGGCAGCCGAAGCTCTGTCACAAGTGCGGCGACCCCACACATTTGAGCGCAGCCTGTAATGTCATCAAGTGCGCTCTGTGTGGCGAGGTAGGTCATCTTGCGGCATCTTGTACGGAGATTAGGTGTCACTTGTGTGGTGACCTCGGTCACCCATTCAGTCGCTGTCCGCGCTCTTTCGCCAATGCGGTCAGGGCCCCAGTGGAGGAGAGCCATGAGGTTGCTTCTGCAGGGGAGGGGACCAGCAGAGGCAATGGGGCCCAGGAGCCAAGGAAGAACAAACATGCTGGGGCAGCCAAGCTGAGGCGCCAAGAGAAGCGCGGAAGGGGCAGGGAGCTGGTGGAAACCCAGGTGGCAGGTGGGTCAATGCTGGCCCCTGCTCCGGACGCAAATCATGTGGCTGAGGCTCCAGGGGACAGGGAGCTGGATGAGGAGGTCAGGAGGATCCAAAGGGAAGAGGATGCCACTTATTCAGATTCTTCCCACTATGAAAGTGTGGGTGAGGGCAAGGATGAGTGGCAAAAGAAAAAGCGTAAGCAGGGCTCCAAGAAAATGAAAAAAAGGGAAGGGAAATCTTCCCCTGTAACGGGCCAGGTGCAGGAAGGCAATCCAAACTCTCCTCTTGTTGGGCTCTCCAACAGGTACCAAGCTCTCTCGTCCTCGGAGGGAGAGGTGCCTAGGACAAGCGTGGGGTCTACAGGGGGTGCTGAGCCTTCCTCTTGTGGGGGTTTGGTGACCTCCAGGGGGAGGGCTGGCCCAGAGCCCAGTGGCAAGGAGGACGAGGTTGAGGAGCCCCTTGCCATGGACCTTTCAGTGTCCAAGAAACGTGGCAAGGGGTCATCCTCAGACCCTGATGAGAAGGGGGGTGGGAAGAAGAAAGCCATCTAACTCAATCACCAATGATGGCGGCACCTGCTCCGTTGACGCTGGCATCCATTAATGTTGCCAGCATTAAGTCTGATATGGCTAGATTTGCGGCCTTTGATTTTCTCGGCCGCGTTGAAGCCGACATTTTGTTTTTGCAAGAGACCAGGCTGCCAAATTTGGCAGCTGTGCATAAGGCAAGGAAGGAATGGAGGTCTGGTCCATCTTACTGGTCTCTTGCGGCCGAGCCATATAGCGGAGTGGCGGTACTTTTTACCGCAGCGGTTGAATGCCGACGGGTTATTGAGTTAGAAATAGGGAGGTGCCTGATCCTGGATGTTCTCATGAAGGGACAAGAGCTTCGGCTAATCAACATCTACGGTCCCCAAACCAAGCGGGACCGCAAGGATCTCTTTATGAGGATCAAGCCGTACCTTTTTTCCAGTCGGCAGGTGATCTTTGGGGGTGACTTTAACGCAGTCACGAGGACCCGTGACAGGGGAGGCTCCCTAGGCAAGCTGACTTATGATAGCGTCGCGCTTAATAGCATAGCTAGCGAAGCTCGCCTGGTGGATGTCCACATCCGGCACACCCCAGGCCACGCGGGTTTCACCTATTATAGAGGCGAGTGCAGGTCTAGAATAGACAGGTTTTATTTGAAGGAGGAAGCCATCTCTTCACCAGTTTCTGTTGTTGAGGTGGAATTCTCCGACCACTGTCTGATTTTGTTTTCCCTGAATATTGCAGAGACCCCCCGGATGGGTAGAGGCTTATGGAGGCTGAATTCATCACTCCTGGAGGAAGCAGAGATAAGACAGTCCTTTGAGGATTTTCTGCAGAGCCAGGTACCATTACTGGATCTTTGTAGCAGTAAGTCAGAGTGGTGGGAGATGTTCAAGATCAGGGCGGCGAGATTCTTCCGCCAGCTCTCTAGCCTCAGGAGCCTGAGTAAGTACCGTCTTTATCAGGGCCTGAGGAGGAAACTCGAGCATCTCGTCTCGACTGGAGGTAGCCGCGAGGAGATCTCCAGAGTGAAGTCTTTGCTCAAAGGGTGCCAGTATAATAGGCACGCATCTTTGGTTTTTGAGAGGGACTTCGGGAAGTACCACTCGCCCGACCCTTACAGAAACTGCAAGATGTCAGTGAATCGTAAAGTTGTCACTGGACTGATCGACGATACGGGATCTCTGAACAGGTCCAGATCAGGGATTCTGGAAGTCATCAGATCCTTCTACTCGCACCTTTTGGGAAAGAGGGATCTAGATCGAGATGTGATGTCGGCTTTCCTGGCTGAAGCTGTTCCTGAGCCAGGGGATGACATCTCCTTTAATATTTTGACAGAGGAGATCAACATAGAGGAAGTTAAACTGGCGATTGATGGGCTTGCGCTCAAAAAATCGCCAGGGCCGGATGGCTTAACATCTGAGTACTATAAGACCTTTAAGGACCTCTTGAGTCCCCTCTTGACTGAGGTTTTCAATGAGTGTCTTTCCTCGGACACTCTCCCAAAGTCAATGAGGAGGTCGGCTTTGATCCTTCTGTCAAAGGGTAAAGACTCGAGCCGTATTGAGAACTGGCGTCCCATAGCGCTTCTCAATACGGACAGGAAGGTTCTGGCAAAAGTGCTGTTTAATCGGCTGGTCAAGTTTGCACCCCGGCTCCTCTCGGGCGCCCAGCATTGCTCTGTTCCAGGCCGTAGCACCTTTAGTGCTGTTCTAGGTGTCCGGGAGGCAGTGGAGCAGGGTAGGGCTGGTCACTGGGAGGGGTACTTGCTGTCCTTGGATCAGGCCAAAGCGTTTGATCGGGTTAATCACGAGTACCTCTGGTCTGTTCTTCTGAGATATGGCCTGCCAGTGGGGTTTGTCAATTGGCTCAAGACATTGTACACGGGGGCTGAGACTTTCCCGCTAGTGAACGGTTGGGTCGGCCACCCATTTGAGGTTGGGTCTGGCGTCCGTCAGGGTTGTCCTCTGAGCCCCTTGCTGTACGTGTTTGCCATTGATCCTTTCCTTAGGATGATTGATGGTGGGCCTATGGCGGGGGTCGGGATGGATCGGGCGGTGCCGGAAGCCTCCCTCAGGGTGGCAGCGTACGCTGATGACGTCACCGTCTTTGTGTCCTCGAGGGGGGAGGCAGAGTACGTGATGGCAGAGGTGGATCGCTACTCGGAAGCATCCGGGTCCGGCATCAACTGGGATAAGTGCGAAAGTCTCTGGTTAGGAAGGGGAGATCCTACATTTAGTCTCCCGGACACTCTTCCAGTGCCCCAGGACTCGGCTAAAGTTCTCGGCATCAAATTTGGCCGGGGAGATTACCCCATGCAAAATTGGGTGGTCAGGCTCGATGGTGCCACTCAGAAGGTTGCCCAGTGGAAGGGGTGGTCTTTGACCCTTCGGGAAAGGGTTAACCTGATCAAAACATACCTGCTCCCTTTATTCATCTACCTGGGCAGCGTATGCATTTTGCCAGAACCTCTCTGGACCCGGGTCTACAACCTGTTCTTCCTAATGTTGTGGGGGAACAGGTTGAACCTAATTAGGAGAGATGTCACATATCGCACGAGGAGACTAGGGGGGTTATCTATGGTCAACCCCGTGGTGTTTCTCGTAAACACCTTTGTTAAGATCAATATAGGCAACCTCTGGCAAGAGAGGGCTCCTCCGTGGGTATTCTCCTGTTGGGGATGGCTTCGGCCTTTCTTCCAGGAATGGGAGACAGGAGGGCGAGTGAAGGATCTTCGCACGCCGCACGGGCATCTTCCGGCTTACGCTACCGTGGTTCTGAAGATGATACGTCGGTGGGGTCTGGGGATGTGGGAGATCAGAACTCTGTCGAGGAAACTCCTCGATAAGAGGGTTCTGTTGACCCATTTCCAGAAGCCCCTGGCGCTCAAGGACTGCCCAAGTCGGGACCTGGAGGGAGGGTTACGTTTATTGAATTCTGACAGGATCCCCTTGAAGTTTTGGGACTTGACTTGGCGCTGTTTCCACGGGAGACTGTATGTAAGGGGCAACTTGAAGAGCAGGCCACTGGTGGATAGGGGTTGCCCCCGCCAGGAGTGCAGCAACGTACTGGAAAGCATGGAGCATTTCCTGCTTCAGTGTCCCTTTAATACAGAGGTGTACAAACGGGTGGGAGCCTCCATTGGTTGGCCCAGGTTCGCACGCCTCTCGTATGCGGAATGGGTCTATGGGGCATTCGGGGACCTTGGTGGCAGGGACCGGTGCACTTTATTCTTAGTCAGCCTAGTGGTCAGGTTTCACATTTGGAACGCACGGTGTCTAGTTTCGACGGAAGAGAAAATCCTCCCCGTGGATGAGGTGAATAGAAACATCCTGGGTGACCTGGTGAAGGTGCGCTCTCTGGATTATGAGAGGTTGGGCACGACTAAGGCCTCTCTCCTATGGAGAGGGTTTGTATTCCGTTAGGGACAGTCTTCTTATTGTTAGGGTCTTTGTAGGGACAGAATAGGGAGAGGTAGGGACAGTTTCTCTGGAGTAAGTTTTAGGGAAGGAGTAGGGACATTGTAGGGACAGATTAACTATAGGGATAGTTTTTCTCTATTTGGTCGGTGCCTGGCTTATCATATCCAGTCCTTGTGGAGGGCTGTGTGTGCCACTAGTAGAGTTTTTGTTTTCGGTCAAAGATAAAGTATGTACGGCTGCAGGTAACTGAACCTTAGGCTTTCGGGTATTAATATGTAGTGTTGGTTTGTAGTTGTGTAGTATAAGAGATGTTATATGTTATGTTATGTTATGTTTTGTTTTGTATATAGGGCTAGGGGTTATAGATAGGTTGGGTGGGGGTTTATTGGGGGGAGGGGGGGGATTTATGCCTCAGCCGTAGCTTGACACGTCCCGGACAATGAACACTGGGCACGGACTGTTGGTGCGGGCGTGGCCCTCAGGCTGCGGCGGGCAGGGTGTGTGTATGCGGTGCAGCTCGGCTCGTCCTGGACATAGACATTGAGCACGGACTTGGGATGCAGGCGTGGCTCCCAGGCTGCACCGTAGGGGGTTGTTTGGGGTGTGTGGTGGTTTGGTCTGGATATAGGGTTAGTTTAGGATTATGTAAGGTTTTATTTTTTTTAGGTGGTGGGAATAAAAAAAAAAAAAAAAAAAAAAAATTTAAAAATTTATAAAAAAAAAAAAAAAAAAAAAAAAAAAAGGTATTGGGTTGTTCTTATTGTTACTACTTTTGTTATTTGCATTATTGTTATTATATAATTGCTTTGGTTATTAGTCGTCTTCTTTCTTCTTTTTTTGGGGATTTCAGGCTGGATCCTGTGAGTTATGGATATGTTTTCTTACATGTGGGTATATTGTTATATGTAGTCTGTAGTGTATATGTATTGGTGAGGATGAGTGAGTGTAGTTTGGAGTGCAGGTTGGTGTAGTGTGCTGTGTGTATTATTTGGACCAGATGGACCCTTTGCTTTCGTTCCTTTGTCCTGCAGTAAGGCAAAGTACAGTTAATATAAGTGATGATTTGGTTTTGTTTTATGTTTGTCTTATGCCAAGTGAGCGATATTTATGTTCTGTTTATTGTTATGTTTTTCACTTTTATAATAAAAAGATCTACAGGATGTAACTCAGGAGCAGTACAGGATAAGTAATGTATGTACACAGCGACTCCACCAGCAGAATAGTGAGTGCATCTCTGGAGAAGGTTGGGTGTGTGAGAGCTCTGCAGGATCCAGGGTGTGGTCACCAGTAAGAGGAAAGCTTACCCAGCCAAGTCTACAGGTGCTGGGCTTGCTCCAGCCATGGAGTCCCAGACCTCCTCCCTCTGGCCTCGGTCGGGGGGAGGGAGGACTGCACCCCAGGAGGGGAGAACACCTGGTCGGAGTGGCAGCAATGTCACCCTGACTGCCCTGGAGGAGCCCAAGAGGACCCGCAGCCAGAGGAAGAGAGTGGAGGACCATGCGGCAAAACAACGTTTGCAGGCAAGTTGGGCTGATCGCAAGGAGGGCGAGTCTGTAACGGATGTGGCATCACGCATTGCCAAGTATATGAAGGACTTTGGGCATGTCGGGAGGCAGCTGAATAAATATAAGCAGGAGCTGCACGTTGCCCGCTATGATGCGGAGCGGGCCAGATCCCGCACCAGGAAGTTAGCCATATCGCGGCAGATTGAAGCCTGTGAGGAGGCCATTGAGTTTTATGCAGAGGAGAGGGAAAGGATTCTGCAAAGAAGCGGGCCTTTCAAAGAAAAACTGTTAAACGACGAAAGGTTTAGCAAAATGGCATCTGTGAGCAGTTGCGGCATTAAAGAGCGCTCTGCCAGGTGCTCAAGCAGCAGCACAGGCGAATCAGACAGTGCTGAGGATGGGCGAGCTGGGTGCTCTGGTGAGCAGCAATCGTCGCTGCCAGGTGGGACTACTGGGCCCAGCATCCCAGCTGAACAGGTCAGCCTGCCCCCCACGTCAGGCGAATCTGACCAGGAGGACACCGACGACAGCTGCAGCAGCAGTGGAGAGGGGGCGCTGATAATGCGGCAGATACAGCTGCAGGAGTCCCCAGAGAGGCTACAATCCTGCTACTTTGGAAAGGATTTGCCCCCAGAAACCTCAAGCAAAAAGAGGAGGAAAAAGGAAAAAACGTATATTCAAGAAAAGTTCGTTTATGTCACCAAGCACTCTGGTTTGGCTGAAAAGTCAGACCAGCGTGGTAACCCTGAGCTCCTAGTCCCGGGCTCTATGGTGGGTCCGGTGCAGGGGACTGGGGAAGAGAGGGTTAATGCGGCCCAAAACTCCAAGCCCACTTGTGCTAGTAGTGGGAATGGAGGAGTAAAGGAGGTGGAGAAGAGCGTTCGGAAAGCGAAGAGTCGCGGCCAGTCCAGAGGTGCTGGCGCTGTTGGTCACGTCCCAGTGGGAGGGGGGCGTGATCCGGCGCCAGGTCCCACCGGTGGTAGCTTAGCTGTCCCCCCTGTGTCCCTAAAGCGCCTTTCCGGTGCAGAGGAGGCGCAGGGGGTGGTGGCTGGGTCTGCCGATCCTCCCACACATGGTAAACATCCTTCTGCTGCTGGAAGGAAAGCTGGGGGAACTGCAAATCCAAGAGTGGCTAAGGTGGGCGGAGCTACAGCCACCAATGTCAAAAGAAATGTTGAAGTACATCTTCAGCCACCCACCAAAGGTGCCATGGACTTGCCCTCAGGGCATAAAGAGAAAATTAAGAGTAAAGGTAACATGGGTCCTGGTCCAGCAGCTAATGGAGAAGTGAATGCGGTAATGGATGCGGCTGTTGGTACCCCTGCTGCCCCTGTTCCTGCTGCCCCTGTTCCTGCAGGAACAGGTGTCCCCGATTCCCCGGCTGGTATGCCACCTTTTGTACGGGAGGGTGGGGCTTTGGAGGGTAGTCAGGGGGTGGGTCAGGATCCAGTCGCCCCTCCAGCGGCGACAACATTTGGTAGAAGTTATGCCAGTGTCGCCGCTGGAGGGAGGGGGGATGCGTCCTCCTCGTCTTTGGGCTCTGGGGACGGCGTTTTGCAACAGCGCCTCCTGGAGGCCTTGAGGAGGGGGGAGAGCTCGATGAATGTAGGGGGCAGAGTTGTGGATTTGTCTCTCTGGGTGGAGAGACATGGTCTTGGTGCCTTCCGAGAACAAAGGGGGGAGACCGTCTGGTCCCTGCCGACAACCGGGCAGGACATTGGCCGTAGGAATGTGGCCCGTCTTCAGTGGAGAGGCAATGACGCGTGCCCATCCAGGAGTAAGGTGGTGGAGCTTCTGCTGAAGATGGGTTTCAGGGCAAATGACATCTATGCCCTGATCCATCCTTATGGCACGTCTGAGTTCGACATCAGCTTTGCTCGCCCGGAGGGCCTGGAGCTCTTCTGGGGGAATTATGAGCTGATGAAGGACGAGCCCGGCTGGCGCGGTTTCGCTGCACAAGTGGTAACCCGCCAGACTGGAGTCAAGAGAGTGACCGTTTTGACTCGTAACGAGTCCCTCTCTTGTTACGATATCATGACTTGGATAAGTCGGTACGGAGAGGTGGTGGATATGCCCAATAAGAACCGGGACGAACACGGCATCTGGTCCGGAGCCTGGACGTTTATGGTGAAACTTAAGCGTTCAGGGAATTCGGTGGCCCACATACCATCCGCGGCTTTCCTTGGCAGGGATCGTATCTTGGCCTTCTACCAGGGGCAGCCGAAGCTCTGTCACAAGTGCGGCGACCCCACACATTTGAGTGCAGCCTGTAACGTCATCAAGTGCGCTCTGTGTGGCGAGGTAGGTCATCTTGCGGCATCTTGTACAGAGATTAGGTGTCACCTGTGTGGTGACCTCGGTCACCCATTCAGTCGCTGTCCACGCTCTTTTGCCAATGCGGTCAGGGCCCCAGCGGAGGAGAGCCGTGAGGTTGCTTCTGCAGGGGAGGGGACCAGCAGAGGCGATGGAGCCCAGGAGCCAAGGAAGAACAAACGTGCTGGGGCAGCCAAGCTAAGGCGCCAAGAGAAGCGCGGAAGGGGCAGGGAGCTGGTGGAAACCCAGGTGGCAGGTGGGTCAATGCTGGCCCCTGCTCCGGACGCAAATCATGTGGCTGAGGCTCCAGGGGACAGGGAGCTGGATGAGGAGGTCAGGAGGATCCAAAGGGAAGAGGATGCCACTTATTCAGATTCTTCCCACTATGAAAGTGTGGGTGAGGGCAAGGATGAGTGGCAAAAGAAAAAGCGCAAGCAGGGCTCCAAGAAAATGAAAAAAAGGGAAGGGAAATCTTCCCCTGCAACGGGCCAGGTGCAGGAAGGCAATCCAAACTCTCCTCTTGTTGGGCTCTCCAACAGGTACCAAGCTCTCTCGTCCTCGGAGGAAGAGATGCCTAGGACAAGCGTGGGGCCTACAGGGGGTGCTGAGCCTTCCTCTTATGGGGGTTTGGTGACCTCCAGGGGGAGGGCTGGCCCAGAGCCCAGTGACAAGGAGGACGAGGTCGAGGAGCCCCTTGCCATGGACCTTTCAGTGTCCAAGAAACGTGGCAAGGGGTCATCCTCAGACCCGGATGAGAAGGGGGGTGGGAAGAAGAAAGCCATCTAACTCAATCACCAATGATGGCGGCACCCGCTCCGTTGACGCTGGCATCCATTAATGTTGCCAGCATTAAATCTGATATGGCTAGATTTGCGGCCTTTGATTTTCTCGGCCGCGTTGAAGCTGACATTTTGTTTTTGCAAGAGACCAGGCTGCCAAATTTGGCAGCTGTGCATAAGGCAAGGAGGGAATGGAGGTCTGGTCCATCTTACTGGTCTCTTGCGGCCGAGCCATATAGCGGAGTGGCGGTACTTTTTACCGCAGCGGTTGAATGCCGACGGGTTATCGAGTTAGAAATAGGGAGGTGCCTGATCCTGGATGTTCTCATGAAGGGACAAGAGCTTCGGCTAATCAACATCTACGGTCCCCAACCCAAGCGGGACCGCAAAGATCTCTTTATGAGGATCAAGCCGTACCTTTTTACCAGTCGGCAGGTGATCTTTGGGGGTGACTTTAACGCAGTCACGAGGACCCGTGACAGGGGAGGCTCCCTAGGCAAGCTGACTTATGATAGCGTCGCGCTTAATAGCATAGCTAGCGAAGCTCGCCTGGTGGATGTCCACATCCGGCACACCCCAGGCCACGCGGGTTTCACCTATTATAGAGGCGAGTGCAGGTCTAGAATAGATAGGTTTTATTTGAAGGAGGAAGCCATCTCTTCACCAGTTTCTGTTGTTGAGGTGGAATTCTCCGACCACTGTCTGATTTTGTTTTCCCTGAATGTTGCAGAGACCCCCCGGATGGGTAGAGGCTTATGGAGGCTGAATTCATCACTCCTGGAGGAAGCAGAGATAAGACAGTCCTTTGAGGATTTTCTGCAGAGCCAGGTACCATTACTGGATCTTTGTAGCAGTAAGTCAGAGTGGTGGGAGATATTCAAGATCAGGGCTGCGAGGTTCTTCCGCCAGCTCTCTAGCCTCAGGAGCCTGAGTAAGTATCGTCTTTATCAGGGCCTGAGGAGGAAACTCGAACATCTCATCTCGACTGGAGGTAGCCGCGAGGAGATCTCCAGAGTGAAGTCTTTGCTCAAAGGGTGCCAGTATAATAGGCACGCATCTTTGGTTTTTGAGAGGGACTTCGGGAAGTACCACTCACCTGACCCTTACAGAAACTGCAAGATGTCAGTGAATCGTAAAGTTGTCACTGGACTGATCGACGGTACGGGATCTCTGAACAGGTCCAGATCAGGGATTCTGGAAGTCATCAGATCCTTCTACTCGCACCTTTTGAGGAAGAGGGATCTAGATCGAGATGTGATGTCGGCTTTCCTGGCTGAAGCTGTTCCTGAGCCAGGGGATGACATCTTCCTTAATGTTTTGACAGAGGAGATCAACATAGAGGAAGTTAAACTGGCGATTGATGGGCTTGCGCTCAAAAAATCGCCAGGACCGGATGGCTTAACATCTGAGTACTATAAGACCTTTAAGGACCTCTTGAGTCCCCTCTTGACTGAGGTTTTCAATGAGTGTCTTTCCTCGGACACTCTCCCAAAGTCAATGAGGAGGTCGGCTTTGATCCTTCTGTCAAAGGGTAAAGACTCGAGCCGTATTGAGAACTGGCGTCCCATAGCGCTTCTCAATACGGACAGGAAGGTTCTGGCAAAAGTGCTGTTTAATCGGCTGGTCAAGTTTGCACCCCGGCTCCTCTCGGGCGCCCAGCATTGCTCTGTTCCAGGCCGTAGCACCTTTAGTGCTGTTCTAGGTGTCCGGGAGGCAGTGGAGCAGGGTAGGGCTGGTCACTGGGAGGGGTACCTGCTGTCCTTGGATCAGGCCAAAGCGTTTGATCGGGTTAATCATGAGTACCTCTGGTCTGTTCTTCTGAGATATGGCCTGCCAGTGGGGTTTGTCAATTGGCTCAAGACATTGTACGCGGGGGCTGAGACTTTCCCGCTAGTGAACGGTTGGGTCGGCCACCCATTTGAGGTTGGGTCTGGCGTCCGTCAGGGTTGTCCTCTGAGCCCCTTGCTGTACGTGTTTGCCATTGATCCTTTCCTTAGGATGATTGATGGTGGGCCTATGGCGGGGGTCGGGATGGATCGGGCGGTGCCGGAAGCCGCCCTCAGGGTGGCAGCGTACGCTGATGACGTCACCGTCTTTGTGTCCTCGAGGGGGGAGGCAGAGTACGTGATGGCAGAGGTGGATCGCTACTCGGAAGCAGCCGGGTCCGGCATCAACTGGGATAAGTGCGAAAGTCTCTGGTTAGGAAGGGGAGATCCTACATTTAGTCTCCCGGACACCCTTCCAGTGCCCCAGGACTCGGCTAAAGTTCTCGGCATCAAATTCGGCCGGGGAGATTACCCCATGCAAAATTGGGTGGTCAGGCTCGATGGTGCCACTCAGAAGGTGGCCCAGTGGAAGGGTTGGTCTTTGACCCTTCGGGAAAGGGTTAACCTGATCAAAACATACCTGCTCCCTTTATTCATCTACCTGGGCAGCGTATGCATTTTGCCAGAACCTCTCTGGACCCGGGTCTACAACCTGTTCTTCCTAATGTTGTGGGGGAACAGGTTGAACCTAATTAGGAGAGATGTCACATATCGCACGAGGAGACTAGGGGGGTTATCTATGGTCAACCCCGTGGTGTTTCTCGTAAACACCTTTGTTAAGATCAATATAGGCAACCTCTGGCAAGAGAGGGCTCCTCCGTGGGTATTCTCCTGTTGGGGATGGCTTCGGCCTTTCTTCCAGGAATGGGAGACAGGAGGGCGAGTGAAGGATCTTCGCACGCCGCACGGGCATCTTCCGGCTTACGCTACTGTGGTTCTGAAGATGATACGTCGGTGGGGTCTGGGGATGTGGGAGATCAGAACTCTGTCGAGGAAACTCCTCGATAAGAGGGTTCTGTTGACCCATTTCCAGAAGCCCCTGGCGCTCAAGGACTGCCCAAGTCGGGACCTGGAGGGAGGGTTACGTTTATTGAATTCTGACAGGATCCCCTTGAAGTTTTGGGACTTGACTTGGCGCTGTTTCCACGGGAGACTGTATGTAAGGGGCAACTTGAAGAGCAGGCCACTGGTGGATAGGGGTTGCCCCCGCCAGGAGTGCAGCAACGTACTGGAAAGCATGGAGCATTTCCTGCTTCAGTGTCCCTTTAATACAGAGGTGTACAAACGGGTGGGGGCCTCCATTGGTTGGCCCAGGTTGGCACGCCTCTCGTATGCGGAATGGGTCTATGGGGCATTCGGGGACCTTGGTGGCAGGGACCGGTGCACTTTATTCTTAGTCAGCCTAGTGGTCAGGTTTCACATTTGGAACGCACGGTGTTTAGTTTCGACGGAAGAGAAAATCCTCCCCGTGGATGAGGTGAATAGGAACATCCTGGGTGACCTGGTGAAGGTGCGCTCTCTGGATTATGAGAGGTTGGGCACGACTAAGGCCTCTCTCCTATGGAGAGGGTTTGTATTTCGTTAGGGACAGTCTTCTTATTGTTAGGGTCTTTGTAGGGACAGAATAGGGAGAGGTAGGGACAGTTTCTCTGAGGGTAAGTTTTAGGGAAGGAGTAGGGACATTGTAGGGACAGATTAACTATAGGGATAGTTTTTCTCTTTTTGGTCGGTGCCCGGTTTATCATATCCAGTCCTTGTGGAGGGCTGAGTGTGACACTAGTAGAGTTTTTGTTTTTCGGTCAAAGATGAAGTATGTACGGCTGCAGGTAACTGAACCTTAGGCTTTCGGGTATTAATATGTAGTGTTGGTTTGTAGTTATGTAATGTGAGAGGTTATATGTTTTGTTTTGTATATAGGGCTAGGGGTTATAGATAGGTTGGGTGGGGGTTTATTGGGGGGAGGGGGGGGGATTTATGCCTCAGCCATAGCTTGACACGTCCCGGACAATGAACACTGGGCACGGACTGTTGGTGCGGGCGTGGCCCTCAGGCTGCGGCGGGCAGGGTGTGTGTATGCGGTGCAGCTCGGCTCGTCCTGGACATAGACATTGAGCACGGACTTGGGATGCAGGCGTGGCTCCCGTGGCTGCACCGTAGGGGGTTGTTTGGGGTGTGTGGTGGTTTGGTCTGGATATAGGGTTAGTTTAGGATTATGTAAGGTTTTATTCTTTAGGTGGCGGGCATTAAAAAAAAAAAAAAAAAAAAAAAAAGGTATTGGGTGGTTCTTATTGCTATTACTTTTGTTATGGTTGTTTGCATTATTGTTATTATATAATTGCTTCAGTTATTAGTCGTTTTCTTTCTTCTTTTTTGGGATTTCAGGCTGGATCCTGTGAGTTAGGGATATGTTTTCTTACATGTGTGTGTATATTGTTATATGTAGTATGTAGTGTATATGTATTGGTGAGGATGGGTGAGTGTAGTTTTGGAGTGCAGGTTGGTGTAGTGTGCGGTGTGTATTGTTTGGACCAGATGGACCTTTTTCTTTTGTCCTGCAGTAAGGCAAAGTCCAGTTAACACAAGTGATAATTTGTTTTGGTTTTATGTTTATGTCTTTTATGCCAAGTGAGCGATATTTATGTTCTGTTTATTGTTATGTTTTTCACTTTTATAATAAAAAGATCTACAGGATGTAACTCAGGATCAGTACAGAATAAGTAATGTATGTACACAGTGACTCCACCAGCAGAATAGTGAGTGCATCTCTGGAGAAGGTTGGGTGTGTGAGAGCTCTGCAGGATCCAGGGTGTGGTCACCACTGAGAGGAATCTTACCCAGAAAAGTCTACAGGTGCTGGGCTTGCTCCAGCCATGGAGTCCCGGACCTCCTCCCTCTGGCTTCGGTCAGGGGGAGGGAGGACTGCACCCCAGGAGGGGAGAACACCTGGTCGGAGTGGCAGCAATGTCACCCTGACTCCCCTGGAGGAGCCCAAGAGGACCCGCAGCCAGAGGAAGAGAGTGGAGGACCATGCGGCAAAACAACGTACGCAGGCAAGTTGGGCTGATCGCGGGGAGGGCGAGTCTGTAACGGATGTGGCAACCCGTATCGCCAAATATATGAAGGACTATGGACATGTCGGGAGGCAGCTGAATAAATATACGCAGGAGCTGCACGCTGCCCGACATGATGCGAAGCGGGCAAAATCCCGTACCAGGAAACTGGCCATATCACGGCAGATTGAAGCCTGTGAGGAGGCCATTGAGTTTTATGCGGAGGAGAGGGAAAGGATCCTGGAAAGAAGCGGGCCTTTCAAAGAAAAACTGTTAAATGACGAGAGGTTTATCAAAATGGCGTCTGTGAGCAGCGGTGCTATTAAAGAGCGCTCTGCCAGGCACTCCAGCAGCAGCAGCTCGGTGGAATCCGATGCTGCTCAGGATGGTCGAGCTGGGTGCTCTGGAGAGCAGCAATCAGCACTGCCAGGTGGGACTACAGGGCCCAGCATCCCAGCTGAACAGGTCAGCCTGCCCTCCACATCAGGCGAGTCTGATTCAGAGGACACTGATGATAGCTGCAGCAGTAGTGGAGAGGGGGCGCTGATAATGCGGCAGATACAGCTGCAAGAGTCCCCAGAGAGGCTGCAGTCTTGCTATTTCGGGAATGATTTACCCCCGGAGACCTCAAGCAAAAAGAGGAGGAAAAAGGAAAAAACGTATATTGAAGAAAAGTTTGTTTATGTCACCAAGCACTCTGGTTTGGCTGCAAAGTCAAACCAGGGTGGTAACCCTGAGCTCCTAGTCCCGGGCTCTGCAGTGGGTCCGGTGCAGGGGACTGGGGAAGAGAGGGTTAATGCGGCCCAAAACTCCAAGCCCGCTTGTGCTAGTAGTGGGAATGGAGGAGTAAAGGAGGTGGAGAAGAGCGTTGGGAAAGCGAAGAGTCGCGGCCAGTCCAGAGGTGCTGGCGCTGTTGGTCACGTCCCAGTGGGAGGGGGGCGTGATCCGGCACCAGGTCCCACCGGTGGTGGCTTAGCTGTCCCCCCTGTGTCCCTAAAGCGCCTTTCCGGTGCGGAGGGGGCGCAGGGGGTGGTGGCTGGGTCTGCCGATCCTCCCACACATGGTAAAGATCCTGCAAGGAAAGTTGGAGGAACTACAACTCCTAGAGTGGCTAAGGTGGGCGGAGCTACAGCCACCAATGTCCAGAGAAATGTTGAAGTGCATCTTCAGCCACCCACCGGAAGTGCCATGGACTTGCCCTCAAGGCATAAAGGGAAAGTTAATGGTAAAGATTACATGGGTCCTGGTCCAGCAGCGAATGGAGAAGTGAGTGAGGTAATGGATGCGGCTGTTGGTACCCCTGCTGCCCCTGTTCCTGCTGCCCCTGTTCCTGCAGGAACAGCTGTCCCCGGTTCCCCGGCAAGTATGCCACCTTGTGTACGGGTGGGTGGGGCTTCGGAGGGTAGTCAGGGCGTGGGTCAGGATCCAGTCGCCCCTCCAGCGGCGACAACATCTGGTAGAAGTTATGCCAGTGTCGCCGCTGGAGGGAGGGGAGAGGCTTCCTCCTTGTCTTTGGGCTCTGGGGACGGCGTTTTGCAACAGCGCCTCCTGGAGGCCTTGAGGAGGGGGGAGAGCTCGATGAATGTAGGGGGCAGAGTTGTGGATTTGTCTCTCTGGGTGGAGAGACATGGTCTTGGTGCCTTCCGAGAACAAAGGGGGGAGACTGTCTGGTCCCTGCCGACAACCGGGCAGGACATTGGCCGTAGGAATGTGGCTCGTCTTCAGTGGAGAGGCAATGACGCGTGCCCATCCAGGAGTAAGGTGGTGGAGCTTCTGCTGAAGATGGGTTTCAGGGCAAATGACATCTATGCCCTGATCCACCCCTACGGCTCGTCTGAGTTCGACATCAGCTTTGCTCGCCCGGAGGGCCTGGAGCTCTTCTGGGGGAATTATGAGCTGATGAAGGACGAGCCCGGCTGGCGCGGTTTCGCTGCACAAGTGGTAACCCGCCAGACTGGAGTCAAGAGAGTGACCGTTTTGACTCGTAACGAGTCCCTCTCTTGTTATGATATCATGACTTGGATAAGTCGGTACGGAGAGGTGGTGGATATGCCCAATAAGAACCGGGACGAACACGGCATCTGGTCTGGAGCCTGGACGTTTATGGTAAAACTTAAGCGTTCAGGGAATTCGGTGGCCCACATACCATCCGCGGCCTTCCTTGGCAGGGATCGTATCTTGGCCTTCTACCAGGGGCAGCCGAAGCTCTGTCACAAGTGCGGCGACCCCACACATTTGAGTGCAGCCTGTAACGTCATCAAGTGCGCTCTGTGTGGCGAGGTAGGTCATCTTGCGGCATCTTGTGCAGAGATTAGGTGTCACCTGTGTGGTGACCTCGGTCACCCATTCAGTCGCTGTCCGCGCTCTTTCGCCAATGCGGTCAGGGCCCCAGCGGAGGAGAGCCGTGAGGTTGCTTCTGCAGGGGAGGGGACCAGCAGAGGCGATGGAGCCCAGGAGCCAAGGAAGAACAAACATGCTGGGGCAGCCAAGCTAAGGCGCCAAGAGAAGCGCGGAAGGGGCAGGGAGCTGGTAGAAACCCAGGTGGCAGGTGGGTCAATGCTGGCCCCTGCTCCGGACGCAAATCATGTGGCTGAGGCTCCAGGGGACAGGGAGCTGGATGAGGAGGTCAGGAGGATCCAAAGGGAAGAGGATGCCACTTATTCAGATTCTTCCCACTATGAAAGTGTGGGTGAGGGCAAGGATGAGTGGCAAAAGAAAAAGCGCAAGCAGGGCTCCAAGAAAATGAAAAAAAGGGAAGGGAAATCTTCCCCTGCAACGGGCCAGGTGCAGCAAGGCAATCCAAACTCTCCTCTTGTTGGGCTCTCCAACAGGTACCAAGCTCTCTCGTCCTCGGAGGGAGGGGTGCCTAGGACAAGCGTGAGGCCTACAGGGGGTGCTGAGCCTTCCTCTTGTGGGGGTTTGGTGACATCCAGGGGGAGGGCTGGCCCAGAGCCCAGTGGCAAGGAGGACGAGGTTGAGGAGCCCCTTGCCATGGACCTTTCAGTGTCCAAGAAACGTGGCAAGGGGTCATCCTCAGACCCTGATGAGAAGGGGGGTGGGAAGAAGAAAGCCATCTAACTCAATCACCAATGATGGCGGCACCCGCTCCGTTGACACTGGCATCCATTAATGTTGCCAGCATTAAGTCTGATATGGCTAGATTTGCGGCCTTTGATTTTCTCGGCCGCGTTGAAGCCGACATTTTGTTTTTGCAAGAGACCAGGCTGCCAAATTTGGCAGCTGTGCACAAGGCAAGGAGGGAATGGAGGTCTGGTCCATCTTATTGGTCTCTTGCGGCCGAGCCATATAGCGGAGTGGCGGTACTTTTTACCGCAGCAGTTGAATGCCGACGGGTTATTGAGTTAGAAATAGGGAGGTGCCTGATCCTGGATGTTCTCATGAAGGGACAAGAGCTTCGGCTAATCAACATCTATGGTCCCCAAACCAAGCGGGACCGCAAGGATCTCTTTATGAGGATCAAGCCGTACCTTTTTACTAGTCCGCAGGTGATCTTTGGGGGTGACTTTAACGCAGTCACGAGGACCCGTGACAGGGGAGGCTCCCTAGGCAAGCTGACTTATGATAGCGTCGCGCTTAATAGCATAGCTAGCGAAGCTCGCCTGGTGGATGTCCACATCCGGCACACCCCAGGCCACGCGGGTTTCACCTATTATAGAGGCGAGTGCAGGTCTAGAATAGATAGGTTTTATTTGAAGGAGGAAGCCATCTCTTCACCAGTTTCTGTTGCTGAGGTGGAATTCTCCGACCACTGTCTGATTTTGTTTTCCCTGAATGTTGCAGAGACCCCCCGGATGGGTAGAGGCTTATGGAGGCTGAATTCATCACTCCTGGAGGAAGCGGAGATAAGACAGTCCTTTGAGGATTTTCTGCAGAGCCAGGTACCATTACTGGATCTTTGTAGCAGTAAGTCAGAGTGGTGGGAGATGTTCAAGATCAGGGCTGCGAGGTTCTTCCGCCAGCTCTCTAGCCTCAGGAGCCTGAGTAAGTATCGTCTTTATCAGGGCCTGAGGAGGAAACTCGAACATCTCGTCTCGACTGGAGGTAGCCGCGAGGAGATCTCCAGAGTGAAGTCTTTGCTCAAAGGGTGCCAGTATAATAGGCACGCATCTTTGGTTTTTGAGAGGGACTTCGGGAAGTACCACTCACCTGACCCTTACAGAAACTGCAAGATGTCAGTGAATCGTAAAGTTGTCACTGGACTGATTGACGGTACGGGATCTCTGAACAGGTCCAGATCAGGGATTCTGGAAGTCATCAGATCCTTCTACTCGCACCTTTTGAGGAAGAGGGATCTAGATCGAGATGTGATGTCGGCTTTCCTGGCTGAAGCTGTTCCTGAGCCAGGGGATGACCTCTCCCTTAATGTTTTGACAGAGGAGATCAACATAGAGGAAGTTAAACTGGCGATTGATGGGCTTGCGCTCAAAAAATCGCCAGGACCGGATGGCTTAACATCTGAGTACTATAAGACCTTTAAGGACCTCTTGAGTCCCCTCTTGACTGAGGTTTTCAATGAGTGTCTTTCCTCGGACACTCTCCCAAAGTCAATGAGGAGGTCGGCTTTGATCCTTCTGTCAAAGGGTAAAGACTCGAGCCGTATTGAGAACTGGCGTCCCATAGCGCTTCTCAATACGGACAGGAAGGTTCTGGCAAAAGTGCTGTTTAATCGGCTGGTCAAGTTTGCACCCCGGCTCCTCTCGGGCGCCCAGCATTGCTCTGTTCCAGGCCGTAGCACCTTTAGTGCTGTTCTAGGTGTCCGGGAGGCAGTGGAGCAGGGTAGGGCTGGTCACTGGGAGGGGTACCTGCTGTCCTTGGATCAGGCCAAAGCGTTTGATCGGGTTAATCACGAGTACCTCTGGTCTGTTCTTCTGAGATATGGCCTGCCAGTGGGGTTTGTTAATTGGCTCAGGACATTGTACGTGGGGGCTGAGACTTTCCCGCTAGTGAACGGTTGGGTCGGCCACCCATTTGAGGTTGGGTCTGGCATCCGTCAGGGTTGTCCTCTGAGCCCCTTGCTGTACGTGTTTGCCATTGATCCTTTCCTTAGGATGATTGATGGTGGGCCTATGGCGGGGGTCGGGATGGATCGGGCGGTGCCGGAAGCCGCCCTCAGAGTGGCAGCGTACGCTGATGACGTCACCGTCTTTGTGTCCTCGAGGGGGGAGGCAGAGTACGTGATGGCAGAGGTGGATCGCTACTCGGAAGCATCCGGGTCCGGCATCAACTGGGATAAGTGCGAAAGTCTCTGGTTAGGAAGGGGAGATCCTACATTTGGTCTCCCGGACACCCTTCCAGTGCCCCAGGACTCGGCTAAAGTTCTCGGCATCAAATTTGGCCGGGGAGATTACCCCATGCAAAATTGGGTGGTCAGGCTCGATGGTGCCACTCAGAAGGTGGCCCAGTGGAAGGGTTGGTCTTTGACCCTTCGGGAAAGGGTTAACCTGATCAAAACATACCTGCTCCCTTTATTCATCTACCTGGGTAGCGTATGCATTTTGCCAGAACCTCTCTGGACCCGGGTCTACAACCTGTTCTTCCTAATGTTGTGGGGGAACAGGTTGAACCTAATTAGGAGAGATGTCACATATCGCACGAGGAGACTAGGGGGGTTATCTATGGTCAACCCCGTGGTGTTTCTTGTAGACACCTTTGTTAAGATCAATATAGGCAACCTCTGGCAAGAGAGGGCTCCTCCGTGGGTATTCTCCTGTTGGGGATGGCTTCGGCCTTTCTTCCAGGAATGGGAGACAGGAGGGCGAGTGAAGGATCTTCGCACGCCGCACGGGCATCTTCCGGCTTACGCTACCGTGGTTCTGAAGATGATACGTCGGTGGGGTCTGGGGATGTGGGAGATCAGAACTCTGTCGAGGAAACTCCTCGATAAGAGGGTTCTGTTGACCCATTTCCAGAAGCCCCTGGCGCTCAAGGACTGCCCAAGTCGGGACCTGGAGGGAGGGTTACGTTTATTGAATTCTGACAGGATCCCCTTGAAGTTTTGGGACTTGACTTGGCGCTGTTTCCACGGGAGACTGTATGTAAGGGGCAACTTGAAGAGCAGGCCACTGGTGGATAGGGGTTGCCCCCGCCAGGAGTGCAGCAACGTACTGGAAAGCATGGAGCATTTCCTGCTTCAGTGTCCCTTTAATACAGAGGTGTACAAACGGGTGGCAGCCTCCATTGGTTGGCCCAGTTTGGCACGCCTCTCGTATGCGGAATGGGTCTATGGGGTATTCGGGGACCTTGGTGGCAGGGACCGGTGCACTTTATTCTTAGTCAGCCTAGTGGTCAGGTTTCACATTTGGAACGCACGGTGTTTAGTTTCGACGGAAGAGAAAATCCTCCCCGTGGATGAGGTGAATAGAAACATCCTGGGTGACCTGGTGAAGGTGCGCTCTCTGGATTATGAGAGGTTGGGCACGACTAAGGCCTCTCTCCTATGGAGAGGGTTTGTATTTCGTTAGGGACAGTCTTCTTATTGTTAGGGTCTTTGTAGGGACAGAATAGGGAGAGGTAGGGGCAGTTTCTCTGGGGGTAAGTTTTAGGGAAGGAGTAGGGACATTGTAGGGACAGATTAACTATAGGGATAGTTTTTCTCTATTTGGTCGGTGCCCGGCTTATCATATCCAGTCCTGGTGGAGGGCTGAGTGTGACACTAGTAGAGTTTTTGTTTTCGGTCAAAGATAAAGTATGTACGGCTGCAGGTAACTGAACCTTAGGCTTTCGGGTATTAATGTGTAGTGTTGGTTTATAGTGGTGTAATATAAGATATGTTATATGTTTTGTTTTGTATATAGGGCTAGGGGTTGTAGATAGGTTGGGTGGGGTTTATTGGGGGGAGGGGGGGGGGATTTATGCCTCAGCCGTAGCTTGACACGTCCCGGACAATGAACACTGGGCACGGACTGTTGGTGCGGGCGTGGCCCTCAGGCTGCGGCGGGCAGGGTGTGTGTATGCGGTGCAGCTCGGCTCGTCCTGGACATAGACATTGAGCACGGACTTGGGATGCAGGCGTGGCTCCCAGGCTGCACCGTAGGGGGTTGGTTGGGGTGTGTGGTGGTTTGGTCTGGGTATAGGGTTAGTTTAGGATTATGTAAGGTTTTATTCTTTAGGTGGTGGGCATTTAAAAAAAAAAAAAATATATATATATATAAAAATAAAAAAATAAAATATATAAAAAAAAAAAAAAAAAAAAAAAAGGGATTGGGTCGTTCTTCTTCTTATTGTTATTATTACTTTCGTTGTTGTTTGCATTATTGTTATATCATTGCTTCGGTTATTAGTCATATTTTCTTTCTTCTTTTGGGATTTCTGGCTGGATCCTGTGAGTTAGGGATGTTTTCTTACATGTGTGTATATTGTTATATGTAGTATGTAGTGTATATGTATTGGTGAGGATGAGTGAGTGTAGTTTGGAGTGCAGGTTGGTGTAGTGTGCTGCGTGTATTGTTTGGACCAGATGGACCTTTTTCTTTTGTCCTGCAGTAAGGCAAAGTACAGTTAATATGTGATAATTTGTTTTGGTTTTATGTTTATGTCTTATGCCAAGTGAGCGATATTTATGTTCTGTTTATTGTTATGTTTTTCACTTTTATAATAAAAAGATCTACAGGATGTAACTCAGAAGCAGTACAGGATAAGTAATGTATGTACACAGTGACTCCACCAGCAGAATAGTGAGTGCAGCTCTGGGGTATAAAACAGGATGTAACTCAGGATCAGTACAGGATAAGTAATGTATATACACAGTGACTCCACCAGCAGCAGAATAGTGAGTGCAGCTCTGGAGTATAATGCAGGATGTAACTCAGGAGCAGTACAGGATAAATAATGTATGTACACAGTGACTCCACCAGCAGAATAGTGAGTGCAGCTCTGGAGTATAATACAGGATGTAACTCAGGATCAGTACAGGATAAGTAATGTATGTACACAGTGACTCCACCAGCAGAATAGTGAGTGCAGCTCTGGGGTATAAAACAGGATGTAACTCAGGATCAGTACAGGATAAGTAATGTATATACACAGTGACTCCACCAGCAGCAGAATAGTGAGTGCAGCTCTGGAGTATAATGCAGGATGTAACTCAGGAGCAGTACAGGATAAATAATGTATGTACACAGTGACTCCACCAGCAGAATAGTGAGTGCAGCTCTGGAGTATAATACAGGATGTAACTCAGGATCAGTACAGGATAAGTAATGTATGTACACAGTGACTCCACCAGCAGAATAGTGAGTGCATCTCAGGAGTAGGTTGGTTGTTGGAGAGCTCTGCTGGAACCAGGGTGTGGTCAGGAGTCCCAGGTGAAGATCTAGCTGGGATCCCAGGAAGAGTGCACTTTCTCGGGTGCGTGTTTGAAATGGATCTCGGTCGGAGGCAGGGAGGGCAGTGATGGCGGCGGCATCAGCGACAGCAACAGCAACATCTTCGCTACAGGTGCCAGAGAAGCCAGCAGCAAAGAGGAGACTAGGGGCTACAAGCAGCACGGTAAGGAGAGCGGGCTCTGGTCGTGGCTGCAGTGACACGGCCCGGGTTGACAGCGCGGCTCCGATGGACATTGCAGCAGGCGAGGCTGTCACCTGCAGTCAGGCCCGCAAGATTAAAAGTGAGCCACAGACAGAGACAAAACTGTCTAAATGGAGTGATAGACGGGAGGAGGAATCTGTGATAGACCTGGCCTCCCGCTTGGCAAAGCACATGTAGGACTATGAGACTGCAGGCAAGATGATTGTCCTGCAGAAGGGAAAACTGAGATCTGCTAGGCTCATGAAAGAGCAGAAGTCCAAGGAGGACAAAGCAATAGCCAGGAGGGCAATAAGAGACTGCAGAGACTGCATCAATATGTGGCGAGAAGTGAGAGAGAAAATCTTAGAGGAGAGCGGCCCCTTTAAGGAGAAACTTCTCAATGATGATTGATTTGCAAAAATGGCGGCAGGGCGCAGTGACCATGTGGAAACCGATACATCCAGCGATGGTGAGAGCTCGGACGAAGAGCAGTATGTGGATGTGCAGGAGAGTATGGGGGAGCAGCCTGTGTGCTCTGGTGAGCAATCACTGACCCAGAGCAGCACCACAAGTGCCAGAAGTCTCCAGCCTGAGGAGGTAGAACTGCCACCAACATCAGAGGAGTCTGAGGTGGAGGGGAGAAGGAAAACAGGAGCACTACAAGTGCAGAAGACCCCACAGCTGGAAGCCCCTCCAGATATGGGGGGCTTTTTATTCGGCAATGATTTGCCAGAGAAGGACTCTGTGGTCCGTAAAAAGCAGAAGAAGAAACCAGAGAAGGTGCAGGAAAAGCTGGTGTTTCTGTCGGTCCCTGAGAGCGCTGGTCCAGCTGAAAAGTCGGATCAGGGCTCTGACCCCAAGAACCCCCCTAACTCAGGCTCTAAGGTGGGCCGGGAGCGGGGCGTTGGGAAGAAAAGGGCCGAGCTGGTCAGACCCCCTGTCCCTGTATTAGTTGGTAATCGGGACAGAGAGGTCAGAAAGAATGGCGCAGGAAAGTCCAGTACAGCTGGAGGTGACTGAGGTGATGGCATGGAGAGTGGCAGCGGTGCCACTGGCATGGAGAGTGGCAGCGGTGCCACAAGCAACATTGCAAGCGCGACTTGTGATGCAGAGGGGGCTCCTGGCCAAGTAGGATCTCGGGCTTCCAGTGATGCGGAGGCCAAAAAGAAAAAAGGGAAAAACAAGAATAAGAATAAAAACAAAACCGATGAGGTGCTTCCATGTACCTCTGAAAAGGCCAAGACCCAAAGTCCAGATCCAGCTAAAGGAGTGAATGTGAGAGAGAATGCTGGTGATGGGAGAGAGAATGCTGGGGGTGCTGGTTGTGCCTCTGCTACATCTGGCAACGGTGATGTCACACAAGTGGATGCTGGTTTGGGTGTAGGTTTAAGGGAGGGTAATGTAGTAAGGGATAGTAATGTAATAAGGCAAGAGGGGTTACAAGTTCCAGTCGCCCTTCCAGCGGCGACAACACCTGGTAGGAGTTATGCCAGTGTCGCCGCTGGAGGGGAGGGGTTCTCCTTGTCTCCAGGCTCTAGGGAGGGAGTTTTGCAACAGCATCTCCTGGAGGCTTTACGGAAGGGGGGGGGGGGGGGGGAGTACAATCCCAGTTGGAGGAAGAGAGGTGGATCTATCTCTCTGGAAAGAGAGACATGGCTTGGGTGCCTTCCGAGAGCAAAGAGGGGAGACCGTATGGTCCCTACCGACACCCGAGCAGGACGCAGGTCGTAGGAATGTGGTCCATCTTCGTTGGAGAGGCAATGATGCATGCCCCCCGAGGGCAAGGGTAGTGGAGCTTCTGCTGAAGATGGGCTTCAGAGCAGTTGACATCTTTGCCCTGATCCATCCCTACGGCACGTCTGAGTTTGACATCAGTTTCGTTCGCCCAGAGGGCCTAGAAATCTTCTGGGGGAATTACGAGCTGGTGAAAAACGAGCCCGGCTGGCGAGACTTTGCCATCCAGGTGGTGTCTCGCCAGAACGGTATCAAGAAGGTGACCGTTTTGACTCGTAACGAGTCACTTTCTTGCTTTGACATCATGACGTGGCTCAGTAGGTACGGAGAGGTGACAGAGATGCCCCAAAAGAACAGGAATGAGCATGGCATATGGTCCGGGGCCTGGACATTTATGGTCAAGTTGAAGCGTTTAGGAAACTCAGTGGCACACATACCATCTGCAGCCTTCCTCGGCAGGGATCGTATCTTGGCCTTTTACCAGGGGCAGCCGAAGCTCTGCCACAGGTGCGGCGACCCCTTATACTTGAGCGCTGCTTGTAAGACCTTGAAGTGCGCTCTGTGTGGGGGTCTGGGTCATCTAGCCGCCTCCTGTGCGGAGATTAGGTGTAACCTGTGTGGTGACCTCGGTCACCTATTTAGTCGCTGTCCGCGCTCCTTTGCCAATGCGGTCTCAGCACCTACGGATGGGGGTCATGATGTGGCCTCCGGGGGTGAGGGGACCAGCAGAGGTGGAGGAGCTCAGGAGCCAGGGAAGAACCGGCAAAAGATGCCTGCAGAGCAGAGGCGTCAGGAGAAACGCAGACGGAGCAGGGAGCTAACAGGAGCGCCCACAGAAGGTGGGTCGGGGGTGGCCACTGTTCCAGAAGCAAATCTCGCGGCTGAGGCTTTGAGGGACAGCGAGTTAGATGAGGAGGACAGGAGGATCCAGAGGGAGGAAACCAACTCTGCATATTCCTCCCACTGTGAAAGTGTGGATGGGGAAGGCAAGAGGTGGCTAGAGAAACGGCGTAAGCTAGGTGCCACGAGGAGGAAACGAAGGGAGGATTCAAGATCTTCTCCCACCCCGGACCAAGTACTGGAAGGAAAAGCCTGCTCACCTCCAGTTGGACTCTCCAATAGGTTCCGAGCCCTCCGAGACATCTCTTCCTCGTCTTCTGAGGGGGAGGTGGAGGGCAAGGTTCCTAGGGCAAAGAAAGGGTCAACAGGGGGCACTGAGTCTCCACCTCGTGAAGGCATAGTTCCTTCCGGGGTGGAGGCTACCCTAGAACCTGGAAACAAGGACGACGGGGTCAGGGGATCCCCTGCTATGGGCACATCTGTGTCCAAAAAAAGAGGCAAGGGGCTTTCCTCTGACCCCGAGGAAGCGGGTGTGAGGAAGAAAGCCGTCTAATTTAATCACTCATGATGGCGGCACCCACTCCGCTGACTTTGGCATCAATTAACGTTGCCAGCATTAAGTCAGATACGGCTAGATTTGCGGCCTTTGATTTTCTCGGCCGCGTTGAAGCCGACATTTTATTTTTGCAGGAGACCAGGCTGTCTGATTTGGCAGCCATACATAAGGCAAAAAGGGAGTGGAGGTCAGGCCCTTCCTACTGGTCTCTTGCGGCCGAGCCGTATAGCGGAGTGGCGGTACTTTTTACGGCAGCGGTTGAATGCCGACGAGTTATTGAATTAGAAATGGGAAGGTGCCTGATCTTAGATGTCCTCATGAAGGGACAAGAATTAAGACTTGTCAACATCTACGGTCCCCAGTCAAAAAAGGACAGGAAGAGTCTCTTTATGAGGATCAAGCCCTACCTTTTTACCAGCCGCCAAGTTGTCTTTGGAGGTGACTTTAATGCAGTCACAAGAGCCCGCGATAGGGGGGGGCTCTGGAGACAGGCGGTTGACTTTTGACAGCGTCGCACTTAATAGTGTAGCTAGCGAGGCTCGCCTGGTGGATGTCCACATCCGGCACACCCCAGGCCACGAGGGCTTCACCTATTATAGAGGTCAGAGCAGGTCTAGAATAGACAGGTTTTATTTGAAGGAGGAAGCCATCTCTTCACCAGTGTCCGTTGTTGAGGTGGAATTCTCCGACCACTGTCTAATATTGTTTTCTTTGAATGTTGCAGAGACCCCCCGGATGGGCAGAGGTTTTTGGAGACTGAATTCATCACTCCTGGAGGAAGCAGAGATAAGACAGTCCTTTGAGGATTTTCTGCAGAGCCAGGTACCATTACTGGATCTCTGTAGCAATAAGTCAGAGTGGTGGGAGATGTTCAAGAGGAGGGCGGCGAGGTTCTTCCGAGAGCTCTCCAACCTCAGATGCCTGGACAGGTACCGCCTGTACAACGGCCTGAGGAGGAAACTCGAACATCTCGTTTCGACTGGAGGTAGCCGCGAGGAGATCTCCAGAGTGAAATCTTTGCTCAAGAAGTGCCAGTACGATAGACACGCATCCTTGGTTTTTGAGAGGGATTTCGGGAAGTACCGCTCGCCCGACCCTTGCAGAAACTGTAGGATGTCAGTGAATAGTAAAGTGGACACTGGACTGATCGATAGTACAGGATCCCTGAATCGATCCAGATCAGGGATTCTGGAGGTCGTCAGATCCTACTACTCGCAACTCTTGGGAAAGAGGGATCTAGATTCGGAAGTGATGTCGGCTTTCCTGGCTGAAACTGTCCCTGAGCCGGGGGTAGACACCTCTCTTGATGTTTTGACAGGAGAGATCAGAATAGAGGAAGTTAAACTGGCGATTGATGGGCTTGGGCTCAAAAAATCGCCAGGACCGGATGGACTAACATCCGAGTATTATAAGACCTTCAAGGACCTCTTGAGTCCCCTCTTGACGGAGGTATTAAATGAGTGTCTTTCCTCGGGCACTCTGCCAAAGTCAATGAGGAGGTCAGCTTTGATCCTTCTGTCAAAGGGTAAAGACTCGAGCCGTATTGAGAACTGGCGTCCCATAGCGCTTCTCAATACGGACAGGAAGGTTCTGGCAAAAGTGCTGTTTAATCGGTTGGTCAAGTTTGCACCCCGGCTCCTCTCGGGGGCCCAGCATTGCTCTGTTCCAGGCCGTAGCACCTTTAGCGCTGTTCTTGGTGTCCGGGAGGCAGTGGAGCAGGGTAGGGCTGGTCACTGGAAGGGGTACTTGCTGTCCTTGGATCAGGCCAAAGCGTTTGATGGGGTTAATCACGAGTACCTCTGGTCAGTCCTTCTGAGATACGGCCTGCCAGTGGGGTTTGTTGATTGGCTGCGAACATTGTATGCAGGGGCTGAGACTTTCCCGCTGGTGAACGGTTGGCTTGGCCGCCCTTTTGAGGTGGGGTCCGGTGTCCATCAGGGCTGTCCCCTAAGTCCCCTGTTGTATGTGTTTGCGATAGATCCCTTCCTTAGGAGGGTTGATCGTGGACCTATAGGAGGGGTCGGGATGGACCGGGCGATGCCGGAGGCTACCCTGAGGGCAGTGGCATACGCCGATGATGTCACGCTCTTCGTATCCTCAAGGGAGGAGGCGGAGTTTGTGGTGTCGGAGGTGGATGGCTACTCAGAGGCATCTGGGTCCAGGGTCAACTGGGATAAGTGCGAAAGTCTCTGGTTAGGAAGGGGGGATCCTGTGTTTGATCTCCCGGACACTCTTCCGGTGCCCCAGACTTCAGCAAAAGTTCTTGGCATCAAATTTGGCCAGGGGGATTACCTCATGCAAAATTGGGTAGACAGGCTGGATGGTGCCACTCAGAAGGTAAACCAGTGGAAGGGTTGGTCTTTGACCCTTCGGGAAAGAGTTAGCCTGATCAAAACATACCTGCTCCCTTTATTCATCTACCTGGGCAGCGTATGCATTTTGCCAGAGCCTGTCTGGACCCGGGTCTACAACCTGTTCTTCCCAATGTTGTGGGGGAACAGGTTGAACCTGATCATGAGAGATGTCACATACCGCACGAGGAGACTAGGGGGGTTGTCTATGGTCAACCCCGTGGTGTTTCTTGTAGACACCTTTTTTAAGATCAACATAGGCAACCTCTGGCAAGAGAGGGCTCCTCCGTGGGTCTACTCCTGCCGGGGATGGTTTCGGCCCTTCTTCCAGGAATGGGAGACAGGAGGGCGAGTGAAGGACCTTCGCACGCAGCACGGATATCTCCCGGCTTACGCTACCTTGGTTCTGAAGGTGATAGGCCGGTTGGGTCTGGGGATGTGGGAGATCAGGACTCTGACGAGGAGGCTCCTCAACGAAAGAGTCCTGTTGACCCATTTCCAGAAGCCCCTGGCGCTCAAGGACTGCCCAAGTCGGGACATGGAGGGAGGGTTACGTTTACTGAATTAAACCCGGGTCCCCGTGAAGTTTTGGGACTTGGCTTGACGCTGCTTTCACGGGAAACTGTATGTAAGGGGTAACTTGAAGAGCAGGCCTCTGATTGACAGGGGTTGCCCCCGTCAGCAGTGCAGCGACGTGCTGGAAAGCATGGAGCATTTCCTGCTTCAGTGCCCCTTTAATACAGAGGTTTACCAACGGGTAGGGTCTCCATAGGCTGGCCTCAGCTGGCACACCTCTCCTATGCGGAGTGGGCTTATGGAGCCTTCAGAGGTCTTGGTGGCAGGGACCGCTGCACTTTATTCCTAGTTAGCCTAGTGGTCAGGTTCCACATCTGGAGTGCACGGTGTTTAATCTCGACGGAACTGAAAGTCCTCCCCGTGGATACGGTATGCAGGAACATCCTGGGTGACCTGGTGAAGGTGCGTTCTGTGGAGTATGAGAGGCTGGGCACATCTAAGGCTTCTCTCCTATGGAGAGGGCTTGTATTTCGTTAGGGACAGTCTTTTCTTAATTTTCTAGGGGCAGAGTAGGGAGAGAGGAGGGACAGGATAGGGAGAGAGGAGGGATAGGGCAGGGACAGTTTTCCATGAAGGGTCAGACTGAGGGGCAGACTAAGGACAGTCTAGGGCAAATTAGGGAGACCTTTTTTTTTTTAAATTCAAGGGATAGTACATTGTGATGTCTGTGCCCGGCTTATCACCTCCAATCCCGGTGGGGGGCTGTGAGTGCACCATAAAGCTTTTTGTTTTGATTTGGGCAAAATGGAATGAAGTAGGGCTGCAGGAGAGCCGACCTTAGGCTTTCGGGTTATGTATATAGTATATATTATGTATGTTGATATTGGAGTGTATTATGGTTTTGTATATATTGTATATATTCACATTTTGGGTGGTAGGTAGGTTGGGTGGGGAGTTGGGGGGAGTGGGATTCACGCCTTGAGCCGTAGCCTGGCACGTCTCGAACATTGAACTCTGGGCACGGACTGGTGGAGCGGGCATGGCCCCCAGGCTGCGGCGGGCACTGTGTGGTATTTATTAATAAAAAAACTCTGGTGTGGCTTGGCACGTCCTGAACTGAACCCTGGGCACGGACTGATGGAGCAGGCTTGGCCCCCAAGCTGCACTGGGGACCCAAAAAAAAAAAAGCATATTTTTAGTTAGTTTTATGCCACTTTAGCTCGGTCTTTCTGTTTGGATTTGGTTATTTATGTTGCTATTTCAGTTATTTATGCTGTTTATGTTATTGCTTAAGTTTTGTTCTGTGTGGCTGCAGTGCGGTACGGCTGGACCTGGAGTTATAGTTTACATGGTTTTATGTAGTTAAAGTTTCCTTAGTTTTATATTCAGGTATATACTTGTATATTGTGTTATATTTTGAGTGTGTATGTGTGTGGGTGTGTACGGCGGGGGGAAGCCCGGATATGGACATTTACTTTGTTTATGGATCACGGACTGTGGGGGAAGGGCCTTATATTGCTTTATATGGTTATTCTTATTGTTACAGTTTGTCTTTGTTGTGTTTTTTACTTTTATAATAAAAGATCTACAGGATATAACTCAGGATCAGTACAGGATAAGTAATGTATGTACACAGTGACTCCACCAGCAGAATAGTGAGTGCAGCTCTGGGGTATAATACAGGATGTAACTCAGGATCAGTACAGGATAAGTAATGTATGTACACAGTGACTCCACCAGCAGAATAGTGAGTGCAGCTCTGGAGGATAATACAGGATGTAACTCAGGAGCAGTACAGGATAAGTAATGTATGTACACAGTGACTCCACCAGCAGAATAGTGAGTGCAGCTCTGGAGGATAATACAGGATGTAACTCAGGAGCAGTACAGGATAAGTAATATATGTACACAGTGACTCCACCAGCAGAATAGTGAGTGCAGCTCTGGAGTATAATACAGGATGTAACTCAGAGTCAGTACAGGATAAGTAATGTATGTACACAGTGACTCCACCAGCAGAATAGTGAGTGCAGCTCTGGAGTATAATACAGGATGTAACTCAGGATCAGTACAGGATAAGTTATGTATGTACACAGTGACTCCAGCAGAAAAATAGTGAGTGCACCTCTGGAGTATAATACAGGATGTAACTCAGGAGCAGTACAGGATAAGTAATGTATGTACACAGTAACTCCACCAACAGAATAGTGAGTGCAGCTCTGGAGTATAATACAGGATGTAACTCAGGGTCAGTACAGGATAAGTAATATATGTACACAGTGACTCCATCAGCAGAATAGTGAGTGCAGCTCTGGAGTATAATACAGGATGTAACTCAGGAGCAGTACAGGATAAGTAATGTATGTACACAGTGACTCTACCAGCAGCAGAATAGTGAGTGCAGCTCTGGAGTATGATACAGGATCAGTACAGGATAAGTAATGTATGTACACAGTGACTCCAGCAGCAGAATAGTGAGTGCAGCTCTGGAGTATATTACAGGGTGTAACTCAGGATCAGTACAGGATAAGTAATGTATATACACAGTGACTCTACCAGCAGCAGAATAGTGAGTGCAGCTCTGGAGTATAATGCAGGATGTAACTCAGGATCAGTACAGGATAAGTAATGTATATACACAGTGACTCTACCAGCAGCAGAATAGTGAGTGCAGCTCTGGAGTATAATGCAGGATGTAACTCAGGATCAGTACAGGATAAGTAATGTATATACACAGTGACTCTACCAGCAGCAGAATAGTGAGTGCAGCTCTGGAGTATAATGCAGGATGTAACTCAGGATCAGTACAGGATAAGTAATGCATGTATACAGTGACTCCACCAGCAGAATAGTGAGTGCAGCTCTGGAGTATAATACAGGATGTAACTCAGGATCAGTACAGGATAAGTAATGTATGTACACAGTCACTCCACCAGCAGAATAGTGAGTGCAGCTCTGGAGTATAATGCAGGATGTAACTCAGGAACAGTACAGGATAAGTAATGTATGTACACAGTGACTCCACCAGCAGAATAGTGAGTGCAGCTCTGGAGTATAATAGAGGATGTAACTCAGGAGCAGTACAGGATAAGTAATGTATATACACAGTGACTCCACCAGCAGCAGAATAGGAAGTGCAGCTCTGGAGTATAATGCAGGATGTAACTCAGGAGCAGTACAGGATAAGTAATGTATATACACAGTGACTCCACCAGCAGCAGAATAGTAAGTGCAGCTCTGGAGTATAATGCAGGATGTAACTCAGGAGCAGTACAGGATAAGTAATGTATGTACACAGTGACTCCACCAGCAGAACAGTGAGTGCAGCTCTGGAGTATAATGCAGGATGTAACTCAGGAGCAGTACAGGGTAAGTAATGTATGTACACAGTGACTCCACCAGCAGAATAGTGAGTGCAGCTCTGCAGTATAATACAGGATGTAACTCAGGATCAGTACAGGATAAGTAATGTATATACACAGTGACTCTACCAGCAGCAGAATAGTGAGTGCAGCTCTGGAGTATAATGCAGGATGTAACTCAGGATCAGTACAGGATAAGTAATGTATATACACAGTGACTCTACCAGCAGCAGAATAGTGAGTGCAGCTCTGGAGTATAATGCAGGATGTAACTCAGGATCAGTACAGGATAAGTAATGCATGTATACAGTGACTCCACCAGCAGAATAGTGAGTGCAGCTCTGGAGTATAATACAGGATGTAACTCAGGATCAGTACAGGATAAGTAATGTATGTACACAGTGACTCCACCAGCAGAATAGTGAGTGCAGCTCTGGAGTATAATGCAGGATGTAACTCAGGAACAGTACAGGATAAGTAATGTATGTACACAGTGACTCCACCAGCAGAATAGTGAGTGCAGCTCTGGAGTATAATAGAGGATGTAACTCAGGAGCAGTACAGGATAAGTAATGTATGTACACAGTGACTCCACCAGCAGAATAGTGAGTGCAGCTCTGGAGGATAATACAGGATGTAACTCAGGAGCAGTACAGGATAAGTAATATATGTACACAGTGACTCCACCAGCAGAATAGTGAGTGCAGCTCTGGAGTATAATACAGGATGTAACTCAGAGTCAGTACAGGATAAGTAATGTATGTACACAGTGACTCCACCAGCAGAATAGTGAGTGCAGCTCTGGAGTATAATACAGGATGTAACTCAGGATCAGTACAGGATAAGTTATGTATGTACACAGTGACTCCAGCAGAAAAATAGTGAGTGCACCTCTGGAGTATAATACAGGATGTAACTCAGGAGCAGTACAGGATAAGTAATGTATGTACACAGTAACTCCACCAACAGAATAGTGAGTGCAGCTCTGGAGTATAATACAGGATGTAACTCAGGGTCAGTACAGGATAAGTAATATATGTACACAGTGACTCCATCAGCAGAATAGTGAGTGCAGCTCTGGAGTATAATACAGGATGTAACTCAGGAGCAGTACAGGATAAGTAATGTATGTACACAGTGACTCTACCAGCAGCAGAATAGTGAGTGCAGCTCTGGAGTATGATACAGGATCAGTACAGGATAAGTAATGTATGTACACAGTGACTCCAGCAGCAGAATAGTGAGTGCAGCTCTGGAGTATATTACAGGGTGTAACTCAGGATCAGTACAGGATAAGTAATGTATATACACAGTGACTCTACCAGCAGCAGAATAGTGAGTGCAGCTCTGGAGTATAATGCAGGATGTAACTCAGGATCAGTACAGGATAAGTAATGTATATACACAGTGACTCTACCAGCAGCAGAATAGTGAGTGCAGCTCTGGAGTATAATGCAGGATGTAACTCAGGATCAGTACAGGATAAGTAATGTATATACACAGTGACTCTACCAGCAGCAGAATAGTGAGTGCAGCTCTGGAGTATAATGCAGGATGTAACTCAGGATCAGTACAGGATAAGTAATGCATGTATACAGTGACTCCACCAGCAGAATAGTGAGTGCAGCTCTGGAGTATAATACAGGATGTAACTCAGGATCAGTACAGGATAAGTAATGTATGTACACAGTGACTCCACCAGCAGAATAGTGAGTGCAGCTCTGGAGTATAATGCAGGATGTAACTCAGGAACAGTACAGGATAAGTAATGTATGTACACAGTGACTCCACCAGCAGAATAGTGAGTGCAGCTCTGGAGTATAATAGAGGATGTAACTCAGGAGCAGTACAGGATAAGTAATGTATATACACAGTGACTCCACCAGCAGCAGAATAGGAAGTGCAGCTCTGGAGTATAATGCAGGATGTAACTCAGGAGCAGTACAGGATAAGTAATGTATATACACAGTGACTCCACCAGCAGCAGAATAGTAAGTGCAGCTCTGGAGTATAATGCAGGATGTAACTCAGGAGCAGTACAGGATAAGTAATGTATGTACACAGTGACTCCACCAGCAGAACAGTGAGTGCAGCTCTGGAGTATAATGCAGGATGTAACTCAGGAGCAGTACAGGGTAAGTAATGTATGTACACAGTGACTCCACCAGCAGAATAGTGAGTGCAGCTCTGCAGTATAATACAGGATGTAACTCAGGATCAGTACAGGATAAGTAATGTATATACACAGTGACTCTACCAGCAGCAGAATAGTGAGTGCAGCTCTGGAGTATAATGCAGGATGTAACTCAGGATCAGTACAGGATAAGTAATGTATATACACAGTGACTCTACCAGCAGCAGAATAGTGAGTGCAGCTCTGGAGTATAATGCAGGATGTAACTCAGGATCAGTACAGGATAAGTAATGCATGTATACAGTGACTCCACCAGCAGAATAGTGAGTGCAGCTCTGGAGTATAATACAGGATGTAACTCAGGATCAGTACAGGATAAGTAATGTATGTACACAGTGACTCCACCAGCAGAATAGTGAGTGCAGCTCTGGAGTATAATGCAGGATGTAACTCAGGAACAGTACAGGATAAGTAATGTATGTACACAGTGACTCCACCAGCAGAATAGTGAGTGCAGCTCTGGAGTATAATAGAGGATGTAACTCAGGAGCAGTACAGGATAAGTAATGTATATACACAGTGACTCCACCAGCAGCAGAATAGGAAGTGCAGCTCTGGAGTATAATGCAGGATGTAACTCAGGAGCAGTACAGGATAAGTAATGTATATACACAGTGACTCCACCAGCAGCAGAATAGTAAGTGCAGCTCTGGAGTATAATGCAGGATGTAACTCAGGAGCAGTACAGGATAAGTAATGTATGTACACAGTGACTCCACCAGCAGAACAGTGAGTGCAGCTCTGGAGTATAATGCAGGATGTAACTGAGGAGCAGTACAGGGTAAGTAATGTATGTACACAGTGACTCCACCAGCAGAATAGTGAGTGCAGCTCTGCAGTATAATACAGGATGTAACTCAGGATCAGTACAGGATAAGTAATGTATATACACAGTGACTCCACCAGCAGCAGAATAGTGAGTGCAGCTCTGGAGTATAATGCAGGATGTAACTCAGGAGCAGTACAGGATAAGTAATGTATGTACACAGTGACTCCACCAGCAGAATAGTGAGTGCAGCTCTGCAGTATAATACAGGATGTAACTCAGGATCAATACAGGATAAGTAATGTATATACACAGTGACTCCACCAGCAGCAGAATAGTGAGTGCAGCTCTGGAGTATAATGCAGGATGTAACTCAGGAGCAGTACAGGATAAGTAATGTATGTACACAGTGACTCCACCAGCAGAATAGTGAGTGCAGCTCTGGAGTATAATACTGGATGTAACTCAGGATCAGTACAGGATAAGTAATGTATGTGTACAGTGACTCCACCAGCAGAATAGTGAGTGCAGCTCTGGAGTATAATACAGGATGTAACTCAGGAGCAGTACAGGATAAGTAATGTACACAGTGACTCCACCAGCAGAATAGTGAGTGCAGCTCTGGAGTATTATACCAGGTGTAAGTGCTTTAGTGCTCTGATGACACATGAACAGTTACTTGTTAATATTATTATATGACTGCCATTTCAAGGATGTTGTGGGCACTGCACATACGTTGACTAGTACACAAGGTACTTGACAGCCCACATGCTTCCTGGGAGTTCTGTGTACAAATACCCCCTCTTAGGGCGCCTGCACACGAGCAGAAATTCCGCGGCGGGATTTCCCTCAGGATTTCCGCTGCTGGAAGCCTCCATAGGATTGTGTTAACAAACATAATCCTATGCAGACGGCCACGGTTTGGCCGCGCGAAATGGCGAAACGGCGGCATGTGCTATCTCTGTGCGGAGTTCGAAGAACTCCGCACAGAAATGTCACTCACCCGCCGCCGGCTCTGGTCTGCGCATGTGCCGACTGCCCGGCAAGCCAGCACATCAACAGCCACGGGCACGGGTGAGTATGGGCTGGTCCCTGCAGGCGCTCGGGTCGGGTCCCGCGGCGAGAATCCTCGTCGCCGGATCTGACCCGCCCGTCTGCAGGCGGCCTTAGGGTTTCTATTTTATTCAGGAAATGTCACAATCCGGACAAAAACTGCTCATACAGTCAGGCATCTCATGTAATTAGGACTTTCCTTCCAGCCTCCTCTAGACCAGAGGTTTTCGTGGAGCCTGGACCGCGCACTTTTGGAAATAGATTTGTAGTAACGTCTCTCCAGTTTTTACCAGTTATGATTTTGTGAAGGAAAATTTAGCCCAAGGAGGTGAAAAAAAGAGAAAAGTGTACAATTAGATGGAAGGTCATCAGACCGCCAGGAACAGCTTAGCACTTTATTTTGGAGACTTCGGTAACCTTTGCTCTATTTTGACTCGCAGAGGAGACGATACACTGGATTCAGGGAAGGCTCAACGTGCTGAAAGATTCTTGAAGTGGATTCAGCTGGAGAATTATACGTTATCAGTGTGTAACCTTGTGAAGTCCTCTACGAGACCATAAAATGATTACAGCGACTCGAGACGTCAAGTCTAGACCGAGAGAGAAGGATAAATCACACGGAAAGAAATGTCATCACGTATAAGATTCAGGATCTGATTCTATCTATCTATCTATCTATCTATCTATCTATCTATCTATCTCCTATCTATCTATCTCATATCTATCTATCTATCTATCTATCTATCTATCTGTCTCATATCTATCTATCTCCTATCTATCTATCTATCTCCTATCTATCTCCTATCTATCTCCTATCTATCTCCTATCTATCTCCTATCTATCTCCTATCTATCTCCTATCTATCTCCTGTCTATCTCCTATCTATCTATCTATCTATCTATCTATCTATCTATCTATCTATCTATCTATCTATCTATCTATCTATCTATCTATCTATCTATCTATCTATCTATCTATCTATCTATCTATCTATCTATCTCATATCTATCTATCTATCTGTCTCATATCTATCTATCTCCTATCTATCTCCTATCTATCTATCTCCTATCTATCTATCTATCTATCTATCTATCTCATATCTATCTATCTCATATCTATCTATCTATCTAATATCTATCTATCTATCTATCTACCTATTTATCTATCTATCTCATATCTATCTATCTATCTATCTAATATCTATCTATCTATCTATCTATCTCCTATCTATCTATCTATCTCATATCTATCTATCTATCTATCTCATATCTATCTATCTCATATCTATCTATCTATCTATCTATCTATCTATCTATCTATCTATCTATCTCATATCTATCTATCTCATATCTATCTATCTCATATCTATCTATCTCATATCTATCTATCTATCTATCTAGATATGAGATAGATATGAGATAGATAGATATGAGATAGATAGATATGAGACAGATAGATAGATAGATAGATAGGAGATAGATAGATAGATATGAGATAGATAGATATGAGATAGATAGATAGATAGATATGAGATAGATATCTATCTATCTATCTCATATCTATCTATCTCATATCTATCTATCTATCTCCTATCTATCTATCTATCTATCTGTCTCATATCTATCTATCTCATATCTATCTATCTCATATCTATCTATCTATCTAATATCTATCTATCTACCTATTTATCTATCTGTCTCATATCTATCTGTCTCATATCTATCTATCTCATATCTATCTATCTATCTATCTATCTCCTATCTATCTATCTATCTATCTATCTATCTATCTATCTATCTATCTATCTATCTATCTATCTCCTATCTATCTCCTATCTATCTATCTATCTATTTATCTCCTATCTATCTATCTATCTCCTATCTATCTCCTATCTATCTCCTATCTATCTCCTATCTATCTCCTATCTATCTCCTATCTATCTCCTATCTATCTCCTATCTATCTCCTATCTATCTCCTATCTATCTCCTATCTATCTCCTATCTATCTCCTATCTATCTCCTATCTATCTCCTATCTATCTCCTATCTATCTCCTATCTATCTCCTATCTATCTCCTATCTATCTCCTATCTATCTCCTATCTATCTCCTATCTATCTCCTATCTATCTCCTATCTATCTATCTCCTATCTATCTATCTCCTATCTATCTATCTCCTATCTATCTATCTCCTATCTATCTATCTCCTATCTATCTATCTCCTATCTATCTATCTCCTATCTATCTATCTCCTATCTATCTATCTCCTATCTATCTATCTCCTATCTATCTATCTCCTATCTATCTATCTCCTATCTATCTATCTCCTATCTATCTATCTCCTATCTATCTATCTCCTATCTATCTATCTCCTATCTATCTATCTCCTATCTATCTATCTCCTATCTATCTATCTCCTATCTATCTATCTCCTATCTATCTATCTCCTATCTATCTATCTCCTATCTATCTATCTCCTATCTATCTATCTCCTATCTATCTATCTCCTATCTATCTATCTCCTATCTATCTATCTCCTATCTATCTATCTCCTATCTATCTATCTCCTATCTATCTATCTCCTATCTATCTATCTCCTATCTATCTATCTCCTATCTATCTATCTCCTATCTATCTATCTCCTATCTATCTATCTCCTATCTATCTATCTCCTATCTATCTATCTCCTATCTATCTATCTCCTATCTATCTATCTCCTATCTATCTATCTCCTATCTATCTATCTCCTATCTATCTATCTCCTATCTATCTATCTCCTATCTATCTATCTCCTATCTATCTATCTCCTATCTATCTATCTCCTATCTATCTATCTCCTATCTATCTATCTCCTATCTATCTATCTCCTATCTATCTATCTCCTATCTATCTATCTCCTATCTATCTATCTCCTATCTATCTATCTCCTATCTATCTATCTCCTATCTATCTATCTCCTATCTATCTATCTCCTATCTATCTATCTCCTATCTATCTATCTCCTATCTATCTATCTCCTATCTATCTATCTCCTATCTATCTATCTCCTATCTATCTATCTATCTCCCTTACATGTACTATCTATCTATCTAATCTATCTAATCTATCTAATCTATCTAATCTATCTAATCTATCTAATCAGTGCCCCTACCCACTTGCGTTTTTTTAACACTTTTTTTTTTTTACACCATTATCAATGGGACTTTTTCACATCACCAGTTTGTTCTTTGTGATTTTTTTGTGCGATGCGTTTCTAACATTAGAAAGTCGTCCGGACATTGGCTGTAAACAAGCACAAGTGTGTAGGAGGTCTAAAGGCTAAAGACACAATGATTGGTCCTGGGAAGGCTGTAATTGTGTTGCCAAGTTGTAAAGACGTCCCTAACACTCTGCTGCTACCGTTTCCTGCTACGGGCTTCCCGTCTCTTCCCCTACCCGCCTCACAGCGACCCCAAGGATCCATCTAGTAGTGCCATTCAGTGCGCTTGTATTGGCTCTACCACATACATAGAATATACACACATAATACATACATGTGCCTTCCCATTTGTAAACTGTGCTACAATGTATCGTTAGCTTCAGCTCACCGTCATATTTAGTGTGTGTCATCCACACGGGCTACAAAGCATCGCTACAAAACCTCGCTCAAGTGAAAGAACCCATTGGAAACCATGGGCTTCACATGAGATTGTGTGGCCCCTGCGGATACAGCCTATGGCCGCCTGCACATGGGTGGAAATCCCGCGGCTGGATTTCCGCCACTCAAAGCCTGCATAGGAGTGCATTACAATACGCACTCCTATGCAGACGGCCGCGGTTTGGCCGCGTGAAATGTCACGCGGCAAACAAACCGCGGCATATCCTATTTTTGTGCGGGGCTCGCAGAGCCGGATCCGCCGGGCGCGGGTGAGTACACGCTCGTCTCTGCAGGCGCTCAGGTCGGGTCCCGCAGCGAGATTTCCCGCTGCGGGATCCGACACGCGCGTCTGCAGGCGGCCTATATCTATATATATAAAGATGAAAGCCCTCACTGACTCACTCACTGATTCACTGACTGACTCGTCAAAAGTTCTCCAACTTCCCGATGTCGTAGAAACATGAATTTTGGTAGAAGCATAGATTATCTCTAAAACAGGAAAAGTAATTGCATCGCAACTCGATTATTAAATTCTATGCGCAAAAGAATTAGCGTCAAAATTTTACGTACATAATCTAAATCTCTCACTTCCCAATGTCATAGAAACTTAAAATTTGGCACGAGCATTGATTGTCATAAATAGGAAAAGTTAATGGGTCCCAACTTTATTATTCAATTCTATGCGCAAAAGAATTAGCGTCCAAATTTTACGTACGGAATGTAATTTTCTCACTTCCCGGTGTCATAGAAACGTGAAATTTGGCACGAGCATTGATTATGTCACAAATAGGAAAAGCTAATGGGTCCCAACTCCATTATTCAATTCTAAGTGCAAAATAATTAGCGTCCAAATTTTACGTATGTAATCTAATTCTCTCACTTCCTGATGTCATTTTATATAAAGGAAACGTCTCATGGTTACCTCCCGTGGTGTTTCCTGGGTAACGCAGAGAACTATGCAAAATGGTGAACATATGTTTTTCCGGTATCTCTAAAGTAACCACGACTTCATAAGATTTTCCGTGTGAACACCAGATAAACACCAGTACCAAATTAACTCGGGCGAAGCCGGGTATATCAGCTAGTATATAATATAAGCAGAGACAAACCATTTGTGGTTTATTCCAGAATCCACAGATCCCAATATTTCGGACGAGTCCTCTACCATTGCTGTGGGCCGCCCTATGGCTACTTCTCTGTTAGGGTATTTTATTGAATCTTTTTTCCCACTCCCCACTATTCTGTGATGGAGTCAGATGCTCTTTAAAGCCTTGAAAACATCCCTTTCCCATTGTGGTTCTATGAGGCCCTGATCTCGCGCCAGCTGCCAATAATATACAGTGTAGCATTTTCCAAAAAGCCTTCTCAATGCCTTATTATTTGATTTCCAACATAAGTGGAACGGTCGTACAGCTATGTGAAGAGTATGGAGGGGTGGGGGGCAAATAATGAGGCAAGCGGGAAGTGAAGATTTTCCATTTAGGAAGATCTATGTGTTTTAGGTGTTTCATATCATTTCCAAGGAAAAAAATGTTCATCTTTCCAACCAACCCCACTTCAGTTTGCAGGAATTCTCAGGACGGACCTTATAGGAACTCTATTAGAAAAAGTATTCGTCCCGAGTTCTATATTCCAGTCTTTCAGATGATTTCCAGCATTCCATATTGGAGGATATCTGTACACACAGTAGATGTCGGCCGTACAGCGCCATTTTTAATTAATAGGTTCTTAATATATGTTATGACTAGCAGGTGGTCTCCTGCTACATAGATTTCTTCTGCCACATTGGTATCTCCTGCTACATCTTTCCATCATGCTGCATCGTCTCCTGCTGCATCGTCAGCTCCTTCTGCATCGTCAGCTCCTTCTGCATCGTCAGCTCCTTCTGCATCGTCATCTCCTTCTGCATCGTCATCTCCTTCTGCATCGTCATCTCCTGCTGCATCGTCATCTCTTACTACATCGGTATCTCCTGCTACATCTTTCCATCATGCTGCATCGTCCCCTGCTGCATCGTCATCTCCTTCTGCATCGTCCTCTCCTTCTGCATCGTCCTCTCCTTCTGCATCGTCCTCTCCTTCTGCATCGTCCTCTCCTTCTGCATCGTCCTCTCCTTCTGCATCGTCCTCTCCTGCTGCATCGTCCTCTCCTGCTGCATCGTCCTCTCCTGCTGCATCGTCATCTCCTGCTGCATCGTCCTCTCCTGCTGCATCGTCCTCTCCTGCTGCATCGTCATCTCTTACTACATCATTATCTCCTGCTACATCTTTCCATCATGCTGCATCGTCTCCTGCTGCATCGTTATGTCCTTCTGCATCGTCAGCTCCTTCTGCATCGTCATCTCCTTCTGCATCGTCATCTCCTTCTGCATCATCATCTCCTGCTGCATCGTCATCTCTTACTACATCGGTATCTCCTGCTACATCTTTCCATCATGCTGCATCGTCCCCTGCTGCATCGTCATCTCCTTCTGCATCGTCCTCTCCTTCTGCATCGTCCTCTCCTTCTGCATCGTCCTCTCCTTCTGCATCGTCCTCTCCTTCTGCATCGTCCTCTCCTTCTGCATCGTCCTCTCCTTCTGCATCGTCCTCTCCTGCTGCATCGTCCTCTCCTGCTGCATCGTCATCTCCTGCTGCATCGTCCTCTCCTGCTGCATCGTCCTCTCCTGCTGCATCGTCATCTCCTGCTGCATCGTCATCTCTTACTACATCATTATCTCCTGCTACATCTTTCCATCATGCTGCATCATTATCTCTTGCTACATCTGTGCTGTATTTTGCGCATCCCCTTGCATATTGTGTGCGCATTTGTACACCTCCCATGGACTTGTATGGGGCCCCTGGGTGCACAAAATACAGCATGTTCTATTCTTTTGCGTGTGCAAGAAATGCATGCACAAAAAAAGGAACCCATTGAAAACGGCTGTGTGAAGGCGTCGTGTGTCTTTCTCCTTGTTCTAGCCAAATCAAATCCTTCCAGTCAGGGCTTAAACAGACAAGCGCATTTTTGTGCGTGGTAATCCTGCGCACAATCCCGAGCGCATAACATGAAGGATAGAACCCATTGATTTCAATGGCTTCATTCTCACTTTTTTTGTTGCACCTGTTGTTTAGGACTTGCTCTATCTTGTGTGTTTACGCACCAGAGAGCTCCATAGAGGTCTATGGGAGGTGCACAAACACGCATATCTGCTCAGGTGGGTATGCGCTAAGCTCTGGGCATACCTGTGATCATCGATCCCTCATTAGGCTAGTTAGCCATTTAAATCAGGGTGGGGTTATTCCCCTGCCCGTGTGAACAAGCAGTGCCTGCGCAAATCCACTCAATATTTGCACAGGCGCGAGTGCAGAATACACTGGTTTACAATGCAAAAACTAGCGCAGGGGTGAGCGTATTGTGTAACACCATCGTCTAAGTCCTTAGTTGTATTGCCCACTTGGTTTTCTAGTCCAGTCCAATCTAGTCTGCCCAGTCAGTGTATCTTGCTATTAACTCTGGTCCAATCTTGTCTAGTTTGTGCAGCTTGGTAGCACTACCCGATATGGTGTCAGTGTGATGTTACAGCCAGAGCCACACTGTCCATGGCTCTTTATAGGCCAAATTACAAAATCGGCACACACACACTGCAAGCATCAAATGCAAGAGTAGTTACAGTTTATTGTACAGCTCCAGATGGCGGCATAAATTGCTACAACATTTCGGCAGAAGCCCATGAAGCAGAGGGGATGGGGCCAGTGCATAGTCTGTGCAGCGTCCAAGGAGCTTGCGCCAGCCTAGGAGATAGTTGGGTAGAGTTTGGCTCTACCATGTCCCACCTAGAGGGTAACTAGTAACACGTCCAAGGGGCCACGGGCAGGCTATTAAACAAGGAAACCCAATGATGGACTACTTTAGTCCTTTGTGTCACGCACGATGCCACTGTTCCATCCTCTGCGGTGAATCCAGTTGTTGGTAATAAAGAGTCCACACACAGGGATTTAATTTTCTGAGCCAAACCAGGAACGGTCAGTGAAGCCCATTTACTTGGCACAACTTGCAAATACAAGCCAGCAGGGAAACAAAGTGCAAACTTCAAAGTGGTTCACAGGGAGGATTCACGGGATGCCAGGAGAAACATCAGTCCTGTTATTGGTGGGTCCTGGTCCTGGCAACACGCTCTCTTCTCTTACACTCTCTACCGGTCAACACTCACATTTGGAAAAAGGGGTGTGCTGCATGGTGACTCCTCACTCCCTCTCTTAGCATTGAAGGGGTACTTTCACATCTCCTGTGTTCAACAAGCCTAGGGCAGATGGTGGACTCTTCCATTCTTGGCCACACAGGCTGAAGGTGCCAGTGTGGTTCTCTTGCAGAACTCCTCAGAACAGAACTCCTCTCTCTTGCAAGCCCAGAACGGAACTCAGGCAGAACTCTCACTCATGTACCTTGCAGCCACATATATATCACAAGGTCACATGACATACAGATACATTTTCCAGACAGTCAGCTCACATACCAGACGGTTAACTCTTTCAGTGCTGCAGCTAGCAGCTATGCAATACACATCCTTCATGCAACACAGAAGATACTGACATTACATAGACAAATGCATGCATACAGTTATGGAGGGTCCACTACAGTCTGTCCACTAAGTTTGTCTTGCTTCTTGGTTTTCTAGTCCAGTCTTCTCTAGTTTGTCCAATCAGTGTGTCTTGTTCCTTGGTTTTCTAGTCCTGTATTGCTCAATATGTTCGGTCAGTGTTTCTTAAATCTTGGCTTTGAAGTCCAGTCTTTTCTAGTCTGTCCAGTCATTGTGTCTTGATCCTTGTTCTAGTCCTGCAGATCTTAATTATAGTGCCCTGTGCTCCTTGTCAAAAATATTGAAAATCTTCTATTCAGTGATATATCAACTACACTAAAAACCCTTTCAAAAACCATGGGCTTCATATGAGGAAGGTTTTCTACCCAGATCGTGGATGGCTTGAATCTACACTGAAAAGAACTGGAGTAAAGGATTATTCAACTTCATCACCCTCAAGGAATGGTGGCCAACCAAGTTCTTGGTCCTCGTCACAAACTGACATCATTCTTTTCCATGGGTGTTGGGAATCTACATAAAGTCTCCCATTTTACAGTCACCTTATTGATCTGCGTGGAGAACAAGAACCCAAAGATCACTCTTCCTCAAGACTCTCTGTGACCGGTGGATAAACAAGCTCTTGGTTCTTGTCAGATCATCTTTTTCCACAGGTGTTGTGAATCTACACCGAGCCTTCCCTTTATACAGGGATGAAAATGGTTTAGTAAAAAGAACTGGTCTGAAAGATCACTTAACTCCCTTACCCTCAAGGAATGGTGTAAAAAGAAGTTCTTGGCCTTCGTCACAAACTCACATCCCTCTTTTCCATGGACCGTTTTAATCTGTACTGAGCCCACCCATCTTACAGGCACCATAACGTTTGGAGAACAAATGGGCAAACAGGTTCTTGGTCCTCGTCAAAAATTGACATAATGCTTTTCCATGGGTGTTGTGAATCTACATAGATTCCTCAAAACTTTTCAGGCACCGGGAAATAGAAGAAGAACCCAAGGATCACTTGCCCTCAGCATTCTTTCTTGGCCCCACACTAGAGGCATGTGGTGTCAATGGTGAGTCCCGCTTTGATTAATGGCTCTACTCTTCTTTAAACACTTCTGGTTCTACCAAGGACTTTTTGTATTGATGAAATCACAGTTCTCTAAAGAAGTATTTTGCAACAGCAGCACAGAATTTTCATTTTAATCCAAAGTTTTGTACCATGCCCTGGCCAAGAAAGGCCACAGAGCGGCTTTCTAAGCTCTCAGCAGTCAGGACAGAAGCCAAGTGGAGAGCGTTCTAGTCCCATGGGTGCACATTCCTCACCGGCAAGGAATTCAGAAGTCTCTGTGGCCTGGCTTTATCTAGGGGCCTCTTCAAAGAAAACATTGAAATCCGCAGGCCTCTAATGTGACTTTTATCATGGGAGACCAAGACAGACACACAGAGGATAGCATTACTGTAATTAAAAAGCTGCTGATCTAGGAAAGAAAGCAGAGCACAATATGTAATCGCCCGCAGTTCGGCGCGTAATGCCTTTATTGTTGTGTTTTTACAGTCTTCGAATTCTTCAGGTCTTATTCACTGCACGTGTCATTCAGTATTTGTTTTACAGCTTGCCAGTGCTACATCTCACTGCTTCCAGCTTCAAAAATTATAGGCTTCCCGGACTCCTACAAAGATTCCGGAATGTGCGGCGAAAAACCCACCGACCAGATCCCCCCAAAAAATTAATATTTCGAAACCAGATGTAAATTGTCCAGACAGCAGAAGGCTTTGATGTTAAATGTCACTGACAGATCCTTCTATAAATAGTCAAGGCTTATTACAATGGAGATGAAACCAAATGGACAAAAAGGAGGAAAAGCATCTCAAATCGACCGCATACGAGGCAGAACTCTGGATCAAGTTCACGATCTGGTCATTGGGAAATACCGAAGAGATTACATGGTTTAGATAAAACTTGCTGCGTTCAAAAAGGAACTGCTAATTGTTCATTAATTGCTAGTTTCAATAGATAGTGACATTCTCTAAACCCCCAGCCAATTATTACATAAGTGCTCACTGTTGACAGAAGTATAGGGGTACACATACAAGGTGATGGAATTGGATTTTATTTGCACTTTTACAGTGTTGAGCTGCCTTCGGCCTCAATGACTACGGTAATCCTCCGCAGCCGCTTCCCAGCAGATACCCATAGATGTGTGGGACGATTTGCCTCCATTCTTCGAGGAGAGCTTCAGATAGTGATGTGGCGGATGATGGGGTGTTGGGTGCACGGATACAATGTTCTACTTCATCCCACTTGATAGGATTGCGATCTGGACTTTGGGTCGGCCAATTAAGTTTGCAGACGTTCTGCTCCCCACATTGGTGCCATACGACATGGCGCTCGATCATGTTGGTGGAGACAGAGCTGTACCAGAGTATTACCACAGAGGAGGTGATGCCACGTTGTCTGGGATGTTTCTGTACCCATTGGTAGTGAGGGTGGACTTCACTAATGGCCCAAGTCCTTCCCAGCAGAAACCCACCCATGCCATTACAGAGCCTCCTCCAATATTCACTCTTGGGGTGATGCAGTCATGTAGAAACTACTCTCCAGACAACCGCCACACCCATGTGCCACCATCTGATCGGAAGATGGTATGCTGTGATTCATCTGTCCACAACACTTGCTTCCACTTACTTACAGTCCGTCGCTTCAAGCCCCATCGCAGGCGCCGCTGTGCAGTCACTGCTATAATGTCGTGTGCAGCCGCTTGTCCGTGGCAACCCTTCACATGTCATTCCCTATGGAGGGTTATGGTGCTGTCTGATTATAAAAATAAAAAAAAACAATGTATACAACTCCTCTGTCGCAAGTGTCAGCCTGTCATTATCCTGTCCCCCAAGTGTCAGCGTGTCATTATCCCGTCCCCCAAATATCAGTATGTCATTATCCCGTCCCCCAAATATCAGCAAGTCATTATCCCGTCTCCCAAATATCAGCATGTCATTATCCCGTCCCCCAAATGTCAGCATGTCATTATCCCGTCCCCCACATGTCAGGGTGTCATTATCCCGTCCCCCAAGTGTCAGTGTGTCATTATCCCGTCCCCCAAGTGTCAGTGTGTCATTATCCCGTCCCCCAAGTGTCAGTGTGTCATTATACCATCCCCCAAGTGTCAGCGTGTCATTATCCCATCCCCCAAGTGTCAGTGTGTCATTATCCTGTCCCCCAAGTGTCAGCGTGTCATTATCCCACCCCCAAGTGTCAGAGTGTCATTATCCCGTCCCCCAAGTATCAGTCTGTCATTATTCTGTCCCCAAGTATCAGCGTGTCATTATCACGTCCCCCAAGTCTCAGCCTGTCATTATCCCGTCCCCCAAGTCTCAGCCTGTCATTATCCTGTCCCCCAAGTGTCAGCGTGTCATTATCCTGTCCCCCAAGTGTCACCGTGTTATTATCCTGTCCCCCAAGTGTCAGTGTGTCATTATCCCGTCCCCCAAGTGTCAGCGTGTCATTATCCCGTCCCCCAAGTATCAGTGTGTCATTATCCCGTCCCCCAAGTATCAGCATGTCATTATCCTGTCCCCCAAGTATCAGTGTGTCATTATCCCGTCCCCCAAGTATCAGCGTGTTATTATCCTGTCCCCCAAATGTCAGCGTGTTATTATCCCGTCCCCCAAGTGTCATCATGTCATTATTCCATCCCCCAAGTGTCAGCGTGTCATTATCCCATCCCCCCAAGTATCAGTGTGTCATTATCCCGTCCCCCAAGTGTCAACGTGTCATTATCCCGTCCCCCAAGTATCAGTGTGTCATTATCCCATCCCCCAAGTGTCAGCGTGTCATTATCCCGTCCCCCAAGTGTCAGCGTGTTATTATCCTGTCCCCCAAGTATCAGCGTGTCATTATACCGTCCCCCAAGTATCATCGTGTCATTATCCCGTCCCCCAAGTGTCAGCGTGTCATTGTCCTGTCCCCCAAGTGTCAGCGTGTTATTCTCCTGTCCCCCAAGTATCAGCGTGTCATTATACCGTCCCCCAAGTATCAGTGTGTCATTATCCCGTCCCCCAAGTGTCAGTGTGTCATTATCCTGCCCCCCCCAAGTATGAGCGTGTCATTATCCCGTCCCCCACATATCAGTGTGTCATTATCCTATCCCCCAAGTGTCAGCGTGTCATTATCCTGTCCCCCAAGTGTAAGCGTGTCATTATCCCGTCCCCCAAGTGTCAGCGTGTCATTATTCCGTCCCCCAAGTGTCAGTCTGTCATTATCCCATCCCCCAAGTGTCAGTGTGTCATTATCCTGTCCCCCAAGTATCAGCGTGTCATTATACCGTCCCCCAAGTATCAGTGTGTCATTATCCCGTCCCCCAAGTGTCAGTGTGTCATTATCCTGCCCCCCCCCAAGTGTCAGCGTGTCATTATCCCGTCCCCCAAGTGTCAGCGTGTCATTATCCTATCCCCCAAGTGTCAGCGTGTCATTATCCTGTCCCCCAAGTGTAAGCGTGTCATTATCCCGTCCCCCAAGTGTCAGTCTGTCATTATCCTGTCCCCCAAGTGTCAGCGTGTCATTATCCCGTCCCCCAAGTGTCAGCGTGTCATTATCCCGTCCCCCAAGTATCAGCATGTTATTATCCCGTCCCCCCAAGTGTCAGCATGTCATTATCCCGTCCCCCAAGTGTCAGCCTGTCATTATCCCGTCCCCCAAGTATCAGCGTGTCATTATCCCGTCCCCCAAGTGGCAGCGTGTCATTATCCCGTCCCCCAAGTATCAGTGTGTCATTATCCTGTCCCCTAAATGTCAGCGTGTTATTATCCCGTCCCCCAAGTGTCATCATGTCATTATTCCATCCCCCAAGTGTCAGCGTGTCATTATCCCATCCCCCCAAGTATCAGTGTGTCATTATCCCGTCCCCCAAGTGTCAGCGTGTTATTATCCCATCCCCCAAGTGTCAGCGTGTCATTATCCTGTCCCCCAAGTGTCAGGGTGTTATTATCCCATCCCCCAAGTATCAACGTGTCATTATCCCGTCCCCCAAGTATCAGCGTGTCATTATCCCATCCCCCAAGTGTCAGCGTGTCATTATCCCGTCCCCCAAGTATCAGCGTGTCATTATCCCGTCCCCCAAGTGTCAGCGTGTCATTATCCTGCCCCCCAAGTATGCGCGTGTCATTATCCCGTCCCCCACATATCAGTGTGTCATTATCCCGTCCCCCCAAGTGTTAGCGTGTCATTATTCCGTCCCCCAAGTGTCAGCGTGTCATTATCCCGTCCCCCAAGTGTCAGCGTGTCATTATCCCGTCCCCCAAGTGTCAGCGTGTCATTATCCCGTCCCCCAAGTGTCAGCGTGTCATTATCCCGTCCCCCAAGTGTCAGTGTGTCCTTATCCCGTCCCCCAAGTATCAGAACAATTAAAGTTTCAAGTAAAACTGACATTGAGTAAGAAAGATTACCAAGTTGCAGTGGCCCTGAATGTCTATTCTTGGCCCCTCCACAAATGTCATGCATGTAATGTCTTGTGTAGATGCACTGTGCAGAAACTGTCCTGTCATTTGTTATGTGTATTGCACAGCTGCAGCGGATGAAGAGTTAATGTCTGTGAATGTAACTCATGTCATGTTGTCTGTTTGGAGTCTATAAATATGAGTGATTGGGTGTGATAAGTAGTTCTTCAGATAATGTTCATCAGGAGTTCTTCTGAGTGCCAGCCACATGGGGGTACCTTCAACCTTCATGTGGTGAAGAGAATGGAATAGGAAGAAAAGTATCTTCAGGACATCAATGCGAGTGAGGAGAGAGTGTGAGTATGAAGGCGAGCCCAGACCACTGTGCAGAGGTACTGTGTCCAGAGAATATCTGTGGAGAGTCTGCCTCTTCCCTTTTTCCAGGAGCAGTCCTGGACAGATAGCTAGGGCTGTGGGCTGGTGTCATCCTAATGATACTCCTTACAGGAGTGTTTCCGTACAAGTCCTAAGGATTGTAGGACCACCATCATCCAGAGTTCCTCCCAGACCATCTTTCTCTGTATTGCCTGCATTGGCAAAGTTTTCCCAGGCCCTTACCGTTCCCAGGGACTGAGGTACTAAAAAGTTAACAGTGTGTGGACTCTACGTATTACCGCCGAAATCCTATACCGGTGGGAAAGGAACGGTGGCTTCACCCGTGACAACCAAAAATAAATTTTTTTTATTAGCTATCCCTATCGTAAGGGTGTCCAGAAGTGGCCTGGTGGCACTTGGGCCGAGGTCGCGTGTAGCTCTCCGGGAAGGAGACTGGTGAGTGCCGCAGGGAACCTTGACAGTTTTACCCTCCCAGCTCCTCCACGTGGGCCTTGTGTCCCGAGTAGACCCTCCAGGTCACCACAAAGTCACCATCAAGTTCACTGAGAGGAGTATCTACCAATGGGAGCCTGTAATTTTGCATTTGTGACCTCCTTGCACTTCCTCGTAGACGGCCCACCAATTATAGTTTCTTCATAAACAGGTTCAGTTGGCTTCATTTCAAAGAAACCCCCCTCCCCCATGCTATCTTCATCCCATATCCCGTTGTGGAGTGATGACACAATACCTTCTGTTATAGTTTACTTCTTCTTCTTGTCAAAAAGCCAAAAATGTGACCCTTGGAAGAACCTGCTATAATATTGTCTTCAGAGTCCATTCCATACTCGCTGCACATCTGTAAGGAGTTCATGGAGAATTCTTCTTCAACCAACCTAGGAAAATAGACATAAAACTGAGAGACTGAAATATAGACAAGATGCGCAAAAAATGGTGACCCATCGCTAAAATATTAGAAGACCGTTTAAAAACCTTTCTAATATGATATATATACATATATAAGATATATATATATATATTACATATATATACATACAACTTCTAGGAGAGGGATCTTACTGACAATGATTGTGTGTGTGTATATATATATATATATATATATATATATATATATTAGCTCACTAGCTGATGTAACCTGCTTTTGCCCAAGTTAATGTGAAGAAGCCCTTAGCGATGAGTCAGTGGGTGCATCAATGAGGCCTTTTACATTTACATATACTTTATATGTTCAGGTGTGAGGTAGATTCTCCTCAGTATACACACATGGAGGTGAGGTAGATTCTCCTCAGTATATACACATAAAGGTGAGGTAGATTCTCCTCAGTATATACACATAAAGGTGAGGTAGATTCTCTTCAGTATATACACACAGAGGTCAGTTAGATTGTCCTCAGTATATACACATAGAGGTGAGGTAGATTCTCCTCAGTATATATGCATGGAGGTGAGGTAGATTCTCCTCAGTATATACACATAGAGGTGAGGTAGATTCTCCTCAGTATATACACATAGAGTTGTGGTGGATTCTCCTGAGTATATACACATAGAGGTGAGGTAGATTCTCCTAAGTATATACACATAGAGGGGAGGTAGATTCTCCTCAGTATATACACACAGAGGTGAAGTAGATTCTCCTCAGTATATACACACATAGGTGAGGTAAATTCTTCTCAGTATATACACATAGTGGTGAGGTAGATTCTCCTCAGTATATACACAAAGAGGTGAAGTAGATTCTCCTCAGTATATACACATAGAGGTGAGGTAGATTCTCCTCAGTATATACACATAGAGGTGAGGTATATTCTCCTCAGTATATACACATAGAGGTGAGGTATATTCTCCTCAGTATATACACAAAGAGGTCAGTTAGATTCTCCTCAGTATATACACAAAGAGGTCAGTTAGATTCTCCTCAGTATATACACATAGAGGTCAGTTAGATTCTCCTCAGTATATACACATAGAGGTCAGTTAGATTCTCCTCAGTATATACACAGAGGTCAGTTAGATTCTCCTCAGTATATACACACAGAGGTGAGGTAGATTCTCTTCAGTATATACACATAGAGATTAGGTAGATTCTCCTCAGTATATACACATAGAGGGGAGGTAGATTCTCCTCAGTATATACACATAGAGGTGAGGGGGATTCTCCTCAGTATATACACATAGAGGTCAGTTAGATTCTCCTCAGTATATACACAAAGAGTTGAGGTAGATTCTCCTCAGTATATACACATAGAGGTCAGTTAGATTCTCCTCAGTATATACACAAAGAGGTCAGTTAGATTCTCCTCAGTATATACACAAAGGTCAGTTAGATTCTCCTCAGTATATACACATATAGATGAGGTAGATTCTCCTCAGTATATACACATAGAGGTGAGGTATATTCTCCTCAGTATATACACATAGAGGTCCGTTAGATTCTCCTCAGTATATACACAAAGAGGTCAGTTAGATTCTCCTCAGTATATACACAAAGAGGTCAGTTAGATTCTCCTCAGTATATACACAGAGGTCAGTTAGATTCTCCTCAGTATATACACACAGAGGTGAGGTAGATTCTCTTCAGTATATACACATAGAGATTAGGTAGATTCTCCTCAGTATATACACATAGAGGGGAGGTAGATTCTCCTCAGTATATACATATAGAGGTGAGGGGGATTCTCCTCAGTATATACACATAGAGGTCAGTTAGATTCTCCTCAGTATATACACAAAGAGTTGAGGTAGATTCTCCTCAGTATATACACATAGAGGTCAGTTAGATTCTCCTCAGTATATACACAAAGAGGTCAGTTAGATTCTCCTCAGTATATACACAAAGGTCAGTTAGATTCTCCTCAGTATATACACATATAGATGAGGTAGATTCTCCTCAGTATATGCACATAGAGGTGAGGTATATTCTCCTCAGTATATACACATAGAGGTCCGTTAGATTCTCCTCAGTATATACACAAAGAGGTCAGTTAGATTCTCCTCAGTATATACACATAGAGGTCAGTTAGATTCTCCTCAGTATATACACATAGAGGTCAGTTAGATTCTCCTCAGTATATACACAGAGGTCAGTTAGATTCTCCTCAGTATATACACACAGAGGTGAGGTAGATTCTCTTCAGTATATACACATAGAGATTAGGTAGATTCTCCTCAGTATATACACATAGAGGGGAGGTAGATTCTCCTCAGTATATAAAAATAAACATGAGGTAGATTCTCCTCAGTATATACACATAGAGGTCAGTTAGATTCTCCTCAGTATATACACAAAGAGGTCAGTTAGATTCTCCTCAGTATATACACATAGAGGTCAGTTAGATTCTCCTCAGTATATACACAGAGGTCAGTTAGATTCTCCTCAGTATACACACATAGAGGTGAGGTAGATTCTCCTCAGTGTATACACATAGGGGTCAGTTAGATTCTCCTTACTATATACACAGAGATGAGGTAGATTCTCCTCAGTATATACACGTAGAGGTGAGGTAGATTCTCCTCAGAATATAGACATAGAGATGAGGTAGATTCTCCTCAGTATATACACATAGAGGTCACTTAGATTCTCCTCAGTATATACACATAAAGGTGAGGTAGATTCTCCTCAGTATCCAAATTATTTCCCTCTGCTTTCTGGTTTCTGAGAAAAGAACTATGTCCTGTATCGTGGATTTTCACAGCTTTTCATGCTTAGAATTGAATATTACAATTCCTATTTACGACAAAAAGAATTGTCATGCCAAATTTAAAATTTGTGCAACACCAGGAAGTTAGAGAATTAGTGGTGAGTCCAACAGTCAGTGAGGGCTTTCTCCTTTATGTATAAATACACTCATTGTCAGTAACACTCCAGAGTCCCCCTTACTATCTAAGACTGGGGGTACTATACTTTCAAGCATACTGCTCCCTCTCAACCCCAATAACGACTAAGACAACGGCTGGCGGTTAACACATGGGGTAGGCCACAGATTTAATAATTTAACATTTTGAACATAGCTTTAATTATATTTATTTAACCATTACCAACTTCCCATACCTCTCAAATTAACTTTTCAAAAGTCCCGTAAGGTACCAGAAAGCCCATTCAGCTCTAAACCAGGCTAGAAAGACTGTCTTTCTCAAAACCCAAGGCTGGCATGAGAAGACTTCCACCTAAACCAGCTGTGGCAACTTCCAATTCCAGCCACCACTCCCAACCCTCCAGACTCCTGGGCGGGCGGGTGTCTTCTCCTTTTCATAACTATCTCTGGAACTTTCTCTCCCTCACTCTGCGCTACCTCTTATCCCTTTCTCACCGCCCACAAATCAATAAACTCCCAGTCGCCCAATCCTATTCTCTCTGCTCGCGCCCCCCAGTCCCCGGGCAGCTGAATTAACGCATTCAGCTGCCTATCAATATCTAATCTGTGTCTCCTCCCTTTCTGTTTTATCCCATTGCTTCTAGTCTTTCCTTCTGCAGATGAGAATAGGGCTGATCCCTCTGCACTGTGACAGCCCTTCAGATATTTGTAGACAGCTATTAAGTCTCCTCTCAGCCTTTTCTTCTGCAAGCTAAACATTCCCAGATCCTTTAACCGTTCCTCATAGGACATGATTTGCAGACCGCTCAAGATCTTAGTAACCCTTCTCTGAACTTTCTCTAGTTTGTCTATGTCTTTTTTAGAGTGGGGTGCCCAGAACTGGACACAGTATTCCAAATGAGGTCTGACTAAGGAAGAGTGGAGGAGGATAATGACTTCACGTGATCTAGACCCCCTACAGTCTGGCTTCCGACCCAACACTCAACAGAAACTGCCATTACAAGGGTATCCAATGACCTACTGACTGCCAAATCAAGGGGCGATTAATCCCTACTGATTCTCCTTGACCTCTCTGCAGCATTTGACACTGTTGTCCACAAACTCCTCCTCAGTATGCTACGCTCCATTGGCCGAAAGGATACTGCCCTCTCCTGGTTCTCTTCCTACCTATCTGACCGCTCTTTCAGTGTCTCCTTTGCTGGCTCTACCTCCCCTCCTCTTCCCTTTGCTGTTGGGGTCCCCCCCCAGGGCTCGGTCCTCGGCCCCCTCCTTTTCTCTATCTACATAGCCCCAATTGGACAAACCATCAGGAGATTTGGCCTCCAATACCACCTGTATGCTGACGACACCCAGCTATATACCTCTTCCCGTGACATCTCTGCACCTTTCCTCCAAAACCTCACTGACTGTCTGTCCGCTGTCTCTAACACTATGTCCTCTCTCTACCTAAAACTAAACCTCTCTAAAACTGACCTGCTCGTGTTTCCAGCCTCCACTAACCGACCTCATCCTGACTTCTCCATCTCAGTGTGTGGCGCCCCCATAACTCCTAGACAACATGCCCGCTGCCATGGGGTCATATTCGACTCTGATCTCTCTTTTACCCCCTACATCCAATCTCTCGCCCGAACATGTCAGCTGCACCTCAAGAATATCGAAAGAATCCGGTCTTTTCTCACTGTGGACACCCTGAAAACGCTTACTGTTGCCCTCATCCACTCCCGGCTCGATTATTGTAACTCTTTGGTGATCGGCTTCCCCTGCACCAGACTCTACCCTCTCCAATCCATTCTGAATGCGGCAGCCAGGCTCATCTTCCTGTTGCTCAGTCTATGATCTATTAGTATACTCAAGTCTTTTTCCCATGTCCTGCTGCTTAGCCCAATTTCTCCCATTCTGTATGTGTTTTGTTTTTTTTTCGTTTTTTTTTTGCCCAGATGTAGGACTTTGCTGTTGCGTCCTGACTGGACATGAAGGATTAATAAACGTAAAGAAGCACGACCGTGCAAAACTAAACCAAACCACCACTGTGCATAACAAAAATAACTAAACCAAAATGGGGAAATCTCAACAAGCCTAAACAAAACCTCTTATCCCAGGAGTGAGCTCTGCCTAACCGGCAGGCCGATCGCTCTGATAAGTGTGGACCCACACCTGTACCTAGGCCACTGATAAATCCCTACCAGGGAGTCCTGAATATCATAAACTATACAAGGTAAACTGTGGCACTTATCTGGAGCAGCAGACTGCAGCAGGGAAGTGGAGCTCCAAGGATAGGCTGTGCTCCTCATAGCAGACCCAGGAGTAGACTGAAATTGACCAGCACTTAAGTCAATACTAGACCAGATTTCATAGGGCAGGGCTACTTAGAGACAGGTGAGAACTTACATCACTCACCCAACACAATGCCCCTCAGCCCCAGGAAAGGCAGAGACACTGCTAAACCCTGTTCTGGTCTTAAAGCAAGGGGAAGAGCTCAGAACAGCTGCAACATTTGCATTTCTTCTTGTTAAATACCATTCTGTTAGTTGCCGCCCACTGTTTAAGCTTGTCTAGATCTGTTTGAATACTCTTTCGCTCTCCTCTCGTGTTAGCTGTCAATTTCCTCCACTCATTGTCAATAACCGTCTGTGTGTAACTTTGATATGGGTAAGGGAGTACAATATACAAGCAAAAAGATCATTTATTGTAGAAAACTGATCCCTTGCAGGTAGGCTCTAGTACTGCGTATCTAGTACCTCCACGCTCTAATACCTCCATGTACCACCTTTAGCTTGGATACAAGCTGTGATAAAGGGGACATGGAGGCTCTGGTACCCTGTTGTACTGCCTCTAGCTTGGATACAAGCTGTGATACAGGTGGGCATGGAGGCTCTAGTACTCTGTTGTACTGCCTCTAGCTTGGATACCAGATGTGATACAGACAGGCATGGAGGCTCTAGTACCATGTTGTACCGCCTCTAGCTTGGATACCAGATGTGATACAGGCAGGCATGGAGGCTTTAGCACCCTGTTGTACCGCCTTTAGCTTGGATACAATATTTCATACAAGTAGGCATGGAGACTCTAGTACCCTGTTGCACCACTTCTAGTTTGGATACAAGATGTGATTCTTCAAGTTACCAATATTAATTCATTAGTATTATAAACTTGCTATTAAAAACTGAATGGTAACTTGAAGAATCAACACTGCATGATCCCTTTGGAGGTCAGAGTTTGCTCTAGTAAAGCGCTAGACCGGGAGCCACATATTCAGTGCCCCTTCCTTTTCCCCATACTACGGAGTTTACGTCCAGCGCACATCTGCGCTGCAACACCTTTTTCATTACAGAGCTAAGACGTCTAGTCCGGAGTTCGCTTCAGCAAAGCGCTAGCCTGGGAGTTACGTAATTAGCGCTCCTCTCCTTTACACCACAGATTTTTACACTACGGAGTTTGCGTTTGGGATCAGCGCACATTTGCGCTGGAACACCTCCTCCGTTACACAGCTATGGCGCCCAGATAATGCGCCCGAGCGACACGATACGGAGACGCGCGCCGACCACCTGCAACTCCCGCCTCCATAAGGTAAGACATGCTATTTAAAAGACGTAGTTTTAATTTATATTTATACTTGAAAAAGGCGTTTAAGAACGCCGAAACGCGTTGTACAATCACCGCTGCAAGTAGTTTTCTTGCATGCAATTTTTTTCTTTTGTTGTGGAATAAATTTAATATTATAAAAAAGACTCTCCGCCGCGACAAAGAAGATCTACAGCAGGAGCGCGGGAAGAAACATTTGTCTCTTCAAAAACTTGTTCAAGGAGAACAACGGAATAACTCCTCACCAGCATGGGTTCATGAAGGGTCGATCATGTCAGACCAATCTGATCAGCTTCTACGATGAAGTAAGCTCTAGGCTGGACCTGGGAGAGTCTATTGATCTCGTATATCTGGACTTCTCTAAAGCATTTGACACCGTGCCGCATAATAGGCTGATATATAAAATGAGAAGCTCGGATTGGGGGAAAACGTGTGTAAGTGGGTAAAGAACTGGCTCAGAGACAGAAAGCAGAAGGTAATAATAAATGGTTCGTACTCTGATTGGGCCCCTGTCACTAGTGGGGGCCACAGGGTTCAGTATTAGGCCCCATTCTGTTCAATATATTTATCAACGACCTGATAGAGGGACTGCACAGCAAAATATCAATATTTGTAGAAGATACAAAATTATATAATATAATCAATGCAACGGAGGACAATGTGCGGCTACAAACGGACTGAGATAAGCCGGGGGCTTGGGGACAAAAATGGGAAATGAAGTTCAACATCGATAAATGTAAGGTTCTGCACATGGGCAGGAGAAACGGATGTCACCAATATACACTAAATGGGGTACCGCTAGGCAAAAGACCTGGGGGTACTAGTGGATTGTAGATATAACTGGAGTAACCAATGCCAGTCAGCTGCTGCAAAAGCTAATAAGGTCTTGGGGTGCATTAAAAGAGGTATAGGGGCGAGGGACGAGAACATTATCCTCCCACTATATAAGGCACTTGTCAGGCCTCACATGGAATACTGCGTACGGTTCTGGTCACCGGTGCTCAGGAAAGATGTTACAGTGCTGGAGGGGGTTCAAAGAAGGAGAACTAAACTAATACATGGAATGACGGGACTGGAATACCCAGAGAGGCACCAAAACTGGGATTATTCACCCCGGAAAAAAGACGGCTAAGGGGCAACCAAATAACTATGTATAAATACATGAGGGGACAATACAAGGATCTCTGCCAGGATCTGTTTATACCCAGGACCGCGACGGTAACAAGAGGGCATCCGCTACGTCTAGAGGAAAGCAGGTTTCATCACCAACATAAAAGGGGGTTCTTTACTGTAAGAGCAGTGAGACTGTGGAACTCTCTGCCTGAGGACGTGGTGAGGGCAAAATCCATGGAGGAGTTTAAGAGAGAACTTGATGACTTTCTAGAGCGGAAGGATATTACAGGATATAAATCTTAGGTCAATTGTTAAAGGGGTTGTCCCGAGGCAGCAAGTGGGTCTATACACTTCTGCATGGCCATAATAATGCACTTTGTAATGTACATTGTGCATTAATTATGAGCCATACAGAAGTTATAAAAAGTTTTATACTTACCTGCTCCGTTGCTGGCGTCCTCGTCTCCATGGTGCCGACTAATTTTCGCCCTCCGATGGCCAAATTAGCCGCGCTTGCGCAGTCCGGGTCTTCTCCTCTTCTCTATGGGGCTCTGTGTAGCTCCGCCCCGTCACGTGCTGATTCCAGCCAATCAGGAGGCTGGAATCGGCAATGGACCGCACAGAAGCCCTGCGGTCCATGAAGACAGAGGATCCCGGCGGCCATCTTCAGCAGGTGAGTATGAAGACGCCGGACCGCCGGGATTCAGGTAAGCGCTGTGCGGGTGGGTTTTTTAACCCCTGCATCGGGGTTGTCTCGCGCCGAACGGGGGGGGGGGTTTAAAAAAAAAAAAAACCCGTTTCGGCGCGGGACATCTCCTTTAATCTGGGTATACAGGCAGGTAGGAACTATTAGGGGTTGGTCCAGGGAACAGTCTGATTGCCATTAGGGAGTCGGGAAGGAATTTTCCCCCAAATGGGCTAATTGGCTTCTGCCTTTTGGGGGTTTTTGCCTTCCTCTGGATAAACATGGAGGTTAAACAGGCTGAACTAGATGGACATTGTCTTCATTTGGCCTTACATACTATGTTACCTCATAACAATCTGGACAGAATGGCCAGGTGAGAGACAATTCATCGATACGACCATCCAGCTTCTCACATCCCAATAATGCGCCCCCCTCTGGTAACAGGGTGAAATCTCTTCTCTGCGTCGTAGAGGTGTCTAGTGGTCAAAAAGCTCTACACAGGCGAAAGAAGAGGTCACTACACACAAGGAGCCTCCGAAAGCCTCTTATAGGCCAAGAGGGGAACCACTTTTAGTGCCTCCGGTGACCGTCTATCTAATCACCACAACTCTCATCATTTACAGATCTGCCTGAGATGGGTATCTCTGCACCATAATGCCCCAGCCAGTAAACGTGCCACATTATTTATCTAACATGATAATCATTGTTAAACATTATAAAATGCCAAGATTGCTGTTTTTCCCATTTCTCCACTCAAAATAAATGCAAAGCAAAGGGTGCAAGAAGTTGTATGTACCTCAAAAGACATCAATCACTATAATTCATTCCACAAAAAGGGCCGCACCCACTTCACTTGATGGAATAGTTTAAAAAAAGTTCTGGGTCTTTGAATGCAGCGATAGAAATTTTTTTATTTTCTTTAAAGGTGCTTTTATTGTGCAAAATTTTAAAAACGTAAAGAAGGCTATTATTATGGCATCTCTGTAAGTATAATGACCGCCAGAACGAAGTTATGTCATTTATTGAATACAGGGATTCTAGTAACCCCCCCATGCCCCCCCACCCCCCCCCCCCACGAAAAAAGAAAATCACGGGATTTATGTATTTATTTTAGCCTACTCACGGAAGAAAATAAAAAGTATATTTGTACCCTAAAATGGAACTATTAAAAAAACACACAATTTGTCCCTCAGAAGATGAGCCCTCATGGAGATATGGCGCTGAAATGTGGAAATGAAAAAACAGCACTTCATAAAGGGGTTAATGTACTTAATCGCTGTATTTCCTGTGAACAAAGGAATTGTCCACATTTTTATTTTTCTGCATTTTTACCATTTGCTGTGAGTACAATATTTAGAGCTTTTGAGACAGAGAAATGGGCACACTATCCATGAGCGAAATTGAGCACACCACCTCAGTTAATGCCCCATTCTGACTGCTGGGAGCAAAAATTTGCAGGAGAGCTGTTGGCCTGCAGAGGGAGTTGAGCATCATCAGCAGGGGGCTTCACAGATGTATCCAGAAGGGGGCATAAGGTACCTCCATGTGACACATGCCATCACTGCTGCGCTGCTTAGAAGGGAGGGAAGGAATAGTTTTGATGATCACAGGACATGAGTGGAGGATCTCAGCAGTGGAGAGGATAAGTAGTGGTGAAGGACCTGTAATAGTGATCATGTGACATGACTGGAGGAGCTCACCAGTGGAGAGGATAAGTAGTGGTGAAGGAGCTGCGATAGTGATCATGTGACATGAGTTGAGGAGCTCAGCAGTGGAGAGGATAGGTGGTGGTGAAGGAACTTTAATAGTGATCATGTGGCATGAGTGGGGGAGCTCACCAGTAGAGAGGATAAGTAATGGTAAAGGAACTGTGATAATAATCATGTGACATGAGTGGAGGAGCTCAGCAGTAGAGAGGATAAGTAGTGGTGAAGGATCTGTAATATTGATCATGTGACATGAGTGGAGGAGCTCATCAGTGGAGAGGATAAGTAGTGGTGAAGGAGCTGCGATAGTGATCATGTGACATGAGTGAAGGAGCTCAGCAGTAGAGAGCATAAGTAGTGGTGAAGGACCTGTAATAGTGATCATGTGACATGAGTGGAGGAACTCAGCAGTGGAGAGGATAAATACTTGTGAAGGACCTGCGATAGAGATCATGTGATATGAGTGGAGGAGCTCAGCATTGGAGAGGACAAGTAGTGGTGAAGGACCTGTGATAATGATCATGTGCCATGACTTGAGGAGCTCAGAAGTGGAGAGGATAAGTAATGGTGAAGGACCTGTGATAAGGATCATGTGACATGACTGGAGGAGCTCAACAGTGGAGAGGATAAGTAGTGGAGAAGGACCTGCGATAGTGATCATGTGACATGAGTGGAGGAGCTCAGCAGTGGAGAGGATAAGTAGTGGAGAAGGAGCTGCGGTAGTGATTATTTGACATGAGTGGAGGAGCTCAGCAGTGGAGAGGATAAGTAATGGTGAAGGACCTGTAATAGTGATCATATGACTTAAGTGCTCAGCAGTGTAGAGGGTAAGTAATGGTGAAGAAGCTGCGATAGTGATCATGTGACGTGAGTTGAGGAGCTCAGCAGTGGAGAGGATAAATAGTGGTGAAGGGCCTGCGATAATGATCATGTGATATGAGTGGAGGAGCTCAGCAGTAAAGAGGATATGTAGTGGTAAGGGACCTGCGATAGTAATCATTTGACATTAGTGGAGGAGCTCAGAAGTTGAGAGGATTAGTAGTTGTAAAGGACTTGCGATAGTGATCATGTGACATGAGTGGAGGAGCGCAGCAGTGGAGAGGATAAGTAATGGTGAAGGAACTGTGATAATAATCATGTGACATGAGTGGAGGAGCTCAGCAGTGGAGAGGATAAGTAGTGGTGAAGGACCTGTAATATTGATCATGTAACATGAGTGATGGAGCTCACCAGTGGAGAGGATAAGTAGTGGTGAAGGAGCTGCGATAGTGATCATGTGACATGAGTGGAGGAGCTCAACAGTGGAGAGGATAGGTAGTGGTGAAGAACCTGTAATAGTGATCATGTCACGTCTCAGTCAGCACATAGTTAATTATTTACCAGCACACCTTGTTTCTGTAGGTTCTGTTCAGACAAGCCAGGGTTAACAGCTCCTGTGCTTTCTAGTCTAGGTTAATTACCCTGCTAGTGTCTGAGAGGTGTGCTGGTGATTGACATGTCTGTCTGCCAATCAGCTTCTCCCGCCTCCCTATAAGATCCAACTCTTGCTGCCTGGGAGTATCCGATTATTCTCCAGTGATCCCTGAGCAGTCCTGCTGCTCAGACCTGCTGAGTGTCTGGCTCTGTTACTTTGTTCTATTCCCTGTGTGCTTGACTCCTGTCCTGCTACACTTGAGGTTACCTTGTCTCGATTCAGCTCTGCCTTTGTCCTGTGGTTTTCCTGTCATGTTGGTTTATACCATCTGACTAGCCTGTCAGTACTAGTGAGTTGTCATCTGCAAAGGTACGACGGTTCCTTCCTGTCCTGCCACTAGGCAGTGTAGGGTCAGTGTTGGAAGCCTGGACCTGTCCACCTTTGGGGCTACCTCCGGGAAGGGACATTGGCGTGGGTGAGGGTCAGGGAGTCCTGCGCTGTGCGTACCTGTGCACACTACTAGTACTGTAACAGATCATATGACATGAGTGAAGGAGCTCAGCAGTGGAAAGGATAAGCAGTGGTGAAGGACCTGCAATAGTGATCATGTGACATGAGTGGAGGAGCTCAGCAGTGGAGTGGGTAAATAGTGGTGAAGGACCTGCGATAGTGATTATGTGACATGAGTGGAGGAGCTCAGCAGTGGAGAGGATAAGTAGTGGTGAAGGACCTGCGATAATGATCATGTGACATGAGTGGAGGAGCTCAGCAGTGGGGAGGATAAGTAGTGGTGAAGGACTTGTAAGAGTGATCATATGACATGAGTAAAGGAGCTCAGCAGTGGACAGGATAAGTAGTTGTGAAGGAACTGCGATAGTGATCATGTGACATGATAGGTGGAGCTCAGGAGTGGAGAGGATAAGTAGTGGTGAAGGACCTGCGATAATGATCATGTGACATGAGTGGAGGAGCTCAGCAGTGGGGAGGATAAGTAGTGGTGAAGGACCTGCGATAGTGATCATGTAACATGATGGTGCGAAGCTTTCTCAGAAGGAGAAGAAAGTGAAAAAATGATGGGCTCAGCACTTTCTATTGGGTGAGAGCTGAAGACCAGAGAAATGCTGAGACATGTAGTTCTATTAACTTACACCCCATCCCTATTGTATTCTTTGATATCACATATTAGCAACATAGATAAGCTGAGAATTGTAGGTATCTTCTCTTATATGGGAAGTTGAGGATATAGCGTAGCTAGGATTTTCCTGCCCCAGACCACCAAAAATATATCTCATTAACCCCTCACTGTCCTAGATTACCATGCATGTGCCCAATAATCTTTTCCCTATTCTAGATTGGAAGGTAGAAGGAGAAAATGCGAGCAAAATGATCCAGATGAAGGAGCGCTGGAAGTAGATTGTGTAGGGAAAGTGAGAGGCGTGCATTGACCAAGGCCTAAATTAGCCTATGTGAATGGTGAGGAGGAGAAACAGGCTAGAACCCTGGTGCAACCTTATGTTGATTGATTTAAAGTATAATTAGAGTTAATGGTGTATAAATGTAAAGCTTGTACTTCATTTAAAACCAGCAATTGTAACACGTTTCGAGTTATGCAGACCTCTTTAACAGACAGCTGGGTGATAAAGGAGAGATTAAAGATCAATAACTGCTACATTAGTAGAAATGCAGGGAGCCAAGAGATCAGCGGAATATACTCACTGGTGAGAGCTGGAAAAGCCAATCTCTTTAATGGAGGAGTACTATATAGAGACATTTACTTCTAAAGCAGCAGATGAATGAATATATGTACACTATGCTGACAGAAGTACTGGGACACATTGAGGGGGATGATATTGGATTTTATTTACATTTTTCAATAAGTTGGGGCGCCTTTGGCCTCCATGACTGCAGTAACCCTCCTAGGCATGATTTCCACCAAATTCCTTGAGAACTGTAGATAGTGATTTGGGGGATGATGTGCATGTTTGGCATAAACAGACAATGTGTTCTACTTCATTCCAAAGATGCTTGATGGGATTGAGATCTGGTCTTTGAGCTGGCCAATGAAGTTTGCAGATATCCTACTCCTCAAACCAAACATCAACACTGTGTGCTGTATGACCTGGTGCTTGGTAGTGTTGGTGGAGACACAGAGCTGTACCAAAGTATTGCCACAGGATAGGTAATACCACATTATCTGGAATGACTCTGTACCCATTGGTGGTGAGGATGGACTTCACTATAACCAATGGCCTTAGTCCTTCCCAGCAGAAAAAATGCCACACCATAACTTCACTGTTGGGACGATACAGTCATGTAGAAATCCAGACAACCACAGCTCTATACCTGGTGACATCCCCCCACCAGACCCCGTTGTTGGTTCTACACCTGGTGACATCCCCTTACCGGACCCCATTGTCAACTCTACACCTGGTGACATCCCCCACCAGACCCCATTGTCAGCTCTACACCTGGTGACATCCCCCACCAGACCCCATTGTCAGCTCTACACCTGGTGACATCCCTCTACCAGACCCCGTTGTCAGCTCTACATCTGGTAACATGCCCCACCAGACCCCATTGTCAGCTCTACACCTGGTGATATCCCACTGCCAGACCCCGTTGTCAGCTCTACATCTGGTAACATCCCCCACCAGACCCCATTGTCAGCTCTACACCTGGTGATATCCCCCCACTAGACCCCGTTGTCAGCTCTACACCTGGTGACATCCCCACACCAGACCCTGTTGTCAGCTCTACACCTGGTGGCATCCCCCACCAGACTCCGTTGTCGGCTCTACACCTAGTGACATCCCCCCCACAAGACCCTGTTGTCAGCTCTACACCTGGTGACATCCCCACACCAGACCCTGTTGTCAGCTCTACACCTGGTGACATCCCCACCAGACCCCGTTGTCGGCTCTACACCTGGTGACATTCCCCCACCAGACCCAGTTGTCGGCTCTACACCTAGTACATCCCCCCCACCAGACCCCGTTGTCAGCTCTACATCTGGTAACATGCCCCACCAGACCCCATTGTCAGCTCTACACCTGGTGATATCCCACTGCCAGACCCCATTGTCAGCTCTACACCTGGTGACAACCCCCTCACTAGACCCCGTTGTCAGCTCTACACCTGGTGACATCCCCACACCAGACCCTGTTGTCAGCTCTACACCTGGTGGCATCCCCCACCAGACCCCATTGTCGGCTCTAGAACTAGTGACATCCCCCCCACAAGACCCTGTTGTCGGCTCTACACCTGGTGACATTCCCCCACCAGACCCAGTTGTCGGCTCTACACCTGGTGACATCTGATGGTTTCTGTACTGGGATCTCCTGTGTGATCCTCTCTCTTATACCTCATGCTCTCACATCACCTGACCGGACAGGACTACTGTGGGGCCAATACTTTTGTCAACATAGTGAGTTCCTAGCTGCATGGTGCATCAACAATTAGAATGTATGGTAATACTGTTCCTCATTCATTTCCATCACCGCACTCTTTTTAGTACATGCACCCTCTCTCTATAATCCCGTACAGCACAAATACGAGACAGAAAAAGGTTCTGCAGGCAGGCGGTTCAGTGGAGTCGTTTGGCGCACGGAGGAGTTTCACACTTTTTCAATGACGTCTTATGACCCCTTTTCTCGAGACTTAGGAAATGAAGAGAAGACAATAAAGTGAGTCTTATTACATAAGGAGATTTGCACCAGTAGAAGATCGAGGACCCACAGGAAATCCAGATAACAATGGTTAGCTCCAGCCCAGCTTACGGTAATAGTAAGTAAATGTAAGTTTTATGAGCACACTGACACAATCCTGGCTCCTTTTCCCAATAATCCCCTCAGTAACGTACCCCAAAAACAGCTGCACAGATAATCATTACAAAGCATGAAGAACCGCTGCTGACCTCCTGTCCGGCCAAGTGCGAGCGCACCAGGTCTAATCCCTTCTTGATTTGCACTTTCCAAGTCTCACTTGATCTTTCATGTGTTGGATGAAACTTCTGAGACACTGATCTTCCCGCTCCTTATTGCTGGTTTTCTCCTCGGAGACATCGTCTTTACTAAATGTAATGCCGGTTTATTGTTCTTCCCATCCCATAAATTTCCTGCTATCTGAAATATAACGCTCATAAAAATCCAAACCTCAACTCGCAGCATTAGAGTTTTATTCAGTGGATTTCTGCAAGTATTAAGATTTACTGTATGTATAAGATGCCGTTCATGTATATAATAGAAACCATGACGTGGTGCCGGATCGACCACATGCTCAACTGAACTCATTGACCAAGGGAGCTATCTTATACCTGCTTCACCGAAAGCAGACAATTCACCTTCTATCCAACCTTTAAGTGTTAAAGTTTAAAAAATTGTCTAATTAATAAAAAAAGCTAACATAAAAGGGGTTACCCAGAGATAGAAATACCCCATTCAGTGCGGACCAGCGGTGCCAGTACCTCCTCTTCCAGCCTGGTTCTAAAACCCGGTCATGTGGTATGGAGCTCCCTCCACCTTCCTGGGTCGGTGGTGTCATTACAGGGGGCTGGCTCATTTCAGTAACTAAGTCAAACCTCTTTTCTCTCTGCATTGGCCATGTAAGAGAAGGAGGCTGGCTTAGTTATTGAAATGAGCCAAAAGGCCAGCCCCCTGTGATGGCATCTCCAATCCTGGGAAAGTAGAGGCAGCTGCAGATCGGTCTGGAGGTTGAGGAGCCAACACCGCTGGGTCGGACTGGATCATTGTATTTAAATTTAAGATAACTTCCGTGTGTTAATTGCATTGCACCCACCTCGAAAAAGGATGACCTCGCAAAGTACTGCTCTTTGTCAGCCTGTATTTTACCCACAGTCCTCCACTGCTTTCCTCTAAAGTATATGCCACAAAAAAAAAACCTTAAAAATGAAGCTCTTATGGCCGAGCTGAGGGAGAGTTACAGAGCTTATGCCTCAACAAGAATCTAGAAGACAGTGGATGACGATGGGAGAGTTCCTGCTCAGCGTAACAAAAGCAATTCTGGATCTATATTCACCCAGCTGTATGTTTTCGGAGTGTGAGAGAAGTCACACAAACGTGGAGAGCATACAAACTCTATGCTGATGCTTGGTGAGATCCCAACCATTTGTAATATTGGTCTCACACCCACACGAGACACCTTGGCCATGAACGAGTTGGTCACCATGCTATTGCTTTGCTCTAGGCATGTGATTTGTTTCCGCCTGTTTGCACTTCTATATGATGTACTTCAGTTTTTTATGTATCCTGTTGTATAAATATTTTTTAAGAAAAAAATATATAAAATTGTATAAAACGTGCAGGTTGATGGGAGCCCTCGGGCAGGTAGGTTAAGAGACAGAACACAAGTTGTGGTAAACAGTAACAGTCTTTACTTGGTAGCAGGATTAGCGGTACAGGTTTTTGAGTTTTGCAATACAGTTTGGCAACACTGTCATGGCCTCTCGGCATTTGTGGGATCAAGTCACATTCTGTTTAAAGACACAACAGGCATGGCTGGGGACACACTCAACACTATACGGAGGCATGCACTTAGTCTCTATGGTTTCTAGGCTTCTACTCCAAGCCTCAAGTAGCTGAAGAAAAAAGAATGTAGATATGTGTGAAAATTAACTTCACTGGGAGGCGCTGCCAACCAGATAAAGCCACCAACTGGTGGAAAATAATGGAGCAAATGGAGAAACAATACCAGTAGCCCGGCACTGCTCTCCAATGAATTCCAACAGGCAGTGGGATAAGATTTATCCAACTTCTCTTTTTATTGTGTCAATTAAAACCAAGAGATATGCGTTTCAGGGTATGCCCCTTCGTCAGTCAAGCTGGGTCAGACATAACTTCTCCTGGTGTTCCCTGGTCAGCTCACATCGCCTTCTGGTAACACCAGCGCTTTTGGGTTTATGCTCCAGCCCGAGAGTTATGCATATCTGCTTTAATATGCGTAATTGAATCTCTTCTCTACGTCGTAGAGGCATCTGGTGGTCAACAAGCTCTACAAGCGGAAGAAGAGTTCACTACACACAAGGAGTCTCTGAGAGTCTTTTATAGGCTAAGGGGGGAACCACTTTCAGGGGCTCCGGTGACAAGACCGTACATCTGATCACCACAACTCTCATCATCTACAGATCTGCAGAAGATGAAACTGCAGGACGGGTTTACAGCAAAATGGCAACTTCTTTAAAAATTGTCCACATTTTTATTTTCCGCCATTAGCTGTGAGCACGATATTTAGAGCTTTTGTGACAGAGAGATGGGCACACTATCCATGAGTGAGAAGGGAGGGGAGGAATAGTTGTGATGATCACATGACATGAGTGGAGGAGCACAGCAGTGGAGAGGATAAGTAGTGGTTAAGAACCTGCGATAGTGATCATGTGACATGAGTGGAGGAGCTCAGCAATGGAGAGGATAAGTAGTGGTGAAGGACCTGTAATAGTGATCATGTGACATGGATGGAGGAGCTCAGCAGTGGAGAGGATAAGTAGTGGTGAAGGACCTGCGATAGTGATCATGTGACATGAGTGGAGGAGCTCAGCAGTGGAGAGGATAAGTAGTGGTTAAGAACCTGCGATAGTGATCATGTGACATGAGTGGAGGAGCTCAGCAATGGAGAGGATAAGTAGTGGTGAAGGACCTGTAATAGTGATCATGTGACATGGATGGAGGAGCTCAGCAGTGGAGAGGATAAGTAGTGGTGAAGGACCTGCGATAGTGATCATGTGACATGAGTGGAGGAGCTCAGCAGTGGAGAGGATAAGTAGTGGTGAAGGACCTGTGGTAGTGATCATGTGACATGAGTGGAGGAGCTCAGCAGTGGAGAGGATAAGTAGTGGTGAAGGACCTGTGGTAGTGATCGTGTTTTAATTGACGTATTAAAAATAGAAGTTGGATAAATCTTATCCCACTGCCTGTTGAAATTCATTGGAGAGCAGCGCCGGGCTACCGGTATTGTTTCTCCATGCAGCAGAATAAACAGACCTCACTCAGCAGGTCACAAGACTCCAGGGCTTTCTGGTAGATCACTCCTTCCACTCGCACCCAACCTAACTGGAGCATCCAATCTCTTTCATAGATTTGCTTGATCACTCCACCACATTGGCAACAACAACCACACCCCACTATATGCACCCCCTCCAGGTACCACCCTGTGAGGTGAGACGTGCCCTACCATTCCTATGATAGACTCACATGCCCTACCCAGGACGGTAAACGGACCTAAAAATGATCACTGGACCAGAATCTAGACCATACACACAATGCCCACAGGGGCCATAACAGTGTCTTTTAAAGCTATCAGATGGACCAGTTGTCCAATAATTACCAGCAGGTATAACACCTTCCCCACTACACGGGGATGGAACCTTCGACCCCCTTAGACATTTACAAATTAATGAAAAGACGAGTGTTCCTTTATTACTGGAGCTTTCCTCTTAGCCCTTTTTATTGACCTCTACATGCTGAACTTTTGCTGTTCTTTGATGGTTTGGGATAGTAATTATCCTTTAGAAAATAATAAATAAGAGGTTTGCAGGAAACTGGAACTTCAGATTTCATCGTGTCTTTCAAAGCTGGTGGAGCAGAAGACATCTGGGCAAGGAGCATGAGGTCTCCTTCTCGGAGAATATTACTTAACTGCTCTGTTTAGATGTTTCTCTCAAACAAATACAAGCCTAGTAAGAAGTCGCGGCTCCGCAGGGCGCCCCTGCCAAACTCTTATTTGATCCTCATCCCAGACAAAAAGATAGCAGACAATTATGAACCAGAGCGGAGCGTGCCAGATCCCATAATTGTTTGATTTCAGGACGCAGTTACAGAGAGACCTCCAGCTCTTCTGAATTGCGGTCGGTGAATCTTACCATACACTTTAAAGTAGTGCTGCCTTATAGTAGAACGTTCCAGTGTCTGATGTGGTCGGCGCTCAGAGAAGATGATGGTGTGGCACTAAGAACATACGTTTGGGTTCAGACCTTTATGAAAGAAAAAACATCTTGTTGTAAATCACCAAAAAGGAATTTTTGAATTTATTTATCAAACTTTTAATGGAGAAATTGTTTTGCGCTCTTTTTTGTTTTTCTCCGTTTGCTCTTTTACTTTTCAGTGCTCTCGTCTTCTAATGAACAGTCAGAATACAATTTTACTTTATTTTTAATGGATGATAATTTAGAAAAATACATAGAAACGTAGTGTGAAAAAAGCCCCATGTCCATCCAGTAAAGCCTATTACCCCCCAATGCTGATCAAGAGGAAGGCAAAAAACACCAATGACGTAGAAGCAAATTTTCTTGATTTAGGGGAAAAATTCCTTCCCGACTCCAATCAGGCAATCAGAATAATAATAGTAACCACTCCATTATCACATAACGTAAATATACACTCCGTGGTCCCTATAGGTGTATGGTGCTACGTATCCAACAGTTGACTAGATTTGATCACGGCCATTTAACTACTTATATACCAGTTAGCCAGGGAGATGCCCTATTCGTCACCCCTTCAGCCCCTCCGTGATGCGATTGCAGGGTGCCAATGGGTTGCCATTGCAGCTTGGGCTTAGTAAAGGCTCCCAGGGCTGCCAAGTAAGCATGCCTATTAAATCACGGCTGTGGCAGGACTTAATATGCAACCATTACAAAAAGTTCTATACACTGCAATACAGAAGTAATGCAGTATTTGGTACAAGCAATCACAAGTTCAAGTACCCTGGTGGGACTAAAGTAAAGGGGAAAAAAACTTTAAGAAGACATTTTTAAATATTTTAATAAATTAAAAGTTAAAACTCTTTTTCCCATAAATGAACCAAAAACGTTATCGATATCACTATGTTCGTAAAAGCCCAAACTACTAAAATATGGCATTATTTATCCTACTCAGTGGTCACTTAAAAAAATGTTTGTTTTTGGCATGGGATAGGGAACTCAGCGACAGACAGGGAGCGGACCTGAAAATGCAATGTGAGAAGAGTTTCACTATCACATGTCCCTCAAAGAGCTGAGCAGATACAGTCAATACATAGTGCATGCACCCTAACCAAATGTTCACATCAGAGGGGGACGATGGTCAATATTTTCCATATTTAGAGACTCCCATCTAGTAGAACGTTGGTCCTCATTTTTGCAATTCATCGTGGTGTCCATCTTCAGGTATCAGAGGACCCAGAGGGTCCCAAGAAAACCTTCCCTATGCCATTACTCTAACTTCATCAGCCTGACAGGAAAGGGTCATCCATTCATGCTGCTTGCGCCAAATTCTGAGTCCCATCAGCAACAGACATCTGTCTCCATCTGACCAGGAGATGTTTTCCCGCTGCTCAGTGATACAAGTTTTGCGCTCTTTTGCCCGCTGGAGTCTTTCTGCTTCTCTTAGACATAATGGTGCTGGAACTGGTCGCCCGCTGTTATACCATCCGTGCGGAGGAACGGCGAGTTGTGCGTTCGGACACGTTAGTTGGAGCCCCAGTGTTGTATTCAGCTGACTGTGCAGCCTGTTGGTCAGAACGCTTCCTGACATCCTCCTCCGACCCCTTTCAGTGAGGAGTTGTTTTCGTCCACAGGACCCCCTTTCGCTGGATGTTTTCTTCGATCGCGCCATTCTCGTTATACTCTTCACACTATTACATGAGAAAACCTCCCATGGTTGGCAGTGAGCCCCCGGCTAGTCTAGCACAAATGACCGGCCCTCGTTAGAAGTCGCTCAGATTGATGGATTTTCTCATCTAATGTGGATTCACACTGAAACTGATCCGCAGAAAACTTGTCACGTGACTTTATGCCGCACTCCAAGGTCACGGGGATGATTACCATACTGGGAAGCGCCAATCTTGAGTGGGTCGGCGGCTAAAAAAAGGACCTGGGATGTCTAATAAAGGGGAGGAGGTTCTAATATAGGGGCGGGGCTCTAATATAGGGGCCACTCAGTGTGTACACATTTAGGAATCAGCTTTCTACAATCCACTCCTTTATTCCCAAGTTCCCCCACACTTCAAAGAGGTGGGCCAACTGAAGGGTAGCTGTTGTGGCATCTAGTGGCAATGCAATCCAAGCCAGTCTACCATGCAGTGGCCCCCATTTCATTTTTCTTTTGTTCTCCTTCCATGTTTTCAAGCCTTCACAAATGTTTTCTTGCAATGTTGGGAAATCTCGGCATTATGTCATTGGGACCTGCTACGCTGCGGCGCGGTCTCCGCCTTCTGAATCAGCCTTCTGTTTACCGCAAATCCATGAATACAACTCACTTCCTAAATAACAGAAGCCGACGTTTCAATGGGAATACCTTCTGCTGAAATAATTGGCTGCACCAGAAAGCACACTGCTCCCACTGTGCGCGGCCGCCTCGCCACCAAACACTTTCCTACCACATTAGACTGTTTTCCTAAACCTTTAATTAATGTGGTTTCCACATATCTCATTTGAGGGAATAAAATGTCTTTGAAAGTCCATATTTCACCCGGGCTCGCTCCTTACCACAACTTTACGGATTGCAGCCAGCTCCTTTAAATACCGTAATGATATAACATTACCACAAGGTATTACCGAGCTAATCATGAAGGGTTAATAGTCAGATATGTTGTTGTGGAGTATTACCCCCTCTCTTCTTGGTGTAGGTGATCGTCCAGCTGAGGGGGGCTGATGGTCCCTCTGAATTAGGCAATGGAGGGGCCCGGCCAATAACCCGTCTAGAGTCGGTTACTTTCCTCACACTGACAGCTTCTGATACTTCAGTGATCAGCACCTTTGTGCCTGTCATGATGATGTCATGATGACATCATAGTCGGTCCACTGTAATGGGAGTCAAAATAAATAATGTATCCATAATTAGCTTAAAGGGGTTGTCCAGTTAGAATTAATTAACTTTTTAAAATCAGAGCCAAAAGTGTTAAAACAATAAAACAAAGGGAACTTACCCAACTTGGGTGATCCAGCGCTGCCGCCTCGTGATTTCTTCAGTTTCTGTTGACAGAGGACGATAGGTAAGTATTGCCCGGCCAATCAGGGTCTGCAAGCATCAACCCTCTAAACTCGTGTTCACCCAGGATGTGAGCGCTGATGCCAGGAGAACGGGCAGTGATGCTGCGCCTTCTGGCAGGTGGCGGTCACCTGAATTCCGCTGTCTACAGAGACTACTGATGGTCAATCCTTAAAGTGACCCTCCACGTTCAGGACAAAATTCTGTCCCCAGACCGGAGGGTGGAGGGCTACATTACCTGTAGTTGATTTTGTCAGCCATCATCCTGTTCCGCAAGTTCAGGCTTCTGTTTTCGGGTGGTCAAGATCTTAATAATACCTAATGGTCTATAGTGCATCGGTAGTGTTATGACTACCAATGCACTATACCAGCTCTGTGATTGGCCTGTACTGATCACATGATCAGTCCTGCCTACAAGACAGCAGTGCATAGTGTAATTAGAAAATGGTGACAGCCGTATAGGCTGCCTGAAAACCACATTGGAACTGGCATTACCAAACAATGGCCGACACAATCAACTGCAGGTAATGTACTCGTTCCACCCTCTGGACTCGGGACAGAATTGTTTCCCCAGACTGGAGAGTCACTTTAACAAAAATGAGTCTTTATTTCCCTGTGAGGCGGTGAAGGAGCTTTCCTGCTCCTTCACTGCAAACTCCAACATGGCACTCCAATGAGTGTGGGACTGAAGCCCCGCCCCTTCTATGATGTGGTCCAAAGAAGCCCCGCCCCTCAGTGACATTGGCAGTGCCACAGGTAATGTGTCATCGACCCGTCAGCCCCATTAGGGAAAGAGCTGGCTTTCCTGGAAACATGGCCATGCCTGATAAAAGGCTCAGATGGTTGCCACAGTGGAGACAGTATTGACCCTCCCCTGTTGGGGGTGCTGACAGGGACAATGCATGTACTGAGCATGGTGTGAAGAGGCACCATAAACAACGGTCAGAGAAAAAGTCTGATGCGGTGGCTGTTGAAGTGGGCTGAGTGTCAAGAGCTGTCCATCGGCTGCTGCACGGGTGGAGGCGGTGACACCTGTGATGATAGCCAAAGAGACTGGTGCAATGTGGCCCACTGTGAGAGAACCAGCGCATCGGAGGACAGGGAAGTGGTAAGAGGAAGTGTAAGAGACATCGTGGTAACACCCTGCAGAGTGAAGGTCCGAAGGTGAGGAGATAGAGTGCCGGCGGGATGGAGTAGCCACAGGTGCTGAAGTAATAGCCAAGGAACCACAATCTGGGGTCACCACCATCTCCACTGTATCAAGGAGTCGTGCGACTGCGAGAATGGTCAGAGACTGTGGTGCTGTTGTGTATAGTTGTAGGCATTGAGTCTATGCAGGCGCGGATTGGGAAACCTAAATTGGCCTTTGAAAAAAATTACAAGGTGGCCCCATAATCACAGCAAGATCCTGGTGTTGACTGTTAGACAGGCTCTAGCTGTAATGGTCAGGATCAGAGAAAACTCTGATCCTTGTCATTTAACTCCATAGATGTGCAGACAGTAGTGACCAGGGCATCTAGGTGATTAGGCAGGGGGAGAGGCTCCCTTTGTCCCCATTGATGGGATGCCAATGGGTAACCATGGCAGCCAGAGGCCTAGAAAAGACCCCCAGACATGTAACAGCTGTATGATTACTAGATGAGCCTTCAGCACAACCTAATAGATTGCTTTCCAGATTTAGACGCACAGGGAATAACTTTGCTATAGATAGTTCACATTGTGACGCCCCTTAATAAATACGTTTCTAATTATTGTATTAAAAATTACAGTTAAAATTTAGTTTTATTTTGTAAAAGCGACCCATACAATAACAATATAATCCTTACGACTTGTATAATTACCCCCATATATCACTCTGCAAAACTCACTATACTGAGACCAACACTACAAATAATAGCACTGCATAGTAATCTCACCACACCATGATCACATATCACAATCACAGTGATATTGAATAAAGACCACTACAAAGATCAATAATAATTAATAAGCCTCAAATGATACCTCCAGACTGTGACGACATAATACCACCATAGTGTTGCTGCAAAAAATACTATACAAAGACCATAATTACTCTCTATACAGTGACCATATAGCGGCAGATACCAGCTCTACACAGGTGGTCTGCAGACTATAGCAGTGATTCCAGTACCATTATATGCAGTGATTACACGTGACGTCCTCTTACTAAAGTCATTCTCTTTTCTTCTCCATCTGGCCCAGACCGCCATAACAACTTTCTCCAGCCAAAGCTTGACTCTGCAGAAATCTTTGACTCATCGATTTTCCAGCAACCTGGCTTTATTTTCCAAATGTCTACATAATCTCTCTATCCATAGTTCTCCAGGTAGAAGTAATTTCACCCATGGTGGCCCACACAGTTATAGTATCCCCTTTTCATGCTCTCTGTGGGATGTGCACAGTAAGTGCCACTTTTAGTGCCCCAGACACAGAAAAAGTGCCCCTCACAGGCCCCTACTCCGTAACAACACCTCTCATAGGCCCCCACTGAGTAATAATGTCCCTCATAGGCCTACACTCAAAAAAAATGTCCCATATGGACCCCTACTCAGTAATAATGCCTAATATTGACCCCCCACACGTTAATAATATACCTCACAGGCCCCCTACTCACTAATAATGCCACTCACAGAGCCCCACTCTGTATTAATGCTCCTCATAGGCCCCAAATCAGTATTAATGCCCCTCACAGACCTCCACCAAGTATCAGTGCACCTCATAGGCCCCCACCAAGTATTAGTGGGACCATTTAGGCCACCCACCATTGAAATAAAAGAAACCTGACACTCACCTGTGTCGCTCCTCCTTCTCTCAGTCTCTGCATTCCGCGCTGCTCTGTTCACTTGCCACTGAGAAGCACAACAATCACATAATCACTCTACCCAGAAGTTGGCAAGTGAATATGTAGTGACCTGGACTGGAACTACAGAATAAAAGTACTTTACCTGCAAGATAAGAGCAACTGTTCTACCAGTTCATTTAGCAAAGTGTAGTTAGGCTGGACTTCTTTTAATAAGAGGGAGTCAGGAAACTAAAGAGTTAAGGTTGTTTAGGCACCGCCGTAAATCAGTTAAGCTGTGACAAGCTCCCTGAGTGAGGGAAAAAGGTGGAGGTTCTGGTTTATTTTGTATTGCGCACTCAGAAATTGATAGTGTTAGAAGACAGAAGTGAAGAGCAGTATGCAGTATGGAGTGAGACAGTGAAGAGGTCACTTGGAGGGGAGAGGAGCTGAGATGGACACAGAGGAAGGAAGCTGATAGCCACGTGAAGACCCAGCTTCTTCCTCCCCCTCTGTCCTGCTGTAATTAAGGGATTCGTTATGTAAACTTTAAAGCAATCCTGTGTGCAGTAACCCATAAATCACCCCAACGCTGAGAGAGACAGTTTGTTTTTCCAAACCTAATGTCCGTTGAAGCCAGCTCTGCTTTCCACTGGAGGACAACTTCAGACAAGAAGTAGAGAATCTACTTATATAAACTATTAGTGGGTGTTATAACGGGTATTTCTTGCCAGTTCTCTCTTTATAGCTCCTCCTTAGCTCAGATGCTGTCTGCTCAAAGTTTGTTTATCTGTGTGTAAAGTGTTAAGCAGTGTTTATGCAACTTGTATATGCAATTTCTGGAGTTTAATATTAAGAAACACAACCACGGGTCTGAAAGTAAATGGTGTGTTTGCCATTTACCTAAATACGTGTGTTAGCCTTATTTCGCTACCAAGTGCAACTAATCTAGGCACTGGCATCACAATCACCAAATTCCACTAGTCGCCCGGATCCTGTTGTATACCTTCAAAGGTGCACAAGATTACAAAGAGTGTGCTGCCCTCATTGTCACCGTGACACGGCTCCTCAGCCACATCTTAGAAACCGCTCAGAGCGTGCAGGCCTCTTCCCGCTTGTCACCCATTGCAAATAGAGCAGCACGGACTGCAGAGGCCAGGATTGAGAGGAATTACACAGGTGAGTATCATGGGTTTTTTTGTCTTTTATCTCATTGAATTTCATCAAACAGATTTTTTAAAAATTTTGACCCCTCCACCAGCCCCTAGACCCGACGACCCCTTGGAAATTTTCCTGGTTGGTTTAATGGCCAGTCCACCCATGTATTGTAATAGGACTGCAACTTCTTCAGGACGATATGAATTTTTGCAATGTTACAAGGAGTTACTTCCATGGAGTGAAAATGAATATATGTATACGAAAGTAAAAAGTTTTTGGATTGCTGCACCATCTGCCCTCTTCCCGCTTGCTGCCTGATGTCATTTCCCAACTGTGTTGTAGGTTTAGGTTTTTAAAAAATGCATTGGAACAAAGGGGCTTATTTATCAATAAGGACATAATTTGTGCCAGTTTTCTCCTACTTCCCGCCTGGTGTCATCTATGCCATATTTATGAAAGATCTGAATGGCGCCTGTAAATGCACTACAGAATAGAAGTGCTTTACCTGCAAGTTAAGAGCAACTGTTCTAACTACCACTTCATTTAACAAAGGGTAGTTATGCTGGTCTTCATTTAATAAGAAGAGGGAGTCAAGATAAGGAACTAAAAAGTTAAGCTTGTTTAGGCAGATCACCAACATAAATCACATAGCTGCTGAGCTGTGACAAGCCCTGGAGGGAGAGGGTTTTGGGCTCATTTCAAGTGTCGCAGTTAGAAATTATAACAGTGTTAGGGCTTTTACCCACTAGCATTCTTTTTTAACACTGCGATATTGCTGCATTTTTTCAATAGGACTTTCTAATGTTAAAATCACATCACACAAAAATCGCAAGTTTGTGCTTTTGTAATTTTTGTGCGGTGTCCCATCGAAAAAAAACACAGCTGTATAGCAGCGTAAAAAAAAACGCTAGTGGGTAAAAGACCTTAGGAGGCAGAAGTCAGGGAAGAGTATGGAGAGAGTGAGGAGTACAGAAGGAGTGCGGAGAGGGAAGGGAGCTGAGATGGACACAGAGGATGGTGACAGCCATGTGAAGCCCTTGCACGCAGTTTCCACCCCCTCCTCTGTCCTGTAATTGGAGTACCTTAATTGCAGATTCCAGAAAGCCTGTGCGCAGCTCCTTAATTATCCAGAACACAGAAAGCAGCATCTCTCCTCCAAACTTGAAATCCTTTCCAAGCAGTGTTTTCCATCCAGACTTCTACGGACACGACCCTGTATCACACTCTGCCGAGATTACAGAATTCCCAGAGGGTTCTATTTTGTGAGTACTGGAGAATCTTTAGCTCAGGGTTTCAGCCTGGCAAAAACTGTTAGTTAGATTACTGGGGTTATTTCTTTGATAGTCTCTCCATAGCTTGTCCTCCCTTATCTCAGGTGCCTACTCAAAGTTTGTTTATCCATGTATAAAGTGTTAAACTGTGTATATGCCAATTGTATATGAAAATTCTAGTGCTTAAAATTAATGCAGACTACCACATGCCTGAACGTGAATGGTGTGCCTGTCATTTACCTACGTGTGTTAATCTTATTTTGCAACCAAAAGCTCAGGCACTGGCGTCACAAGCACCTAATTCCACTAGTCATGCAGATCCTGTTGTATAACTTCAATGGTGGGCAAGATTGTAAAAAGGGTGCTGCACTCACCGCCACCATTACAGGGCTCCTCAGCCACCTCTTAGAAACCGCTCAGAGAGTGCAGGCCTCTTCCCTCTTGTGCACGATGCAGTGAAGATTTAGAAGCACCAGAAAAACTAGTAGATGTGCCCAAAAATGTTAAATGTGCCACTTTTTCACAAAGTTTGCAAAAGAGAAACACGCAGGTCAGGAAACAGTCAATAGGGGAGGTGTACGAAGTAAGATGTGCAATTTATTTTATGATGTGCCACAATTGGGAATTTGTTTGACTCAACAGTTACCTCAAAGTGCGAGCTGCGGTGATTCTTACACCGATCGTGGGGCGTCCGGTATAAGGAATGTTATATTCCACTCATATAATAGAAAATGTTTGAAGAGTTTATAAAACAAGAGCCATGTGAGCGCAAAAATGATAATAAATACACCAAAAAATGCTTAGTTGTGCCAAAAAAACGAAGAAATGTGCCCAAATAAAATGCGCCACACCACTACGTGTGCCACTTAGACCCAGCTTTACTTGGTCAGATCTGCACTTACTTTTGCGCCTGTTTTCTGACACTCAGTTTCCTAAATGCATTGGAAACATCCGCCGCACAGAGGCCACGCCTACATTTGTAAGAAAAAAAAGCGGCAGAGCCATTTGTAATTTGTAATACTTTTTGGCGCAAATCAGTTGTAAATATGTCATAAAATGACTACGCTGTTATTCTGGCACAAATTACGCCACAAATCTGGAGGAAAAGGCTTCATAAATAAGCTCGATAATGTTGGCTTGTCCGGTGGTTCGGCGATGAGGCATATTCGTATATTTATGGGCCCACATTGTTATGCGCAAGCAAGGAGCTCTACCGAACCTGGGAGACAGAACAGACCAACAGTCTTTCTCTTGGACAATGGCAGCGGTACTCGCAGTCTCTGAAATTGGTGCCCTCAAATGGGATCTCAATGACCCAGCACTGATGGATGAAGACCACAATGCCAGCTCATCACCCCACATGGAATCTTTTAAGACTGTTCTTCACAGGAGCGCAATGAACAGCTTATTCATGACTTCAGTGACATCTCCGACTAAACTGCGCAGGAATCTATGGTATTTATAGGCACAGCCATGTGTTCAGCGATCACACCTGTTTAATCATTCCGAGATATCTCCGCCATTGTAAGAGATAATAATAGACATTATTTATTTTTGGTGTATGTTCCTTTAAATATAAGGTGGCAGTGTGGGGTTTGATGGATCAAAACAGGAAAAAAAACAGTCATTTTGGGTGGTGCCGCTGTAACAGGCATGTGCTCATGTTACAGGTTTGGCGATGACAGATGGAGGCGGCACATTTTACCAAAAATACCTTCACTGAAGAGAACTGTTTATATTGTTACACTCCATAGAAGGACTCGGATACTGAGCGTTGCATTACATCTCTCTTAAAGCAACAGTACCGGATTTGCAGCATAAACATTACATGCGTGTGCTCTTCTGTAGACCCCGACCTCACATGCTTTGTAGACATAAGTTCTTCAGAGGTTTCTTGCCTGCATTTCCTGTCTCACATTCAGCTCTACATACTCCACATTATCCCGCGCCTTCCTGCGCCATTCCATCCTTCACCAGAAACATTCCATATGACATCTTACAGCATACATTCTGACCACATAATAACTACTCAGACCTCATCTGGAATACTGGGTCCAGATCTGGGCACCCCGCTATAAAGAAGACACCACCAAATTGCAGCAAGTTCAGAGATGGTGAGCGGTCTGCAAATCATGTCCTATGAGGAACACTTAAAGGATCTGGGAATGTTTAGCAGAAGAGAATGCTGAGAGGAGACTTAGGCGTCCCTCACACAGGCATTTTTATCGCGATTAGCGTGGTGTTCTGAGTGCCGCGCTAATCATGGTATAACGGTATAAGGTGGGTGGAGCTTAGCCTCCTCACTCTCAGCCCTGCTCCTTGGCAGTGATGTAATCCAGCAGTGGAGCCAAAGGTTCTTTCAATCTACAGCCACATAATCGCAGTGCATAAAATCATGTGACCTCTCTCTGAGGGTCCTTGAACATGCACAAGTCCACCCATGTATAGCCAGGCACATCAAAGGGATCCAACCCCCTTACACAGGAAAGCAACAAGTGAGACACAGAGATGGATGGATGAGAGCTCCTGTGTGACAGGCAAGACAAGTGGTTGCAGAACCGAAAATGTCTCTGCTGAAACACAGAGATGAAGAAGAGGTGTTTTGGTGCTGTAGTCCAATTTGGGCCATCACTCAGCTAGTTACTACAGGCTCATGGTTGCTCAGCACTCAGGTTTTACTTATTGAGAGTGTTGGACTATGTTGTTGCAGCGGTATGTGGAGTAGAGAAGAGTGTTTTCCAATATCCCACCTGGTTTAGCACCAACCTTTCAGCCAAGAGTTTTACAGCCATGCAAGCCTGGAGCATACGGTGATCCATCCATACTGTGCTCCGGCTCCAGCCACCTGAAACGGAGAACCTGCAGCACAACTGAAGGAAGACGAAAATGATTCAGCTATGACAAGAAGTTCTGAAAGGGTGGTACTAGCTTCAGCGGTAAGCAAAATCGGTCAAACCCCTCCTAGGCCTGTCCTTGTTCCAAGCAGAGTTGGTGAATAGTTTGACTCTGCTTCACCATTCCCCTAGCAGTAATGTATGGGGAAGCCAACCTGCAGGCCCTTACATACAGGCTTAATGGAGCGCTGGAGCTGCGGGGAGCCGGGAGAGGTGAGTATACCATCTTTCATTATTTTTCGGCACGCAGACCATGACTTTAAAAAAAAGGATTAACTCGAATAACCCTTTAAGCTGTTGATTCAGACGTGAGGTGATAATTTCGGTAACATGAGTAAAAACAAAAATAGCTGTTTTTTAACCAGAGTTTTATAACTAAACTGTTGATAGTTGAAAATAAAAACAGACATTTCCTGCGCAACTTTCTACTGAAGTGGAGGCTTGCCAGGCACTTCTCAGTAACACTCACGGCTGCCCAGCTGTCTGCTCCCTCACATATCAAAGTCATTTTATGAGTGTGAAACTGGATGTTCGAGTCAAACTGATTATTTCATTAAACAAGTAGGAGTAGGCTAAGTGATCGCTAAAAATGCCGCATATTTGGCAGAAGACTAACGTTTAAATTATGGAGCTCCGCTATAACTCAAGAAAAATCAGCCAAGACACAACACAAAACCTTCTGAAGCACTGAAGGCTTCAGGTTCTGCAAGAATGTCTGGATTCCCACCCAAACGCATGAATGACCACAATCAAAGAGACACCAAAGGTTAAATTAACCACCAGGAGGAGCACAGAAGAAGCCTCAGTGCAAGGATGTTCATCAAAGTAAGAGATTAAGAAGAATAATCCAAAAACATTTCTAGAAAGCTGGGAGGGCGCTACAATATATCTCAGATAAATATATCTCTGAGTTCCACCAGTAGAACTCTGAATACAGCTCTGGAGGCTTGGCTCAAAAAAGTAACTATTTATTGTAGGCTGTTTCAAAGAGACACTTATAACCTAAGAAGACTTGATCAAAAAGGTTGTAAGTGTCACTGCAGCAGACGTGGATCCACTGGGAACCTAAACTGATTTGTCTTAGGGCTAGATCTAAGGATTACAATTGTGAATCCCTGGTTTTCACTCTTTAACCCTATCGATTGGGATCATAGAATCGTAGCGTTCGAAGGGATCTGCAGGGTCATCAGTTCCAACCCCCTGCTCAATACAGGATTCAATAAATCACCCCAGACAGATGTCTGTCCGGCCTTTGTTTGAACACTTCCATTGAAGGAGAACTCCCCACCCCCCGTGGCAACCTGTTCCACTTATTGATCCCCTTACTGTCTAATATCTAATCTGTGTCTCCTCCCTTTCAGTTTCATCCCATTGCTTCTAGTCTTTCCTTGTGCAGATGAGAATAGGGCTGATCCCTCTGCACTGTGACAGCCCGTCAGATATTTGTAGACAGCTATTAAGTCTCCTCTCAGCCTTCTCTTCTGCAGACTAAACATTCCCAGATCCTTTACCCGTTCCTCATAGGACATGATTTGCAGACCATTCACCATCTTGGTAATTCTTCTCTGAACTTGCTCCAGCTTATCTATGTCTTTTTTAAAGTGGGGTGCCCAGAACTGGACCCAGTATTCCGGATGAGGTCTGACTAAGGAAGAGTAGAGCAGGATAATGACCTCACGTGATCTAGACTCTGTGCTTCTCTTAATACATCCCAGAATTGTGTTTGCCTTTTTGACTGCTGCATCACATTGGTGACTTATGTTCAGTCTATGATCTATTAGTTTTGCAGCACCCAAGGAGCAGGCCACGGCCTAGAAGGCAGCGGGGTAGAGTTTGGGCCTTGTCACAGTGGCTCAAGGAAAGACTAGAAGCAATGGGATAAAACTGAAAGGAAGGAGACACAAATTAGATACTAGAAAAAGCTTTTTGACAGTGAGAGTGATCAATGAGTGGAACAGGTTACCATGGGAGGTAGGGAGCTCTTCTTCAGTGGAAGTGATCAAATAAAGGCTGGACAAGTATCTGTCTGGGATGATTTAGTGAAACCTGCACTGAGCAGGGGGATGGACCAGATAACCCCGGAGGTCCCTTCCAGCTCTACCGTTCTATCATCCTGGTCTTTTTAAATGCTTCCCATTCTTCCTTCTTTTAGGGATTGGTAACGATTGTGCTTTGAGAATCTCATTTCACTATTTTTCCCAACCTTCTTGGACATTTCTGTCCTTAAGAATATCCAGCCATTTGATCCTTCCTATCCTCTTTCTGACTCCATTAAATCTTTCTGAAATCCAACCTTCTGGATCTGCTCTTCACCCATAAAAAGTCTGTTTAGAGACAACTGACACAACCTGGTCAGGAAAGCCATAATGTACCAGTGGGTGTGGACAGGGATGGTATTGATGAACAGAGCCAGGATCAGATCTGACAGAACCCTTGTGTAATGCAGTTCCAGAAGGTGCAGATAGAGACATAGTCAAAGAACAAAGCAGAGGTCATGACAGATGAAAAATGTGCATTGCCAATAAGCAGGCAGAGAGTCATGGTAAGAGCTGGCAGAATATTTGTGATCAAAGAACAAGCCAAAGTCTGGAGAGGAAAAAAAACATAAATGCCTATCTGAATTGGACTGGAAAGTTGCGTCCATGCCCCAGCAGACTGGATATGTGTGCACACTCTTTGGGTAGCAGTGACAGCCAGGATGTGTGGAGAGAGGACACTGAGTCTGCCGTAGGTCACACATGGGGCACAGCATTGGCCATAACCAATCGCAGGAGGTGGTAAGAGTCGCTGTCCGCTATGAACAGCGGTGATAACATTAGGAGAGGGCAACTCCGTCAAACATGGAGCAGGATGTCTACATCACTTTCGCAATATTACCAAGAGTCAACAATTATTACTATCATCATTTTTGTTTTGTAGCACTATACAATATAGGAAAGGTGGCGGGGACTACAGTGGGACAGTACTGAGATGTGACCTCACATCCATGTCTGTGCCTTGTCAGAAGTATGTGTGTATAAATATGCATGCCTCTTTGGACCTATTTCACTTAAGCCTGAGGCAGAACTCTAAGTAAGTTCAAAAGTTTCGTTAGCCATTAAAATGTATCCTATTGCAGCATCCGAGTAGCAGACCCTCAGCTGAGGAGACAGCGGGATAGAGAATTAACCTTGTCACAGGGCTCTACCGTCTCTTCCCTAAGGGTGGCTAAGAACCCAACCTTGTTACTAACCAGGGGAGGTCGCATTTACTAACTGGGTTACCTTAAGTCCTGTTTTTGTCACTGTGATGCCAATGTTCCTTTTTCTGCGACAGATCACTCAACTGGAATACAGTAGTCCACACACAGAGTACTTTTCAAACAAGAACCACACCCACGCGTACTCGGCATGTCCTGGACTCTCAAACCCCATAAGGGCAGGCTTCTCAGAAGGAGGGTTCTAAGCATGGCTGAGCTCTGGCAGGAGCAACAGCCCATCTTTCCTTCTCTTCCATCCAAGTCCAGCTCTAACTCTCCATTACCTCTTCTCACTCCATTTTCACACCAATCAACTGACTCACTGACCAACTACTCTATAACTCCTGCCTCTAACACCTGCTACATCTCATCACATGCACGCAGGACTTACAATACACATAACAAGATATATTTTCCAGACACTACCAGACATTAGCAGACATTAAAGGGGTTGTCTCACGCCAAAAGGGTTTTTTTTTTTATTCAATAGGCCCTCCGTCTGTTGCCCCCTACAGGCCATTCTCTGCAGTGCACCCCTAATATATATATAAACTTTTCGGGGGAGCATGTACTTGTGGGGGGCACACATACTTTTGTCGAGAGCACATGATTTTTTGGGGGAGGGTGCAGATTTTTTTTAGAGGTGGAGCACACATACCTTTTTGAGGTCATATACTTCTTGGGTTGGAGAAGCACACACTTTTTTGGGGCTAGATAATGGCAACCCTCTCCCAAGTCTTGGCTCAATTCCCTGCTCTACTCCATAGTGAATCTTGGTACAGATCCACTTTAAAATGAGCATATAAATCCACTTCCAAATTTGCATGCACTAATATGTGGATTTTGCAGGGATTTTCCATTTCAGATTTTGATGCAGATCGGCAGCGAAGTGCAGATCAAAAAATCAAGACAAAACCTGGGAGCTGAGCAAGCATCAGCACAAGTGTCTGGGTCCACTGAGCCTGGAGGAACCTAGTCAGGGGTGGAATCAATCCAGTCTTTTGCAGTCATTTGTTGCGCCACCTTCTCTGTCACACAGGTGGTGTAATGATGTGATTGCTTCGCCTGCATGTCATTCTGCAGAATCCTGTCCGGAAGTCCAAGTCAGAGAATGGAGGATATTGTATGAGCATGATGGAGGGGAGTAAGTTTACTTTATTGCCGGAGTACACTGGGGGCTTATTAATTGCATTTTTGGGTTTATAAGTGACTCAGGGGGCACAGCATGGCCTTATTAATTGCTTAGGAGACACAGTGGGGCCTATAAGTGACTCTGGAGCCAGCCCTGCTAAGGGGATAATTGCCATTGGTTAGCACATATCACCTGATGTAAGATGTGAGTTCTTGCCATTACAGCCGGCCTTTTACATATTAGTTGGATGTGTAATAACTTACTGATATGCAGCAATTTTAACATTGGATTCAGGAATACATTTTAAAGTGCAAAATTTATGATGAATTATTAGTCAAGATTTCAACTTTTTGGAGGAAGCAGGAAAAAAAATGTAAAAAGAAAAAAAAATGAAGTGTAACCACTGAATCTTATCTTAGTAGAACCATGTATCTAAAGTGGCAATTACTGGTGAACCTCTAGAAAAATGTAGCATGAAGCTCGGAGGTTCAGAAGCTGAGCGGCTCTTCTCGTACGGTGGAAGACCTTTAGAAGATTTTACTAAGAACAAAAAGAAAACCTGAATGTGTCCTGTTCCTTCCAAGGCCTCTCAGAAGTAACCTCAGACTGCACAGATCACGTCTGATCTCCAACTACTGTTCTGGAATCTGATAAGCTCGTATCGCGGTTTACGGTAAATGTCTTTCCACGAGTTTAAGATGAGGATCAATAGGCTATTTCTTGACTAGAGAAGTGGAGAGACGGCGTTCCGTATGGCGGCCTCCTTTTTTTCCTGTATGTGTTGGCTGGTTTCCTTTCCAGTGTATTTCCATCTGATAACTTCTCTTTTCTACTGGGGAAGAACACACTCGATATTCCTTTATTGTATTCATTCCAAGACCATAACTCTTACAAATCCACCCCGATATCATGCGAGGCTACCTTATTCATCTCTGTGCCAATAGGGTCTACTGATTTAAACCAGGCTAGAAAGTCTAGTATACCATATGGCTGATCACAGGGTCGGCTAAGGGCAAACTATAGAAATGATGTATACGGTATAAGGCAGAAAGTTACACAAGAAACAATGGGTTAAGGCGAAACATATTAAATCATTTGAAATCATTTTTTTCAGGATTACTCATGTTTTAAGCTTATCATTAGATGGGGGCATGATGAGAGTTATAGTATTTCAAGAGAAGAAGAAACACAGGTTGGAGTCCCTGTGCAGCATCCGAGGAGCGGGCCCACAGCCGAGGAGACGGCGGGGTAGAGAAAGGCCTTGTCAAGGGGCTCTACCATCTCCTCCCCTGGCGGTAGCTTGGGACCTGACCACATTACTGCCGGGGGTTACTTTAAGTCCAGTTTGTCACTCATGACGCCACCATTCCATCCTCTGCGGCGGATCTTCCAGATGAAATAAAGTAGTCCACACACAGAGTAACTTTCTGAACAAAAACTGGGAACGGTTGGTTCTGTGCATTTACTGCAAAACTCTTGAACATAAACTCCAGCAAACAGTCCTGGTACAGTTACAATAAGCCAAAGTGGTGTCACAGGGAGGATTCTCGCGGTGGACGGACAATCCACAGTCCAAGTTATCTGCGTAATTGTTCACTCCTGGCAAACTCTGTCTCTCTTCTGGTCAACACTCACTCTCACTTTCTCCTTTTCTCACCAAGCAGCAGGTTGTTTCACTCCCAGCGCTCCTCAAAGGGCCGAGGTTAGGCCCAAGCTGAGCACCAAGAAGTCGCTTGGCTTCCTGCATTACTGCACACACCGACCGACGTGTCCGGTGTGTGTGTGTGTGTCAGGCTCTCTGAACTATGATTTTCTCTCTCTTAGACCCTCTCTCTCTTGCAAGCACATAAAATATATATTCCGATCACATGACTCCAAATGGCACATACAAAACATTTTCCAGACAAGACATGACATTCCAGATATTAACACTCTCATGCCTGCAACCATGCAATCCACATAAATCAAATGCATACCTCAAACAAGACACTGACAAGACAATGGCAGGAGACAGACATATAACATTGTGGAGGGGCCCTATTAACTCGGGGCCACTACACCTGTAGGGGAAATTAAAGGATTTTAAAGAGTGCTTTTCAAGGAGGATCAATATGTGCATTGTTCTATGTGAACTACTGCAAATTCTTTGCCACTAACCCCACCCAATCCCATCTACTCCCCTTTCTACTCTCACAAAGTAGTAGTGCCCCTTTACAGCAATTCCACCTGTTGTATCATAAATACAGTATCAGTACAAGGCTCCATACATCAACACAACCCCAGAGCCAAGCTGATAATATAAATATAGCACCGGAGCTAGACTCATAACATAAATACTGCACCAGAAGCAAGCTCATAATATAACTATTGCACCAGGACCTAGCACATGACACACATAATCTGAAGCAAGGTCATAACATAAATACAGCACCAGAACAAAGCTAATACCAAAACTATGGCATAAACCAACTTCAGTACATAAATACAGCAAAATAACCAAGCACATAACAGAGCACCAGAACCAAGGTCATAATATAAATAGAGCACAAGGATCATGCACAGTACATAAATACAGCACCAGGACTAAGCTTATTACATAAATACAGCACCAGGACTAAGCTTATTACGTAAATACAGCACCAGGACTAAGCTTATTACATAAATACAGCACCAGGACTAAGCTTATTACATAAATACAGCACCAGGACTAAGCTTATTACATAAATACAGCACCAGGACTAAGCTTATTACGTAAATACAGCACCAGGACTAAGCTTATTACATAAATACAGCACCAGGACTAAGCTTATTACATAAATACAGCACCAGGACTAAGCTTATTACATAAATACAGCACCAGGACTAAGCTTATTACATAAATACAGCACCAGGACTAAGCTTATTACATAAATACAGCACCAGGACTAAGCTTATTACGTAAATACAGCACCAGGACTAAGCTTATTACATAAATACAGCACCAGGACTAAGCTTATTACGTAAATACAGCACCCTCTGCATTTTGTGCCACTGTGTCCCTCAATAAAAATAAAATTAGCCCAACTATAAAATAAAATGTAAAATAAAATCTCTCTCATCTCTGTCCCCAGCCACAGCCTTGACCTCTTCTGGTCTACATCCTGTGAAACGATGCAGGTGGCTTAATGACATCACTGTGTTGCCTGCATTATATGGGGTGGGATAATGACTTATACCCATAAGCAATGCTGCTGAATTCAAATGTATCTGTGTCTTACATTTTTAGACATGGATACAATACCTATCAGTGACCAGGAGGGGGGGGGGGGTTCTGGGCAACCAGAGTTGCTGTTAGCCCTGGTCAAATTTGAACCCAAAACCCTAGTAATGCAAGGCAACAGTGCTAACTAGGGGAGTAGCTGAAGGCTCATGGGTCCGGGTGCAAAAGTTTATCTTGGACTCCCCAACTTTTCTTAACCCGTTTACGCAGAGGTGTAACTTGAAGCTCCTGGGCCCCAATGTAAAACCTGTAACAGGACCCCCAACAATAATGCTTTATTCATGGTACTGGGCTCCCTATATGGAGAGGAGAGGCCTTATAGGCCGCCTAAGGCTCCTGAGCCCGGGTGCAACCGCATCCCCTATAGTTACACCAGTGGTGCTAACCACAGAGCCTCTATCCTACTCTACAGGGCCATGGTCCTAACAAATACAAAGGACTGACAGCTACAAACAGGTGAAGAAGGGCAGGAAAAAATGAACTTATATTTTGCATAGATTTATGGCCCTTGGAGTCCAAATCTCAGACAACCCCTTAACTTCCGAAAGAGCAGCAACATCTTCCTAAGATATGTGACTGCTGGAATTCTTCTCTCACACTTATGTTTGTACCTAAACCTTTGCTGCTGATGACAGAACATGAAAGGCTTTTTGAGCAGAAGTTTCTGATTTGGGAGTCGAATCAGAAGAAAAATGAAAAAAAAATCTCAATGTAAACATTTCTTTTTCTGCCGACAGAATCCATCGAGGGGCCGGGGCGTGGAAGCGGGTACATGACTTAAAAAGAAGGAAAGTTTCCTATATAATCACTCCCCACTTCCTGACCCAAGTCCCAATTCTCAGCGCTCTTTTTACTGCTTGAAGACTAACTGTAATAAATACGAGTGTCCCTGGCCGAGAGCTCCTTCACTTATCCAGGCTGAATATTTTTTTGGGCCCACGATGGAGCTCCGTTTCCAGAATTTTGGTAATATTTATTATGAATTTATTGTCCTCTATAGAATTTTTATATTTAGCTTGACTACATAGTAAAACCACAGTTTTATAGATTTTGGACTCGTTCGACTTCTTCTGCGGCTTTTTGAACTTAGTTTTGCCTTAGCTCAGCGGTCTTCTTAACTCCGAGACGGTGAACCGTGGATAGCTCAGTGCCATGGTTTTCAGGATGAGTTTACGAAGAGCCGTTCCAGGGAAGATCTTGATGGGTTTTTGATTTTTTTTTCTTCTACTTTTTAAGAAAAACCTGGTGCAGACAACTTTTGCAAAGCAGGGAGGTTACTGTGGCCTACATAAGTATTCCTTGAAGTGTAAGTGATACGCTTCACACATACATTCTTAAGGAGTCTGAAAAGCAAGATGAAGGAACGTCTGGGACTATACTCCTACGCGGATGTTATAATCAATTACTGTACCATTCATGGTTGGAGTCTACAGGCAGTTAGTGTATCTCTGGCCTTGCCAGTGTGTCTGGAGGTCCGGTTATTGGGATGAGGTCAGGTGTACATTTAAGTTCCTTCAAGTATTTGCCACACGGGTTCCTCAGATGGAGATGGGGAAATATTATTTCAAGTGTTGGCATGTACAGTCATTTCCATAAGTAAGTAGCTACTATTTTGAGTTTGGTGGGTTCTCATCTTGCTCTACTTGGAAGTAGGTAGACACTCAATGTCATTAATTAACTTCACTCCTACACTGATCTAATTCAAAAATTTGGAACCTACAGAAAAAACAGGATTCCATTAAGTAAGATAATATGTGCTAACTTGGAAAATACGATATCTTTGAGCTGTTTCAAGTGTTTGAGAGTCTTTGGTGGCCAAGCAGTTAGTTCTGTTGCCTTGCAGCGCTGGGATCCTGGGGTGGAAACTGAAAAAAGACTACATGTTCTTGGAGTTCTTATGTTCTTGTCATGTTTGCATGAGTTTGCTAAAAAATGAACAATCAAACAAGATAGGTTGATTGGCTCCCCATGAACTCGGCCATAGTGTCTTTGTGTAACAGGGTAGTGTGAGATTCTGAAGGGTTCATTTTGTTTTATCGTTTTTAGTGGTATGCATAATATTTGTAAGCGTACTGTATCTTTAAGTGGAGGTGGGAGCGCAGGGATTAGTTCTCGAAGAGGATTGGGAAGCTACGTAGCATATGCAGGATCTGAGGATACTCCCTTGTGTGATCTGTGTCAAAGATCACTGCCATACAGGCACATTTGTGACCCTGTTTGTCTTGGAAGGACTGATATCCAGCAAGGACAGCTTTTGGGGCCTCCTCTCAGAGAACATCCTCTCCACACACCAACACTCATTGAAGTGAATAGGAACTCTGCCCGGTCATATGAGGTTGTAGAGAGTCTCATAGGCCTTGCAATGCTCCCTGGGAAAAAAGCCATGCAAAAGCTTTAGGCTAGTTTTCTTTTCCCTGGGTGTATATTGATTGAAGAGCCATGGTGTCCACCATAATCAGGATGTTCAGTGGTAATTGCCATTGTTATATTGGACGTACGCGTGTGAGTAGGCTTAACCCTTTCCAATCCATTGTCTGGTCTGACCTCTGAAGACATTCTGATTGAAGGCTGTACAGCTCCGATGTCAGAAGACGTCCGGCAGGGTATTCATACTGGCTCTGTTGTCAGGGGGCATGTCACATACCGCAGTACTGGCTCTAGCCAGCAGATGGCGCCATTGTATAATGGCAGAAAGCGAAAGCCCCCTAGGAAACCATGAATCCAAAATTGGATTGCAAAGGGTTAATCCTGTGTAAGCGGGGATAAATACAGACACTTTCTTCACTCAATGGGCTAGTCAACTTCACGACCAATGGAAAGAACTGCTTGGACATGTGCTTAAGGCCAGGCTCACATGGTCGTATGATTATTGCACATTACGCGGGCGCTGTATTTCAATCAATTACATTGACTTATGCATTTCCGTTCACATTAGCGTGGCGGAATTGTGTAATAAGAAGGCAGCATGTTCTATTTTGCCATCTACATACATGTGAAAACAGGTGTACTGTGCATGAGAGCATGCGTGAGATATGCCGTCATGCGTAGTACAATTTTGTCGCCATACGCGGCAGGATGCTGGAGCAATGTGAGCCCACCCTAAGAAAACGTTCCGTAAAAAGGAGCTCTGCTGTTTCTAGTTACCATTTGTTCATTAAATGTTTGTTCGACATAAAAAAAAATCGGTGTTCCCGCTCCGTCACGGGCCCAGTGTGCAGATAGTCCTCAGCCTGAACTGGTAAGACCTGATCCTAGCCATAAAGGCCTTCTGTCATCATTGCCCACCTATGGTCAGATTAAAGGACCTGCCCCTGCCCAAGCTGCCTCCTCCTCTCTTGAGTCTGGAGAGACCCTCCCCAGAGCATTCAGCTGAAAGCTATCAAGGGTGCATGGGTGCCTTTAGTAACTGCCGGTGAGTCCTGTCATACTAGAGATTTTGGCATACACAGAAGTGAAGGATCCCCTTAGCTAAAAGCTTTCCATGGCTGTACATCTCATAAAATGATAACAGTATTTAAATGAAGCTGGCCACAAATGTCTGAATTCGTGATATTCGCTTGCAGGTTTTTTTCCTCCCAACTAAAAAAAAAATGAATTCAGGCTGTCTCAAAAGTGTGGAAACACCCATATAGAATGAAAATGGTTCGGCACACAGTGATCCAATTTTGCTTACAAGCTGCGGGGATAACCTGTTAGGCCATGTCACCAACATGACGGCCATTTTGAATACCGCCATCTGGGATTCAACTCAAATTTTTCCAGTGGCAAAGTAGGTGTGTGATATATCAAACTGGCAGAGAAGATCACCACAAAAATAATAGTGGGCTTCAATCTATATATATAAAATTGAATGTATGTCTGTCTGCGTGCGTGTCTGCGTGTCTGCGTGCGTGCGTGCGTGTTTGTCCTTTATGCGCTACTACACCATTCATCCGATCGCCATGAAACTTTGGGAAGTTGTTGAGTACACTCCTGGGAAGATTATAGGCATAGTACAAATATCCTACGATAAATGGCGCGCGAGCGTCGTCGAAAGTTACGCCCCCCCCCCCACGTAGATCGAATAAGTAAGCCACCTGCTATTGTGATGTCATCACTGATGTCATCAACATCGGACGCCCTTGAACATGCCCCAACATGTTCTATAAAGCTGCATTGTGAGACCTCCTGCTCATATACTAATATATTAAACAGACGACCTCCTCCTCATATACTAATATATTACACAAGACGACCTCCTCCTCATATACTAATTCTATGCGCAAAAGAATTAGCGTCCAAATTTTACGTACGGAATCTAATTCTCTCGCTTCACGATGTAATAGAAACTTGAAATTTGGCACGAGCATTGAATATGTCATAAATAGGAAAAGCTAATCGGTCCCAACTCGATTATTCAATTCTAGGCGCAAAAGAATTGGCGTCCAAATTTTACGTACGGAATGTAATTTTCTCACATAGAAACTTGAAATTTGGCACGGGCATTGAATATGTCATAAATAGGAAACGCTAATGGGTCCCAACTCCATTATTCAATTCTATGCGCAAAAGAATTAGCGTCCAACATGTTCTATAAAGCTGCATTGTGATGTCATTAAGGCTCTATTATGACACGTACAGCTTGGAACCACTAGAGCACGCCAGCCAATTACCATTGGAGTTGGAAGTGGGTAAACAAGTACTAGGATATCTTCCTAAGAAGCCACAGCAGCCGGATAAATTGTATGTTCCACCCAACGGCTATTTTATTCAGCCCGCAAGGGGGAAGCAGCGGCCTACAAAATCTAATTCTCTCATTTCCTGATGAGATAGATAGATAGATAGATAGATAGATAGATAGACTGTATGCAATAACCCTGATAGATAGATAGATAGATAGATAGACTGTATGCAATGACACGTACAGCTTGAAACCATAAATACTAGAGCACGCCACCATGCCCCCCTCCCCCCAACGATTCTCCCAGCAGTCATGCCTCCGCTCCCCCGCCAGCGATTCTCCCAGCAGTCAGAATGTCTCCCATCCCCCCCCCCAGCGATTCTCCCAGTCAGAATGTCTCCGATCCCCCCCCCAGCGATTCTCCCAGCAGTCAGAATGTCTCCCATCCCCCCCCCCCAGCGATTCTCCCAGCAGTCAGAATGTCTCCCATCCCCCCCCCAGCGATTATCCCAGCAGTCAGAATGTCTCCCATCCCCCCCCCCCCCAGCAATTCTCCCAGCAGTAAGAATGTCTCCCCCTCCCCCCCCCCCAGCAATTCTCCCAGCAGTAAGAATGTCTCCCCCCCCAGCAATTCTCACACAACGGCTATTTTATTCAGCCTGGAAGGGGGAAGCAGCGGCCTACAAAACCTCAGTGGTCGCTGCTGCCGTCATCTAGATATATAAAAACGAAGTATGTATGTATGTCTGTCTTCGCAGCAACGCGCGACGGGTACGCTAGTTTAATATAAATTCATTGGTTCTCATGTTAACACAGAACTTTTTTCTACATTACAGGCAATGTGAATGATGGAGTTATCTGAAGCAGAACATGTCGAGATGGTCCTTATGCCAGGTGAATGAAGCACACATGTCAGCACTGCAGATTTCAACCAATGCCACCCAACCAGACATCTCATTACCCACAATGAAGTTGCCAAACTTCTTTCCAAATCCCAAATGAGTCAACTGTCTCAAGAATGTGGGGTTAGCGTGCCTCCATTCGATGAATACTGTCTGCCCTTAAATGGCACCCTTACAAATTGCAGATGCTGCAACAGCTGATGGAGAACGACATATACTGTTGGAAAGAATTAGAAAATGGGTGACGCCGCAACTTTAGATGAAGACTCATTTTCCCTATTGGGTGCTGTTCAGTGAGGAAACAAATTTCTTTGTGAATGGTGCAGTCAACAAACAGAATCACCCATAACCCCACATCCTTGAGACAGATGAATTCGGAATTTAGGAAGAATTTCCCCATTGGAAAAATTAAGGTTGAATCAAATTTGGTGGCGTTCAAAATGGCCGTCATGTTGGTGACATGACCTAACAGGTTTTACGTCTCACCTTTCAGCTTGTATGCAAAATTGCATCATCGTCTGCCAAACTGTTTTCATTCTATGTGGGTGTTTCCACACTTTTCAGACACTCTGTACAATGAATACCTTGTAAGTGGAAAATGCTTTACAATCTGTTCAGCCGGCCATCGGTGGTCCAGAATGTGTCCCTTTACCATTCAAAATGAAAAGAAAATTGATTTTCAACATGATTTAACGCACCAGAGTAAATATCTAATATTCCACCTCCCAGCAATTTCTCATCGTATCGTATGCAGCCGAAGTCACAAGTCAGCTCGCTGCATGTACCGTAGGCTCACAGACCGCAAGCACTGAGACATTCCCTTTGGATGGATTACGTTCAAGCAAAATAAACAACCAATCAGTGATTCACCGAATGTAGCGGAGGGCGCGGGGGCACATGTGCTGCGTTCCACCACACTGAGACCACTGTCTTCCTTCAGAGCCTCCATGCCTATTCCCACCCCCAATACCCAATGTTATTTTTCATGGATGTCGAAAGCTTTCTGTCTCTGATTTATGGCCCTAATAAATACATTTCTGCCAGCAGGTTTCTCGTTTTGAGTCTTGATGTTCATTCGATTCATATAACAGATCCATGTTCAGGAAAAACTGAATGAATTTAAATGAGCATAAAGTATCTCCAGAGAGGATTGGGGCTCGAATATAGGTCTGTCCTACCATCTATCATCCTGGAAGACGAAGGTAAACGCAAAAGACAAGCCGGGGGGCTTACTGGTCAAAAATGCCAGCCAAGAACCTTTCACAGTCTGTCACCAAGACAAATCTGTATCTAAGAGATCAACGCACAACATTGTAAAACACTTAAGAAGCGTAATGACAGAATATATCGAGTAATCTAAACAAACCAATGGGCCCATGCTGCAGCAACGCAGGATGTCGCCAATTTATCACAATTAAAGCCATCCATCATGTCTTTCCCGTAAAGGAGATCACTGGAGCAGGTTGAGAAATGTTTAGGCCTCCTTCCACAATCGGAGATTCACGGTGGAGGGTAAAGATGATGACAGATGATGATAGTTTGAGTAGATTTGCACCTGGTACTTGAATATTTAATTATGAACTAGCAAAGTCAATGTGGTCAGACGGCTGAGTTGGCATGAAGATCTACTTCAGCTTTGTCATTGAGTAGTGAAGCTAAGCTGGGCCAAACATGGATCAAATTGACTCCAAACCAGCCTACATTCTAAAACCAAGGCCCAGAACATGGGTCCAGGACCTGTAAAGAGTTTGTACCTAGTTATTTCTGTTAATATTGTTTATTTAAGTTTATGCAACTGGCAGTTCAGTAGATCGACACTAATTGGGAGACCCTGTACAGTAAGAGGTGAAGTCACAGGGAGGGAATATCAAAAGGTCTCAGCAGATCACGTTGGCTGAGAGATAGGGTTTGCAGGCCTAGTGATGGAGCCTGCACCTTGAAGGACTTTGGCTGTGTACCACCTAGGAGACCGGCTGTGTGTGTGTCTAGCATGGACTTGTAGAAACTCTCCCAGAAGCTAGCCTGCTCCTTTAAAGGGACTATTTTATGTACCCATTGTCTAGTTACAGTACCCAACCAAACTGCCAGTTGCCTTACTGCTTACCTTTAATACCAGCTGGTCACACTGGTTGCGCTGGAGGGTCAGCAAGCAGTGGATTTGTGGTGTGCATTGGCTACAGGCAAGGAGCTGGCGCAAAATAGGCCTGGCCATGGAGAATGATAAACATACTGAAGGTAGGCAGGAGTGCTGCTTAAACTGTAACTTTCACTCGCAATTTTTTTTTCAGCACAGGGTACAACGTCCGGTTTTGTTCTATCTCGGAGAAGGGCAGGTCTACAGTCTCTGAATAATTGAGAAGTATGGCTTCCTATTATGGACTGACTTCAAATGATCTCAGATCCTGGACCTACTAAACGCACTGTTGCCCGTTGAGTTAGTCATTTCAGTCATAGTGGCATGCAACCTTCAAAGTTAAGGTGTCAGGACTTGAACCCAAGATCTCTTGCAGTCCAGTCGGCAGCTCTCTCCCCAGCTATCCAGGGTTTGTACTGAAACCCAGCCTTGTTCTATGTTTCCTTGCTCCTGCTAAATCCACTTCCTGTCTCCCTGTTCTGGCCCCACCCTGCTACTAATTAAGACTTTCTATAAAAGCCTGACCATGCCTCAGATCCAGTGCGTCATTATCGTGCTCCACCACCCTGATCAAGCTCCTCTTCCTCCTGCTTATCTGCAATTGTATCGATACCTCCTGCTGCTGCTGACCTCTGGCTTCCATTTGACTACATTTCAGTCTCATCCCATTGTACTGCATACCGATACCTGCTGATGCTGACCTTTGGCTTCCATTTGACTATGCTTCCGTCTCATCCCATTGTACTGCATACTGTGACTTCCCGATGATGACTCCCGGCTATCTTGACTACACTCCAGTGACCGGCATGGTTCCTACACCTACGGCTCCAATCCAGCTTCAGTAAGATAACACAAGGGTTGGGAAAGAAGATACTAATACGTGAATATTTCTTTGTGAACTAGAAAATTCAAAGCAGAGTGCTAAATTGGCATGAAGACCTGTTGCAGCTCTGTCATTCAGCATTGAGCCTTAATCGGGCCAGATATGGGTCAATTTGACTCCAAGCTAACCTTTCCAAATGTTGATCCAGGGATTATTCTGACTGCCGTTATAGTGTCAAGAAGGAATTTTTTTCCCCCAAAATGGGGTAAATTGAATTCTGCCTCATTGTGGGTTTTTTGCCTTCCTCTGGGGGTAGAAACAGGCTGAACTGGATGGACATTGTCTTTTTTCAGCCTAGCATATTGTGTATGTTAGGTTCTTATGTTCTGACACCAATGTTCAGAAAAATGTTCCTGGCACAACGCTGATGATTGAGGCAAGACATCCACAGCTGAGGTTGTCCTCTGCTGAGCTCTGTGGTCCCTGTTGTAAATTGGCTTCAAATTATCTCAGATCTTGGACCTAGTGAAGCCAACTTTGTTTCTCTGGTTAGGCAGCCCAGACATGAAGGCACGTCACTTGCAAACTCAAGAATTAAATGACTGAAGACTTTCAGCAAAAAACGTTTAATTAATAATTTTTACGTTATTTTAATACAGTTACAGTCGTGTGCACCAATGTCTGGAAGTTGGTATTACTGAATTTCCAAGTGTACAACCTTCTGATCATCAATGAGGTGCAAGCATCAGGAAAGGGGACTCGTGAATATCATTGACGTCAATGCAATGAGCAAATTGCAGTGCCTTGAGAGGTTTTCTCGTTAAAGATATTTATCTACAGGATAGGGATAAATGTCTGATTGCTGGGGGATGGGTCCTATCGCAGGGGCCCCTGTGATTCTGAGACCACTGCACCTGAATGCCCCATGTGAATGGAGTGGTGGTGCAGATGTTTGACTACCACTCCATTCAATTCTATGCGATGGAGAGAGATTGCTGAAAGCATCGATCTCTGTCTGTCTCAGATCTGAATGGAGCAGTTGTAGAGCATGCACATTGCTTCTCTGTTTACACGAAGCATTCAGGTACACTGGTCTCAGGATCGCTGAAGGTTCCAGAGATTGGACATTTATGCCATATCTTTTCTTTAAATTAAATGTTCCTAATGGGAAAACCCCATTAATTTTCCCATCAGTGGGGTCACTCCAATGAAAATGAATGAATAAGACCTAATATATCACTGGAAGACAAGATGACTGGGCTCTGGCTCATGGAGGACAACATGATCGGGCTCCGGCTCATGGAGGACCAGATGACTGGGCTCCACTTCACAGAGGACAAGATGACTGGGCTCCGGCTCACAGAGGACCAAATGACTGGACTCCAGTTCACAGAGGACAAGATGATATGGCTTTGGCTCACAGATTTTGACAATGTAATGCAAGCAGAATCACTAGAAAAACCTATAATGCTTGGACAGATCAGTGGCAAAAGAAGACCTGGCCGCCAAAGAACATGATGACTGATACTGTCAGAGCTGATACTGGTGTAGAAATCACAGAACTGAAGGAAGCAAAACCGAAAAATATGAAAGGAGCTTGCCTTTAGGGTCGCCAAGGGTGATGAACAACAACCAATGAACAAGAAGCCCTCTTAACAAGCTTTATGTGATATTTGCCAAACAAGACATTCTACATTTATACAATAACATGTCATTATTTTGCAGAAGAGGAGAAACCATTTAATACACGTAGTATAGGGTTTGATGTTCCTTGAGGGCCCACCCTCCATCCATACAGAAGATGTGTGATATATGCAATAGTCAGAACCATTTTAAAATCCACATGGGCCCAGTGCACAGGCATTAAAACTACCCCCTTCCTCAACCATTGCCCCACACGCTTTGAAGATGAATGGAATAGCACTATGCATGCAAGACCGTGTCACTATCCAATCTCATTGTTACTGTGTCAGGTGTAGTGAGAAGAGGGGAACATGGGATCCATGTTCTGGGGATCAGTAGGCACACACCAATTAGATCTTGATTACATATCCAATGGTGCTAAAAGTCGATTTTGGTATAACCAGTTTAGAATGGCCTTGGCAACAGCACTTTTGAATTAGTTGAGTTAGTTGAGCTCGGTTCTAGAATTGCATTAAACAGCACTCTGAAAAAACCATCAAAGCCTCTAGATATCTACCCTCCATGTTCGATAAGACGGGGCCATCCACATTTGTCCAATTTACCTAGCTAAATCAGTGGGGTTAGCAGGCCCCATGGACAGTCTTCCCATTATTTAAAGTGCAAATAGCGATATTGCACAAGAGGCGGCTCACATCCTACTTAATAGAACATTCAGCGCGGTATGGAGATCCCAATAAACACAGGAGTAGGAAGTGAATCATTCCCGGCCTGCGTGCCCGCAGCGCTCACGTCTCTTTGGTCTGCATTTTCACACAGTGAGTCCATTTTCCTAAAGTCAGATTAACACAGCAAATGAACCAGGGCTGATTCATTCTGTGGTCGATCTGGAAAGCCGAAAAACCTTCTTCTAATCCATTTCCCTTTGTTTGCCGGGCCGGCGCTGCGAGTCCCCCGTGTACAATTTGTTTTCATAGACAACATTCATTTTGGACTTAAAAGTCGAGTAAAAAGGGTTTTCTTTTCTGTTTAGGTCACAGAAATCCATTCGCCTTTCACCCTGCGAGCTCTGAATGATGCATTTTAATGTGAGTTTAGGGAAGATCTTATCTCCAGGCCTCGTGTACGGGGATAGGATTTCGGTGTATTTAAAGCAGACGACACGTCTCTTCTGCAGCCGCGAGATTCCTATCGAGTCCCACAAATCAACCCTCTATTAGAGCCGTCATTTTTCTAACTTAGTTGATGAAGAACCTTTTACGGGATATTATGAGAACAGTAAATCTATCAGAGTGTTACCGCGCTCCCGACTCATTGGGGCTTTATGTGTTTATCACCTTCTACATACCGGAGGCGAAACCAGGGGCGTAACTATAGAGGGTGCAGGGTAACCAAAAATGTTGAATGGATCACAGCACACTCTTTACCTTATGGTATGTAAGGGAGGACCGTCCTCATAACCAGTGCGCGCTCAATTCAAGGTCCTGGATCCTGGACCTTCGTTTAAACAGCATAAAGATTTGAGAGAGCAGCACTCCAGGGATTTTCAATAAAATAAAAATCTTTATTGCCCCACAGAAACAACGTTTCAACTCTCTGCTGAGAGTCTTTGTCAGGACTTGACAAAGACTCTCAGCAGAGAGTTGAAACGTTGTTTCTGTGGGGCAATAAAGATTTTTATTTTATTGAAAATCCCTGGAGTGCTGCTCTCTCAAATCTTTATGCTGTATAGAGGGTGCAGGGGATGCAGTTGTACCCGGGCCCAGGAGCCTTGGGGGGCCCATAAGGCCTCTCTTCTCCGTATAGGGAGCCCAGTACTATGAATAAAGCATTATCATTGGGGGCCCCGTTCCAGGTTTTGCATTGGGGCCCAGAAGCTTCAAGTTACGCCTCTGGGCGAAACTACTCATCGCACGGAAGGGAACTGTTGAGGCCATCAGAGAAGGATCATTTGGGGCTTTAGGACCGCGGGGATTATTTTGCTTTCTCCCGATGATTTTTTGGGTTTACTTTACTTCCTTTGTTATCCATAAGTTGTAGTTTTTAGTTGGGACATTCTATCCTCTCACTAACGGCCAATACGCCTTTTTACGGCTCCCGCCCACTTGCATTTTTTTTTAACACTGCGATATCGCTACGTTTTTTTTTTACGCGATTGTCAATGGGGCTTTCTAATGTTGAAAACTCATCGCCAGTTTGTGATTTTTGTGTGATTCGTTTTTTAACATTAGAGAGTCCTATTGACAATCGCAAGTGGGTGTGAGCCCTTATGGTGGCGACTACTGACATCCAGACTCCTGCTGTAACTGTCAGGAACAGAGAAGCCTCAGATCCCCAAAGTTTAACCTCTTACATGCCACAATAAATTGCAACTTCAACAAGTAAGCACATGGCAGGTGAAGGGGGCTCCTTTTGTCACCCTTCGGCACTCCGCAATGCTAACACAAGGTACAAATAAGTTCCCATGACATTTGGAACCCTGAAAAAGGCCTTCATGTCTGCCATCTAACTCAGTTTAATAGGCCTGCCTCCAGCAGTCTAAGAGGATGATGTCATAGGCGTAATAGAATGCAGTACAGAAGTAATGCAGTGTACTATCCTAGCAATTGAATGATCACATCTGCAAGTCCCCCTCAGTGACTAAAAAATAGTGTCAAAAGGCTTAAAAACAGTTTAATTTACCAAAAAAAACTCAGTTAAAAAATATGCATTTTCCCCACATAAACCCGCATTTGCAACAACCCAGACAATGGAAATATTTTGGTATTTATCTTGCTTGGTGAACGCCATAAAAATGCATTTAAAAAGTAATGTCAGAATTGCTGTTTTTTCGGTTTGCCCGTAAAAAAGAAACAAAATAAAAAGCATTCCAAAAGTTGCGTTTACCTCAAACTGGTAGCTGAAAAAGCTTCAACTCACAAAAAACAAGCCCTCTGCTGCCAGAATAATAAAAATGTTAGGGGTCTGAGGCCACCGTCACATGGCCAAGAGCATTGTGCAAGATTTGTGTGCTGTGAGAAAAATATGAATCTGCACAAATATGAAGCGCATTGTCCTGAATCGGGTCATACACATGAGCCATCACGGCACGTCCTCTCGTTGGGCGGTCCCTCAGATCCTCTCACATCGCCCATCGTTTTCTATAGGGCCCCGATATGATGCGAGGTTTCCCGTTGAAGACAATGTGTGATGTGAGGCGTTCCGAGGGAACACCCAGAGATGGGACCTGCCACTACTTCCCTGTTGGATGAATGCGATATCAGGCTTAGCTTCAAGGCCCAATATCACACTCACCCATGTGAAATTAGCTTTACAATGCATAATGCAGATTCAATTGCTATTTTTTTTAAAATATGGGTTTTTTTTTGTGCCAAAGTAATAAAAACATTTTTAAAATCACTATAATCTTGGTATCGCAATAATCGTGCTGATCAGATAAGAAAATGTTGTTATTTTTAGTAAATGGGGAAAAATATAATAAAAGTTTAAGCCGTATGCTGTAAAGACATCACAGAAGGAGAAATAAAAAATTAAAACCAATCACAGAAAATGGCCGTTACTTACTGCTTGAGGAGTGCATATAGATGCATCCTCCTCTCACCATGCAGGCAGCTGACTACCAAATGGAGGAGTGTACACCAAGCATCCACCCCCCTCATTATCAGGAGGCAGTGTGAGTGGTTGTCTCATCGGTGTCCTGCACAGGTGTTATTGGCTCCCCCATTTGGTAGTGACTATCACTACACATTTATTTAGCTTTATGCTTCCCTATACTTGGACAGCTCTTCCATTTTACTTTCCCATATTAATAAAATATCATCTATAAACCTGCAATAAAACATAATGCCCGGGTCTATTAAAAATATTTCTTCAAAAACTCCTCTATGTAGGTTAGCATTACTTGGTGCGAATCTGGTGCCCATTGCGGTCCCTCTAGTCTAAATAAAACATTGTTCTTAATAATTATTTTTTTTTAAATAAAATGGATTGCTTCCAATAAAGATTATATATTTAACTTTAACAAGAGATTTAGAGGTTGTAAAAGGGCACTAACTTTTCCGACAACTTCTGCTCATCTACTGGCTTGTGTTAGTCTCATCAGTTCTGTAATAAAGATGTTGTTGCCTCACCACTGTAAATGACATTTGAAGTGTCTTCCACTAGGGATATCCCTTCCAGCTTCCTTAGTAACTAAGACGCTGGGAAGTGTCCATAGCAACAGGAGGAGGGGATAACTTAACAGGGGGGCTCCCCTAGACTCAGAGGCTGCAGGCTGACAGATCTGTAGACACTGTGATAGTGATCTCCCCAGTCTCTGCCTCTCTTGATTTTAAAGTATGTGGGTGTCTATGTGCACACATTACACACATACATTATAGTGAGTTTACTAACCATTTGGGCAGAATGTCTCCAAATCCCTGATTAACCTAGAAAGCAGAGGGGTGGGCACTGGCATAACTATAGCAGATGCATGGGATGCAGTTGCACCCAGGCCCAGGAGCCTTAGGGGGCCCATAAGGCTTTTCTTCTCCATATAGGGAGCCCAGTACTATGAATAAAGCATTATAGTTGGAGGCCCTATTACTGGTTTTGCATTGGGGCCCAAGAGCTTCAAGTTATGCCTCTGCCTTAAGGGGTTAAGAGAAATCGAGGGGCTCTGAGATAAACATTTGCACCTGAGCCCATGAGCCTTTAGCTACGCCCCTGGGGGTGGGCATTCAGATACTGCCTCTTTTTTTATTGGACCAGAGACAGTGTAATGCAGCATGGGAAGTAAGGGTAAGGAAGTCAGGACTGTGAACTAGTGGCAGAATGCTAGACTTGCTACACCTCGTTCTCTGAAAGTACATTGCAAACATCAGAGCAAGAGAAAAATGGGGACGAGCACCTGAAAACCAGGACTTACAGACATGAAACAGCAGCAAATGAGCCCCAAGTAAGGAGAGCCTGGGTATTGTAGAAAACTTGTTGAAAACTTAGGTATGCTTTAGAGCAGTGTTTCACAACTCCAGTCCTCAGGGACCACCAACAGGTTATGCTTTTAGGATGTCCTATAGTAAGAACACCTGTGGTAATGTCTGAGGCACCGACAATAATTACATCACCTGTGCAACACTGAGGAAATCCTGAAGACATGACCTGTTGGTGGTCCCTAAGGACTGGAGTTGGGAAACACTGCTTTAGAGTCCTGACACCTATAAAAATACTGCATAGACACAAAATGTTGGCTCTAAAAAATAGCATCAAACATACCAAAAAAACATTTGCTGCTGTTATCGGACCACACCGGTACCGATCTGATGGCCTCGTTGCCAGGTGCCAAATTGGTAGATATGGAAGCCCGTGATGAGAAGATTTGCTAGCAAATATCTATCAATAGCATGAAATCACTCCATGTTATGTCAAGACACTTCTCCATGAGAACTCAATGAATTCTACTTTATTATCAACATTACCAACTCTTATACAGAAAGAAGAAGGCGGATTCAAGAGTTACTTGGTACAAAGATTAGTGTTACATAGGTGACAAAGCTGATTGATCATAAGGCTTATTGACATCTACCAAATATTCTCAAAGCTCTTAAGGCTCGTCTAGACATGGAAATCACTGCAGTCAGAATAGTGTTATTGCATTAGACACTATTTCTGCTATCGCTGTGTGTCTTCTCTGTTAACATAGCTCAGCCTTATTTAATTTGTCTGTTGATTTCTTATCTTAAAATCCTAGTTACCAGCACAACAAAGCATAGGTTTTAGTCTTCTATTTAAGAGTCAATAGTCCAATACAAGGTAAGAAACATACACTTATTGCATTCTGAAACTTAACACTTTATATTCCATGACACTATTTATAGCTCAGAATGGGTGCAAGATATAATTCATCCACTCTTTATTCAAAGTCCTTCTTACCTGGAAGAGTTCTTCTTACCTACTGAATGATTTTTGCTCTTTTTGGAGAGAAAGGAAGGGGCAAACTGTAAGACCATCACATGAGGTGTATGTCTTCGCCTTCAGATCTAAATACTACGTCCTAACCATAGTAACTGAAATAAACATAATACAACACACACACACTGAGTGGCCCCTTATTAGAATATTAGAGCGCATGGCCCTTTACTAGAGCCCCTGTACCTTTATTACAGCCCCTTATCCTCTCACGATTGTCACTTCCCTGTATGCAAAATGTCACTGTGACCCCGGCGTGCGGCATAAAATCACATGACAAGTTTTCCGCAGATCAGTTTCAGTGGGAATCCACATTAGATGGGAAAATCCAGCGATCTGTGCAACTTCCAATGAACTCTAGCCGAGGCCTCACTGCCAACTGCATGGGGTTTTCTCATGTAACGGTGTGGAGAGTATACCAAGAATGACATAATCTGAAAAAAACTTCTAACGAAAGGGGATCCTATGGATGGAAACAACTTGCCACCAAAAGAAGGATGTCAGGAATCGATCTGACCAACAGGCTGCACAGTCAGCTGAATACAGCGCTGGAGCTCCAACTAACGTGTCCGAACGCACAACTCGCCGTAACTCCGCACGGATGGTATAACAGCGGGAGAAACAGAAAGACCCCAGCGGGCAAAAGAGCGCAAAACTTGTATCACTGAGTAGCGGAAAAGCATCTCCTGGTCAGATGCATACGGATTTCTGTTGCATCATGCTGATAGTGGCGCAAGCAGCATGAATCACTGACCCCTTCCTGTCAGCCGGTCAGCACATGTCAGCACCGCCATCTAATCTGCAGCAACTACAAGAAGCTTCCTGTCCGCAGGGGCCGATATTCCTGCAGAACCATTTCCTCACAGAGTGGAATTTGCAACATGATGAATTACCATGGTTGTCAAGTCAAAAACAGGTCCAATGCACTACTAGATGGGGGGCTCTAATAAAGGGTCATTCGATGCAGGAGGCCAGCCATTACTAATCTTATAAACCAGAGCTTCTCAAACTTTTTTCCTGAGGTCTTGCCATTCCAACAATGATAACATGGTGACATCACCCTATGCGATAGGCATTATTTACTAAAGCAGATTAATTGGGTCCTACTATGGCAACATACCAGTCACACTGCCCCTACTGCTACAAATGGAAATTATATGCCGCGCCTCATAAGAACTGCGGGACATCTCTCTGATCTCACACAAGCCTTGTACTAAACTAATGATGAGACATCTGTACCTATCGTTAGGTTTAACCGCTCAACTTTCGACTCTTGCATCCACCATGGAGAGTAGTTACTGCATGGCCTTCCAAGTCTCCGGGCGTAGTAGATAGCTGCAAGTCAAGACGTTCTGGAAGATTTATGTAGTAATAGAATTTCTCTCACTATTACAAATCATTTCTGTGACGCTTTACTAGAAAGCTGCAAAAATAATATAAATGTTTGAGTGAAACCAAAAACTCCCTCCCAGCCTTACAGTCCCATGGCTGGCAGTCCCGCACCCCTCCCACCCAGCTTCTTTCACGTCATTTAAGTGATCACATTCTCATAATCCTCCAGTAATGAGCAAAACATTCAAATGCTACGATGTGTTCCACCCAACACAAGTCTTAAAGAGCCGGGAGTTCCAGTGGCAATGGATGCAAGACTGTAGAAATGGGAAATATAAGATGTTTTTCTACTCTACCTTCCTCCTGGGACTCATAAGTCTTCAGCATAATGCACCATATTGAACAAAGGACAAAGGAAAACTTTTTTCGAGAGGGAAAGTCACACGGGTCTGGACAGGTGACCCGCTCCTAATAATAACAATAATGGTGTATACAATTTTCTGACCACCGCAGAACACAGGATTCTTGTTTTCACACATTTATTTTTACTCGGGGTCCCACCCATGTTGAATGAGTCGATGAATTTTCCGTCATTTCTCTCTTCTGTAGCTGACGATACCAAATGCTCAGCAAGACATCTGGGGCAGTATTACAGGGTGGAGGATGGCGCTTTACACTACCCCCATCTCTCAGATATACACCCTGGAAACTTGACTTATTCATTGTCCCTGAGTATCCACTTGGCAGGAGAACATGATCCAGCCACTTCATCAAGGTCAGAATGAGACGCTGAAGTGAAGGGAACTAAAAAATAAAACATAGAAAGGAGTCGCTTTGGAACAATATGCCTTTGATTCAGGCGATGGCGGAAATCCTCGCACTCTGGCAAGAGTTTCATGGGACGCTTTTTATATGTGGGCAATAGTAGAAAATGTGCAATTAAATACAAATACAAGGATTAGTGATGTCTCTGTGATGAGAATAGGCCCGGTACAGTTATGGCAGTCTCTAGAGGGTCATGTCGTCAAATTATATTGAAAGGATTTGGCACTAGGTCTACGAATTCTTAACTTGCCCTCAATGAAAATTGTTCCAAACTTCATGGTCATTCTCAGACAAAAATAGATGAGAAACAAAAAACTTTGGGTTGATGTTTCCAAGCCAAGCCGATAAAACCCTGAAATTTAGTGTGATAACGGGGAGGATTTTTTAGAAATACTATTGGAACAATAGACATCCTTCTATTGTCAGTCGATTCGGACTGGCCCTCCAGAGAATCCTGTGGAGGGCCAAGTTTATCATACAATGATAGGACTCTGGTTCCAGAAGAAGACAACCCCATTTAGAGGTGACTTTGGGGTCAATCACTTGACATTAAGATCTGTTTCTCATGGGTGGATTAACAAGGAATTCTTAATGAACCCATAACAAACCAATACTAGGGGACATTTATTGTCCTCAACGTCAGCTCCAAATGGGGATGTGTTATGATGGACCTCTGAGGCTCTTTACTATTGGGGCCATATTATTATGCCACAGCGTGAAGCCACCGAGGGAACCTATGAGTAGTCAGTCCAATCTGGGGTAAAACAACTGTAAGCAACTTAATCTTCTACCTTATCAACTCAAGCTTCTTCCTGCTTAGGTGGAAAGATTCAAAGATGACCCTACTTCCTTTTGGAGAAGAGCAGTTTACTGAACCTACTTCCAGCATCTGATGAGTAACAATGAACAGCAATGATTTCTTAGTCTTAGATCGCTTCTTGTGTGCGGTGTGACACCTTATCTATTTTGCAGCACATCTATTCCTCTCAATGTAATAGTTTTTCTCTTCTCATTGCAATATATTTGTCCAAGAGCCTACTTAGATTGCCAACCTTAGCCGTACATCTTTTCTTCTACACCACTGCTTGTGCTGGCCAATCGAACGTAAGCTTAGTAAGAAGTCGTTTTTTCCCATCAGTCATGCAGCTTAATCCTATACCAGGAAAAAAGATTTTTAAAACAAAAAAAGTGCACCTCATGATGTAAGATGCGTCACATTGTGCTCCTTGGACCTGTGGTTCTGTGGGCTTCCAGGAGGACGGTCCTGCAGGTGGGGTTGATTGGGCTGGCTGATGGTGCGGAGTTCTCCAGCCAACCAATCAGCATGCGTCTGTATATATAAATACCAGACCCTCATTATCCATTCCTCATCCTTCCCTCTCAGAGCTCTGCTGTTAGGGGTCATGCATACTGTAATGCTGGCTTCACACGGATGAGACTTGTGCATTGTGAGATGCACAAATATGAACGCTATTCTTTTGAATGGGGTCATACACATAAGAGAAAAAATCACGGCATGTAGAATCTTTGGATGTGCCCTCGCATAGCATCACCCATTGTTTTCCATGGGGGCCAGCGGCAGTGGTGCACCGCGTACAAGGTGCACATGGTGCAATGCGAGGTATCCCCATTGGGAGAAACTCTGTGATCCACCGCCGTGGCTGTCAGCCACAGTAGAGGATCCCCACATCCCCAAAGTGATGCAAGGGGGTTTTGATATAAAAACCACCTGACATCTGTGAAGACATCACGTGTTGGTGAGCACGAGATAGTGATGTGAATCATGGCCCTATATCGCACTCGTCTGTGTGAAGTTAGCCTGCAGCTAGTTTGAGTCATTGTGCCACAATCTCCCTGAAGATAGTCCAGACATTCCCAGTCTGCATGTTCTGATTCCGCTGTCCGCATGTACTGTGGGCCCCTGCTCCCTTACCCAATTGTCAGGTGAGGCTTTAGACAATGGATGTCATGTGGTGCAGAGCATTAAGGCAGCAGTAGGCAGTCCTAAGCTCTCGCTCACGACCTGAAGGTTGCGAGTTCAACGCCCACATAGTTTAGGTAGGTGGCTCAAGGGCGACTCATCTTTCCGAGGTCGGTAAAATGAGTACCCAGCTTATTGACAGGTAATAAATAAAAAGCGCTGCGGAACAAGTTGGTTATATACAAATAACAAGTCCCTTTTCTTTACACTGTCAGATAAGTGATGTCTGACAATCTGCCCACTGCCACTGGCCCCGTTGAAAAGAATGGGTGATGTTATGCGAGGGCACATCAAAAGAATGCAATGCCGTGATTTTTTTGTTTATGTGCACAAACCTCATTCATGTAAAGCCAGCCTTACAGTATGATGTAGATATTTAAACAGTCTATTGTTGCAAGTGTCCAGGTACTTGGTGTGAATGATGACTTGTTCGGCATCTGTTAGGGTGTCTATTATGTCATATGTTGGAATTTCATGTGTCTGTAGGTGTGCAGACACTCAGTGTGTATTGTATCCTATGTTGTTTTTACAACCTATACATAACTAGGTTGAGAGTAATGAAGAATATAAATACTATAATACTGCCTTCTATGTACAAGAATATAAGTACAATAATACTGCCCCCTATGTACAAGAATATAACTACTATAATACTGTCCCCTATGTACAAGAATATAACTACTATAATACTGCCCCCTATGTACAAGAATATAACTACTATAATACTGTCCCCTATGTACAAGAATATAACTACTATAATACTGCCCCCTATGTACAAGAATATAACTACTATAATACTGTCCCCCGTGTACAAGAATATAACTACTATAATACTGCCTTCTATGTACAAGAATATAACTACTATAATACTGCCCCCTATGTACAAGAATATAACTACTACAATACTGCCCCCTATGTACAAGAATATAACTACTATAATACTGCCTTCTATGTACAAAAATATAAGTACTATAATACTGCCCCCTATGTACAAGAATATAACTACTATAATACTGCTCCTATGTACAAGAATATAACTACTATAATACTGCCCCCTATGTACAAGAATATAACTACTATAATACTGTTCCCTATGTACAAGAATATAACTACTATAATACTGCCCCCTATGTACAAGAATATAACTACTATAATACTGCCTCCTATGTACAAGAATATAACTACTATAATACTGCCCCCTATGTACAAGAATATAACTACTATAATACTGCCCTCTATGTAAAAGAATATAACTACTATAATACTGCCCCCTATGTACAAGAATATAACTACTATAATACTGCCCCCTATGTACAAGAATATAACTACTATAATACTGTCCCCTATGTACAAGAATATAACTACTATAATACTGCCTCCTATGTGCAAGAATATAACTACTATAATACTGCTCCTATGTACAAAAATATAACTACTATAATACTGCCCCCTATGTACAAGAATATAACTACTATAATACTGTTCCCTATGTACAAGAATATAACTACTATAATACTGCCCCCTATGGACAAGAATGTAACTACTATAATACTGCCTACTATGTACAAGAATATAACTACTATAATACTGCCCCCTATGTACAAGAATATAACTACTACAATACTGCCCCTATGTACAAGAATATAACTACTACAATACTGCCCCCTTTGTACAAGAATATAACTACTATAATACTGCCTTCTATGTACAAAAATATAAGTACTATAATACTGCCTTCTATGTACAAGAATATAACTACTATAATACTGCCTCCTATGTACAAGAATATAACTACTATAATACTGCCTCCTATGAACAAGAATATAACTACTATAATACTGCCTCCTATGAACAAGAATATAACTACTATAATACTGCCTCCTATGTACAAGAATATAACTACTATAATACTGCCTCCTATGAACAAGAATATAACTACTATAATACTGCTCCTATGTACAAGAATATAACTACTATAATACTGTCCCCTATGTACAAGAATATAACTACTATAATACTGCCCCCTATGTACAAGAATATAACTACTATAATACTGCCTCCTATGTGCAAGAATATAACTACTATAATACTGCCCCCTATGTACAAGAATATAACTACTATAATACTGCCCTCTATGTACAAGAATATAACTACTATAATACTGCCCCCTATGTACAAGAATATAACTACTATAATACTGCCCCCTATGTACAAGAATATAACTACTATAATACTGCCCTCTATGTACAAGAATATAACTACTATAATACTGCCCCCTATGTACAAGAATATAACTACTATAATACTGCCCCCTATGTACAAGAATATAACTACTATAATACTGCCCCCTATGGACAAGAATGTAACTACTATAATACTGCCTACTATGTACAAGAATATAACTACTATAATACTGCCCCCTATGTACAAGATTATAACTACTACAATACTGCCCCTATGTACAAGAATATAACTACTACAATACTGCCCTCTATGTACAAGAATATAACTACTATAATACTGCCCCTATGTACAAGAATATGACTACTATAATACTGCCCCCTATGTACAAGAATGTAACTACTATAATACTGCCTACTATGTACAAGAATATAACTACTATAATACTGCCCCCTATGTACAAGAATATAACTACTATAATACTGCTCCCTATGTACAAGAATAAAACTACTATAATACTGCCCTCTATGTACAAGAATTTAATACTATAATACTGCCCCCTATGTACAATAATATAACTACTATAATACTGCTCCTATGTACAAGAAGATAACTACTATAATACTGCCTCCCTATGTACAAGAATATAACTACTATAATACTGCCCCCTATGTACAAGAATATAACTACTATAATACTGCTCCTATGTACAAGAAGATAACTACTATAATACTGCTCCTATGTACAAGAATATAACTACTATAATACTGCCCCCTATGTACAAGAATATAACTACTATAATACTGCCCGCTATGTACAGGAATATAACTACTATAATACCTGCGCCCTATGTACAAGAATATAACTACTATAATACTGCATCCTATGTACAAGAATATAACTACTATAATACTGCCTCCCTATGTACAAGAATATAACTACTATAATACTGCTCCCTATGTAAAAGAATATAACTACTATAATACTGCCCCCTATGTACAAGAATATAACTACTATAATACTGCTCCTATGTACAAGAAGATAACTACTATAATACTGCTCCTATGTACAAGAATGTAACTACTATAATACTGTCCCCTATGTACAAGAATAGAACTACTATAATACTGCCCCCTATGTACAAGAATAGAACTACTATAATACTGCTCCTATGTACAAGAATATAACTACTATAATACTGCTCCTATGTACAAGAATATAACTACTGTAATACTGCCTCCCTATGTACAAGAATATAACTACTATAATACTGCTCCCTATGTACAAGAACATAACTACTATAATACTGCCCGCTATGTACAGGAATATAACTACTATAATACCTGCCCCCTATGTACAAGAATATAACTACTATAATACTGCTCCCTATGTACAAGAATAAAACTACTATAATACTGCCCCCTATGTACAAGAATATAACTACTATAATACTGCTCCTATGTACAAGAAGATAACTACTATAATACTGCTCCTATGTACAAGAATATAACTACTATAATACTGCCCCCTATGTACAAGAATATAACTACTATAATACTGTCCCCTATGTACAAGAATAGAACTACTATAATACTGCCCCCTATGTACAAGAATATAACTACTATAATACTGCTCCTATGTACAAGAATATAACTACTATAATACTGCTCCTATGTACAAGAATATAACTACTATAATACTGCCTGCTATGTACAGGAATATAACTACTATAATACCTGCCCCCTATGTACAAGAATATAACTACTATAATACTGCCCCCTATGTACAAGAATAAAACTACTATAATACTGCCCCCTATGTACAAGAATATAACTACTATAATACTGCTCCTATGTACAAGAAGATAACTACTATAATACTGCTCCTATGTACAAGAATATAACTACTATAATACTGCCCCCTATGTACAAGAATATAACTACTATAATACTGCCCCCTATGTACAAGAACATAACTACTATAATACTGCTCCCTATGTACAAGAATAAAACTACTATAATACTGCCCCCTATGTACAAGAATATAACTACTATAATACTGCTCCTATGTACAAGAAGATAACTACTATAATACTGCTCCTATGTACAAGAATATAACTACTATAATACTGCCCCCTATGTACAAGAATATAACTACTATAATACTGCCCCCTATGTACAAGAATATAACTACTATAATACTGTCCCCTATGTACAAGAATAGAACTACTATAATACTGCCCCCTATGTACAAGAATATAACTACTATAATACTGCTCCTATGTACAAGAATATAACTACTATAATACTGCTCCTATGTACAAGAATATAACTACTATAATACTGCCTCCCATGTACAAGAATATAACTACTATAATACTGTCCCCTATGTACAAGAATAGAACTACTATAATACTGCCCCCTATGTATAGGAATATAACTACTATAATACTGCTCCTATGTACAAGAATATAACTACTATAATACTGCTCCTATGTACAAGAATATAACTACTATAATACTGCCCCCTATGTACAAGAATATAACTACTATAATACTGCTCCTATGTACAAGAAGATAACTACTATAATACTGCTCCTATGTACAAGAATATAACTACTATAATACTGCCCCCTATGTACAAGAATATAACTACTATAATACTGCCCGCTATGTACAGGAATATAACTACTATAATACCTGCGCCCTATGTACAAGAATATAACTACTATAATACTGCCTCCCTATGTACAAGAATATAACTACTATAATACTGCTCCCTATGTACAAGAATATAACTACTATAATACTGCTCCTATGTACAAGAAGATAACTACTATAATACTGCTCCTATGTACAAGAATATAACTACTATAATACTGCCCCCTATGTACAAGAATATAACTACTATAATACTGTCCCCTATGTACAAGAATAGAACTACTATAATACTGCCCCCTATGTACAAGAATATAACTACTATAATACTGCCCCCTATGTACAAGAATATAACTACTATAATACTGCTCCTATGTACAAGAAGATAACTACTATAATACTGCTCCTATGTACAAGAATATAACTACTATAATACTGCCCCCTATGTACAAGAATATAACTACTATAATACTGCCCGCTATGTACAGGAATATAACTACTATAATACCTGCGCCCTATGTACAAGAATATAACTACTATAATACTGCATCCTATGTACAAGAATATAACTACTATAATACTGCCTCCCTATGTACAAGAATATAACTACTATAATACTGCTCCCTATGTAAAAGAATATAACTACTATAATACTGCCCCCTATGTACAAGAATATAACTACTATAATACTGCTCCTATGTACAAGAAGATAACTACTATAATACTGCTCCTATGTACAAGAATGTAACTACTATAATACTGTCCCCTATGTACAAGAATAGAACTACTATAATACTGCCCCCTATGTACAAGAATAGAACTACTATAATACTGCTCCTATGTACAAGAATATAACTACTATAATACTGCTCCTATGTACAAGAATATAACTACTGTAATACTGCCTCCCTATGTACAAGAATATAACTACTATAATACTGCTCCCTATGTACAAGAACATAACTACTATAATACTGCCCGCTATGTACAGGAATATAACTACTATAATACCTGCCCCCTATGTACAAGAATATAACTACTATAATACTGCTCCCTATGTACAAGAATAAAACTACTATAATACTGCCCCCTATGTACAAGAATATAACTACTATAATACTGCTCCTATGTACAAGAAGATAACTACTATAATACTGCTCCTATGTACAAGAATATAACTACTATAATACTGCCCCCTATGTACAAGAATATAACTACTATAATACTGTCCCCTATGTACAAGAATAGAACTACTATAATACTGCCCCCTATGTACAAGAATATAACTACTATAATACTGCTCCTATGTACAAGAATATAACTACTATAATACTGCTCCTATGTACAAGAATATAACTACTATAATACTGCCTGCTATGTACAGGAATATAACTACTATAATACCTGCCCCCTATGTACAAGAATATAACTACTATAATACTGCCCCCTATGTACAAGAATAAAACTACTATAATACTGCCCCCTATGTACAAGAATATAACTACTATAATACTGCTCCTATGTACAAGAAGATAACTACTATAATACTGCTCCCTATGTACAAGAATATAACTACTATAATACTGCCCCCTATGTACAAGAATATAACTACTATAATACTGCCCCCTATGTACAAGAATATAACTACTATAATACTGCCCCCTATGTACAAGAATATAACTACTATAATACTGCTCCCTATGTACAAGAATAAAACTACTATAATACTGCCCCCTATGTACAAGAATATAACTACTATAATACTGCTCCTATGTACAAGAAGATAACTACTATAATACTGCTCCTATGTACAAGAATATAACTACTATAATACTGCCCCCTATGTACAAGAATATAACTACTATAATACTGCCCCCTATGTACAAGAATATAACTACTATAATACTGTCCCCTATGTACAAGAATAGAACTACTATAATACTGCCCCCTATGTACAAGAATATAACTACTATAATACTGCTCCTATGTACAAGAATATAACTACTATAATACTGCTCCTATGTACAAGAATATAACTACTATAATACTGCCTCCCATGTACAAGAATATAACTACTATAATACTGTCCCCTATGTACAAGAATAGAACTACTATAATACTGCCCCCTATGTACAAGAATATAACTACTATAATACTGCTCCTATGTACAAGAATATAACTACTATAATACTGCTCCTATGTACAAGAATATAACTACTATAATACTGCCCCCTATGTACAAGAATATAACTACTATAATACTGCTCCTATGTACAAGAAGATAACTACTATAATACTGCTCCTATGTACAAGAATATAACTACTATAATACTGCCCCCTATGTACAAGAATATAACTACTATAATACTGCCCGCTATGTACAGGAATATAACTACTATAATACCTGCGCCCTATGTTCAAGAATATAACTACTATAATACTGCCTCCCTATGTACAAGAATATAACTACTATAATACTGCTCCCTATGTACAAGAATATAACTACTATAATACTGCTCCTATGTACAAGAAGATAACTACTATAATACTGCTCCTATGTACAAGAATATAACTACTATAATACTGCCCCCTATGTACAAGAATATAACTACTATAATACTGTCCCCTATGTACAAGAATAGAACTACTATAATACTGCCCCCTATGTACAAGAATATAACTACTATAATACTGCTCCTATGTACAAGAATATAACTACTATAATACTGCTCCTATGTACAAGAATATAACTACTGTAATACTGCCTCCCTATGTACAAGAATATAACTACTATAATACTGCTCCCTATGTACAAGAACATAACTACTATAATACTGCCCCCTATGTACAAGAATATAACTACTATAATACTGCTCCTATGTACAAGAAGATAACTACTATAATACTGCTCCTATGTACAAGAATATAACTACTATAATACTGCCCCCTATGTACAAGAATATAACTACTATAATACTGCCCCCTATGTACAAGAAGATAACTACTATAATACTGCTCCTATGTACAAGAATATAACTACTATAATACTGCCCGCTATGTACAGGAATATAACTACTATAATACCTGCCCCCTATGTACAAGAATATAACTACTATAATACTGCTCCCTATGTACAAGAATATAACTACTATAATACTGCCCCCTATGTACAAGAATATAACTACTATAATACTGCTCCCATGTACAAGAATATAACTACTATAATACTGCCCCCTATGTACAAGAATATAACTGCTATAATACTGCCCCCTATGTACAAGAATATAACTACTATAATACTGTCCCCTATGTACAAGAATAGAACTACTATAATACTGCCCCCTATGTACAAGAATATAACTACTATAATACTGCTCCTATGTACAAGAATATAACTACTATAATACTGCTCCTATGTACAAGAATATAACTACTATAATACTGCCTCCCATGTACAAGAATATAACTACTATAATACTGTCCCCTATGTACAAGAATAGAACTACTATAATACTGCCCCCTATGTACAAGAATATAACTACTATAATACTGCTCCTATGTACAATAATATAACTACTATAATACTGCTCCTATGTACAAGAATATAACTACTATAATACTGCCTCCCTATGTACAAGAATATAACTACTATAATACTGCCCGCTATGTACAGGAATATAACTACTATAATACCTGCCCCCTATGTACAAGAATATAACTACTATAATACTGCTCCCTATGTACAAGAATATAACTACTATAATACTGCTCCTATGTACAAGAATATAACTACTATAATACTGCTCCTATGTACAAGAATATAACTACTATAATACTACCCGCTATGTACAGGAATATAACTACTATAATACCTGCCCCCTATGTACAAGAATATAACTACTATAATACTGCTCCCTATGTACAAGAATATAACTACTATAATACTGCCCCCTACGTACAAGAATATAACTACTATAATACTGCTCCTATGTACAAGAAGATAACTACTATAATACTGCTCCTATGTACAAGAATATAACTACTATAATACTGCCCCCTATGTACAAGAATATAACTACTATAATACTGCCCCCTATGTACAAGAATAGAACTACTATAATACTGCCCCCTATGTACAAGAATATACCTACTATAATACTGCTCCTATGTACAAGAATATAACTACTATAATACTGCCTCCCATGTACAAGAATATAACTACTATAATACTGTCCCCTATGTACAAGAATAGAACTACTATAATACTGCCCCCTATGTACAAGAATATAACTACTATAATACTGCTCCTATGTACAAGAATATAACTACTATAATACTGCCTCCCATGTACAAGAATATAACTACTATAATACTGTCCCCTATGTACAAGAATAGAACTACTATAATACTGCCCCCTATGTACAAGAATATAACTACTATAATACTGCTCCTATGTACAAGAATATAACTACTATAATACTGCTCCTATGTACAAGAATATAACTACTATAATACTGCCTCCCATGTACAAGAATATAACTACTATAATACTGTCCCCTATGTACAAGAATAGAACTACTATAATACTGCCCCCTATGTACAAGAATATAACTACTATAATACTGCTCCTATGTACAATAATATAACTACTATAATACTGCTCCTATGTACAAGAATATAACTACTATAATACTGCCTCCCTTTTTACAAGAATATAACTACTATAATACTGCCCCCTATGTACAAGAATATAACTACTATAATACTGCTCCTATGTACAAGAAGATAACTACTATAATACTGCTCCTATGTACAAGAATATAACTACTATAATACTGCCCCCTATGTACAAGAATATAACTACTATAATACTGCCCGCTATGTACAGGAATATAACTACTATAATACCTGCCCCCTATGTACAAGAATATAACTACTATAATACTGCTCCCTATGTACAAGAATATAACTACTATAATACTGCTCCTATGTACAAGAATATAACTACTATAATACTGCTCCTATGTACAAGAATATAACTACTATAATACTACCCGCTATGTACAGGAATATAACTACTATAATACCTGCCCCCTATGTACAAGAATATAACTACTATAATACTGCTCCCTATGTACAAGAATATAACTACTATAATACTGCCCCCTACGTACAAGAATATAACTACTATAATACTGCTCCTATGTACAAGAAGATAACTACTATAATACTGCTCCTATGTACAAGAATATAACTACTATAATACTGCCCCCTATGTACAAGAATATAACTACTATAATACTGCCCCCTATGTACAAGAATAGAACTACTATAATACTGCCCCCTATGTACAAGAATATACCTACTATAATACTGCTCCTATGTACAAGAATATAACTACTATAATACTGCCTCCCATGTACAAGAATATAACTACTATAATACTGCCCCCTATGTACAAGAATATAACTACTATAATACTGCTCCTATGTACAAGAATATAACTACTATAATACTGCTCCTATGTACAAGAATATAACTACTATAATACTGCCCCCTATGTACAAGAATATAACTACTATAATACTGCTCCTATGTACAAGAAGATAACTACTATAATACTGCTCCTATGTACAAGAATATAACTACTATAATACTGCCCCCTATGTACAAGAATATAACTACTATAATACTGCCCGCTATGTACAGGAATATAACTACTATAATACCTGCCCCCTATGTACAAGAATATAACTACTATAATACTGCTCCCTATGTACAAGAATATAACTACTATAATACTGCTCCTATGTACAAGAATATAACTACTATAATACTGCTCCTATGTACAAGAATATAACTACTATAATACTACCCGCTATGTACAGGAATATAACTACTATAATACCTGCCCCCTATGTACAAGAATATAACTACTATAATACTGCTCCCTATGTACAAGAATATAACTACTATAATACTGCCCCCTACGTACAAGAATATAACTACTATAATACTGCTCCTATGTACAAGAAGATAACTACTATAATACTGCTCCTATGTACAAGAATATAACTACTATAATACTGCCCCCTATGTACAAGAATATAACTACTATAATACTGCCCCCTATGTACAAGAATAGAACTACTATAATACTGCCCCCTATGTACAAGAATATACCTACTATAATACTGCTCCTATGTACAAGAATATAACTACTATAATACTGCCTCCCATGTACAAGAATATAACTACTATAATACTGTCCCCTATGTACAAGAATAGAACTACTATAATACTGCCCCCTATGTACAAGAATATAACTACTATAATACTGCCCCCTATGTACCAGAATATAACTACTATAATACTGCTCCTATGTACAAGAATATAACTACTATAATACTGCTCCTATGTACAAGAATATAACTACTATAATACTGCCTCCCATGTACAAGAATATAACTACTATAATACTGCTCCTATGTACAAGAATATAACTACAATAATACTGCCTCCCATGTACAAGAATATAACTACTATAATACTGCCCCTATGTACAGGAATATTACTGCTATAATACCTGCCCCCTATGTACAAGATTATAACTACTATAATACTGTCCCCTATGTACAAGAATAGAACTACTATAATACTGCCCCCTATGTACAAGAATATAACTACTATAATACTGCTCCTATGTACAAGAATATAACTACTATAATACTGCTCCTATGTACAAGAATATAACTACTATAATACTGCCTCCCATGTACAAGAATATAACTACTATAATACTGTACCCTATGTACAAGAATATAACTACTATAATACTGCCCCCTATGTACAAGAATATAACTACTATAATACTGCTCCTATGTACAAGAAGATAACTACTATAATACTGCTCCTATGTACAAGAATATAACTACTATAATACTGCCCGCTATGTACAGGAATATAACTACTATAATACCTGCCCCCTATGTACAAGAATATAACTACTATAATACTGCTCCCTATGTACAAGAATATAACTACTATAATACTGCCCCCTATGTACAAGAATATAACTACTATAATACTGCTCCCATGTACAAGAATATAACTACTATAATACTGCCCCCTATGTACAAGAATATAACTACTATAATACTGCCCCCTATGTACAAGAATATAACTACTATAATACTGTCCCCTATGTACAAGAATAGAACTACTATAATACTGCCCCCTATGTACAAGAATATAACTACTATAATACTGCTCCTATGTACAAGAATATAACTACTATAATACTGCTCCTATGTACAAGAATATAACTACTATAATACTGCCTCCCATGTACAAGAATATAACTACTATAATACTGTCCCCTATGTACAAGAATAGAACTACTATAATACTGCCCCCTATGTACAAGAATATAACTACTATAATACTGCTCCTATGTACAATAATATAACTACTATAATACTGCTCTTATGTACAAGAATATAACTACTATAATACTGCCTCCCTATGTACAAGAATATAACTACTATAATACTGCCCCCTATGTACAAGAATATAACTACTATAATACTGCTCCTATGTACAAGATGATAACTACTATAATACTGCTCCTATGTACAAGAATATAACTACTATAATACTGCCCCCTATGTACAAGAATATAACTACTATAATACTGCCCGCTATGTACAGGAATATAACTACTATAATACCTGCCCCCTATGTACAAGAATATAACTACTATAATACTGCTCCCTATGTACAAGAATATAACTACTATAATACTGCTCCTATGTACAAGAATATAACTACTATAATACTGCTCCTATGTACAATAATATAACTACTATAATACTACCCGCTATGTACAGGAATATAACTACTATAATACCTGCCCCCTATGTACAAGAATATAACTACTATAATACTGCTCCCTATGTACAAGAATATAACTACTATAATACTGCCCCCTACGTACAAGAATATAACTACTATAATACTGCTCCTATGTACAAGAAGATAACTACTATAATACTGCTCCTATGTACAAGAATATAACTACTATAATACTGCCCCCTATGTACAAGAATATAACTACTATAATACTGCCCCCTATGTACAAGAATAGAACTACTATAATACTGCCCCCTATGTACAAGAATATACCTACTATAATACTGCTCCTATGTACAAGAATATAACTACTATAATACTGCCTCCCATGTACAAGAATATAACTACTATAATACTGTACCCTATGTACAAGAATAGAACTACTATAATACTGCCCCCTATGTACAAGAATATACCTACTATAATACTGCTCCTATGTACAAGAATATAACTACTATAATACTGCCTCCCATGTACAAGAATATAACTACTATAATACTGTACCCTATGTACAAGAATATAACTACTATAATACTGCCCCCTATGTACAAGAATATAACTACTATAATACTGCTCCTATGTACAAGAAGATAACTACTATAATACTGCTCCTATGTACAAGAATATAACTACTATAATACTGCCCCCAATGTACAAGAATATAACTACTATAATACAGCCCGCTATGTACAGGAATATAACTACTATAATACCTGCCCCCTATGTACAAGAATATAACTACTATAATACTGCTCCCTATGTACAAGAATATAACTACTATAATACTGCCCCCTATGTACAAGAATATAACTACTATAATACTGCTCCTATGTACAAGAAGATAACTACTATAATACTGCTCCTATGTACAAGAATATAACTACTATAATACTGCCCCCTATGTACAAGAATATAACTACTATAATACTGCCCGCTATGTACAGGAATATAACTACTATAATACCTGCCCCCTATGTACAAGAATATAACTACTATAATACTGCTCCCTATGTACAAGAATATAACTACTATAATACTGCCCCCTACGTACAAGAATATAACTACTATAATACTGCTCCTATGTACAAGAAGATAACTACTATAATACTGCTCCTATGTACAAGAATATAACTACTATAATACTGCCCCCTATGTACAAGAATATAACTACTATAATACTGCCCCCTATGTACAAGAATAGAACTACTATAATACTGCCCCCTATGTACAAGAATATACCTACTATAATACTGCTCCTATGTACAAGAATATAACTACTATAATACTGCCTCCCATGTACAAGAATATAACTACTATAATACTGTCCCCTATGTACAAGAATAGAACTACTATAATACTGCCCCCTATGTACAAGAATATAACTACTATAATACTGCTCCTATGTACAAGAATATAACTACTATAATACTGCTCCTATGTACAAGAATATAGCTACTATAATACTGCCCCCTATGTACAAGAATATAACTACTATAATACTGCTCCTATGTACAAGAAGATAACTACTATAATACTGCTCCTATGTACAAGAATATAACTACTATAATACTGCCCCCTATGTACAAGAATATAACTACTATAATACTGCCCGCTATGTACAGGAATATAACTACTATAATACCTGCCCCCTATGTACAAGAATATAACTACTATAATACTGCTCCCTATGTACAAGAATGTAACTACTATAATACTGCTCCTATGTACAAGAATATAACTACTATAATACTGCTCCTATGTACAAGAATATAACTACTATAATACTACCCGCTATGTACAGGAATATAACTACTATAATACCTGCCCCCTATGTACAAGAATATAACTACTATAATACCTGCCCCCTATGTACAAGAATATAACTACTATAATACTGCTCCCTATGTACAAGAATATAACTACTATAATACTGCCCCCTATGTACAAGAATATAACTACTATAATACTGCCCCCTATGTACAAGAATATAACTACTATAATACTGCCCCCTATGTACAAGAATATACCTACTATAATACTGCTCCTATGTACAAGAATATAACTACTATAATACTGCTCCTATGTACAAGAATATAACTACTATAATACTGCTCCTATGTACAAGAATATAACTACTATAATACTGCTCCTATGTACAAGAATATAACTACTATAATACTGCTCCCTATGTACAAGAATATAACTACTATAATACTGCCCCCTACGTACAAGAATATAACTACTATAATACTGCCCCCTATGTACAAGAATATAACTACTATATTACTGCCCCCTATGTACAAGAATATAACTACTATAATACTGCCCCCTATGTACAAGAAGATAACTACTATAATACTGCCCCCTATGTACAAGAATATAACTACTATAATACTGTCCCCTATTTACAAGAATAGAACTACTATAATACTGCCCCCTATGTACAAGAATATAACTACTATAATACTGCCTCCCATGTACAAGAATATAACTACTATAATACTGTCCCCTATTTACAAGAATAGAACTACTATAATACTGCCCCCTATGTACAAGAATATAACTACTATAATACTGCTCCTATGTACAAGAATATAACTACTATATTACTGCCCCCTATGTACAAGAATATAACTACTATAATACTGCCCCCTATGTACAAGAAGATAACTACTATAATACTGCCCCCTATGTACTAGAATACTAATATACATTGTATTTGAACTGTGTTTGACTTTAGTTAGTCAGTTAAGAGAAGTGTCTCCATTTAACGTATTTTAAGGAGTGCTGTAAAGTTTCTCTTCTGTTCTGTTGTTAGACTGCTATAGTCCCGCAGAGTACTCTGTATGGACCTCTGAGGCCCCCGTGAGATGGCTTTTTGTTATCCATCAAATTTGCAGTTTTATTAAGAAACCAGTAATTGGAATCAGTGGACAGTGAATGTGTGTTATATAAGTGCTGTTATATTCAGCTGTCCCTCTCCCCCGTCTTCTCTGCTCTTCTTCATCTGCCCTTTACACTAGGAGCAGCGCCGCGTGTTTTTCTGTAGAGCTATAAACCAGGGAGAACTTGAAGTGAAGCTGAATTTCCTCATATTACTTTTGCAATCCATCCAAGACTGTCAGGCAAGTCTCAGTCTCTTGACTGGAGTCTCGGGGCCCCTAAAAAGTGCTATTTATCAGAAGATAGATGTTCTCAGACTGGTATTGTCTTCTCCTCGTCTCCAGCCTCACCGCTCTCCAGTATGACCTCCTCCTTAACTTTCCCCTGGAGTGGTCTCGTGAGGCCAGGCTGCGTGGCCAGCTCATTACCGGAGAATAAAAGAGCTATTATTGTTGTGTTTTTCTAGTTGCGTTGCTTTTCTGCCAAACGTCTGCTGCTTTTGAATGGACTTCAGGCCATAATTTTAGCTTCCAGCTCGCACCGGGAGATCAGTCTATTTTCTCTGTTCTTTTAATTGTCTTAATATGACATGATAGGTTGTGTACGTTGACTGGAGGTTCTTGCCCGTAACATCTGTGCGTTCGACAGCAGGTTCAAGTCACGAAATGTTTGAACAAGAAGAACGAGGCTCTCGGCAGAGAGGAGACAACCAGAATTAGTGGGATTTTTTGTTTTCTGTTAGGCCTTGTATTGCGGGGACCTCATCTACTTAATTTGTTTTTTTCAATAAAGCGGTCTAATATGCGGAGACTTGTGCTTCCACCGTACTTTTTTATGTCATCGTTAAAGTATGTAGACTGGAAGGGTTGTAGTGCAGAGACGTAACCCAGATGTGCTGAAAAAGATATACCTGCTTCCTCAACATTTTCAATAATGAGCAAATATATTCATTGACTGGACCCTTTATTATAGGCCCCGGTCTAGTACTGGAACTAGAGATGAGCGAGCGTACTCGGTAAGGACAGATACTCGAGCGAGTAAAGTCCTTACCGAGTACCTGCCTGCTCGCCCGCAAGGATTTGGGTGCCGGTGGGGGTCGGGGAGCGGTGGGGAAGAGCAGGTGGAACGGGAGGGAGATCTCCCCCGCCCCCCGCTCCCTCCTGCTCACTCCCGCAACACAGCACTCACCCCCGCCGGGTCCCGAATCTTTGCGGGCAAGCAGGCAGGTACTCGGTAAGGACGATAATCACTCGAGTATCTGTCCTTACCGAGTACGCTCGCTCATCTCTAATTAGAACTCCTGGCCCTTTAATAAAGGCCCCAGCCTTTTATTACATGCCCTTTATCAGAGTCCCCGGCTCTTTTTTTTACAGGCCCCAGCCCTGTATTAGAGTCCCAAGCCATTTATTAGAGCCTCTGGTCCTTTATTAGAGCCCCCGGCCACCTCAGAATTGACTTTTCCTTACTTGTAAATTAGAGCCATGACCCTGGAGTGCAGCATAAAATTGGATAAGTTTTCTGTGGATCAGTTTCAGTGTGAATCCACATCAGAAGGGGTGCTGTATGGAGGCATCACTTAGTGCCCCAAAGAAGCATATTTATTGTGCAGGGCATTTCTTGTGGCACTATGGGTGTATGTACTGTAAAGGACATCAAAAGGGACCTTATGGAGACTTCTGTGGTGGGCACTAATGACACATCTCTTGGGCACTTCACTGGAATATTTACTTTGGGGGTACTGATCATTGATGGCACTAAGGGAAAATCCTTACCATGTGGAGGAATCACCTGAGACACTAAGCATGGCACCTTTATTGTGGATAGCATCTTTTATAGCACTAGGGAAATCTTTACTGTGGGGGCATCATTAGGAGCCCTACAAATACATCAGTGTGGTTGCACTAAGGGGAACTCTTAACAGTGTGTGAGCATCACTTAGGGCGCATCTTTATTGTGGGGGGCATCTATCAGGGCCTTGTGGAGACATCTGTGGATGGGCACGTAAGGGGCATCACTGGGACACTAAGTAGGAATATTTACTGTAGGGGGAATCAGTGTATCACTAAGATCACTAAGTGAAATCTGTAACAAAGAGGGCATCAATGGGGCACTAAGAGAGGATCTATTGCAGCTGGTATCTTTGGGAGTGCTAAGGTGGATCTTTACTGTATGGGGACATCATTGGAGCACTAAGGGGGCGTATTTATTGTGAGGGGCTTTTCCTAAGGAATTAGGATAATATTTACAGCATGGGGCACCACTGGGGGCCACATGGAGACATCTGTGGGGGGAATCACTGAGGGAACTAACGGGAATATGTAATATGAGAGGCATCAATTGGGCACTAAGAGAGAATCTTAGTGATACAGTAACCGGTGACGCGTCCAAGGGCCGATTAATGAAAGGGGAACCCAAGTGATGGATTACCTTGTGTCCTGTTTTTTGTCTCATGATGCCACTATTTCTTTAACAGAGGGGGATTCCTTGATGATGGAGTAAATCCACACACATATGGGTACAGTTTAAGACACAGCCTCCAGAAACGGATGGGCGACCGGTCGTTTTACTCAACTTCACAAACAGAACACTTCAGCAGCTTCTTGACACGTGATGTGACAGAGAGGACTCATGGGATGTCAGGAGAAACCACAGCTATCTGTAGGTCCTGGCCCGGTACCACACTTTCTTCTTTCTCTCACCGACTCTACCAGCTTACATACACAGCTTAGAACATGCTGCCGAACCGCTGGGGAGTAATAGTCCCCACACTCGCTAGGCCATCCTCTCAGCCTCCTCCATTCTGTGTCTGTGGGTTGAAGGTACCCACAGACAGCTGCCTTGCACTCCTGACTCAGACAGGACCAGAACGGTACTCTCTTTCCTGCTCAGACTCAGAACAGATATATCAAGCAACATCACGTGACAGACAAAACGATACAAAACCAGACAGTCATCTACATACCAGACACTTAACTCTTTCAGTGCTGCAGATATGCAATGCACACCAATCTTGCAACATGAAAGACACTGACAACACAAGACTGAGCATACACACCATTCAGGAGGGGCCCCTGTTGTACTGGGCCACTACAATACTATGAAATGGGTGCAGAAGGGTCACTACTACTGTGCATTACAGAAAGAAAATCACTATTACTATGTGGTAGCAAGAAAGCAACAAGGTGGGGCTAAAGGCATGGCGTGATACTGTTTGAGCTAGGAAGACAGATGCCCACATTTAGAACCACAGAAGTGACCTTAAGTGACCACAGAGCTGCGGTTCTGCCAATACGCTGTATACCAGGGACTGTTATTAGATCACAGATGCGTCTCCAGCTCGTGCGTTCCATTAATCTCCTTACAGAAAACCCATCTTATTGAAGACATGAGATGAAGTGTCCTGACTCCTGAAGGTCTCGATATCAGTAGTTGGCGCTCTTACATGGATTTTGGTGCATTATGACCCATTAGCATAGGCACAAAGAATTTTGTACAGCTAATACTAAACCAACAGATTACGTCCTCAAGTGGCCATCCTACAAGTGATCATCAAAGAGGCATTCACCGAGAACAAAGGCAGAGGCTCGGTGGCTTTTGTCAATCCATCACTGCAGCATGAAATGCGTTGGCTCCGGATCTACTTGGAAAGACGCCACCTTGTTAACGTTACCCAGTACACACATCTGTGGCTACGTGACAGACTAAAGATGAGCGGAAGCCAATGACGGAAAGGCTTTGAAAGTGTCAAAAGACAAAGAAGACATGGCACACAAGTGATCACGCCCTCGGGGCTCCAGCATGGTATCTAATGGCATCATGCAAACAAATAACCCCAGCAGCATCTAATCCTGTTAATCCGCGCCCTCCGACTCTTCATGTTAATGATTATCCAACTATTGTTGCTGTCAATAATGACTCCAGGATTACTGATGGGAATTATCAGCTCTTCAGGTTATGTCCATTAACGGCAGGCATGGTCCCTGGCTGCAGAATGAACAGTGTGGCCCCATTGAGCCCGCTGCACTGAATGTGGTGAGTGTGTGCCAGGGGTATACCATGCTGCCCTCTGTATATGTTCTACACCTCATGGTACTGCAACGGAGAAGCGTTTGTTCCCTCTAATTGGTACTAAAATGTCTGCGGCCTGGTGGTGGTTCTCTCCACTAAGTGGGCTGCCTATATTCTGCTTGTACAGAAAACAGCAAGATAGCAGCACACCCACAGCAGAACAGCTCAGTGAATACTTACCAGAACCAAGCTTAATACATAAATACAGTACCAGAATCAAGCTCATAACATGGAGTACTAACAAACAATTACTGAAAATGGCCATATACTTACTGACACAGCAGGGTTAACATGTGCACCACCTCAGCATGCAGGCAGCCATACTGCTAAATGAGGGAGCAAACTTACACCTGTGCGGGACACCGATGAGACGGCCACTCACACAACCTCCTATATAGAGGGGGGTAGCTGCTCGGTGTATACTCCTACACGGAGTAGATACAAAATGTCAAACCATTCTGATACATGTAGTGCACCATGCGGACCAGCATCCTATTAATCAGACATATAGGCAACGTTTCCACCTATAAGGTCTTTTTCAAGCCTAAAACAGAATCACAAAACATATAACACATAAATATACATATTATGAATAAAAAATACCATAAGTAATGTCCACACATGGTATAATACCGTACATACCGCTATCTGACATATTACACCGTGTGTACACTACTTATCGTATTTTTTATTCATAATATGTATATTTATGTGTTATATGTTTTGTGATTCTGTTTCAGGCTTAAAAAAGACCTTATAGGTCGAAACGTTGCCTATATGTCTGATTATAGAACAATAAAGGATTCTTTTTGAGAAACTTTACACCATTTATGCTGCCACTTTCCTCTACATCCTATTGAACTTTGGGGTCGTTGGTTCACAACCCTCCTGTTGGCTTGGCATTTCCTCTCCCATCTTTAGGATTAAGGGATTGGTGCTGCTGGATATACTATTTGCTTTTTAGCAACCTATTAATGGCACCATAATAGTTTGGCGGGCTGCTCCGCATCGCAAAAAGCGAACCACATTTGTACTGACATCCTGGGTGCCCCTGGCATTTATTATGGCCTCATTAATAGGTTGCTGGTAGAGATGAGCGAGTATACTCAGTAAAGGCAATTGCTCGAGCGAGCTTTGCTTTTAGCGAGTACCTGCCCGCTCGAGATGAAAGGTTTGGGTGCCGGCGCGGGGGAGCGGTGAGTAGCGGCAGTCAGCAGGAGGGAGCAGGGGGGAGAGAGGGAGAGAGAGATCTCCCCTCCGTTTCCCTCTGCTCTCCCCCACAGCTCCGCTCGAGCAATTGCCTTTAGCGAGTATACTCGCTCATCTCTAGTTGCTGGTCTACATGGTGCACCAGATTTATTAGAATGGTCTGACATTTTGTATCTACTCCGTGTAGGAGTATACACCAAGCAGCCCCCCCTCTATATAGGAGGTTGTGTGAGTGACTGTCTCATCGGTGTCCTCCACAGGTGTAATTGGCTCCCTCATTTGGCAGTATGGCTGCCTGCATGCTGAGGTGGTGCACATGTTTGCCCCTCCTGTGTCAGTAACTATATGGCTGTTTTCAGTGATTGTTTGTTTGTTTTTATATTTCCCCTTCTTTGATACATATCGTAGAGTACTAGAACCAAGCTGACCGCATAAACATACAGACACAGTGCCAAACTTATAACAGAAATACAGCACCAAAACCAAGCCCACAACATAATTACAGTAACAGAACTAAGCAATTGTGTTGCAGGACAACTAATAGAGTAACAGCAACACCTAGGAACTTTCATTACTCTTCAGGCACCCTGCACTACTCTGCTCCTGGAGCATGTTATACTATTTTTTTCCTTGGGACACTCCATGCTGCTGCACCCTTGGGGCACTCTATACTACTGTAGTCTTGGAGCACTCTACACTACTCTACTCCTGGGGCTCTCTATACTACTGTAGTCTTGGAGCACTCTACACTACTCTACTCCTGGGGTACTCCATACTACTGTAGTCTTGGGGCACTCTACACTACTCTACTCCTTGGGTACTCTATACTACTGTAGTCTTGGGGCACGCTACACTACTCTACTCCTGGGACACTCTATACTACTGTAGTCTTGGAGCACTCTACACTACTCTACTCCTGGGGTACTCCATACTACTGTAGTCTTGGGGCACTCTACACTACTCTACTCCTGGGACACTCTATACTACTGTAGTCTTGGAGCACTCTACACTACTCTACTCCTTGGGTACTCTATACTACTGTAGTCTTGGGGCACGCTACACTACTCTACTCCTGGGACACTCTATACTACTGTAGTCTTGGAGCACTCTACACTACTCTACTCCTGGGGCACTCTATACTGCTGTAGTCTTGGGGCACTCTACACTACTCTTCTCCTGGGGCACTCTATACTATTGTAGTCTTGGGGCACTCTACACTACTCAACTCCTGGGCCACTCTATACTACTGTAGTCTTATGGCACTCTACACTACTCTACTCCTGGAGCACTCTATACTACTGTAGTCTTGGGGCACTCTACACTACTCTACTCCTGGGGCACTCTATACTATTGTAGTCTTGGGGCACTCTACACTACTCTACTCCTGGGGCACTCTATACTATTGTAGTCTTGGGGCACTCTACACTACTCTACTCCTGGGGCACTCTATACTACTGTAGTCCTGGGGCACTCTACACTACTCTACTCCTGGGACACTCTATACTACTGTTGTCTTGGGGCACTCTACACTACTCTACTCCTGGGACACTATACTACTGTAGTCTTGGAGCACTCTACACTACTCTACTCCTGGGGAACTCTATACTACTGTAGTCTTGGGGCACTCTACACTACTCTACTCCTGGGGCTCTCTATACTACTGTAGTCTTGGGGCACTCTACACTACTCTACTCCTGGGGCACTCTATACTATTGTAGTCTTGGGGCACTCTACACTACTCTACTCCTGGGACACTCTATACTACTGTTGTCTTGGGGCACTCTACACTACTCTACTCCTGGGGAACTCTATACTACTGTAGTCTTGGGGCACTCTACACTACACTACTCCTGGGGCACTCTATACTACTGTAGTCTTGGGGCACTCTACACTACTCTACTCCTGGGGCACTCTATACTACTGTAGTCTTGGGGCAGTCTACACTACTCTTCTCCTGGGGCACTCTATACTACTGTAGTCTTGGAGCACTCTACACTACTCTACTCCTGGGACACTCTATAATACTGTTGTCTTGGGGCACTCTACACTACTCTACTCCTGGGGCACTCTATACTATTGTAGTCTTGGGGCACTCTACACTACTCTACTCCTGGGGCACTCTATACTACTGTAGTCCTGGGGCACTCTACACTACTCTACTCCTGGGACACTCTATACTACTGTTGTCTTGGGGCACTCTACACTACTCTACTCCTGGGACACTATACTACTGTAGTCTTGGAGCACTCTACACTACTCTACTCCTGGGGAACTCTATACTACTGTAGTCTTGGGGCACTCTACACTACTCTACTCCTGGGGCTCTCTATACTACTGTAGTCTTGGGGCACTCTACACTACTCTACTCCTGGGGCACTCTATACTATTGTAGTCTTGGGGCACTCTACACTACTCTACTCCTGGGACACTCTATACTACTGTTGTCTTGGGGCACTCTACACTACTCTACTCCTGGGGAACTCTATACTACTGTAGTCTTGGGGCACTCTACACTACACTACTCCTGGGGCACTCTATACTACTGTAGTCTTGGGGCACTCTACACTGCTCTACTCCTGGGGCACTCTATACTACTGTAGTCTTGGGGCAGTCTACACTACTCTTCTCCTGGGGCACTCTATACTACTGTAGTCTTGGGGCACTCTACACTACTCTACTCCTGGGGCACTCTATACTACTGTAGTCTTGGGGCACTCTACACTACTCTACTCCTGGGGCACCCTATACTACTGTAGTCTTGGAGCACTCTACACTACTCTACCCCTGGGGCACTCTATGCTACTGTAGTCTTGGGGCACTCTACACTACTCTACTCCTGGGGCACTCTACACTACTCTACTCCTGGGGCACTCTATACTACTGTAGTCTTGGGGCACTCTACACTACTCTACTCCTGGGACACTCTATACTACTGTAGTCTTGGAGCACTCTACACTACTCTACTCCTGGGGCACTCTATACTACTGTAGTCTTGGAGCACTCTACACTACTCTACTCCTGGGGCACTCTATACTACTGTAGTCTTGGGGCACTCTACACTACTCTACTCCTGGGGCACTCTATACTACTGTAGTCTTGGGGCACTCTACACTACTCTACTCCTGGGGCACTCTATACTACTGTAGTCTTGGGGCACTCTACACTACTCTACTCCTGGGGCACTCTATACTACTGTAGTCTTGGGGCACTCTACACTACTCTACTCCTGGGGCACTCTATACTACTGTAGTCTTGGGGCACTCTACACTACTCTACTCCTGGGGCACTCTATACTACTGTAGTCTTGGGGCACTCTACACTACTCTACTCCTGGGGCACTCTATACTACTGTAGTCTTGGGGCACTCTACAGAGCACCAACGCTATCTTCTATCTACAAATTTGTGCTAATTCATGTTCACTGACTTTCCTGAGATCGTCTGATGTGCTATTATATTGATAATCATTGTGACAGTATTTTTTCCTATTTATGAGTTACCCCTTCAAGACAACCCCTTTCCATGTCCCCTATTGGGGCATATAAACTTTGTAGAGGGGGATTCTGTCATTCAAGACCCCTAATATGAACTAAAGTAAAAAGCTGCTCATAAAGAGTGGCTCTTGATTTTACAGAGCTAACTTGTTCATTTATTACATTGTCAGACACTCCTTAGGATTTCCACTGTGGCTTCAGTTTCATCCAGCAGACTGGATGATCCTACAGCTGATTGGGTGAATGCTATCTTCTAGAGACAACTCCTTCCTTTTCCTTTTTCTGTCTTCTCCTCCCTTTTCCTTATCTTTCCTTCTCCTTTTTTCCTGTCTTTTTCTTTTTCTTCATTAACTTTTCCTTAACAACAGCTCAAAAGTACTTAGATGCACTCCTAGGTAACTTAAGAGTGTTATACTGGACATTTATGGCTCTTAGACAGTGTTATGCAGCAGTTTTAGTGGTATTGCCAAAGTTCTGATTCAAACTAATTTGAACGGAACCAAGCTTTTTGCCACAATTTGGCCAACCAGGCAAACCAAACTTTTCAAAAGTTCCCCTATCACTGCCTATAAGTATGAAGGTTTTCTTCCCAATGTTATAGTCTGAAGAAATGGCCTTATTTCTGCAGGAATATTTCCTTCAGAGATTTTGTCGTGCATATTACCATTCATGGAGAGGAGAATCGTTGTATATCCCTATGGCCGAGGTGCTTGGCAATCAGTAACTTCCGATAATCCAGTGGGATGAAAGCTCTCATTTGGAAGAAATGCATTAAACAATATTTTTAGCGGACCCCCTGTGATGTGGGGTTAGATTAGCCTTGGAGGCTTTCAATAACCTCTTCATCTTTTGTACTTTTAGCTGTCATGGGAAGTAAATGAAGGAAAATGACAAGATTGTTCTGGATGCTTGTGTGGAGACACCAACATTTCCATTTCAGTCCCTACGGAGACTATTTAAAGGAAGCCTCAGAGGAGCTTAGTGATGACCTCACCGTAACAAGCCGAATATTAACCGCTGAGAGTAATACATATTTGACACTGTTGTAATTAGACTTTAATTAGAACAACTTCTACTGAACATAGTTTATAAATGCTGGTAATCCTCCAGTCTAAACAGAGTCCTTCCATCAACCTAATCTCCACACGTTCGGGACGTTGGAGCTCTTGTCCAGGCTCTCGAATGCATTACATGTCTCCTTTATTTAGACCTGATAAGTGCTCGTCTGTTTAGGAGATAGAAAAAGCACTTTGAAGGGTAATGACTGGCAATTCAGCGGTGAGCTATGGGGCCGTGAGGACAAAATCCTTTAGAATTGTTTACACAATTGGTTATTAGGAAGAAAAATGTTGGCTTCTTGAAATATTTCACGGACCCCTTATTTGGTCTGACAGTAGACAAGGGTGATTCACGCCATTCCGCTGCCTTTGTAAGGGTTACAATTTTGACTAAGTTATAGCCTAATAAGTGGCACAGAGTCCCCCCAGACACATAGGAAAGCAATGTTCTTCAAAATGCTCAACAATCTGATCATGATAGATAAACTGCCTTCCTTTTTCCTGCGAGCTTCCTTAAGGTCATGACAGATTCTGCCGTGGTCATATGCCGATTGATCCCCCTATTTGTACTCTCTACAGCACAGGCTGTGTTGGGAAAGTACAACAGCCGTGTCAACTTGAGAAATGGCTGTGGCTTAATACAAGTTGGAGTGTCTAATCCTTTTTTCTCCTGGTGCCCATAACTGGTCCAAAAGAGCAAGGACAATGATATTACAGTACTTAGAATATGTTTTACTCTTTGCCACCAATGAAGTATTCTCATATAGTACTAAAGTACAAGATAGTACTTCTGCCCTTTAATCATGTAGGGTGGTGAATGGGTAAATTAGAATATTTCTGACTGTCTATGGTAAATGGTAATATTCCTGGTGGTCTCGATTGGTAAAAGAGCTTTATGGTAGTATTCTTGGTAGTTTAGGGTGGTGAAAGTAGTTAATGATAATATTTCTGATGGTCTAGAGTGGTAAAAGGGGTTAATGGTAAATGCCTGGTGGTGTACAGGGACAAAAGGGGTTAATGGTAGTAGTCTTGGCAGTCTAGAGTGGTGGAAGCAATTAATGGTAATATTCCTGGTGGCCTGGAGTGGAAAAATGGGTTCATGTTAGTGTTCTTGGTAGTCTAGCATGGTGACTAGCTCAATGGTAATATTCCTGGTGAGCTAGTGTGTAGAGTGGTAAAATGGGTTAACAGTAGTATTCTTGATACTCTAGAGTTATGAAAGAGGTTAATGCTAATATTCCTGGTGGTCTAAAGTGAAAAGGGGGTTAATTGTAGTAGTCTTGATAGTCTAGAGGGGTGAAAGTTGTTAATGCTAATATTCCTGGTGGTCTATAGTGGTAAAAAGGGTTAATGGTAGTATTCTTGGCAGTATGGAGTTGTGGAAGCTGTTAATGGTAATATTCCTGGTGGCCTAGAGTGCTACAAGGGGTTAATGGTAGTAGTCTTGGCAGTCTGGCAAAAAGGTCAATGGTAATATTCCTGGATGTCTATATTAGTAAAAGGGGTTCATGGTAGTATTCTTGGTAGCCTAGTGTGGCGAAGAAGTCATTGGTAATATTCCTGGTGATCTAGTGTGTAGAGTGGCAAATGGGGTTATTAATAGTATTCTTGGTAGTCTTTAGTGGTGGAAGTGGTTAATGGTAATATTTCTGGTGGTTTATAGTACAGAGTGATAAAATGGCGTAAAGGTAGTATTTTTGGCAGTCTAGAGTGGTGGAAGCTGTTGATGATAATATTTCTGGTGGTCTAGAGTGCTAAAAGGGGTTAATAGTAGTATTCTTGGCAGCCTAAAGTGGTGAAAGTGGTTAATGGTATGATTCTTGGTGGTTTAAAGGGGTTTAATTAAAAATGTCTGTATACTGTATAGAAACATCAGGCCGAGTTTCAATAGGAGATCCATTAGTGAAGCTGGACTGAAGGCTTAGTTTCCCTCTGCTCTCTCCTCTCCTGCACATTCTTATTAGCTGATGTTTGACCTGGACTAAGAGGAGAGAAAAAAAAGCTGGAAACTCACTCTAGCCTCGCTGATGGATCTCTTATTGAGAGAGCAGAAACCTCCACTGATCACAGGTGACGTCTTTTCTGATTAGTCATATTCGCTTTTGCTTTTTTTCTCTTAGTGGGCCCAGATCGCCATGAAGATTTCTTCCAGCCATGTTTTATCTCTGCACTGTACACAGCACCCTATTCTGATGCTACCCACAATGAAACTTTTGGTAATCACCCCCAAATTTCTTAGGCTCCCAGATAGTTAGAGTGCTCCTCTCTATAGTATGCAGATAATAATAATGCTTCTCAGTCAGTCATAGTGAGCCCTTATGTGGTTCTCAGATAGCAAATCTGCTCCACTCTGTGGCCTAAAGGTAGTAACAGTCCTCCCCTCCATGGCCCCCAGTAATAGTGTTCCCCTCTGTGATTCCGGCCTCGAGATTTAATTACCATCCTTGTAGCAACTCTAGTTATGGTGAATTTGTAAATTATTGCAGTGTGACTGATGTGAATATCATAATAGATTAGCCTCTCTATGAGCTCACATTTACCTATGATGTCACCTTGCATCTACAAACCAAAAATGAGGCAATAGGTGAAAGATATTGACAGTGGAGAATGTATCCCTAGCAACCAGTGGGCGTGACATACCCTGATCAGCTGATTCACCATGGGCCAATCACAGGCTGCCATATCATTAGGACAGGCTGATAACCTATTGGCTGTGGAGGGCAATGCTGCTTCTAGAGCGGGAAGAGGAGGACTGAGGCTGCAGCTAGCTGGAACGCTACTACAGATTGAACAATAGCTTAAAGGGGCTGTACCAGAATTACAAGTTCTGCTCCGTCCACAGGATAGGAGATAACTTGCTGATCAGTCGGCGTCTCACCACTGGGACCCCCAGGGATCCCAAGAACAGGGGCCCATGTCCCCATCCTCCATGCTGCAGGGTTACTGCACCCTTGCAGTGAGGAGGAGACTGAATGAAGTGCTGGTTGCGCAAGCACAATAGTGCTTTATTCATTTTCAATAGGACAGCGGAGATACCCAAGTAGCACCAGCTTGGCTATTTCCATCAGCCCCATTGAAATGGATAGAGCACCGACCACACATGCTCAGCCAGCACTCAGACATCACTATGGTTGGGGAAGCGACCCCGCGGTGACAGATAGAGAGAGACATGGGAGTCCAACTCAAAACAAAGGCAGGGCGTCTCAAGAGTGAGACCCCCATCAATCAGCAAGTTGTCACCTATCCTGTGAATATCCTGTGGATGGGGCAGAACTTGTAATTCTGGTACAACACCTTTAAAGTAACAAAATTCTGTGTAGGAACTGGAGGGGCGGATGGAATATTGCCTACACTTCTCTTCTGTTCTAATGATCTGCCAGTTCCAGGTCACATTACTGGCTGTCCAAGATGGCCGATGCAGTCTTTAGACTATCTAATCCCCAAGAATGTATTGATAGTGAACCACCAATGCTCTATGACTGATCAGAGCTGCTCACATGATTAGTGCTAGTCAATCAGAGAACAGAAAATTGCATCAGCCATTTTGGACAGCCAACAATGAGGTATATTGGGATGGCAGAGAAGAACAAGACAGGTAATATACCCAACAGCCCCTCCAGTTCTGGGCCAGAATTTTGTCCTGAAATTGGAGAGTCACTTTAAGATATTTCAGACTCCTGATGAAATTTTGGGACTGTGAATGGGAGAGAAATAGCAAGAAATTCTCCTTCCCCATGAAGAGTTGCCAAGGGATAGTTCAACGCAGCAAATAGATGAGAAGCAATAATCTACGAATAAAGACACTATGTTGACAATAATATTGGGACTCATATAGAAGGTGATAAAATTGGATCTTAATCACATTTTTTTTAATATGGTGTTGGCCGCCTTTGGCCTCAGTGACTGCAGTCACCCTCCATGGCCACTTTCCACCAAATTCCAATACGTGTGTGGAGGGATTTTACTCCATTCCCGGAGGAGCTTCAGATAGTGATGGAGGCTGATGGGTGTGTGGAGCTAGCACATTCTAGTTCATCCCAAGGATGTTTGATGAGATTGAGACTTCTAGTTCATGCCAAAGATGCTCAATGGGATTGAATCCTGATTTTGGCGGTCAATGAAGTTTGAAGATGTTCTGCTTCTCAAACCAAACCTATGTGCTCTGTGACATGGTGCTTGGTCATGTTGGTAGTGATACTGAGCTGTACCAAAGTATTGTCACAGGGTCCAGAATGTCTGTATACCCATTGTTGGTGAGGGTGGACTTCCCTATAACTAATGGCCCTAGTCCTTCCAATAGAAACACCCCCACACCATAACAGAACCTCCTCCAAACCTCACTGTTGGGACGATGTAGTCAATTAGAAACCGCTCTCCAGGCAACTGCCACACCCAAGTGCAGCCATCTGATCAGAAGATGGTGGACTGTGATTCAACCATCCACAACACTTGCTTTCACTCGAATATAATCCGACGCTGCAAGCCCCATCGCAGGCGCCGCTGTGCATTCACTGCTCTGATGTTGTGTTCAACGCTTGTCCATAGTAACCCTTCACATGCCGTTCCCTATGGAGGGTGCTGGTGCTAATGGATGTCTCAGTGGCCTGTGTGACCCCCTGAGTGAGGGCAAATGATGTGTGTGATGCCTTCACAGCTCGTACAAAGCTTTGTTGTCCACGCTCTGTCAGTTTACGAGGTCTCCCTGAACGTGGCTGCATCACACACACCAGATAGTTTCCATTTAAGAATAACATTGCCAACAAGGGACTTTGGAAGTTCCAGAAGCTGCGATGTTCCATACTGTTTGGTTGCTCAGGTGACGTTCCCCCACCAGACCCTGTCGTCAGCTCTACACATGGTAACATCCCACCACCAGACCCCATTGTCAGCTCTACACCTGGTGACATCCCCCCACCAGACCCCATTGTCAGCTCTACACCTGGTGACATCCCACCACCAGACCCTGTCGTCAGCTCTACACCTGGTGACATTCCACCACCAGACCCCGTTGTCAGCTCTACACCTGGTAACATCCCACCACCAGACCCCATTGTCAGCTCTACACCTGGTGACATCCCACCACCAGACCCTGTCGTCAGCTCTACACCTGGTAACATCCCCCCACCAGACCCCATTGTCAGCTCTACACCTGGTGACATCCCCCCACCAGACCCCATTGTCAGCTCTACACCTGGTGACATCCCCCCACCAGACCCCATTGTCAGCTCTACACCTGGTGACATTCCACCACCAGACTCCGTTGTCAGCTCTACACCTGGTAACATCCCACCACCAGACCCCATTGTCAGCTCTACACCTGGTGACATCCCACCACCAGACCCTGTCGTCAGCTCTACACCTGGTAACATCCCCCCACCAGACCCCATTGTCAGCTCTACACCTGGTGACATCCCCCCACCAGACCCCATGGTCAGCTCTACACCTGGTGACATCCCACCACCAGACCCTGTCATCAGCTCTACACCTGGTAACATCCCACCACCAGAACCCTTTGTCTACACCTGGTGGCATTTTGATGCTGTCTGTACTGGGATATGCCTGTGTGATCCTCTCCTTTATACCTAATGCTCACACATTCGATCTGCATATCTCCTTTATCTGACAGCACAGGATTGGTGGGGGAAAAAACTTTTGTCAACATAGTGTATATTAGTAATAAACAATACAGGTTGCATTTTACGTCTTCACTAGAGTTAAGTGAACATACTCTGCCGAGCTTGATGCTCGTTCGAGTATTAGTGTACTTGATGGTGCTCGCTACTCGAACGAGCATCAAGCCGTGGCTCCTCCCCGCTGTGACGTGCCTGTCTTGGCCCCTACCCACCACGACGCAGCGCGCGTCAATGGCAATTTTTTTGTCTAGCAGGCAGGGGAGAGATAGATAGATAGATAGATAGATAGATAGATAGATAGAGAGAAAGAGAGACGAACCTAGAAAAAAAAAAAAAGCTGGGCACCCAGCGTCCCACATACAAAAAAGCTTGAGTCTCCCATTGTAGTCAATGGGGTTCATTACTTGAGTAGAGCTCTCGAATTTTATGAAAACCTCGACTCGAAAAACGCCGACCCGAGCATTTGGGTGCTCGCTCATCTCTAGTCTTCACGCTTCTACATTCAATGAATCATCGAACTACAATAAGCTTCACTTTGTGCTCAGGATGTTTCCTCGAGGTCGTGATGTTTTATACTATTGGTGTAATAATAACGTGCATCAATCTGCTGTGTATGGAGCCCCCAACTGAGTCTCAGATATCCATTATAAGAAGCCTCTTTAATGTGAATTCTATCAGTAGCCTCTTACATGAGCCAACTTGTATATTACATTAAGCGCTTCTGTAGACCTCCAACCCATTTATACACATCCAAACTGCAAGTCAAGAATATATGTTTCCGCTTCCAGATGTCCGACCTCATTATCAGCGTGCAGAAGAGAACGCCTGAAGTCCAGCTCTGGAGGTCTAAACTTGTCTTTAGCTTGTGCTGTTTGTGGTTGTTTGGTTCATGTGAAAGTCATTAAGTCTCTTTCATCATTGCGGCTCTTCTGAGACTTTTGACATTCAGTGGAAAAAAAAAGGAAACGTTATTTTAAAACTTGGGAGCAGTAATGTAAATGTAAGAAAGATTCAAAGAGAAGAAGGTGCTAAGCCTTTTAAAACAAGAATTGGCCCGAGTTGTCCATGTCTGTCTTTGTGCTTAAAACAGCTTCTGTAAAGAAACATGGAGCCCTTCTTGTCTCTGAGGATTAAGTCTTCCACGAAAGGTGGATTGAACATTTCCATGAGCTCTTTCTTTGTGGGAACACATATGTTCCGCAGCACTGTACGGCCATTGTTCTAACTTGCCATTGCCTTGCTAATCTGGTCTACAAAATCACCAAGGAAACTAATGTTTTTGACATGTGAACGAGAAAAATAATTGGGCAGTTTACCATAGGACCCAATTTATTCTCAAAACAGAACAACAATGCTCTGGAGCGGATTACTTTCAACCTCATTTACAAATGTTGCCTCTCCCATCAATTTGGTTGTTTCAACTCTCAAATCAAGTGACATAACCTGAGGCAGAACTTGTAGCTTCTGGTCCCCAATGCCATAGGTGTGTTAGGAACCTGAGGTATCCTGGGTGTATGGAGGGTGGTTCTCTTCCCCCATCATTACTCGCATTGCTTTGTGTTTTAGCCTGTAGTTTATTTGCCTGATGTTCACCTTAAGAGAGAAGGAGAGGGAGCTGTGGCCCAAGTCAGAGAAGAAGTTGCGCCATGTTTTGGACAGTGAGCCTGCCTTCTAAGAAGTCGGATGTGTTGAGCAGCTCCTTGGCCAGAAGCGTGGTGACTCTGGCTTCCCTCCAAGAGACCGGCAGACTCTTGCCTATACTGCATTGCCCACCAGCAGCTACAGTTTGAGACGGACTGGACAGAGAAAGAGCATTGGTGATCTTCTCCACAGCCCCACCACAAAGTCTTCTGCTCCTCTTCATCTGCAAGAGATAAAAATTGACTACAACACGTCCTCCCGGCCTATGAGGTGAGCTGCAGAAAACTGTTAGGAACCAGAGTCCCATTACCATCCCTCGGGGTGTGCTGCCTAGAGACCTTCATATCTCATTCTGAGTGCCAGGCCTTCGATGCTAGGGCGAGGGGTAGGCCCTTGCTCTGTCGGAGCGAGGTTACGGGCAAGGCTGGCAGCCTGCAGCTTAGCCTGGTCATCCCCTTCAGCTTCCCATCATAAATGCTTTAGATGAGCTGGTGATCCAGTAGTCAACAACTTGCCAGTATATGTTTACATTTCTTCGCCCGTAGGACAGCGAATCTGCGTGCAGATACATCATAAACAGAAGTGCAAATACGCATCAGAAACGCGGCAGACCTCTGAATTTACACAGAGCAATCCAACATGGAGTCCGCCATGGTGAACACAGCGGATTATTATTGTGGATTCCACATGGCAAATCTGCGGCATCCAACGGTCCTGTTCTTTTGAATTGGAATCCGTATGCTTAAAAAAAGAAGAAACTCTTGGCACAGATTCCATGGAGAATAGGCAGCAGGGAAATCCACATGTGCCTAACCGGTGAAATGGGCTAAAGCCGTGCGCCGATCCAAGTAATAATAAGTAATAATTACCTGAAAGCGCTGCGGAATAAGTTGGCGCTATACAAATACCAAGATTTATTTTATTTTATAAACTGCAGTTATTAATTGTGGCCTGTTAGGGGTTAAACGGACAGGATCTAAGGTTTCTCGGTTCCTGACGGTTAGAGCAGGAGCCAGGCTGCTCGTAGTCGCCAAGCCACCGCCTTAAAAAGATGTTTGTGAAGAATGAAGTCCATTGGATTAATGAGTTTGTGTAAGTGTAGGAAGTTTTGTTCCACATGTCATGTTGGTCACAGAAATGCCCCATAAAGAGCCCGGTCGGCGGTCTTGTAGAACGAGCAGCTCCGGCTTTAGGTTGCTCAGTGCAAGTATTACCTGGTCAGCCATTAATGTGAATAGACACCAAGTGGAAATCAGTGACCACCAACTGTTTTCTGCTGCAGTAACAGCTTCTCTCCAGGAATCAGGTATAATAGACCTGAAGCAATCAGCTGATCACAAGCAAGAGGTTTTCCAGTTGGGACCATGCTATCAAGGTTCGGCTACTGTACATGTATTTATATGATATTTACAGCAAGCCTTTTGTCACATAAGAAATGCAATGAATTGCCACTTTATTAGTGGTAGAGTGTTGGGTCTCCTTTGGCCTCTAGAACCGCAACACTTTGTCATGGCATCCATCCACAGGTAAGAGAGGACCCTGGGTGCACCAAGAAAACCTTCCCAACACCATCACTACACCCCCACTTCAGCGTCTTAGCAAGATGCGCCAAAGTGGGGGAGACCATGGGGATTGTGAGATAGATGTCACGGGTGGCTCTGCAATCTCTCCTGACAATGGCAGCAAAGGCGTTCTACTCAGTCGCAGCACAGTGGCACAAAATACACATAAATCTCTTGTTATAATGAATAGTGGTTTGTCACGTGACACCAGCACTTCATCCGGGAATATGGTAATCAATAGCGGGAAATAATTTGACACAAGTCTTGGTAACTGTTTTGTTAGCAAACCGGAAGTACACAGTTTACTTCAGTATTTTAAAGTAGCTGAAACACGGTACAATTAAGGCTGTGTTCCCCACGGTGATAATCTGGCCGTGGGGAACACAGAGCATGCGATTCTCCGTTCAATGCTGGCAAATCGCAGAATGCTGTGAATTGACACAATTCTCCACGGTGAGCCTATCTGTCCTCTTGCTCCTGCGGTGGAGATCCACCGCGGAATACTGCAACACCCGTGGACAGGCAGCCTAACAGTGGCAGTCTTGTAGGGTAATAGTAGAGCAAAGAGTTATGCAGTACGGTTGGTAGTACAGGCCTAGTTATCTGTTAGGCTACTAGAAGTAGATTAAGCAGGTGTTGAAATTAGAGCTAAGATGGCCGCTGTACTACCCCTGACTTTGAATTCACTGGCTTTTGTGTAACTCACTGTTTTAGTGGAACAGCTTCAATCTTACTCCTCCTCACTGCTGGTAAGACTAGGGAGCTGGTGAATCCTGGTTTCCCTGAAGAGAAACCGCTTGCTTCCGCTGCTCGTACTGCAGACCTCCTCCCTGCACGTCCTCCTTCAAGGATCTCCTACACAGACTGACTACTGAAGACTACTCTGTCTCCTCCTTCACTTCCTGCCTTCTTCCAGCACTTTCTCTCCTCTCCTCCCCCTCAGCATAGAGGTTCACTGTCTAGTTTCCTGCTCTGAACTCCAACCACACCCCTTGACAAATCAGTGGGAGCATGACATACAGCCAATTAGCAGCCAGCTGTTTCTAAGTTTTAACTTGAGAAGGGGAGAAAGAGGGTTTCACCAACATACAGTACCTCCTATGGCTCCTGGAAGCAGATGGGCAGGTGTGACAAGACAATGATTGTCTGGCTATTCTAGAGGATCCTCTGGGCCACTACACCACCAGACTGACAGGAAGGGGTCATTGATTCATACTACTTGTGTCAAATTTTGACCACCCATCATCAGAGAGCAATAGAAATCTGGATCCATCTGACCAGGAGATGTTTCGCCCCTGCTCAGTGATACAAGATTTTTACTGTTTTGGAGCCGCACCTGTCATCTGGTCTTCTGCTGTTATATCTATGCTAAGGGATGGGGAGTTGTGTGTTGGGACAGATTAGTTGAAGCACCAGCATTGTATCTGGCTGACTGGGCAGCATCTGTTGGTCAGAACAGTTCTTGACATCCGCCCCTGACTCCTATCGGTGACGAGTTTCCACCCACAGGATCCCCTTTTACTAGGTGTTCCTCCTTGATCACATCATTCTTGGTATATTCTTTATACTATTACATGAGAAACCTCCCCCTTCCCCATGGTTAGCAGTGAAATCCTGGTCCCTGTTAGTCTAGCACTGATGACCGGCCTCGTTGGAAGTCACTCAGCTTGCTTTTTTTTCCCATCTAATGTGGATTCACACTGAAACTGATCCACAGAAAACTCGTCATGGGTTTTTATGCTGCACTGTGGGGTCACACTGATAACTTCTATTGAACCTTCAACTGAGAAAGGTTCTGGAGCTCTGGTAAAAACCAGAGGGTCTAATAAAGGCCCAGGAGCTCATAAAAAGGCCCGGATGCTTTAAAAAAGGGCTGAGAAGTCCAATAAAGAGGTGGGGGCTCTAAAAAGGGCCAGAGGCTTTAAAAAAAAGGGCTAGGGACTCTAATAAAGGACTGGAAACTCTAGTAAAGAGGCGGGGCTCTAATAAAAGGGGACAGAGGCTCGAATAGATAAATTCCCATGCTTGAGTTTCAAGGCAGTTTCTACTATTTCTCTAAGACAATAAGCCGAGGAGTCTACAAATTCATTTGAACTAAATGGACTAAGTGAAGTGTCCCAAAGTGTTTGGTCTTATGGCCATGAGATGTCACGCACTACATATTTTTTTGTGCAGCCAGGCAACAATCCCAAGGGTCTTCTATACACTGTCCATAATGTGTTGATGTTCTGCTGTTTTCATGGTTTTGCACCGATGTTTCACAAGCAAAGCTCTTCAATTATGGAGCATATAAGAAGAAAGTGTATTGTCTCGGTCCGGATACACTGGTAAACGTTCTACGTCTGTACCACAAACTCCGACCAGAAATGTTTAGATGATCAGGTCAGATCATCATTGGCAGGTCATCACAGAGTAGGATGAGATTGCAGGCCCTTCGGGTCTAAGATTCTCAGTGGTTAAGGTTTATCGAAACCACAAGCCATAACATTCTTCAAAGCCCTCATGGTCTAATTTAACTGGTATCCACTGGCTTGGATTTCTGTCTTAAGAGGTCTTGCCTAAAGGGGATCTTCTTCTTTTTCTTGATGTCTGCTTTAGATCTGTGAGGTTGATTATTGTTTGTTGGAGATGGAACAAACAGGAACAGATGTCCTTTCAGAAGACGTAAAGCTGCGATCCATGAACCTAAACATGCTGTATTATAAGCAATATGGAAACCACAAAACACAATCAAGTCTATGATATCAATACTAGACTTGGATCTTTGGGACCATGAAGCTCGTCGGGGAAAGGGAAACGAGGAGAAATGTGGAAATCTGATCGTCTCCTTCAATAAGATCACCAGGTGACGCAATATTGAGCAAGAATTATGGAAAATTCTAGAAGAAATGTTAACCCCTTAAGGACCGCCCCCCTTTTTTATCTTTGGTTTTTCCTATGCACGTTAAAAAATCATAACTTTTTGTATATCCATCAACATAGATGCCTGAGGGCTTGGTGTTTCTGAAGGGAATAGTTGTATAGTTGTACTTTTCAATGGTACTATTTAATGTATCATAGAATGTACTGAAAAACTTTTTTAAAAATTCTTAATTTGAAAAAAAAAAAAAAAAATTCTGCCATTTTTGGAGGGTTTTGTTCCCACGGCGTACAGGCTGCAACAAAAATGACATTATAACTTTATTCAATGGGTCAGTACGATTACTGAATAATGTCCTTTAAGACACCAAATTTATATTGTTTTGTGTTTATTTTACTGTACTACTCTTAAAATATGAAATATCATGTAAAAACAAGAATGCTTTTGTCCCCATTTTCTGACAGCCAGGGCTTTTTTCCGTTCCCGTCGCCATGGGACGTCCTGTATATTCTTCTTGGAGTACAGAGGACTGATCGCTTTATATCACATTTATCGTGGAGACAATGTTCTGGTGTCATTTCTTTTCTCTGACATCCCCCGGGCGCGGTAAATACAGCGGACTTCTATAGACGCAGCAATACCAAACAGGTTTTCGAGTGGAATAAGTTGGCACTACACAAATAACTGATTTATGTTTTTATTATTTTTAATGAAAAGTTTTGTTACCTTTTTATTTTGTTTTTTAATAAATTATACAACTTTCTTAAACAGATTTTTAAATTATTTGTAGTCCCCATAGGGGACAGGTACTTGTGGTTGCTTGATTGCTCCTGCAGTATTACATTATACTGTAAAGTACCAGGCAATCTATCAAGCCACAGCACAAGGAAGGCTTCATAAGCGATCTCCATTGGCTGCCTAGGGGGCACTCTGAAGACCCCTGGTTGCTATGACAAGCACATCATTACAATTGGCGACAGCATTAATAGGGTTAATAGCCACAATCAGCATGAGTGTCCATTGTAGCTGCTGCCGGTGGGTGTCATTTGTAAAGAACAGCCGGCAGCATCATTGCATCGAGTCACAACGACCCACAATGCCCCTACATAGAAACTCTGGCCTCCATGACGTACCTGGGGTTCAGGGGTTAAAAAGGTGAAGAAGAACAATTATTGTACATAGGGGGCAGTATTATAGTAGTTATATTCTTGTACATAGGGGGCAGTATTATAGTAGTTATATTCTTGTACATAGGCGGCAGTATTATAGTAGTTATGTTTTTGTACATAGGGGGCAGTATTATAGTAGTTATATTCTTGTACATAGGGGCAGTATTATAGTAGTTATATTCTTGTACATAGGAGCAGTATTATACTAGTTATATTCTTGTACATAGGGGGCAGTATTATAGTAGTTATATTCTTGTACATAGGGGGCAGTATTATAGTAGTTATATTCTTGTACATAGGAGCAGTATTATAGTAGTTATATTCTTGTACATAGGGGGCAGTATTATAGTAGTTATATTCTTGTACATAGGGGGCAGTATTATAGCAGTTATATTCTTGTACATAGGGGCAGTATTATAGTAGTTATATTCTTGTACATAGGGGGCAGTATTATATTAGTTATATTCTTGTACATAGAGGGCAGTATTATAGTAGTTATATTCTTGTACATAGGGGCAGTATTATAGTAGTTATATTCTTGTACATAGGAGCAGTATTATAGTAGTTATATTCTTGTACATAGGGAGCAGTATTATATTAGTTATATTCTTGTACAGAGGAGTCAGTATTATAGTAGTTCTATTCTTGTACATAGGGGCAGTATTATAGTAGTTATATTCTTGTACATAGGGGGCAGTATTATAGTAGTTATATTCTAGTACATAGGGGCAGTATTATAGTAGTTATATTCTTGTACATAGGAGTAGTATTATAGTAGTTATATTCTTGTACATAGGGGGCAGTATTATAGTAGTTATATTCTTGTACATAAGGAGCAGTATTATAGTAGTTATATTCTTGTACATTGGGGACAGTATTATAGTAGTTATATTCTTGTACATAGAAGGCAGTATTATAGTAGTTATATTCTTGTACATAGGAGCAGTATTATAGTAGTTATATTCTTGTACATAGGGAGCAGTATTATAGTAGTTATATTCTTGTACATAGGGAGCAGTATTATAGTAGTTATATTCTTGTACATAGGGAGCAGTATTATAGTAGTTATATTCTTGTACATAGGGAGCAGTATTATAGTAGTTATATTCTTGTACATAGGGGGCAGTATTATAGTAGTTATATTCTTGTACATAGGGGGCAGTATTATAGTAGTTATATTCTTGTACATAGGGAGCAGTATTATAGTAGTTATATTCTTGTACATAGCGGGCAGTATTATAGTAGTTATATTCTTGTACATAAGGAGCAGTATTATAGTAGTTATATTCTTGTACATTGGGGACAGTATTATAGTAGTTATATTCTTGTACATAGGGGGCAGTATTATAGTAGTTATATTCTTGTACATAGGGGGCAGTATTATAGTAGTTATATTCTTGTACATAGGGGGACAGTATTATAGTGGTTATATTCTTGTACATAGGAGGCAGTATTATAGTAGTTATATACTTGTACATAGGGGGCAGTATTATAGTAGTTATATTCTTGTACATAGAAGGCAGTATTATAGTAGTTATATTCTTGTACATAGGAGGCAGTATTATAGTAGTTATATTCTTGTACATAGGAGCAGTATTATGATAGTTATATTCTTGTACATAGGGGGCAGTATTATAGTAGTTATATTCTTGTACATGGGGGCCAGTATTATAGTAGTTATATTCTTGTACATAGGAGGCAGTATTGTAGCAGTTATATTCTTGTACATAGGAGGCAGTATTATAGTAGTTATATTCTTGTACAGAGGAGCAGTATTATAGTAGTTATATTCTTGTACATAGGGGGCAGTATTATAGTAGTTATATACTTGTATATAGGGGCAGTATTATAGTAGTTATATCCTTGTACATAGGGGGCAGTATTATAGTAGTTATATTCTTGTACATAGAAGGCAGTATTATAGTAGTTATATTCTTGTACATAGGAGGCAGTATTATAGTAGTTATATTATTGTACATAGGGGCAGTATTATAGTAGTTATATTCTTGTACAGAGGAGCAGTATTATAGTAGTTATATTCTTGTACATAGGGGGCAGTATTATAGTAGTTATATACTTGTATATAGGGGCAGTATTATAGTAGTTATATTCTTGTACATAGGGGCAGTATTATAGTAGTTATATTCCTGTACATAGGAGCAGTATTATAGTAGTTATATTCTTGTACAGAGGAGGCAGTATTATAGTAGTTATATTCTTGTACATAGGAGGCAGTATTATAGTAGTTATATTCTTGTACATAGGGGCAGTATTATAGTAGTTATATTCTTGTACAGAGGAGCAGTATTATAGTAGTTATATTCTTGTACAGAGGAGCAGTATTATAGTAGTTATATTCTTGTACATAGGGGGCAGTATTATAGTAGTTATATACTTGTATATAGGGGCAGTATTATAGTAGTTATATCCTTGTACATAGGGGGCAGTATTATAGTAGTTATATTCTTGTACATAGAAGGCAGTATTATAGTAGTTATATTCTTGTACATAGGAGGCAGTATTATAGTAGTTATATTATTGTACATAGGGGCAGTATTATAGTAGTTATATTCTTGTACAGAGGAGCAGTATTATAGTAGTTATATTCTTGTACATAGGGGGCAGTATTATAGTAGTTATATACTTGTATATAGGGGCAGTATTATAGTAGTTATATTCTTGTACATAGGGGCAGTATTATAGTAGTTATATTCCTGTACATAGGAGCAGTATTATAGTAGTTATATTCTTGTACAGAGGAGGCAGTATTATAGTAGTTATATTCTTGTACATAGGAGGCAGTATTATAGTAGTTATATTCTTGTACATAGGGGCAGTATTATAGTAGTTATATTCTTGTACAGAGGAGCAGTATTATAGTAGTTATATTCTTGTACATAGGGGGCAGTATTATAGTAGTTATATTCTTGTACATAGGGGCAGTATTATAGTAGTTATATACTTGTACATAGCGTGCAGTATTATAGTAGTTATATTCTTGTACAGAGGAGCAGTATTATAGTAGTTATATTCTTGTACATAGAAGCAGTATTATAGTAGTTATATTCTTGTACGTAGGGGGCAGTATTATAGTAGTTATATTCTTGTACATAGGAGGCAGTATTATAGTAGTTATATTCTTGTACATGGGAGGCAGTATTATAGTAGTTATATTCTTGTACATAGGAGGCAGTATTATAGTAGTTATATTCTTGTACATGGGAGGCAGTATTATAGTAGTTATATTCTTGTACATAGAGGTCAGTATTATAGTAGTTATATTCTTGTACAGAGGAGCAGTATTATAGTAGTTATATTCTTGTACATAGAGGTCAGTATTATAGTAGTTATATTCTTGTACATGGGAGCAGTATTATAGTAGTTATATTCTTGTACATAGGAGGCAGTATTATAGTTGTTATATTCCTGTACATAGGAGGCAGTATTATAGTAGTTATATTCTTGTACATAGGGAGCAGTATTATAGTAGTTATATTCTTGTACATAGGAGGCAGTATTATAGTAGTTATATTCTTGTACATAGGAGGCAGTATTATAGTAGTTATATTCTTGTACATAGGGGGACAGTATTATAGTAGTTCTATTCTTGTACATAGGGCACAGTATTATAGTAGTTATGTTTTTGTACATAGGGGGCAGTATTATAGTAGTTATATTCTTGTACATAGGGGGCAGTATTATAGTAGGTATATTCTTGTAAATAGGGGGCAGTATTATAGTAGTTATATTCTTGTACATAGGGGGCAGTATTATAGTAGGTATATTCTTGTAAATAGGGGGCAGTATTATAGTAGTTATATTCTTGTACATAGGGGGCAGTATTATAGTAGTTATATTCTTGTACATAGGGGGCAATATTATAGTAGTTATATTCTTGTACATAGGGGGCAGTATTATAGTAGGTATATTCTTGTAAATAGGGGGCAGTATTATAGTGGTTATATTCTCTTGTGCAGGAGGCATACATATCAGTATATGTAAATAGCTGAGATTTTAACTGGATTCAAGTGTGTGCGCTGTTTGGTCTGACATGTATTGTTTAATTGAATGCATATAGGTATGTGTGCTTTGGCGCACATTAATGGATTCGGGTTAGGCTTGGTGTGGGCTTTGATTAATGGCATGCACAATGAACAGTGCACTTTCTCTGACGTGTGCGCTTTGTGGTCACTTACTGTGACGTATCACTTGGGGATAGACATTGGCCATTTAGACTGCAGCTATGGGTGGGAATTTGCACCTATATGCCTTTGGTGATGCCATGCTATTATCACTGTGGCACCCACTATGGCAACCGTCAAGGCTGTGCATACTCTATTGTTTTCATCATATCTATGAATATTGGTGTAGTGTTCGGCTCCTGATGATGAGGAGTAGGGTTTTCTGCTGGAACGTGTGGATCCATCATAAAACCAGAACAGTGATAATTCGATGGTATTGGGCTAGTTCCTGTTATATTGGTTTTAGGACTTGGATATTTGCATGGCTATCACATGAATAGCAGAATGCTTGGTCTTGTTTTTGGGAGAAACTGGAATGATTGTCCAGTTTAAGGGATAGAACAGTTTGGGATCTGCTGTCTGACTGCATGATTGAGTGGAAGCCGTTCTGCTAATGGACCCCCTTCTCCCCTATTTTTGATCTTTCATGTGAGACAAGAATTGAGTCAGTCTGTCATGTCTGAAGCATAATAGCATCCTTGGATTTGTCATCTCAACTTGTTTTAAGACTTCTTTTTCTAAGTTCCATTTCAGGATTGTCTGTCCTCCTGCAGTGAAGGTGGTGGTTATCACAGGGGGTCTGTTCCTTCAGGTCTGGAATGAATATTCAGCTATTGAATTGCAGCTACTTCTACTGGGAGATGTTCGCTATCCTGCGAGCCGACAATCATTTTAACACGAGCCATCTTCTGATTAGTAAACAGGCGTACAAGACGTCTTCTGTTCTTCTTCCCTCGGGTTGTGGTGCTGATGCTCTAACCAAGGATGAAAGTTCAGTAATTTAGCTTTCCAGCTATTTTCGGATATGCGGCGCTCATTCAACCATCACAAGTTGCTTGTCATTCCATCAGACAGACCCCACACTATAAACATCGCCTCCCATGTAGACGCGGATACATCACTTTCCTTGCATTTGTTCTTTGTTGCAGAATTCCATGAGGCTTTACTTCTGCATTCCGTAAAACCGTAAAGGATCTGTTTCTGTATCAGAAGTCGCTCACGTTAAACAACATTCCGCCGGGCAAATGTTTCCAATAAGCATTTTCTTATCCAGAGGGTTGTTTACAGTGAAAACTGTAAATGGAATTACCTCCAAATGGGATGTTATAAGCAGGATGCATTTGTATACCCGTGATGATATTGACACGGGCCGAGTGTCAGTATAACCACAAGCGCTATAATCAGGCTGTTTTGATATGGCGGACTCGCTGTAAACAGTCGCGGATATTGTTTGCAGTTCAGTGTTTCAACTGGATCCGTGTAAATGCCTTGAAATGTTCAACAATCTACAAAAGTCATAATGTTGAGTTTCTGTTAGTCCTTTGTGTTGCTCTTCTCTGATCCTGTTTAACCCCTTAGTGACGCAGCGTATTTCGGTTCTAAGGACGCAACCATTTTTGGAGGATTTTCCATAACTTTATTTTTCCCTCCACACGGCTGGGCGAGGGCGGCTTTTTGCGTGGCGAGCTGCAGTTTTTATTATAATGTGTTGCATGACTTTTACTGCTTCTTTTTTAGAGGACTGAGAGAAAAAAACCCTTTTTTAGCATTAATCATGTAGCATAAGTCATCAGTTTTTCCTGCAGGAAACTACAATTATAACAACAAAATGATCTACTTTTTTCCCAAATAAACCCTCTGTTTTGGCAAATAGATGTATTTTTTGCATCGCTGCCTTCAACATCCCATAACTTTTTTTATCTTTCCATGGGCGGAGCTCTGTGCTTTTTCCATACTGAGCTGTAGTTGTTATTGGTAGCCTCATAGGGTACGTATGGCGTCTTTTATCACTATGATTGCATTTTTTGGGGAGACAATTTTTTTACAGCATTTGCCATGCAGAATAAAGTGTGATCAGTTTTTTTGTTCGGGTCGTTATGGGTGCAAAAATATCAAACGTGTGGGGCTTTTTTATATACCTTTTTAAACTAAGAGGGGAAGGTGCACAAAAAAAGGCTTTTTTTAAATTACTATTTTTTGTGTTTTTTTCACTATTTTTATTTTGTAGTGTACTTTTTTTTTACTCTTGTACTGCAATGAATTGTCACTAATAATGGTGATCATAGGCCAGGGTAGACCCGGAAGCCATTGCAACCCATCAGCCCACCACGATTGTATAGTAGATGGCCAATGACGACACATCTGTGATCCCTTTATATGATTGTGGTATGTAAAAGGTTTAACAGCAGCGATCAGTATTCTCACAGATACCCGCTATTGCAATGTAAGGCTGGCTGTCAGTGGCAGGTTAGGGCAAAAACACACAGCCGTTTGCGCAACTACGCTCGCCATTACAAAGCATAGTTGCGCATGGACATGATTTTTTTTTCTCTTCTCAGGCTTTTAGAACTCTGCGCTAGTGAGAACAAGTATCTGAAGGGCTGTCACAGTGCAGAGGGATCAGCCCTATTCTCATCTGTACAAGGAAAGACTAGAAGCAATGGGATGAAACTGAAAGGGAGGAGACACAGATTACATATTAGCCAGTGTCATGGAATATAAAGTGTTAAGTTTCCGAATGCAATAAGTATATGTTTCTTACCTTGTATTGGACTACTGACCCTTAAATAGAAGACTAAAACCTATGCTTTGTAGTGCCGGTAACTAGGATTTTAAGGTAAGAAGTCAACAGACAAATTAAATAAGGCTGAGCTATGTTAACAGAGAAGACACACAGCGATAGCAGAAATAGTGTCTAATGCAATAACAATACTCTGACTGCAGTGATTTCCATGTCTAGACGAGCCTTAAGAGCTTTGGGAATATTTGGTAGATGTCAATAAGCCTTATGATCAATCAGCTTTGTCACCTATGTAACACTAATCTTTGTACCAAGTAACTCTTGAGTTCGCCTTCTTCTTTCTGTATAAGAGTTGGTAATGTTGATAATAAAGTAGAATTCATTGAGTTCTCATGGAGAAGTGTCTTGACCTAACATGGAGTGATTTCATGCTATTGATAGATAATTGCTAGCAAATCTTCTCATCACGGGCTTCCATATCCACCAATTTGGCACCCTGCAACGAGGTCATCAGATCGGTACCGGTGTGGTCCGGAGGAGGGGAGTTCTCCTTCAATGGAAGTCTTCAGAGGCTGGACAGACAACTCTACCATTTTATGATTCTATGAAGTTTGAAAAATAGGCCCCACGTTATGTTTTCTTGCCCGTGATTTTCACAAAGACATAGCAGGACTAAAATACGCCCATCTATTTCGGCCTTTAGAGATTAAACACACAACCGTGATTTTGAATTATTTGCGGGTGTGGGAATCACGCCTGCGATATGTGATGAAACAAAACCATTGATTTCAATGGCTTTGTTTTTACTAGCGTGTGATATTACTGCGCTCCATAGTGGCGAGCGTATTTGCGCGTACACCAGTGTGAAGAAGCCCTTATGTGAGGAGATGCGGATCTGCATTGACTGCACTCCAGACCGAGATCTCAGTTTTCACAGAGAAAGTACAACAGACCCAAATGTCTTCTGCGTCCGCACCAGGGGAGACGATGCCTGGAGAAGGCGCCCAAAGAGTAAACTTGTCGTTCAGGTTAATAATGAGGACTAAATCCTTGCGGCTCACAGCGAGTCTAATTACACTCCTCAATGGTCACATCTCACTGATGTCATGGCTGCAGTGAAGTCAGTTAGTGACCCAACGAGCCGCAGTAATAATGTCAGACAGGCCTGCTGTTACATAGTGTCTGCCTGCCATGGCAATCACCATTTGTTACAATGTTACATAATGACAGGCGCCTCCAGATGTCACTCGGGGTGGACAGATCTCGTATATCTAGTGATAGAAATATATATATAGTCATCCCGTTCATCGGAATGAAGCGTGCGGTCCAAAGAAGGGGGAGGTCAGGCTTAAAGGGAATGTTTCACCTAGATTTTTGGCTAATTTAATCCAAATATTGACACATACTGTACTTGTTCCTTCTTATCTGTTTTTATTTTTTGATTGTAGATTTATATTATTCTCTTGTACCTTATTGAGTGGGGGAGGGGGGGCATCCCTTTTACCTGGATTGCTGTTAATAGCATTTAAATGCTTACACGAGCAACATGGGCTATAGAGAACAACAGACAGGAGATGTTCATTGACTTCTATGGGAGAGTGTTGTGGTCATGTTCTGTATCCTTGCAGGGAGGGGAGGAGGTGAGCTGTGACCATCACACATAACAATAATATAATAATAATCTTTGTATAGCACCAACTTATTCCGCAGCGCTTTCAGGCATGGAAGAACATAGACAATACAACAATTACAATGTGAGATACAATCAATGGGAAACGGACAGGGTGGGGGGTACAGGAGATGAAAGGGGGGAGGGGGAGCGAGGCATGGGGAACACAGGTAGTAGGGGATTTCATGTGGAAATCAGTTGTTGGAAAGCAAACGGGGTGGGGCGGTAAGGTGGTGCAGGGGTAGAGGTCGTATGTTATAGGCAGGGTGGAAGGTGTGGGGAGCAATAGGGAGGGATGGGGGACTAGGTCAGGGGATTTGGTATGCTTCCCTGAAAAGGTGTGTTTTTAGGGTGCATCTGAAGTTCCGTGCATAGGGGATTGCCTGGATGCCTTGGGGTAGAGCGTTCCAGAGGATGGGTGCTGCTCTGGTGAAGTCGTGGAGGCGAGCATGTGAGGTTCGTATTACAGGGGGGTTTAGTCTGAGTGTTTTAGCGGATTGGAGTGAGCGAGCTGGGTGGTGTACTGACAGGAGGGAGGTGATCTATGGTGGTGCGGCTCCATGGAGAGCTTTTTGGGTCAGGTTTAGGAGTTAAAATTTAGTTCTGCAGTGACTGGCATAGAGCAGAGGCATCTGAGTAACGTCGGGACAGGAAGATGAGCCTAGCTGCTGCATTTAGTATGGATTGGAGAGGGTAGAGTCTGGTGCGGGGGAGGCCAATGAGTAGCGAGTTGCAGAAGTCGAGTCAGGAGTGGATGAGGGCGACCACGAGTGTCCTCAGCTGTCCGTGGTTAGGAACGGCCATATTTTAGCAATATTCCTGAGATGCATGTGGCATGTTTGGGCCAGAGATTGGATGTGGGAGGCTAAAGGAGAGGTCAGAGTCCAGTGTGACCCTAAGGCAGCAGGCGTGCTGTCTGGGGGTTATGATGGGGCCCATTGACTTCTATGAGTGTTGTAGGCATGTTCTGCAGTCTGTGCATGAAGGAGAAGAGCTGTGACATCACTATTGTGAATGGTGGCTCCTGTGTTATCTATATATAGGTGTTACCTCTCAGTGTAATCCTGCCTGTACAGGGAGGGGAGGAGGGGAGCTGTGACTATTGTGATGGTGACTCCTGTGTTATCTATATATAGGTGTTACCTCTCAGTGTAATCCTGCCTGTACAGGGAGGGGAGGAGGGGAGCTGTGGCTATTGTCAATAGTGACCCTGTGTTATCTATATATAGGTGTCTCCTCTTAGTGTAATCTTGCCTGTGAAGGGAGGGGAGGAGGTGAGCTGTGACTATTGTGAATGGTGGGTCCTGTGTTATCTATATATAGGCGTCACCTATCAGTGTAATCCTGTCTGTGATGATAATGAGGTGACCGCTGAGAAGTTTTCTCTACAGAACAGCAAATATCAGACTATTATTAGACTTAGTGGTCAGTGTGCAGGGAGGGGGAGGAGGTGAGCTGTGACTATTGTGAATGGTGGGTCATGTGTTATCTATATACGGGTGTCTCCTCTCAGTGTAATCCTGCCTGTGATGATAATGAGATGATGGCTGAGAGGTTTTCTCTACAGAACAGGAAGTATTAGACTTAGTGGTCAGTGTGCAGGGAGGGGGAGGAGGTGAGCTGTGACTATTGTGAATGGTAGGTCATGTGTTATCTATATACAGGTGTCTCCTCTCAGTGTAATCCTGCCTGTGCAGGGAGGGGAGCTGTGGCTATTGTCAATAGTGGTCCTGTGTTATCTATATATAGGTGTCTCCTCTCAGTGTAATCCTGTCTGTGCAGGGAGGGGAGGAGGTGAGCTGTGACTATTGTGAATGGTGGTCCTGTGTTATCTATATATAGGTGTCTCCTCTCAGTGTAATACTGCCTGTGATGATAATGAGATGATGGCTGAGAGGTTTTCTCTACAGAACAGCAAATATCAGATCTGTTACCAATATGAGTCCGTTTTTGCTAAACCTCAATAACACGATTTGTTTCATTTTGGTTGATCGGTATGAAATAAATGTAATAATGCCATATTTCTCCACTAAAGAGGTTTTTCCAGACTCCAAAGACTCTGCTTTCTTGTGGGTAAAACCCAAATGATTGCAGCACGACTGGAGATCCAATCAAAAAGCCCTTCTGTATTGCATGAGGCGATATTACATGCACAATATATTATATCCTATGATGAGTTTCGTCTTCACATTGCTAAATGGCTGTAATAGTCCAGTTATTCGCAGTGCGGGTGGTCTCAGACGAGGTCATTCCTTCTGCTCATTTGATCTGCATGATTATCCCCCAGGTTCTCCGTTCGAGTCTGACACATTACAACCAACTGATGTGTCTGTCTGAATGTGTAGAATGATGGCGGATAAAATATTAATGGCAGAACAGAACCCAATGCGGCTGTCGTACTGCGATTTATACATTGGTCTCTTGGGTTCCATCCAATGACGTGACCGCGGTGGTCTGCCAAATGACTCACTCTCCATCTGATGATGATCTGGTGGCCGGAGATTTACTGCTACGGTCCGTAGGGTTGTAGCATTCTCAGAAGGTGGAAGCGGCCATTATCGATGGAGAACAGGAGGAAGTCTTACACCAGTTGCTTGCATGATCAAAGACGTTAATTTGAGAGAATCGGTTAGTTCCCACTGATGAAATGTCTGTATTGTCGAGGTGGACTCCTAAATCTCAGTTATTAGGTAATGACAAGGAACCGCACGGGACTTCATAAATCTCTTTCCTTTTCTCAATCAATTCCATTAATAATGTTTTGCCCCTTTGCAGTTTTTTCCCTCTTGTTTGACTTTGGCTGACACTTGTTGAGTTATCTTCTCTCTGGAGCTGTTGCTGCTCATGTTCCTTAGGATTGCTAAGCCCTAAATGTACTCCTGTACAATAAGCTTGGCGCTTACATACTGTTAACTCATAGGCACTCTTAGTGTTGTATTGGACAAGATGGCGGAAGCATTCCACGGTGGTGGTGTTTGCTGTCTCATCTCTCTCTCTCTGCCATTGTCTGCACCGGTCTCCGTCATGGACCTCACGATTGACTTCAGGCTGACCTGTCCTTTCTCTTCTGTCTCCCCCACGCCTACGCAGTAGGGCCTTTACTTCAGGTCCCAGACAGCTCCCTCACCAGCTCAAGCAACAGTATACAGACTGGGAGCCAAAGAACTCTCTTAGAGAGATAGGAATGGGCATCACAGTCTTTGGAGCTCTTGTGGGTTATCAATGGTGCTTATAATGCTCATCCTGTACAACAAAAACCAATAGCGGGAAAAACCTGGTTTTATATTAGGTCTCAAGCCCCACCCACTTGGACATTGTTACGTTGCCATCTTGCACTTTGCTTAGGCTTGACATTATACTGAACCTTGGGAAGTCATAGCGCAGAGGTGTTCCTGCCAGTGCTATACAAGCCCACAACTCACCATTCTGCCATCTTGTCACAATCATAACTACGTACTTCTGTCACATATATACGGCTCCAATCAAAATTATTCACCGCCATTACTAATTAGATTTCTTTGTCACATTTACACCCTTTCAGCTGTTTGCAAACACACAACAAGAATTATATAAATATCTCCACACAACTAATATAACAAGTAATTTCTCCAAATTCACCACAAAATGTCACTTTTACTGACTGCTGCAATCTCAAAATGACCCCCCGTCCTGACCGGCGTCTCTAGTACATAGTCGACAGTACTTTGCTGTTCTGAACGGCTCGAGATGTGATGTACGGGCAGACAGCAGCTTGTGCCACGCTCCTGAGGAGTCTCACCCCATTCCTCATGGTCGGTGGTCTTCAGGTTACCAATATTCTTACACAATGGTAGCTGGGGGGGGCACAATGTTTGAATTGCAAATTTTGGTGTGAATTCACACCAAAAAACGTGTAAAATTCCACACCATTTGATCCATTGCAAATTTCACCCACTCCAATGAATGAGTTAAATCTCTTGCAGATCCACATCAAAATCTACACCAATAATGCGGATTTTGGTGCAGATTTTTCACAGAGGAAAGTCCTACGTATGGACGTACCCTCAAGAGACCCAGTGATTCAGTGGAATGTTGCAGCAGACTACAGCCGGCAGCCACGAAGAGCAGTATGGACAGGGGCCCAAGCTGAACTTTTTGCACTTTGCCCATGGGCTGTTAGTTGCACCCATGTATCCTTTCTGTGCTTCAGCCACCTTCTTCACATCCCACCAAAGATTTTGTATGGGGTTCAAATCATGTGACTGTGATGACCGTTCCAGCATATTTTCTGGAACCAAGCCTTGGAGGAATTTCATGTATGCATGGGTTTATAGTCCTGTTGGAAGGTCCAATAACGCCCAAGCTTCAGCTTCCTCACAGAAGGTATGACATTTTCTCCTAGAATTCCCTAATACTTGATAGAATCCATCTTGCCCTCCACAGGTCTCCAGCCCCAGAGCATTACCGAGCCACCGCCAAGCTTCACTGTAGGCAAGGATTCGTCTCAGCATATACTTCTTTCTGCCTCTTCCAGACATCCTGCTGATCCACAGAACTGAATCCCAAAACTTCTGTGGCTTATTTATATGGTTTTGAGCATATTGGAGGCGTCTCTTCTTGTGCTCTTGGGTCAGTAGAGGTGGACATAGTGTACACCTTACTGCTGCAAGTCTTTTGTAGTCACTGGAGGGTTTTTTGAACACATGCCTACTCGGAAATCTGGTGGAAGTCGGTGAATACGCCCTTTTTCTGCTACGTCCAAATAGTATAGCCAGTGTTCTTTAAACGTTGAACTTGCGAACTGCTTCCAGCTGTATCTCTTAGAATATTTAGCGTCTTTGTATTTTTTAGAACCTTTTTCCTCCTTTGTACAAGGCAATAATCATTTCTTGAACTTTTTGGATCCCTCTCTTGACTTGTCATGTTTCTAACATGCAGTCAAATGCTTCAGTCAACAAAGCCCTCAGCAGTCCAGGTATTTGATGTGTTTTATCTCAAGCACACCTGATGCAACTATTGAAGCTCTTGTTTAGTTGCATCAGGTGTGCTTGAGACAACAACTCATTTGCAAAAGTGTGCTTTTATGACGGATTCAGTTCAGGGGGTTGAATAATTATGAGACTGCAGTAGTCCGTAAAAGTGTCATTTTGTGTTGACCTATTTAAATTGTTCTTGTTCGATTTTTGTATTTGGGTTTTTTTTTCGCAAACAGCTGAAAGTTTGTAAATTTGTCAAAGAACTCTAATTTACAGTTGGGAAAAGTGTCTTACAGGACAGTTGCAATTAAAGTGAATAGAGATGAGCGAACGTACTCTTCCGAGCTTGATACTCGTTCGAGTATTAGCGTGTTCGAGATGCTCGTTACTCGTGACGAGTACCACGCGATGTTCGGGTTACTTTCACTTTCATCTCTGAGACGTTAGCGCGCTTTTCTGGCCAATAGAAAGACCGGGAAGGCATTACAACTTCCTCCTGTGATGTTCCAGCCCTATACCACCCCCCTGCAGTGAGTGGCTGGCGAGATCAGGTGTCACCCGAGTATATAAATCGGCCCCTCCCGCGGCTCGCCACAGATGCATTCTGACAAAGATCAGGGACAGTGCTGTTGGTGCCGGAGCTGCTATAGGGAGAGCGTTAGGAGTTATTTTAGGCTTCAAGAACCCCAACGGTCCTTCTTAGGGCCACATCTGACCGTGTGCAGTACTGTTGAGGCTGCTTTTAGCAGTGTTGCACAATTTTTTTTTTTTGTATATCGGCCGTGCAGAGCATTGCGTCCGCAGTCTGCAGTCATTGTACAGAGTATAGGGCCAGTACTGGTGAGGCAGGGAAAGAGATATTCAGGCTATATAGGCAGTGGGCTTTTTCCAAAAAATTGGGGAAAAATACTATATTTGTGCTGCCTGTGACCGTCTTCAGTTTACTGCGTGTCTGCTGGGGGTAGTAGTCCTAATTAATACGCAGCTAAGCGTTACAGCAGGCTTGCGCAAAATTGTTTCCTGGATCTGCTGTCTCTGTTACATGATCGGCGTCATCCCGCCAGAGGGAAACAGTATACATAATATTATACGCTGCCTACAGTATCTATCTGCTGGGGGTAGTAGTCCTAATTAATACGCAGCTAAGCGTTACAGCAGGCTTGCGCAAAATTGTTTCCTGGATCTGCTGTCTCTGTTACATCACCGCCGTCATCCCGCCAGAGGGAAACAGTACACATAATATTATACGCTGCCTACAGTATCTGTCTGCTGTATCAGCTCAGCATTTTAAAAAAATAGAAGCAAAATACTTAAGGCGTACTACTGGCCTTTGGCCACTTGACTGCTTCTGCGCTGTGAATTCCACTAGCTCAGTCATACGCACCTACGTCTCACTACAGGCGTGCACAAAATTGTTTCCTGGCTCTGCTGTGCGTTCCGTAAGGGAAGTCAGCCTCCAACCACAGGCCAATAAGCGGCACATTTAATTACAGCGTTCTGTTTCTGCACTACTGGTAATACACCATGCTGAGGGGTAGGGGTAGGCCTAGAGGACGTGGACGCGGGCGAGGACGCGGAGGCCCAAGTCAAGGTGTGGGCACAGGCCGAGCTCCTGATCCAGGTGTATCGCAGCCGACTGCTGCGGGATTATGAGAGAGGCACGTTTCTGGCGTCCCCACATTCATCTCACAATTAATGGGTCCACGCGGTAGACCTTTATTAGAAAATGAGCAGTGTGAGCAGGTCCTGTCGTGGATGGCATAAAGTGCATCCAGCAATCTATCGACCACCCAGAGTTCTACGCCGTCCACTGCTGCAACTCTGAATCCTCTGGCTGCTGCTCCTCCTTTCTCCCAGCCTCCTCACTCCATTACAATGACACATTCTGAGGAGCAGGCAGACTCCCAGGAACTGTTCTCGGGCCCCTGCCCAGAATGGGCAGCAATGGTTCCGAATCCTCTCCCACTGGAGGAGTTTGTCGCGACCGATGCCCAACCTTTGGAAAGTTCCTGGGGTCCGGGGGATGAGGCTGGGGACTTCTGGCAACTGTCTCAAGAGCTTTCAGTCGGTGAGGAGGACGATGACGCTGAGACACAGTTGTCTATCACTCAGGTAGTAGTAATTGGAGTAAGTCCGAGGGAGGAGCGCACAGAGGTTTCGGAGGAAGAGCAGCAGGACGATGAGGTGACTGACCCCACCTGATTTGCTACGCCTACTGAGGACAGGTCTTCAGAGGGGGAGGCAAGTGCAGCAGCAGGGCAGGTTGGAAGAGGCAGTGCGGGGGCCAGGGGTAGAGGCAGGGCCAGACCGAATAATCCACCAACTGTTTTCCAAAGCGCCCCCTCGCGCCATGCCACCCTGTAGAGGCCGAGGTGCTCAAAGGTCTGGCAGTTTTTCACTGAGAGTGCAGACGACCGACGAACAGTGGTGTGCAACCTTTGTCGCGCCAAGATCAGCCGGGGAGCCACCACCACCAGCCTCACCACCACCAGCATGCGCAGACATATGATGGCCAAGCACCCCACAAGTTGGGACGAAGGCCATTCACCGCCTCCGGTTTGCACCGCTGCCTCTCCCCCTGTGCCCCAACCTGCCACTGAGATCCAACCCCCCTCTCAGGACACAGGCACTACCGTCTCCTGGCCTGCACCCACACCCTCACCTCTGCTGTGCTCGGCCCCATCCACTAATGTCTCTCAGCGCACCGTCCAGCCGTCGCTAGCGCAAGTGTTGGAGCGCAAGCGCAAGTACGCCGCCGCACACCCGCACGCTCAAGCGTTAAACGTGCACATAGCCAAATTTATCAGCCTGGAGATGCTGTCGTATAGGGTTGTGGAAACGGGGGCTTTCAAAGGTATGATGGTGGCGGCGGCCCCGCGCTACTCAGTTCCCAGTAGCCACTACTTTTCCCAATGTGCCGTCCCAGCCCTGCACGTCCACGTCTCCTGCAACATTGTACGCGCCCTCACCAACGCGGTTACTGGCAAGGTCCACTTAACAACGGACACGTGGACAAGCACAGGCGGGCAGGGCCACTATATCTCCCTGACGGCACATTGGGTGAATTTAGTGGAGGCTGGGACAGAGTCAGAGCCTGGGACCGCTCACGTCCTACCCACCCCCAGAATTGCGGGCCCCAGCTCGGTGGTGGTATCTGCGGCGGTGTATGCTTCCTCCACTAAACAACCCTCCTCCTCCTACGCAACCTCTGTATCGCAATCAAGATGTGTCAGCAGCAGCACGTCGCCAGCAGTCGGTGTCGCGCGGCACGGCAGCACAGCGGTGGGCAAGCGTCAGCAGGCCGTGCTGAAACTACTCAGCTTAGGAGAGAAGAGGCACACGGCCCACGAACTGCTGCAGGGTCTGACAGAGCAGACCAACCGCTGGCTTGCGCCGCTGAGCCTCCAACCGGGCATGGTCGTGTGTGACAACGGCCGTAACCAGGTGGCGGCTCTGCAGCTCGGCAGCCTCACGCATGTGCCATGCCTGGCCCATGTCTTTAATTTGGTGGTTCAGCGCTTTCTGAAAAGCTACCCACGCTTGTCAGACCTGCTCGGAAAGGTGCGCCGGCTCTGCGCACATTTCCGCAAGTCCCACACGGACGCTGCCACCCTGCAACATCGGTTTCATCTGCCAGTGCACCGACTGCTGTGCGACGTGCCCACACGGTGGAACTCTACGCTCCACATGTTGGCCAGGCTCTATGAGCAGCGTAGAGCTATAGTGGAATACCAACTCCAACATGGGCGGTGCAGTGGGAGTCAGCCTTCTCAATTCTTTACAGAAGAGTGGGCCTGGTTGGCAGACATCTGCCAGGTCCTTGGAAACTTTGAGGAGTCTACCCAGATGGTGAGCGGCGATGCTGCAATCATTAGCATCACCATTCCTCTGCTATGCCTCTTGAGAAGTTCCCTGCAAAGCATAAAGGCAGACACTTTGCGCTCGGAAACAGAGGCGGGGGAAGACAGTATGTCGCTGGATAGTCAGAGCACCCTCCTGTCTATATCTCAGCGCGTTGAGGAGGAGGAGCATGAGGAGGATGAGGAGGAGGGGGAAGAGACAGCTTGGCCCACTGCTGAGGGTACCCATGCTGCTTGCCTGTCATCCTTTCAGCGTGTATGGCCGGAGGAGGAGGATCCTGAAAGTGATCTTCCTAGTGAGGACAGCCATGTGTTGCATACAGGTACCCTGGCACACATGGCTGACTTCATGTTAGGATGCCTTTCTCGTGACCCTCGCGTTACACGCATTCTGGCCACTACGGATTACTGGGTGTACACACTGCTCGACCCACGGTATAAGGAGAACCTTTCCACTCTCATACCCGAAGACGAAAGGGGTTCGAGAGTGTTGCTATACCACAGGGCGCTGGTGGACAAACTGATTGTAACATTCCCATCCGACAGCGCTAGTGGCCGAAGGCGCAGTTCCGAGGGCCAGGTAGCAGGGGAGGCGCGGAGATCAGGCAGCATGTACAGCACAGGCAGGGGGACACTCTCTAAGGCCTTTGACAGCTTTCTGGCTCCCCAGCAAGACTGTGTCACCGCTCCCCAGTCAAGGCCGAGTCGGCGGGAGCACTGTAAAAGGATGGTGGGGGAGTATGTAGCCGATCGCACGACCGTCCTCCGTGACGCCTCTGCCCCCTACAACTACTGGGTGTCGAAGCTGGACACGTGGCATGAACTTGCGCTGTATGCCCTGGAGGTGCTTGCTTGTCCTGCGGCTAGCGTCTTGTCAGAGAGGGTGTTTAGTGCGGCTGGTGGAATCATCACAGATAAGCATACCCGCCTGTCAACCGACAGTGCCGACAGGCTTACACTCATCAAGATGGAGAAAGCCTGGATTTCCCCAGACTTCTCTTCTCCACCAGCGGACAGCAGCGATACCTAAGCAATACGTAGGCTGCACCCGCGGATGGAAGCATTGTTCTCTATCACCATCAAAAACGTGGACCTTTTAGCTTCATCAATCTGTGTATTATATTCATCCTCCTCCTCCTACTCCTCCTCCTGAAACCTGACGTAATCACGCCGAACGGGCAATTTTTCTTAGGCCCACAAGGCTCAGTCATATAATTTTTGTAAACAATTTTTATACGTTTCAATGCTCATTAAAGCGTTGAAACTTTCACCTGAACCAATTTTTATTTTAACTGGGCTGCCTCCAGGCCTAGTTACAAATTAAGCCACATTAACCAAAGCGATTAATGGGTTTCACCTGCCCTCTTGGTTGGGCATGGGCAATTTTTCTGACGTACATTAGTACTGTTGGTACACCAATTTTTTGGGGCCCTCGCCTACAGTGTAATCCAATTAATTTTTTGCCCACCTGCATTACAGCTGACGTTACATCAGCTGTGCTGGGCACTGCAATGGGATATATTTATGTACCGCCGGTGGCTTCCTGGCACCCACCCATGCCGTGGGTCCACAGGGAGTTGTAACTGCATGTGTCCACTTCTAAAGAACCCCAGTCTGACTGGGGCATGCAGTGTGGGCCGAAGCCCACCTGCATTTAATCGGACGTTACCTCAGCTGTGATGGGCACTGCAATGGGATACATTTATGTACAGCCGATGGGTTCCAGGGAGCCACCCATGCCGTGGGTCCACAGGGAGTTGTAACTGCATGTGTCTACTTCTAAAGAACCCCAGTCTGACTGGGGCATGCAGTGTGGGCCGAAGCCCACCTGCATTAAACATGACATTACCTCAGCTGTGATGGGCAATGCAATGGGATATATTTTTGTACCGCCGGTGGCTTCCTGGCTCCCACCCATGCTGTGGGTCCACACGGACTTCACAATAGGGAGTTGTACCTGCCTGTGTCTATGAATTAAAAACCCCGGTCAGGTTGGGGGCATGCAGTGTGGGCCGAAGCCCACCTGCATTTAATCGGACGTTACCTCAGCTGTGATGGGCACTGCAATGGGATACATTAATGTACAGCCGGTGGGTTCCAGGGAGCCACCCATGCTGTGGGTGCACACGAAATTCCCATTGCGGAGTTGTACCTGCCTGTGACTATTTATAAAAAACCGCGGTCTGACTGGGGCATGCAGACACCTTGACAGAATGAATAGTGTGTGGCACATAGGTTCCCCATTGCTATGCCCACGTGTTCAGCTCCTGATGGTGGTGGCACAGGATTATATTTCTCATTGCTTCTATACAGCATTGTGGGCTATCGCCCCGCCCCTTTTAAAGAGGGTCGCTGCCTAGCCGTGCCAACCCTCTGCAGTGTGTGCCTGCGGTTCCTCCTCATGGCAGACGCACTTATAAATAGACATGAGTGTGGCGTGGCATGAGGGCAGCTGAAGGCTGCGCAGGGACAATTTGGTGTGCGCTGTGGACACTGGGTCGTGCAGGGGGTGGGGGGTTGGGCAGCATGTAACCCAGGAGAAGTGGCAGCGGAGTGTCATGCAGGCAGTGATTGTGCTTTATTGGAGGTAGTGTGGTGCTTAGCTAAGGTATGCATTGCTAATGAGGGCTTTTAAGACGTAAAAATTGTTGGGAGGGGGGGGGCACTCTTGCCGCTATTGTGGCTGAATAGTGGGACCTGGGAACTTGAGGTGCAGCCCAACATGTAGCCCCTCGCCTGCCCTATCCGTTGCTGTGTCGTTCCCATCACTTTCTTGAATTGCCCGGCGATATACAAAAATGCTCGAGTCGCCCATTGACTTCAATGGGGTTTGTTACTCGAAACAAACCCTCGAGCATCGCGAAAAGTTCGTCCCGCGTAACGAGCACCCGAGCATTTCGGTGCTCGCTCATCTCTAAAAGTGAACAATTTTAATTGCAATTCTAATGTAAGACACAAATCCATTTTAGTAAATCTGCATTTCTACGATACATATGAATGGAAGCTGATGAAATAGTTAAATGGGACCCATAACTCCTTTCTTCAAATCCTTTGACCGATTCAAAGTATCAACTTTCAGCAATCTCATCAATTTACACATGTGAATTTATCCCTTCAGGTCCAAAATGTAGTGTATTGTATCAGTGAGCTCCAGACAGCCCGTAAATAAACTAATCTATGACTTCTGGTGAGGTGGTGTTGGGTCCACCGACACCAGAGGCTGATGACTTCCAGATGGACTAGAACAAAGGCCCTCCAATACTCTTTGTTGTAAGAGTAAAGGGTGAATTTCCTAAACGATTGTTATTTCAGTTAATCACCTCATACAGGGCCAGTAAGGCAGGCGTGAAGTAGACTATGAAACTATTCACCTTGCAGTTACAGATAAGGATTCTGGGACACCGGGCAGCCGCAGCACCTGTTTTCTATATTTTAGTGATGGAGATGATAAGTGCAGCAGGAAAAACACATCAAGAGGCTGCTTTTATACATTAGACTTATTGTAATGAAGACCAGCTGTCTGGAGAGGAGAAACGTCCCAAAACGGGAAGAGTAAGGCATCTCACATCACTAGAGCGTCCAGATAATATACAGAGCCGATACGTCTTCCACTGAAATTCTGGGGTTCTTATGGTGGCCTTTCAGCTCATTTAGCCAAGACAGTTATTTCCACATCAACTCCTCCCAGTCCCTTGGTGCTCAGTTGGCGGCCTTCCTCTGTCCCTAACAGTTTCAGACATGTTGCCTGCAGTCCTGGTAACGGTCCCTACAAATTTAGCTTCCCAATTGTTGCAGACCAACTGTCGGTCACAGTCTTCTATCCAACCACTCTGTTGCATCGCTCGGCCAAAGGAAAGTTGCTTGAAGAAAGGGTGTAGATCCAACGAGGACTCCAACACCAACTAACCATGTGGGACCAACAATTGTTCATGTGATCGCTCTTACCCCCCATAGAGAATCATGGCTGCTGACAGTACACCCCGACACACATGGGGAAGTGCTGTTGAAAACGATCATTTTTTGGGGCTGCACAAAAGATTTGATCGGCTGACAAACGAATGTTTGCTCATTTGTCATCTGATCAACTGCAACTTTAAATGATTCAATGATCGAGCAAAGGAGCGCTGTAACTTGTCAGAGGGCCTTAATTCTCACGACTCCTCTTCACTCTGGTCAACCACAATGACTTGGTGAAAGACTACCCCTAAATACAGTTTCATCACACGTCTAATTGATCAACGATACATGTTCGCACCCTTGTGTTCTCATGCCAGTTGACTGGCTTCCCTAACAATCACGGCATCTGGGACAGGTGCTTTCCAGACCTCTTTTGGTTTTGGCACTGACACCAGCTACACACCGAAGGACCACTGCACATATAATATCCCAGGGCTCCACCACCACCACCTCCACCACCTCCAATATCAGCTTGAAATTGAGTTATCTTCTGGCGGATCTCGAGGTCTCATTTTGTCAGCATCCCAATACAGTGTCAGAGAATCTGAGCACATTGCAACATCTACTGGTCCTTGGGTGTGTATCAAGAGCAGCAGAACATCTGCTTTTGGAAATTCTCGGAGTGACAGGTAGTTTAGAATGAAAAAGTAGACTTATACAACCGAGATACAAAAAAAGTCTTATAAAACGTGAATTGTGGTGCAGGCAGAGCCGGGCGTTGGGGGTGTTGACTGAGACACAAGAGTTCAGTACATTGAACGTCTCGTCTGAAATACAAAATAAATATTCATTTGGCATCCTCCCCCCCAGCCCTTCGCCCCTCTCCTCACCCCTCTCCTCCTCTCCAGACCCTCTCCTCGCCCCTCTCCTCACCCCTCTCCTCCTCTCCACACCCCTTCGCCCCTCTCCTCACCCCTCTCCTCCTCTCCAGACCCTCTCCTCGCCCCTCTCCTCACCCCTCTCCACACCCCTCACCTCACCCCTAACTCCGGCCTCCATTGTTTTCTGTTTAAAAGCAAACGGAAGAATCCAAAACTTAATTCTCTGTTTCCTGAGCAGAAGTTTTCAATTGTCTATAATTGCTTTTATTAAGATCCTGGTATCATGTCAGATGTTCTTGTTAGTCTTGGCTACTGTCTCAGCTTTGGAAGGAGCCGGACACAGAAGGTACAATCGGAGTAGACGTGTTAAGGAAAACCAATAACTTTGTAGCTGGGGAGCTGGATGCTATGCAGAATGCATACTCACTGCTCCCTGCTCGTCCCTGCCCACAGCTCATACTCACGGCTCCCCACTCATCCCTGCCCACAGCTCATACTTACTGCTCCCCACTCATCCCTGCCCACAGCTCATACTTACTGCTCCCCACTCATCCCTGCCCACAGCTCATACTCACTGCTCCCCACTCATCCCTGCCCACAGCTCATACTTACTGCTCCCCACTCATCCCTGCCCACAGCTCATACTTACTGCTCCCCACTCATCCCTGCCCGCAGCTCATACTCACTGCTCCCCACTCATCCTTGCCCACAGCTCATACTCACTGCTCCCTGCTCGTTCCCTTCCCGGAGCTCATACTCACGGCTCCCCACTCATCCTTGCCCACTGCTCATAGTCACTGCTCCCCACTCATCGCTGCCCGCAGCTCATACTCACGGCTCCCCACTCATCGCTGCCCGCAGCTCATACTTAATGCTCCTTGCTCATCCCTGCCCACAGCTCATACTCACTGCTCCCTGCTCGTCCCTGCCTGCAGCTCATACTCACTGCTCCCCACTCATCCCTGCCCACAGCTCATACTCACTGCTCCCCACTTATCCCTGCCCACAGCTCATACTCACTGCTCCCCACTCATCGCTGCCCGCAGCTCATACTTAATGCTCCCTGCTCGTTCCCTTCCCGGAGCTCATACTCACGGCTCCCCACTCATCCCTGCCCACAGCTCATAGTCACTGCTCCCCGCTCATCGCTGCCCGCAGCTCATACTTAATGCTCCTTGCTCATCCCTGCCTGCAGCTCATACTCACTGCTCCCCGCTCATCCCTGCCTGCAGCTCATACTCACTGCTCCCTGCTCGTCCCTGCCCGCAGCTGATACTCGCTACCCCCTGCTCATCTCTGCCTGCTGCCCGGGTCTCTGCTAAGCTGTTGGTTTACAAGATACCTGTGAGATACCGTAAATCTACTACTGCAGCTAATGACAGCGCGCAGCAACAACCGCAGCTTATTTGGAAATGGCTGAGGCTGACTGCAGCCTGTAAAGAACCTGAGCGGGCGCCATCCGCAGCAGGAACCACCTGTGACTGATAGCCGGCCTCCTGCTGCAATAGTGGGGATCCATGAAAACACTGATCCCTGCTGTTAACCCCTGACACGCTGCGATCAATGCGGATTATGACATGTAAAGGGTTCACAGAGGGAAAGCAGTGCCTCTATGATGTCATCGGCCTTTTGCTATGTAATAGCCAAGAACTGATGGGCAACTGGATGCCAAACAATGGTGTATGGGTCTGCCACAGCCTATTATTAGCGATATTACACTGCAGTACAGAAGTACTCAGAGCAAGCATAGGGTAACACGTTCAAGTCCCCTACAGGGACATAAAAAGTGTAGGAAAAAATAAAAATAGTAAAAAAAAAAAATATTAAAATAGTAATAAAAGAATTTTTTTGCTCATCTTACTCCCCTCTGTTTAAAAAAAACAAAAAAAGAAACATATTTTTGGTATCACTGCATCAATACAAGAAATCTGACACACGTTTTATCCCCCACAGCAAATGCTGTTTAAAAAAAAAAGCTAAAAAATATAGCCAAAATGCTGTTTTTATTCATTTTGTCTCCTCAAAAAACTCAATAGAAGTGATAAAAAAAAAACATATGTACCCCTTAGGAAACACAGTTTACATGTGGCCATATTGGAGTGTAATTCCTTCCTATATTGGCTATGTAGGGGACGCCATATTGGAAGTGTCTGCTTCCTGCTTGTACCATCTGTATGCAAGAGAGGCATGTAAGGGGTTAAATCCCTTTGATGTGCCTGCCTGTCCATAGGTGGACTTCATAATATTCAAGGACCATGTAAGAGAGAGGTCACATGATTATTCACTGTCATCTTGTGGCTGCGGACTGAAAGGCCCTTTGAACCGGCACCCTCACATAACTCTGTAGTGGCGGCCATTTTGAAAAAGGACACAGACCCCCAGAACTGCTCAGACAGCAGGGAATAGTGCAGGGTTCTCCAAACGTTTTAGCCTTGGGATGCCCCTGGGAAAACATTTTCATTACAGGGCACCCCTACCAAAAAGGGGTATGGTCTGTGGACACAGCTAGGCCCGAAGCTAAACATGATGTATGATTTTCCGTCCGTTATACCAGTGGCCTCTATAGTAATAGCGCCCCCTCTCAGTGGGCCCAGTAGTAACAGTGCCCCCTCTCAGTAGCTCCCGTAGTAATAATGCCGCCTTTTATGCCCTTATCAGGAATAATTCTCCCCTTTTTGCTCAATCATTAAAAATTCTCCTTAAAATTATCCCCATCATTAAAAATGCTGCCTTTTGAAGTCCTCCATTAGTAAAAACACTCCCCTTTGCTACCCCATCAGTAATAATACTGCCGCTTGCAGCCCCCTATCATTAAAAGACTCCCCCTTGTGCTCCCCATCAGCAGTAGGGCTCCCGCAGCCCCTATTATGTTGTATAATATAATAATATACCCCCCTTCTTTGCTGCCTTAGCTGCTCCGCTGCGGCGTCCTTCCTTCCACTTCAGTCCTTCCTGACTTCTGGGTCACACGGTCACACCTGACCACTGTGTCCAGTTGGCTAAGTCCGAAGTGCCTTGTCATACTAAGGTACAGTACCGACCAAAAGTTTTACAACATCCCAATGTTTCCAGTAATTTTTGACATTAACATTTTTTAGGGAGCACATGAAGGACCCCTGCCCTACAGCACAGACAGCTAGTTATGGCTTGAAATTGGAAGCAAACTATTCCTACCAATTGTTTCAACTTTTGTAGATTACTTTCACACCCTTGGATTCTATATAACCAGTGTTAGGACAGACTGCACTACAACACCCTCTAGGGGCAGGGTTTGGACAGAGCGCATCACTGTCATAATGGCAAGAAAAAGGCAATTAACCAAAGAAGACAGAGAATTAGAACCCTTAGAAGTGCAGGTCTGCCCCACAGATGAATTGCCAAGAAAGCCAAGGTGGCCGTCAGAACAGTCTTCTATACCATCAAAAGCCACTTGGAAGCTGGAGGAAATTCAGGCAGGAAGACGTCTGCAGACCAAAATCAGATGAGACGTTTTTGAGAGTCAGCAGTTTGGTGATCGGCGCCTCACAACACAAAATCTTCAAGCAAAGCTTAATGCAGCAAAAAATAATCAAGTTTCCATTTTATCTGTGAAGAGAAGACTTCTATCTGGAGTCTGACAGGTGGAGGATCCATAAGAAAGCCACAGCTAAGATTGAGAAATACAAAAAGACTTGCCTGGACCAAGCCGCATCTCCAGTGGACTACTGAAGAGTAGAAGAAGGTCTTACGGGCTGATGAATCAAAATGGGACATCTTTAGTCCATCATGCAGGGTTTTGTACGCCGTTGAGTAGGTGAAAGGATGGTTTCTGAGTATGCAACACCAACTGTCAAACATGGAGGAGGCAGCGTGATGGTCTGGGGCTCTTCTGCTGGATCCAGACTTGACATCCTGGACAAAAAGGGCTACCAGAGCATTTATATTACTGGAAGACAACAATCCAAAACATACTTCTAGGTTATGTCAGAACTACTTAATAAGAAGCGGTAGGCTGCAAAGAATGGAACGGCCTGCACAGTCTCCAGGCCTAAATCCCATTGAGCTTGTTTGGGATGAACTGGACAGAAGGGTGAAAGCAGAGCAACCTGCAAGTGCAGCACATTTGTGGGAACTTCTGCAACAATGATGGGATGAAATTTCTGAACAAATCACCAGCGCGCATACACCGAACCCCTGAGCACCAGATAACCAACTGTTATGACTCTGTGTTTTGTACCGAGTTATCAGCTAACATACACATGCTTGCCCCCAAAGGGTCTCAAAGTCTCTCATAGTGCAACAGGCAGGAGCACTTTGCTTCACATGGCTTGTTGTAACTTCCTAGTCACATCGCTTTTCCTTTTTAGTGTCTGCTATCTCATTGGTGTCCAGGAATCAGTAGTGAGGTGGAGATCCTCTCCTCTCATATGCTACATATGAGCTTCTCTAGTGATGTCTCCATTACATGGCCATGGTCATTTGAGCCTCTGGGTATTCAGCCCCTGTTGCTGTTTGGGCTGCCCAATGAAAAAGAAGGAAAAGGGAGAAAAAAGAAAAAGAAGGAAAAACAAGTAAAAGAAGGAGAAGTAAAAAGGAGGAGGGAAAAGAAGAAGGAAGAAGGTTAAAGGAGAAAGAGAAGGAAAAATAAAAAGGAAAAAATGAAAGGAAAAAACAAGGAAAGAAAAGGGGAAGAAGGAAGAAGGAGGAGGAAAACAAATGTTAAACGGGAAAAAGAAGCAAAAACATTTAAAAGAAGCATGAAGAACAAAAAGAAAAAAGAAGAAGGAAAAATAAGGAAAGAAAAGAAGAAGAAAGAAAACAAAGTATAAATAGGAAAAAAGAAGGAAAAAGGGAAAACATTTTTTTTCCTTCCTCCTTCATTTTCCTTCTCCCTTTTCTTGTTTCTCTTTCTTTTTCTTCATTAATAGAGATAAGCGAGCACACTCGTCTGAGCATTAGGGTATTCGAGATGCTCATTACTCAAGACAAACACCGCTCGGTACTCGAGTCAATTGCATTTCCTTCCCCGCATGTTTAGTGCCATTTTCTAGACAATAAAGATGCGGGGAAGGCATTTCTACATCCTGCTGTGACGTGCCAGCCCTCCCCTCCCCCCCCCCCCCACAGTAGTGAGTGGCTGGTGAGATCAGGTGATCGCGGAGTACTTAAACTGGTCCCGCCCGCGGCTCGCCTCAGACGCATGCTGGCAGAGGTTAGGGATAGTGCTGCTGCTGATATAGGGACAGTGTTAGAGTAGGTCCTGTCTTCAAGAACCCCAACGGTCCCTCTTAGGGCTACTCCTCATCGTGTGCATTACAGTTGTGGCTGGCTGGAAGCAGTAGTGCACCATTTTTTTTTTTTAAGCATCTATCCCTCTGCAGAGCATTACAACTATAATATTCTCAGTCTGCACTACATTAGGCAGAGTTTAGGGACAGAGCTGCTGAGATAGAGAACGTTTTTCAGTCAGGATCTTCTCTACAAGTACCCCAACGCTCCTTCTTAGGGCTACTCCTCGCCGTGTGCATTATAGTTGTGGCTGGTGGGAGCAGTAGTACACCCTTCTTTTTTTTAAGGCTTCTAGGCCTGTGCAGAGAATTACAGTTATACCGTTCTCAGTCTGCAGTGCATTAGACAGAGGTCTCACAGTGAAACAGTACTCTAATATTTCCTAGGCCACTGCAAATAATTTCAGCTCTGCCACTGTTCAGAGCATCTCACAATACCCTTTGCTTGGGAGGGGGGGGGGGGGGAGTTGAGATAGCCACAGTTACCAGCACTATCCACTGGCTTTAGAGTCTTCTCCCACCCCACACAGCCTCTCTAATCTACAAGTCTCTGTGAGTGGTAAATTACCCCTAGGTGTCAGCGCAAGACACAAGTCACAGCATAGAGCCTCCGTTATCTACAAGTCTCTGTGTGCGGTGAATTAGCCACAGTTGTCAGTGCTGTACAATGGGGTAATTTATTTGGGCCCTGCTCTATCCTTAATCCACCATGATGAGGAGTAGGGGTAAGGGTCGAGAACGTGGACGCGGGCGTCCAAGTGAGGGTGTGGGCACAGGCCAAGTTCCTGGGCGGGGTGAATCACAGCCGGCTGCTGCGGGATTAGGAGAGAGGCAAGTTTCTGGGCTCCCTAGATTCATATCACAATTTGCGGGTCCGCGTGGTAGACCTTTATTACAGAGCAGTGCGAGCAGGTCCTGTCGTGGATGGCAGAAAACGCGTCCAGCAATGTATCGACCACCCAGTCTTCCACGCAGTCCACTACTCCCGGCCTAGGAACTGCAACTCTGCATCCTCTGGCTGCTCCTCCTTCCTCCCAGCCTCCTCACTCCATGAAAATGATATATTCTGAGCAGGCATACTCCCAGGAACTGTTCTCGGGTCCCTGCCCTGAGTGGGAAAACACGGTTCATCTCTCACCTGAGGAGTTTGTCATGACTGATGCCCAACCTTTGGAAAGTTCCTGGAGTCCGGGTGATGAGGCTGGGGACTTCCGGCAACTGTCTCAAGAGCTTTTAGTGGATGAGGAGGATGAGACACAGTTGTCTGTCAGTGAGGTAGTAGTAAGGGCAGTAAGTCCGAGGGAGGAGCGCACAGAGGATTCAGAGGAAGAGCTGCTGGACGATGAGGTGACTGACCCCACCAAGCTTGCTAAGCCTACTGAAGACAGGGCTTCAGAGGGGGAGGCAAGGGCAGCAGCAGGACAAGTTGGAAGAGGCAGTGAAGTGGCCAGGGGTAGAGGCAGGGCCAGAGCGAAGAATCCCCCAACTGTTTCCTAAAGCACCCCCTCGTGCCAAGCCTCCGTGCAGAGGGCTAGGTGTTCAAAGGTGTGGATGTTTTTTAGTGAGAGCGCGGACGACCGACGAACAGTCATGTGCAACCTGTGTCGCACCAAGATCAGTTGGGGAGCCACCACTACCAGCCTCACCACCACCAGCATGCGCAGGCATATGATGGCCAAGCACCCCACAAGGTGGGACGGAGGCCATTCACCGCCTCCGGGTTACACCACTGCCTCTTCCCCTGTGCCACAACCTGCCACACAGATCCAATTCCCATCCCAGGACACAGGCACGAGCGCCTCCCGGCCTGCACCCACACCCTCACCTCCACGGTCTTCACTCCATCAAGCAATGTCTCTCAGTGCAGCGTTCAGCTGTCGCTAACACAAGAGTTGGAGCGAAAGTGGAAATAAGCCGCCACCCACCTGCATACACAAGCTTTAAACGTGCAAATTAATCAGCCTGGAGATGCTGACGTACAGGCATGTGGAAACGGAGGCTTTCAAAAACATGATGGCGGCGGCGGTCCCGCACTACTCGGGCCCCAGTCGCCACTATTTTTCCTGGTGTACCGTCCCCACCCTACACCAGCACATCTCCCGCAACAAAAACCGTGCCCTCACCAACGCGGTTACTGGGAAGGTTCACTTAACCATGGACATGTGGGGGGCGTGGCCAGCCAATGGAGGAGTAAGTCGCACACCACCACAGCTCCCGCGACCGACCCCAGCAAACCCCACAGACGGATGACCCAGACCCGGCTACTCACGGCAATGACGAAGGGGAAGAGAAGAGGAACCACCAGGACACCATCGGAAGACGCAGGGAGAGGAATCGCGGCATACATGAGAAGAACGGTCGGAGGAGAGTCCCGCACGGCAGCGCCCAAGATGGCGGACGCAGCACTTCCGGCGCGGCAGAAGAGCTCGGAGGGGCCGCCCGGCCCGAGCACACGGAGCGGGGCCAGCACGGATGGAGGGAGCGTGATGGCACACAGCTCCGAAGGCAGAAGAGGCAGGGGAGCCGCCGAGGCCAGCGGGAGGAAGCCGGAGGGGGGCGGAGCCTCAGAACCCACGGCCATCAACAACCCAGGAGGGGGAGGACGGACCTTGAGCGGAGACAGCGGCTCAGCAACACCCGCGGCGGTGGGAGCGGTGAGTGGGGAAGGCATGACAGCCACAGGAGAGGGGGGCGCCACATCACCTACAGGGGCTGAAATCATCAGAGCCCCAGCGGCCCTCCCGCAGTCTCCCCCCTCGAGCCCCATAGGGACACAGGAGCCAGGAGAGAGCACGCTCCAGGACTACGCCCAAACTCAGGACCCCATGCATAAGCGGACCCCTAAGCCACAAGGGGCAACAGGCTCAGTCCCCACCAATAACATCATAAGAGGCCACACCAGCTCAGGCCCCCTGCAATCCCCAGATCTAGGGGGTGAACTCTCCCAATGCTCACCCCCCCAGAGCGGCCCAACACCACCACCAAATTGCAGTTCCCCTCAATCATGCAGCTCCCCAGAGCCACAAAGCTCCCCTGAAACGCAGCACAGCGCCAGACGTGCCTCTAAGGGCTCCTCAAGAGGCCCACACCCAGATGTGAAGGGGGCCACAGAAACCCAGTCAATCTGGGACTATCCACAGCCTCAAAGAACCCCGAGTCAAAGGAGACACAGACAGCCCGACACTCAGGGCACAACTGCACCTGCAAACCATACACCTCTGACTCAGGAGCTGACCTTGAGGCAGAATAGCCATAAACATTCCAGTGACAGAGAAAGGCTTACAACCGAGACCAGACGCCCCACCCCGAGGGATCCCAATGATTTCCTTACGCTTACACTGGAAGATAGCTGGGACTGGAAAAAGCACCTCAGAGCCTTACCGACACAGAACCATATCGATGCCCAATTCCAGCAACTGGAAACCGCCCGCAAGAAAGACATGGAGTCCCTCCAATTTGAGATTCGACAGATTGGCCAAAGAGTAGAAGCGGTGGAGGAGGCCCAAGAGAAGACTACAGAGACCCTTGAGTCCCATAATCAAGCACTCCACCTACACTCCCAGCAGATCCTAGACCTCTATACCCACATAGACGATTTGGAGAATCGTCACCGAAGAAATAACCTGCGCATAAGAGGTCTCACAGAGGAAATAGAACCATCCCAACTCGACGCCTGGGCACAGTCTTTCTTCAACAATATCCTGAAAAGACCTGAATCTACCATTCTGGAAATTGATAGAATTCACAGATCACTAGGCCCGAAACCCACTGATCCTGGCAGACCAAGGGACGTGGTCTGTCGAATACATTTTTACAAAGACAAAGATTTAATATTATAAAAAATCTGCGCCATTAAAGAACTGACATTTAAGGGAACACCAATTTACTGTATATTCTCCCAGACCTCTCTCGCAGGACCCTCCAGCTGTGGAAAGCTTTAAAACCCCTATTGACGCTACTACAGGACAGGGGAATACCCTACCGTTGGGGGTTTCCCTTCCAATTACATGCATCCAAGAATGGTAAATCCACAACATTCAGAGGACTGGGTGACCTACCAAACTTCCTGGGCACCCTAGAGCTTCCCGGAGGACTGAGATTTCACCTTCCACTCAGTAGCCCACAATTCCTATAGTAGGATAGACTACTTACTGATTTCACACAGCCTTTTAGACAGCTACCCTTCATGTTCACACGGAGACATACTGTGGTCAGACCACGCTCCAGTTCTGGGAGGCATAGCGGGATGGGGAACCACTCCAAGAATCCAGTCCTGGAGACTTAATGACAATCTCCTAAGAGACCCACTATGCACCGCTGCAATCAGAAACGCAATAGAAACATTCAAAGAGGTCCATCAAGCCGATCAGACCCCGGCTCCAATAAAATGGGAAACACTCAAATGCATTCTGAGAGGGGTATTAATTTCACATGGGACAAGAATTAAAAAAGAGAGATCAGCGACTTTGACGGGACTACTGGCCTCGCTGAGGGACAGGGAAAGCGCAAATAAAAGACGGCAAAGCGAAATCCTGAGATCAGAGATTTCGTCAATTCGTCAACAAATAGTAGAAATTCTAGACCAGCGCTCTCTGACCTTCAGGGACAAGCTCAGGAAGGGGTCCTTTGAATATGGAGATAAATACGGAGGCTACTTAGCGAGAACCCTTCACTCCAGGTCGCCACTTACTTATATCTCCAAAATTCAATCATCTAAAGGACACATAGCCCACAGCACCAAAGACATACTAGAAGAATTCAAATCTTACTACAACAAACTATACAACATCTCAACAGAGTCCCCTTCTCCCTCATCTCCCCGGGACGAAGAGATGGAGGCATATCTACTAGCACATGCCCCAAAGAGTTTGACGCCAACAGAGGCGGAGGAATTAGAACAAGACTTTACTCCACAAGAATTGACCGACATAATCCAAAATTTAAAGACTAACAAAAGACCATGAACATGTGGACAAGTACTGGTGGGCAGGGACACTGTATCTCCCTGACGGCACATTGGGTGAACTTGATAGAGGCTGTGACTGAGTCAGAGCCTGGGACCGCTCACGTCCTACCCACACCCAGAATAGCAGGTCCTACCTCGGTGCTGGTATCTGCAGCGTTTTATGCCACCTCCTCCACCCCCCCCCCTCCTCCTCCGCCACATCCACCTCTCAATTAAGAAGTGTGAGCACGTCGCCAGCAGTCGGTAGAGCTTGGCAGCACAGCGGTGGGCAAGCGTCAGCAAGCCGTGCTGAAACTAATCAGCTTAGTTGACAAGAGGCACACGGCCTCTGACCTGTTGCAAGGTCTGACAGAGCAGACCAACCTCTGGCTTTCACTGCTGGCCTCCAACCGGGCATGGTCGTGTGTGACAACGGCCGTAACCTAGTGGCGGCTCTGCAGCTCGGCAGCCTCACACACGTGCCATGCCTGGCCCACGTCTTCAATCTGGTGGTTCAGCGGTTTCTGAAAAACTACCCCCACTTGTCTGACCTGCTCAGCAAGGTGCGCCACGTCTGCGCATATTTCCGCAAGTCCAACATGGACGCTGCCACCCTTAGGACCCTGCAATGTAGGTTTCAGCTGCGAGAGCACAACTGCTGTGCGACGTGCCCACACACTGGAATCATACGCTGCACATGTTGGCCAGGCTGTACGAGCAGCGTAGAGCAAAAGTGGAATACCAGCTGCAACATGGGCGGCGGAGTGGTAGTCAGCCTCCGCACTCTTTACTGAGGAGTGGGCATGGATGGCAGACATCTGCCAGATCCTCAGAAAGTTTAAGGAGTCTACCCAAGTGATGAGCAGCAATGCGGCCATCATTAGCGTTACCATCCCGCTGCTTTGCCTGCTGAGATGTTCGCTGCTAAGCATAAAGGCCGACACTTTGCGGTTGGAACAGGAGACGGGGGATGACAGTATGTCAATTGATAGCCAGACCACCCTCATGTCTATATCTCAGCGTGTTTTGGAGGAGGAAGAGGAGGGGGAGGAGGAGGAGGGGGAAGAGACTGAGGGCCACACTTCAGAGGGTACCCATGCTGCTTGCCTCTCATCTGTTCAGCGTGTATGGGCTGAAGAGGAGGAGGAGGATCCTGAAAGTCATACTCCTAGTGAGAACAGCAATGTGTTGCATACTGGGACCCTGGTACACATGGCTGACTTCATGTTAGGCTGCCTTTCCCATGACCCTCACATTAGACGCATTCTGGCCAACACGGATTACTGGGTGTACACCCTTCTAGATGCACGGTATAAGGAGAACCTTTCCACTCTCATTCCCGAAGAGTAAAGGGGTACGAGAGTGATGCAATACTACAGGGCCCTGGTAGAAAAAGTGATGCTAAAGTTCCCATCTAACAGCGCTAGCGGCAGAAGACGCAGTTCCGAGGGCCAACTAGCAGGGGAGGCGCGGAGATCTGGCAGCATGTCCAGCGCAGGCAGGGGAACACTCTCCAAGGCCTTTGCCAGTTTTATGGCTCCCCTAGCAAGACTGTGTTACCGCTCCCCAGTCAAGACTGAGTCAGAGGGAGCACTGTAAAAAGATGGTGAGGGAGTTCATAGCCGACCGTACCACTGTCTCCCATGATGCCTCTGCTCCATACAACTATTGGGTGTCAAAGCTGGACACATGCCACGAACTTGCGCTGTACACCTTGGAGGTGCTGGCCTGCCCTGTCGCTAGCATCTTGTCAGAGAGGGTGTTTAGTGCAGCTGGGGAAATCATCAAGGATAGGCGTACTTGCCTGTCAACTGCCAGTGCCGACATGCTTACACTCATAAAGATGAACAAAGGCTGGATTTCCCTAGACTTCTCTTCTCCACCAGCGGAAAGAAACGGAACCTAATGATTCTTTTCGCTCCAACAGGAGAAAAATGCATCTTCTATCACCACAAAAAAGGGGGATTTACCTTCGTCAATCCCTCTCGGATCTTATTACTCCTCCTCCTACTCCTCCTCCTAAAACAGCATGTCATCACGCTGAACTGCCAATTTTTCTGTGGCCCAAAAGGCTCTGTTTAAAAGTTTCAAAAGTTTGTATACTTTAACTGAAACCAATTTTTTTCGGAGGGCTGTCTCCAGGCTCTGTTACAAATTAAGCAACAGCGAGCTGTATCTTTAAAAAATGTTTATGGGTTCCACCTGCCCTCGCAGTTGAGCAATTTTTCAGGCCCTCGCCTATACTGTTGTGTAACTAATTTTTCCGGCCTTCGCCTTCACTCTTGGTAACCAAATTATCTCAGTTGTTCGCCTATACTCTTGATACACCAATGTTTGAAGGGTTCGCCTATACTCTTGCTACAGAAATGTTACTGGGGTCCGCCTATACACTTGCTACTGAAAGGCTTGAGGGGTTCGCCTATACTCTTTCTACAGAAATGTTACAGGGGTTCGCCTATACTCTTGCTACAGAAATGTTTCAAGGGTTTGCCTATACTCTTACTACAGAAATATTACAGGGGTCCGCCTATACTCTTGCTACAGAAATGTTACTGGGGTCCGCCTATACACTTGCTACTGAAAGGCTTGAGGGGTTCGCCTATACTCTTTCTACAGAAATGTTACAGGGGTTCGCCTATACTCTTGCTACAGAAATGTTTCAAGGGTTTGCCTATACTCTTACTACAGAAATATTACAGGGGTCCGCCTATACTCTTGCTACAGAAATGTTACTGGGGTCCGGCTCTACACTTGCTACTGAAAGGTTTGAGGGGTTCGCCTATACTCTTGCTACTGAAATGTTACTGAGGTCCGCCTATACTCTTGCTACATAAATGTTACAGGGGTCTGCCTATACACTTGCTAATGAAAGGTTTGAGGGGTTCACCTATGCACTTGCTACTAAAAGATTTCAGGGCTTTGCCTATATACTTGCTACTAAAACATTGGAGGGGTGCGCCTATACTCTTGCAACAGAAAAGTGGCCGAGGTCCTGAGGGGGAAGAATCAACTGCGCCAGGTTGGGCCTGTGGAACTTCTTGGTGGTTCATTCAGTCTTTGGAGTGATAAAATCAACCGTAACAGATTTAATGAGACATTCACAGCTGTACTAGAATCCGAGTCCGCTTTATGCCCACGATTACTGAGGGTGTGAGCCGAGGCCGAGTTCCTTGGCGGGGTGAAACTGCCATGCTTGGGTGCTCTGATTTCTTTATGTGTAATACCGTCTTTAAGTTTCATGGGCTCGCCTATGCTGTGGGTGCACAAAGACTTCCAATTGCGGTGTTTTACCTATCTGGCAGAAATACACTGACTGACTAGGGCAGAAGTGTGGGCCGAGGTCCTGGGCGGGGTGAAACTCTGCCATGTTTGGGCACTCTGATTTATTTATGTGTAATACCATCTTTGAGTTTCATGGGCTCGCCTATGCTGTGGGTGCACAAAGATTTCCCATTACAGTGTTTTACCTATCTGGCAGAAATACACTGACTGACTTGGGTAGGGTGCAGACTGCTTTCCCATTGCGTTGGTTTACCTGTCTGGCACAAATACACTGAATGACTAGGGCAGAAGTGTGGGCCGAGGTCCTGGGCGGGGTAATATTCTACCATGTTTGGGCACTCTCTTTTCTTCCTGTTTAATACTGTCCCTGGGTTGCAGTGGCTCGCCTATGCTGTGGGTGCACAAAGATTTCCGATTGCGGTGTTTTTGCTATCTGGCACAAATACACTGACTGACGTGGGTAGGGCGCAGAAGGCTTTCCCATTGCCGAGTTCTGCTATCTGACACCTACACAGAATGAATTGTGTGGGGACACATGAATTTCCCATAGCTATGTAACTCACGGCACCTTGGGTCACACAAGGTGGAGGCTGGGACTGACCCTGACCCAGGGCCCGCTCACATGCTTCCCACACAGAGTAATGCAGGTCCTACCTCGGTCATGGTTTCTCGGGCTTTCTATGCCACCTTCTCCTCCTGCTTGGGGTCTGGGGATCTGCATTGGTCGGCATGTATTATCTCTCGTGGTACAAATTACCACAGTTATCCGAGCTACTGGATTGGAGCATTCACTAGAAGCGTTAGTGATTTCATGAGACTTTCACAGTATCACTGTATACCTGTGGTGGCTACTTTTACAACACCTCCGGCTTCAAACCAATCTTTGGTGTTAGTATGCGCTGCTTCATTGTGGAGATGTGTAGAAGTGCTAGCACCTGAGTCCCCTTTATGCCCACATTTGCGGCTCCTGACAATTTTGTGACGGAGGTGGCACGGGATTGGAATGATGATCATACATCAATTTATCATCAATTCTCTTCAGCATTGTGGGCTATCGCCCACACTTTCAAAGAGGGTCGCTGCCTGGCCCTGCCAACCCTCTGCAGTGTGTGCCTCCGGTTGCTCCTCATCGTAGACGCACGTATAAATCGACATGAGGGTGGTGTGGCTATGAAGCGAGCGTGTGGCATGAGGGCAGCTGAACGCTGTGCAGGGGAAATTTTGTGTGCGCTGTGGACGCTGGGTCATGCGGGGGGTTGGACAACAGTGCCAGCATGTAACCCAGGAGAAGAGGCAGCGGTGTCACCCGCAGGCAGTGATTGTCCTTGGTTGCAGCTAGTGTGGTGCTTAGCTAAAATGTGCCAGCTCGTGTGCCTTGCTAATGAGGGTCTGTCCCAAGTAAATAGTTAGGGGGGTGACCGCCAGGCTCTTGCCCCCATTTTGGCTTAATAGTGGGACCTGGGAGCCTCAGATGCAGCCCTGCATGCTGCCCCTGCCCTTCCCTATCCGTTTCTGTGGTGTTTCCATGTCTTTCTCTTGTTTTCAGGTGTCTCACACAACCTCCCCCATGCGGAGCATCGGTCCCATACAAAAATGCTCGAGTCTCCCATTGACTTCAATGGGGTTCGTTACTCGAAACAAGCTCTTGAGCATTACGAAAAGTTCAACTCCAGTAACGAGCACCCGAGCATTTTGGTGCTCGCTCATCTCTATTCATTAACTTTGCCTTAAAACATTTTAAAAGTACTAAAAAAACCCTTCCTAGGTGACCTCAGAATGTTATACAAGGATTTTATCGCTTTTAGACAGTTACACACCTCTTTTTCAGCACATTGGTGAAGTCCCGATTCAATTCGAACTAAATTGGATCGAACCAAGTCTTTTGCAGCAATTTGGTGAACCAGTCAATTTGGACTTTTCAGAAGCTTGCTCATCACTACTCAATATCTTTACTCTCTGGGACCAACCAGCCACTATGGAGCATACATATAAATTAGTTTAACTCCTTACATTCGGCCATTAGAGCTGCAGTGGCCATTCTGTCTCTTTTGTGGAAAAGCAGATTGAAGTCACAACCAAGAAGGTTGTGCCTGGTCCAACTTTTTAGGCACTCTTTCCATCCATCCATCCTGTATTGTCTCTGTAGTGCATTAGGCTGTGTGAGTCTTATGGCAGCTAGAATGAATGGTAGTTAGGAAAATGATAGCCTCCAACAAAGAGCAAGAAGTGACAGGATATCTGCTTAAAGACATGTAATAACACCGTGTAAGGTTTGGATGTGGGGTCAGCGGGGTAGTTGATCACCTAAGACAACAATGAGGGGGGGCACAATTTATGGATTTTTTTTTTCAAATAGTAACATTCTGCATTTAATGACATTTATTAATGTTCCACTGTACAGGAATTGGTGGGAAAAGAGCAGCAAGTACATGAATAATTGACCACACGAATATTATTATGCTGAACTTCAGGGATCTAGGGTGATGGGCACTGGTGTAACTATAGGGGATGCGGTTGCACATGGGCCCAGGAGCCTAAGGGGCCCCATAAGGCCTCTCTTCTCCATACAGGGAGCCCAGTACTATGAATAGAGCATTACAGTTGGGGGCCTGGTTACAGGTTTTGCATTGGGGCCCAGGAGCTTCCAGTTACGCCTCTGGTGATGGGGCACATTCTGAAGCCACCCCCCTTGAATACCAATGTGCTTGTTCTGCCCCTGATGTCTCCACATTTTCACAAATCTTTTTTATCTTGTAAGCTGCATTTTTGCTATGAATAAATCAAACTTACCCAATCTACCAAAAACATCCACCGTAGAATATAACCGGCAAATGAAATTATGGAGATTTCGCTTTGAAAAGGAGAAACAAAACCAAAGATGGAAAATAGATTCCCCCAATATGATCCATAGGGAATAATTCATCTGTACGAATCGAGAAAATCTATATTTTATAACAGATGACAAGGCATATGATACAATTATTGGTCTATGTCTTTATCGCCCATAATAAGTAGCAAAATGAACTAGGGGCAACAATGAAGGACAGAGAGCACTAAATCTGCATTTGTAGGGATGTCCCCATTCCCCAATTAATAATACCCCTCCCTCCACTACATTGTCCTCTTGTTATCAGAAGATAAGGGAATCTTACAAGCCCTTCTCATCTGGCTCTACATTATTTATAGTCCTAACGGAAAAAGAATTTAATATTACTTTTTGTTAAATAGGGACAATTTAAAAAGAAAAACATAAACAGATGATTATTCTTACTTTAAAATTTACAGGAATGAAGGTCAAAAAAGAGACACCTTCTAGAGGAGGCAAGGGCAAAACAAGACAGACTGTCGAAAGAGAAAAATCAAAAGAAGAGAGACCCACTGGGGAGGTGAGGGTCGAAAAAAAGCCATTTGAGGGAGAGGCAAATGGGAAAGAAGAGAAACCTTTGAGGTAGAGTCAGGGTGAAAAGAAGGCTGACCTTAAAGGGGAGGTTGGAGGCCAAAAGAAGATAAACCTTTGATGAAGGGCGAAGGTTGAAAGAACAGAGACCTTAAAGAGAGCATGCAGGTCAAAAGAAGAGAGCTGTGGAAAAGGGGGGGGGGTGAAGGTCGAAAGAAAAGAGACCTATGAGGGGGCATGAAAATCAAAAGAAGATAGACCTCTTAAAATCTACCAGTTCTGAAGTTGCATGTCTATCAGTTCGTTATTGTGGAGCCTAATTCTACGAGAGCCCATATTATATACTGCTTTAGTATACAGACATCCAAAATCAAAATTAAAATGAAGCATGAGCCAGGGCGGGACAAGTCCCAGACGCCTCTCACCTTGCTGTCAACAGCTAATAAAAAATCCACATCCACCTGGAGTGGTATAAGAAGCAGCTAAAACCCATATTCCCATCATCACTTATGCTGCAGGCTCACATTATGGGCCAAGCATGGGCTCACCAAGATCAGAGAAAACACATCCAAAACGTTTCACTTAACTTTGTAGAAAAGTTGGCATCTTCCATGGCGATAATATAGAGACTTTTTTCTTAGCAAAATTTTAACCCCCTCTGATTGGTTGGTGTGACCACCGTTTATACTGCCACAGGACAATTGTGATAAATGTATGTAGAACACCAGATCACATTTCCAATAACTCTGAGCGAGGGCCTCATGTTTCCCAATGTTTAACTTTCAGAATGAAACTTTACCCAGTGTATACTTTCGGTTCTCGCTCCTCCATCCAGAATATTTTTTTCATTATTTACTCTTGAAATATTGGTGCATGTGTTGTCTGATCACAGAGCCGCTCTCCGCAGACCCTTTGGCTTTCACTATAATACTCTTTTTCATTCTTCCCTATAAATCAGTTTGAAGCAACCCCCAGCAATCTGGATGGATTCTATTATGGAAGGTAATTTGGCTGGGATGTGGCCATGTTGTAATTACAAGACAGTTTGAAAGCTGACATGTTCCTAGTGGGCCAAGGTCACTAAGGTTCCTGTCTTGCTCTTTAAGTACTTTGAACTTGACCCCAAGGAGTCAAGCTTGATTTATGAAGAGCGGTTTAGTCCTTTAACCTGGTACATGGTGTCTAATTGTGTAGCGAGTGATTATTGCTTCCTGTTGTGCAGATGTTGTGTCTTTGAAGGCTAAAAAAATTACATATAGACTTTTTCTTTTTTTTTGATCATCAGACAAACAGAATCGAGCTGGAAGTTCTGCAACCAGCCTTTATCTCCAGATTGTGGCTGGCCTTTCGTCTGCAGTGCTATATGATGTCCCTATGGGCCAGATTCCACAATAAGGCAACCCAACCACTTACCACTGGGGTCTATTTTTCAGGGTTTGATGCACAAATCACTTGTTAGACCTGATATTTCCTGCATGTTGGATGATAACGTTAAAAGGGTTGTCCCATAAAGTACAGTAAGTTATCATCTATCCACAGGATAAGGGATAATTAGTAGATTCATAGGAGTCTGTTCACAGAGACCTCCACTAATTCTGAGAACACGGTACGGACCGCCTCACAAGGGATGCAGTCATGTTCGCACATGTGTAACACTGCTCTTTCCTTTCAATGGACTGCTGGAATAGCAGAGTTCAAGAGCTTAGCTACTGTATCTCCAGCAGACAGCCTCATTGAAACAAATGGAGCAGTGGTGTGCAGGCATCATTTATTTTGGAACGCTTCTCGGGACAGGTGGTGGTCCCAGCAGTGGGATCCCGACTGATAAGCAAGTTATCTCCCCCTTTCTGTAAATAGGGGAGAACTTAATTTCATAGGAGAACTGTTTCAACCATGTAGATGTGCACATGTTCTGTGTATCTAGAGATCGAGCCCCCAGAGTCATATCCTCCAGTGGGCTCATATCCTCCAGGGGGGTCATATCCTCCAGTGAGCTCATATCTTCCGGGGCGGGGGGGGGGGGGGGGGTCATATCCTCAAGTGGGCTCATATCCTCCGGTGGGCCCTAGTCTGACACTGTTCATTTGGATCATAAAAAGGAAATAAACAAGTGTAAATTGTACACTAGATACAAGGACCTGAGTATCAGTGAAACCATGAAATTTGGATCTTAATTCTTGTAGATTCATCTCAGCTTTCCACAGAATTGTATGAAGACTATAGAAAGTCACAGCAGTGCTTGCAACCTTGGTGGAGGCAAAGAGATGTTCTTCAAAGATCCTGTAGTGTCTCAGAACATCATCCTGGACCCCTCCATAATTGTCATACATGTCTGTCTCATGTGGATGCACTGTGCAAAACTGTCATGTCTATTTTCTGTATGTGTGTTGCACAGCTGCAGCATCTGAAGGGTTAATTACATTAAAATTATTGCCTGTCAGCTCTGCTGCTAAATGTATCTATCCTGCTGTGTCATGTGGTACAAGTGAGGTGATAAATGGGAGTGTCTGAGAGCGGGAAAGGGTTCTGTCTTCTTCTTTCTGTGTTGGAGTGGGGTTCCATCTTACCTGCTGCTCGGAGGTAACACAGAGCCGCATGGGAGCACCATCAGCTTCCATGTTGGTGAAGATGGAGGAAGAGGAGCGACATCCCATAGCGTATGGGGTGTGGATGTAAAGGAGTGAGTCCATTACAGGGAGAGAGAAAACCCCCAACATCCTACTTCATACAATCCAGGTACCCGTTCACACTGCAGGCATTATTATTCCGCCAATAGGATCACCACACAGAGGTACGTGATTGTGACCCCACGCGGAGAATGTCTGGGGTGCATCTAGGCTAAGCCTTATACTAAGTGATTTCTGGCCAGAGAATATGTGGAGAGCTTCTTGCCTTTTTACCTCCTCCGGAGTATATATATCATTTCCAGGACCGGTGACATATAGATAATGTGGACTATAGAGCCGTATTGTTCCTGTGCTTCCTCCCAATCTCTCAGCTTCTACCTGTAACTGCTGCTGTCAATCTACCTGTAATTACCTATTTGCAAAGTTTATCCAAGTAAAGTTTTAATAGGGCCCCAACCGTTCCTGAGGGGGCGAGGTACGACGCACTTGTCCAGTGTTTGTTACTCCACCGCATAGGATAACGGTGTGGGAGCGGTGGTGTTACGATGTGATAGACATATTCATACCACTCGGTTACACCGTGACAAGGACTAGGCCTCCGGCCTTATGCACAGTAGGCGTGTGTGTTTTAGTACGTTACAATTCTGATGTCTGTTTTCAAAAGAAAGTTTAGGCAAGAAAGCTTCAGTTCTTCGGACGACTCATCTTATACTTCTGAAGATCTACTTTTAGAACCACTTCCTGTCATTTTACTCCAATTTTCAAAACTATTTCCAGTCTTAAAAGCTGCTGAATTCCACGCTTTGCAGATTCTGTTTCTCCACCATAAGTAAGATTTTCCCATCTACAGGTTGACATCTAGTTCAGGAAGACCCGTCTCTCCTTTGCTTAGAAGTTCACTAGGACTGTCCAATGCTAAGAAGTTTTGTAACCCTCGAAGCAAACACTCGTTCTCCAAAGATCCTCTGTCCACCTTTAATACAAGGGTTGAGCAAGAAAGCTTCAGGTCTAAGGACATCTCATCTCATCTCATGTAAAAAGACTTCTGGTCTAGGATGTGAAGTTATAATTGAGCAGATGGAATTCTTCTTAGTTCTTAGTCAAGGGCACCATGTATCCCTCCATGTTATTACTTTTTCCTACAGGCATTAATGAAGTATAACATGAACACCATGCCATTGCATTATTGGCTCGTGTACCTCCTAAATGGTCTTCTTTTATGACCACTTGCTGTCATTTTACTCCAATTTCCAAAACATTTTCCAGTTTTAAAAGCTGCCGGATTCCACCCCTCACAGATTCCGTGTCTCCTCCACCATAAGTGAGATTTTCACATCTACCGGTCGGCATCTCTGGCCATTACATCTTGAGACGAATGGAGAATGGCTTTATTAAAGGGTAAAATGGAACAGAAAAGAAACTATTTCAGCTCATACTCGTAAAAACCTCATGCCCCACTAATCCAGGCCTGCTCGTAAAACACAGAATGGGGATTAATACATTGAGAGGGGCCATGGTGCTCGGAGCTTGGGTGTACGCGCTCTGCTCCTATTCAGTATAAAGTGTGACGGCCCATGGGAGAGATAACCGAGCCCAGAGTATAGTAGATCAATAATGAAACTTTAGTTAATGGCAATTAAATTTGATGCTTACAACTCACGAAGCCACTTTCAATTTGGTTTAATTTGTAGCGTCCGTGCTGATCCAGCAGAAGCATAAATAACAGTGCATTTATAGTGCGGCATGAAGCTGTTGCTCTGTTCTGGCAAGGCCAGCGGGAACACTGAGGTTTCTGCTAAAGTTACGCTATGCAGTCCCCCCGGTGTGGATGACATTCCATGTACTTGTTTTGAAAGTGAGTGGTCTCTGGGGTTGTGGCAGGTACTCCACAACTTCTGTTTCCAGTCTAAGCAGAGCCGTTTTATGATCTGAGAGATTAATGAGGGAATGATTCACACGCACTACCTCTAATTTTCATTTTTTATGCCTCGATGAGGGAAAGTATCAAAAAAAGTTTTCTAAATCCTTCTAGGGGCAAATATGGTTACAGAACTGTGCATTATTCACTGGATAAATCATAATGACCGATATTGCCACCATCAGTATCGCAGATATTCTCACAAGCACTGAGTCGCTCTGGCTCTATTCCGTCTCATGTATAAGAAAGAAGTTGCACCTTGTAGCCACTTTACCTGTATGGTGGAGGGTAAGGAGTAATCAGAAGTCTTCCAATATATTATTATTTTTCGCATTTGTTTTTTTATATGGTAAAACGAATAGAAAAATAATGAATTTTTCCCTTCATCTACAAAGTGGTGCAAAGGTGGAGCTCCACAGAATTACATTTCCAGATCCAAGACCAATAAAAACATTTAGGGACACACATAGATGCAACAGGGTGTGATCGTTTTCTGTCCTATATACACTGATGTCAGGTGGGAGCTTATCTTAAAAATAATTACTATACAAGCAAAAACTATTATAAAGCTGCCATCATATAATACATAAACTATTGTCAATATGGACAAGAATGTAGCAAAAATAATAGCTTTCCGTATTTTTGAAGACCCCACTACTATAACAATAGACTGTATGTACAAGAATATAACTACTATAATACTGCCCCCTATGTACAAGAATATAACTACTATAATACTGCCTCCTATGTACAAGAATATAACTACTATAATACTGCCCTCTATGTACAAGAATATAACTACTATAATACTGCCTCCTATGTACAAGAATATAACTACTATAATACTGCCTCCTATGTACAAGAATATAGCTACTATAATACTGCCTGCTATGTACAAGAATATAACTACTATAATACTGACCCCTATGTACAAGAATATAACTACTATAATACTGCCTCCTATGTACAAGAATATAACTACTATAATACTGCCCCCTATGTACAAGAATATAACTACTATAATACTGTCTCCTATGTACAAGAATATAACTACTATAATACTGCCCTCTATGTACAAGAATATAACTACTATAATACTGGCCCCTATGTACAAGAATATAACTACTATAATGCTGCCCCCTATGTACAAGAATATAACTACTATAATACTGTTCCTATGTACAAGAATATAACTACTGTAATACTGTTCCTATGTACAAGAATATAACTACTATAATACTGGCCCCTATGTACAAGAATATAACGAATATAATGCTGCCCCCTATGTACAAGAATATAACTACTATAATACTGCACCCTATGTACAAGAATATAACTACTATAATACTGCCCCCTATGTACAAGAATATAACTACTATAATACTGCCCCCTATGTACAAGAATATAACTACTATAATACTGCCCCCTATGTACAAGAATATAACTACTATAATACTGCTTCTATGTACAAGAATATAACTACTATAATATTGCCCCCTATGGACAAGAATATAACTACTATAATGCTGCCCCTATGTACAATAATATAACTACTATAATACTACCCCCTGTGTACAAGAATATAACTACTATAATACTGCCCCCTATGTACAAGAATATAACTACTATAATACTGCTCCTATGTACAAGAACATAACTACTATAATACTGCCCCCTATCTACAAGAATATAACTACTATAATACTACCCCCTATGTAAAAGAATATAACTACTATAATACTGCCCCCATGTACAAGAACATAACTACTATAATACTGCCCTCTATGTACAAGAATATAACTACTATAATACTGCCTCCTATGTACAAGAATATAACTACTATAATACTGCCTCCTATGTACAAGAATATAACTACTATAATACTGCCTCCTATGTACAAGAATATAGCTACTATAATACTGCCTCCTATGTACAAGAATATAACTACTATAATACTGCCCCCTATGTACAAGAATATAACTACTATAATACTGTCTCCTATGTACAAGAATATAACTACTATAATACTGCCCTCTATGTACAAGAATATAACTACTATAATACTGCCTCCTATGTACAAGAATATAACTACTATAATACTGCCCCCTATGTACAAGAATATAACTACTATAATACTGCCCCCTATATACAAGAATATAACTACTATAATACTACCCCCTATGTAAAAGAATATAACTACTATAATACTGCCCCCATGTACAAGAATATAACTACAATAATACTGCCCTCTATGTACAAGAATATAACTACTGTAATACTGCTTCTATGTACAAGAATATAACTACTATAATACTGGCCCCTATGTACAAGAATATAACTACTATAATGCTGCCCCCTATGTACAAGAATATAACTACTATAATACTGCACCCTATGTACAAGAATATAACTACTATAATACTGCCCCTATGTACAAGAATATAACTACTATAATGCTGCCCCCTATGTACAAGAATATAACTACTATAATACTGTCTCCTATGTACAAGAATATAACTACTATAATACTGCCCTCTATGTACAAGAATATAACTACTATAATACTGCCTCCTATGTACAAGAATATAACTACTATAATACTGCCCCCTATGTACAAGAATATAACTACTATAATACTGCCCCCTATGTACAAGAATATAACTACTATAATACTACCCCCTATGTAAAAGAATATAACTACTATAATACTGCCCCCATGTACAAGAATATAACTACAATAATACTGCCCTCTATGTACAAGAATATAATTACTGTAATACTGCTTCTATGTACAAGAATATAACTACTATAATGCTGCCCCCTATGTACAAGAATATAACTACTATAATACTGCACCCTATGTACAAGAATATAACTACTATAATACTGCCCCTATGTACAAGAATATAACTACTATAATACTGCCCCCTATGTACAAGAATATAACTACTATAATACTGCTTCTATGTACAAGAATATAACTACTATAATACCGCCCCCTATGGACAAGAATATAACTACTATAATACTGCCCCTATGTACAATAATATAACTACTATAATACTACCCCCTGTGTACAAGAATATAACTACTATAATACTGCCCCCTATGTACAAGAATATAACTGCTATAATACTGCTCCTATGTACAAGAACATAACTACTATAATACTGCCCCCTATGGACAAGAATATAACTACTATAATACTGCCTCCTATGTACAAGAATATAACTACTATAATACTACCCCCTATGTAAAAGAATATAACTACTATAATACTGCCCCCATGTACAAGAACATAACTACTATAATACTGCCCTCTATGTACAAGAATATAACTACTGTAATACTGCTTCTATGTACAAGAATATAACTACTATAATACTGGCCCCTATGTACAAGAATATAACTACTATAATGCTGCCCCCTATGTACAAGAATATAACTACTATAATACTGCACCCTATGTACAAGAATATAACTACTATAATACTGCTCCTATGTACAAGAATATAACTACTATAATACTGCCCCCTATGGACAAGAATATAACTACTATAATACTGCCCCTATGTACAATAATATAACTACTATAATACTACCCCCTGTGTACAAGAATATAACTACTATAATACTGCCCCCTATGTACAAGAATATAACTACTGTAATACTGCTTCTATGTACAAGAATATAACTACTATAATACTGCCTCCTATGTACAAGAATATAACTACTATAATACTGCTCCTATGTACAAGAATATAACTACTATAATACTGCTCCTATGTACAAGAATATAACTACTATAATACTGCCCCCATGTACAAGAATATAACTACTATAATACTGCACCCTATGTACAAGAATATAACTACTATAATACTGCCTCCTGTATACAAGTATATAACTACTACAATACTGTCCCCTATTTACAAGAATATAACTACTATAATACTGCCCACTATGTACAAGAATATAACTACTATAATATTGCTCCCATGTACAAGAATATAACTACTATAATACTGCCCCCTATGTACAAGAATATAACTACTATAATACTGCCCCCTATGTACAAGAATATAACTACTATAATACTGCCCCTTTTAAACAAGAATATAACTACTATAATACTGCCTTTTATGTACAAGAATATAACTACTATAATACTGCTCCTATGTACAAGAATATAACTACTATAATACTGCTCCCATGTACAAGAATATAACTACTATAATACTGCCCGCTATGTACAAGAATATAGCTACTATAATACTGCCCCCTATGTACAAGAATTTAACTACTATAATACTGCGCCCTATGTACAAGAATATAACTACTATAGCACTGCCCCCTATGTACAAGAATTTAACTACTATAATACTGCCCCCTATGTACAAGAATATAACTACTATAATACTGCCCCCTATGTACAAGAATATAACTACTATAATACTGCCTCTTATGTACAAGAATATAACTACTATAATTCGGCTGCTATGTACAAGAATATAACTAATATAATATTGCCCCCTGTGTACAAGAATATAACTACTATAATACTGCTCCTATGTACAAGAATATAACTACTATAATACTGTCCCTATGTACAAGAATATAACTACTATAATACTGCTCCCATGTACAAGAATATAACTACTATAATACTGCCCGCTATGTACAAGAATATAACTACTATAATACTGCCCCCTATGTACAAGAATATAACTACTATAATACTGCCCCCCATGTACAAAAATACAACTACTATAATACTGCCCCCTATGTACAAGAATATAACTACTATAATACTGCCCCCTATGTACAAGAATATAACTACTATAATACTGCCCCTTTTAAACCAGAATATAACTACTATAATACTGCCTCTTATGTACAAGAATATAACTACTATAATACTGCCCCTATGTACAAAGAATATAACTACTATAACACTGCACCTATGTACAAGAGTATAACTACTATAATACTGCCCCCTATGTACAAGAATATTACTCCTATTATACTTCCCCCATGTACAAGGATATAACTACTATAATACTGCTCCTATGTACAAGACTATAACTACTATAATACTACCCAATATGTACAAGAATATAACTACTATAATACTGCCTCCTATGTACAAGAATATAACTACTATAATACTGCCCCCATGTACAAGAATATAACTACTATAATACTGCCCCCTACGTACAAGAATATAACTACTATAATACTGCCTCCTGTATACAAGTATATAACTAATACAATACTGTCCCCTATTTACAAGAATATAACTACTATAATACTGCCCACTATGTACAAGAATATAACTACTATAATACTGTCCCCTACGTACAAGAATATAACTACTATAATACTGCTCCTATGTACAAGAATATAAATACTATAATACTGTTCCTATGTACAAGAATATAACTACTATAATACTGCCCCCTATGTACAAGCATATAACTACTATAATACTGCTCCTATGTACAAGAATATAACTACTATAATACTGCTCCCATGTACAAGAATATAACTACTATAATACTGCCTGCTGTGTACAAGAATATAACTACTATAATACTGCCCCCTATGTACAAGAATTTAACTACTATAATACTGCGCCCTATGTACAAGAATATAACTACTATAATACTGGCCCCTATGTACAAGAATTTAACTACTATAATACTGCCCCCTATGTACAAGAATATAACAACTATAATACTGCCTCTTATGTACAAGAATATAACTACTATAATTCTGCTGCTATGTACAAGAATATAACTACTATAATACTGTCCCTATGTACAAGAATATAACTACTATAATACTGCTCCCATGTACAAGAATATAACTACTATAATACTGCCCCCTATGTACAAGAATATAACTACTATAATACTGCCCCCTTTGTACAAGAATATAACTACTATAATACTGCCCCTTTTAAACAAGAATATAACTACTATAATACTGCCTCTTATGTACAAGAATATAACTACTATAATACTGCCCCTATGTACAAGAATATAACTACTATAACACTGCACCTATGTACAAGAGTATAACTACTATAATACTGCCCCCTATGTACAAGAATATTACTACTATTATACTGCCCCCATGTACAAGGATATAACTACTATAATACTGTCACCTATGTACAAGAATATAACTACTATAATACTGCTCCTAAGTACAAGTATATAACTACTATAATACTGCCCCCTATGTACAAGAATATAACTACTATAATACTGCCCCCTATGTACAAGAGTATAACTACTATAATACTGCCCCCTATGTACAAGAATATTACTACTATTATACTGCCCCCATGTACAAGGATATAACTACTATAATACTGTCACCTATGTACAAGAATATAACTACTATAATACTGCCTCCTATGTACAAGAATATAACTACTATAATACTGTCCCCTATGTACAAGAATATAACTACTAGAATACTGCTCCCTATGTACAAGAATATAACTACTATAATACTGTCCCCTATGTACAAGAATATAACTACTAGAATACTGCTCCTGTGTACAAGAATATATGTACTATAATACTGCTCCCTATGTACAAGAGTATAACTACTATAATACTGCCCCCTATGTACAAGAATATAACTACTATAATACTGCCCCCTATGTACAAGAATATAACTACTATAATACTGCCTCTTATGTACAAGAATATAACTACTATAATTCTGCTGCTATGTACAAGAATATAACTAATATAATACTGCCCGCTATGTACAAGAATATAACTACTATAATACTGCTCCTTGTGTACAAGAATATAACTACTATAATACTGCTCCTATGTACAAGAATATAACTACTATAATACTGTCCCCTATGTACAAGAATATAACTACTATAATATTGCTTCCTATGTACAAGAATATAACTACTATAATACTGCCACCTATGTACAAGAATATAACTACTATAATACTGCCTCCCATGTACAAGAATATAACTACTATAATACTGCCACCTATGTACAAGAATATAACTACTATAATACTGCCTCCTATGTACAAGAATATAACTACTATAATACTGCCTCCTATGTACAAGAATATAACTACTATAATACTGCCCGCTATGTACAAGAATATAACTACTATAATACTGCCCCCTATGTACAAGAATATAACTACTATAATACTGCCCCCCATGTACATAAATATAACTACTATAATACTGCCCCCTATGTACAAGAATATAACTACTATAATACTGCCCCCTATGTACAAGAATATAACTACTATAATACTGCCTCCTATGTACAAGAATATAACTACTATAATACTGCCTCCTATGTACAATAATATAACTAGTATAATACTGCCTCCTATGTACAAGAATATAACTACTATAATACTGCTTCTGTGTACAAGAATATAACTACTATAATACTGCCCCTTTTAAACAAGAATATAACTACTATAATACTGCCTCTTATGTACAAGAATATAACTACTATAATACTGCCCCTATGTACAAGAATATAACTACTATAACACTGCACCTATGTACAAGAGTATAACTACTATAATACTGCCCCCTATGTACAAGAATATTACTACTATTATACTGCCCCCATGTACAAGGATATAACTACTATAATACTGTCACCTATGTACAAGAATATAACTACTAAAATACTACCCCCTATGTACAAGAATATAACTACTATAATACTGCCCCCTATGTACAAGAATATAACTACTATAATACTGCCCCCTATGTACAAGAGTATAACTACTAGAATACTGCCCCCTATGTACAAGAATATTACTACTATTATACTGCCCCCATGTACAAGGATATAACTACTATAATACTGCCCCCTATGTACAAGAATATAACTACTATAATACTGTCACCTATGTACAAGAATATAACTACTATAATACTGCCCCCTATGTACAAGAATATAACTACAATAATACTGTCCCCTATGTACAAGAATATAACTACTAGAATACTGCTCCTATGTACAAGAATATATCTACTATAATACTGCCCCCTATGTACAAGAATATAACTACTATAATACTGCCCCCTATGTACAAGAATATAACTACTATAATACTGTCCCCCCATGTACAAGAATATAACTACTATAATACTGCCCCCTATGTACAAGAATATAACTACTATAATACTGCCCCCTATGTACAAGAATATAACTACTATAATACTGCCCCCTATGTACAAGAATATTACTACTATTATACTGCCCCCATGTGCAAGGATATAACTACTATAATACTGTCACCTATGTACAAGAATATAACTACTATAATACTGCCCCCTATGTACAAGAATATAACTACTATAATACTGTCCCCTATGTATAAGAATATAACTACTAGAATACTGTTCCTATGTACAAGAATATATCTACTATAATACTGCTCCCTATGTACAAGAATATAACTACTATAATACTGCCTCCTATGTACAAGAATATAACTACTATAATACTGCCCCCTATGTACAAGAATATAACTACTATAATACTGTCTCCTATGTACAAGAATATAACTACTATAATACTACCTCCTATGTAGAAGAATATAACTACTATAATACTGCCCCCTGTTTACAAGAATATAACTACTATAATACTGCTCCCTATGTACAAGAATATAACTACTATAAAACTGCTCCGTATGTACAAGAATATAACTACTATAATACTGCCCCCTATGTACAAGAATATAACTACTATATTACTGCTCCTATGTACAACAATATAACTACTATAATACTACCCCTATGTACAAGAATATAACTACTATAATACTGCCCCCTATGTACAAGAATATAACTACTATAATACTGCCCCCTATGTACAAGAATATAACTACTATAATACTGCCCCTATGTACAAGAATATAACTACTATAATACTGCCCCCTATGTACAAGAATATAACTACTATAATACTGCTCCCTATGTACAAGAATATAACTACTGTAATACTGCCCCCTATGTACAAGAATATAACAACTGTAATACTGCCCCCTATGTACAAGAATATAACTACTATAATACTGCCCTCTATGTTCAAGAATATAACTACTATAATACTGCTCCTATGTACAACAATATAACTACTATAATACTACCCCTATGTACAAGAATATAACTACTATAATACTGCCCCCTATGTACAAGAATATAACTACTATAATACTGCCCTCTATGTACAAGAATATAACTACTGTAATACTGCCCCCATGTACAAGAATATAACTACTATAATACTGCCCCCTATGTACAAGAATATAACTACTATAATACTGCTCCCTATGTACAAGAATATAACTACTATAATACTGCCCCCTATGTACAAGAATATAACTACTATAATACTATTCCTATGTACAAAAATATAACTATTATAATACTGCCCCCTGTGTACAACAATATAACTGCTATAATACTGCCTCCTATGTACAAGAATATAACTACTATAATACTGCCTCCTATGTACAAGAATATAACTACTATAATACTGCCTCCTATGTACAAGAATATAACTACTATAATACTGCCCCTATGTACTAGAATATAACTACTATAATACTGCCCCCTATGTACAAGAATATAACTACTATAATACTGTCCCCTATATACAAGAATATAACTACTATAATACTGCCCCCTATGTAAAAGAATATAACTACTATATTACTGCCCCCTATGTACAAGAATATAACTACTATATTACTGCCCCCTATGTACAAGAATATAACTACTGTAATACTGCCTCCTATGTACAAGAATATAACTACTATAATACTGCCCCCTATGTACAAGAATATAACTACTATAATACTGCTCCTATGTACAAGAATATAACTACTATAATACTGCTCCTATGTACAAGAATATAACTACTATAATACTGTCCTTATGTACAAGAATATAACTACTATAATACTGCTCCCTATGTACAAGAATATAACTACTATAATACTGCTCCTATGTACAAGAATATAACTACTATAATACTATCCCCTATGTACAAGAATATAAATACTATAATACTACCCCTATGTACAAGAATATAACTACTATAATACTGCCCCCTATGTACAAGAATATAACTACTATAATACTGCCCTCTATGTTCAAGAATATAACTACTATAATACTGCTCCTATGTACAACAATATAACTACTATAATACTACCCCTATGTACAAGAATATAACTACTATAATACTGCCCCCTATGTACAAGAATATAACTACTATAATACTGCCCTCTATGTACAAGAATATAACTACTGTAATACTGCCCCCATGTACAAGAATATAACTACTATAATACTGCCCCCTATGTACAAGAATATAACTACTATAATACTGCTCCCTATGTACAAGAATATAACTACTATAATACTGCCCCCTATGTACAAGAATATAACTACTATAATACTATTCCTATGTACAAAAATATAACTATTATAATACTGCCCCCTGTGTACAACAATATAACTGCTATAATACTGCCTCCTATGTACAAGAATATAACTACTATAATACTGCCTCCTATGTACAAGAATATAACTACTATAATACTGCCTCCTATGTACAAGAATATAACTACTATAATACTGCCCCTATGTACTAGAATATAACTACTATAATACTGCCCCCTATGTACAAGAATATAACTACTATAATACTGCCACCTATATACAAGAATATAACTACTATAATACTGCCCCCTATGTAAAAGAATATAACTACTATATTACTGCCCCCTATGGACAAGAATATAACTACTATATTACTGCCCCCTATGTACAAGAATATAACTACTGTAATACTGCCTCCTATGTACAAGAATATAACTACTATAATACTGCCCCTTTTAAACAAGAATATAACTACTATAATACTGCCTCTTATGTACAAGAATATAACTACTATAATACTGCCCCTATGTACAAGAATATAACTACTATAACACTGCACCTATGTACAAGAGTATAACTACTATAATACTGCCCCCTATGTACAAGAATATTACTACTATTATACTGCCCCCATGTACAAGGATATAACTACTATAATACTGTCACCTATGTACAAGAATATAACTACTATAATACTACCCCCTATGTACAAGAATATAACTACTATAATACTGCCCCCTATGTACAAGAATATAACTACTATAATACTGCCCCCTATGTACAAGAGTATAACTACTAGAATACTGCCCCCTATGTACAAGAATATTACTACTATTATACTGCCCCCATGTACAAGGATATAACTACTATAATACTGCCCCTATGTACAAGAATATAACTACTATAACACTGCACCTATGTACAAGAGTATAACTACTATAATACTGCCCCCTATGTACAAGAATATTACTACTATTATACTGCCCCCATGTAAAAGGATATAACTACTATAATACTGTCACCTATGTACAAGAATATAACTACTATAATACTACCCCCTATGTACAAGAATATAACTACTATAATACTGCCCCCTATGTACAAGAATATAACTACTATAATACTGCCCCCTATGTACAAGAGTATAACTACTAGAATACTGCCCCCTATGTACAAGAATATTACTACTATTATACTGCCCCCATGTACAAGGATATAACTACTATAATACTGTCACCTATGTACAAGAATATAACTACTATAATACTGCCCCCTATGTACAAGAATATAACTACTATAATACTGTCCCCTATGTACAAGAATATAACTACTAGAATACTGCTCCTATGTACAAGAATATATCTACTATAATACTGCCCCCTATGTACAAGAATATAACTACTATAATACTGCCCCCTATGTACAAGAATATAACTACTATAATACTGTCCCCTATGTACAAGAATATAACTACTATAATACTGCCCCCTATGTACAAGAATATTACTACTATTATACTGCCCCCATGTGCAAGGATATAACTACTATAATACTGTCACCTATGTACAAGAATATAACTACTATAATACTGCCCCCTATGTACAAGAATATAACTACTATAATACTGTCCCCTATGTATAAGAATATAACTACTAGAATACTGCTCCTATGTACAAGAATATATCTACTATAATACTGCTCCCTATGTACAAGAATATAACTACTATAATACTGCCTCCTATGTACAAGAATATAACTACTATAATACTGCCCCCTATGTACAAGAATATAACTACTATAATACTGTCTCCTATGTACAAGAATATAACTACTATAATACTACCTCCTATGTAGAAGAATATAACTACTATAATACTGCCCCCTGTGTACAAGAATATAACTACTATAATACTGCTCCCTATGTACAAGAATATAACTACTATAAAACTGCTCCGTATGTACAAGAATATAACTACTATAATACTGCCCCCTATGTACAAGAATATAACTACTATATTACTGCTCCTATGTACAACAATATAACTACTATAATACTACCCCTATGTACAAGAATATAACTACTATAATACTGCCCCCTATGTACAAGAATATAACTACTATAATACTGCCCTCTATGTTCAAGAATATAACTACTATAATACTGCTCCTATGTACAACAATATAACTACTATAATACTACCCCTATGTACAAGAATATAACTACTATAATACTGCCCCCTATGTACAAGAATATAACTACTATAATACTGCCCTCTATGTACAAGAATATAACTACTGTAATACTGCCCCCATGTACAAGAATATAACTACTATAATACTGCCCCCTATGTACAAGAATATAACTACTATAATACTGCTCCCTATGTACAAGAATATAACTACTATAATACTGCCCCCTATGTACAAGAATATAACTACTATAATACTATTCCTATGTACAAAAATATAACTATTATAATACTGCCCCCTGTGTACAACAATATAACTGCTATAATACTGCCTCCTATGTACAAGAATATAACTACTATAATACTGCCTCCTATGTACAAGAATATAACTACTATAATACTGCCTCCTATGTACAAGAATATAACTACTATAATACTGCCCCTATGTACTAGAATATAACTACTATAATACTGCCCCCTATGTACAAGAATATAACTACTATAATACTGTCCCCTATATACAAGAATATAACTACTATAATACTGCCCCCTATGTAAAAGAATATAACTACTATATTACTGCCCCCTATGTACAAGAATATAACTACTATATCACTGCCCCCTATGTACAAGAATATAACTACTGTAATACTGCCTCCTATGTACAAGAATATAACTACTATAATACTGCCCCCTATGTACAAGAATATAACTACTATAATACTGCTCCTATGTACAAGAATATAACTACTATAATACTGCTCCTATGTACAAGAATATAACGACTATAATACTGCCTCCTATGTACAAGAATATAACTACTATAATACTGCCCCGTGTGTACAAGAATATAACTACTATAATACTGCCCCCTATGTACCAGAATATAACTACTATAATACTGCCTCCTATGTACAAGAATATAACTACTATAATACTGCCCCCTATGTACAAGAATATAACTACTATAATACTGCCCCCTATGTACAAGAATATAACTACTATAATACTGTCCTTATGTACAAGAATATAACTACTATAATACTGCTCCCTATGTACAAGAATATAACTACTATAATACTATCCCCTATGTACAAGAATATAAATACTATAATACTACCCCTATGTACAAGAATATAACTACTATAATACTGCCCCCTATGTACAAGAATATAACTACTATAATACTGCCCTCTATGTTCAAGAATATAACTACTATAATACTGCTCCTATGTACAACAATATAACTACTATAATACTACCCCTATGTACAAGAATATAACTACTATAATACTGCCCCCTATGTACAAGAATATAACTACTATAATACTGCCCTCTATGTACAAGAATATAACTACTGTAATACTGCCCCCATGTACAAGAATATAACTACTATAATACTGACCCCTATGTACAAGAATATAACTACTATAATACTGCTCCCTATGTACAAGAATATAACTACTATAATACTGCCCCCTATGTACAAGAATATAACTACTATAATACTATTCCTATGTACAAAAATATAACTATTATAATACTGCCCCCTTTGTACAACAATATAACTGCTATAATACTGCCTCCTATGTACAAGAATATAACTACTATAATACTGCCTCCTATGTACAAGAATATAACTACTATAATACTGCCTCCTATGTACAAGAATATAACTACTATAATACTGCCCCTATGTACTAGAATATAACTACTATAATACTGCCCCCTATGTACAAGAATATAACTACTATAATACTGTCAGCTATATACAAGAATATAACTACTATAATACTGCCCCCTATGTAAAAGAATATAACTACTATATTACTGCCCCCTATGGACAAGAATATAACTACTATATTACTGCCCCCTATGTACAAGAATATAACTACTGTAATACTGCCTCCTATGTACAAGAATATAACTACTATAATACTGCCCCTTTTAAACAAGAATATAACTACTATAATACTGCCTCTTATGTACAAGAATATAACTACTATAATACTGCCCCTATGTACAAGAATATAACTACTATAACACTGCACCTATGTACAAGAGTATAACTACTATAATACTGCCCCCTATGTACAAGAATATTACTACTATTATACTGCCCCCATGTACAAGGATATAACTACTATAATACTGTCACCTATGTACAAGAATATAACTACTATAATACTACCCCCTATGTACAAGAATATAACTACTATAATACTGCCCCCTATGTACAAGAATATAACTACTATAATACTGGCCCCTATGTACAAGAGTATAACTACTAGAATACTGCCCCCTATGTACAAGAATATTACTACTATTATACTGCCCCCATGTACAAGGATATAACTACTATAATACTGCCCCTATGTACAAGAATATAACTACTATAACACTGCACCTATGTACAAGAGTATAACTACTATAATACTGCCCCCTATGTACAAGAATATTACTACTATTATACTGCCCCCATGTACAAGGATATAACTACTATAATACTGTCACCTATGTACAAGAATATAACTACTATAATACTACCCCCTATGTACAAGAATATAACTACTAGAATACTGCTCCTATGTACAAGAATATAACTACTATAATACTGCCCCCTATGTACAAGAGTATAACTACTAGAATACTGCCCCCTATGTACAATAATATTACTACTATTATACTGCCCCCATGTACAAGGATATAACTACTATAATACTGTCACCTATGTACAAGAATATAACTACTATAATACTGCCCCCTATGTACAAGAATATAACTACTATAATACTGTCCCCTATGTACAAGAATATAACTACTAGAATACTGCTCCTATGTACAAGAATATATCTACTATAATACTGCCCCCTATGTACAAGAATATAACTACTATAATACTGCCCCCTATGCACAAGAATATAACTACTATAATACTGTCCCCTATGAACAAGAATATAACTACTATAATACTGCCCACTATGTACAAGAATATTACTACTATTATACTGCCCCCATGTGCAAGGATATAACTACTATAATACTGTCAAATATGTACAAGAATATAACTACTATAATACTGCCCCTTATGTACAAGAATATAACTACTATAATACTGTCCCCTATGTATAAGAATATAACTACTAGAATACTGCTCCTATGTACAAGAATATATCTACTATAATACTGCTCCCTATGTACAAGAATATAACTACTATAATACTGCCTCCTATGTACAAGAATATAACTACTATAATACTGCCCCCTATGTACAAGAATATAACTACTATAATACTGTCTCCTATGTACAAGAATATAACTACTATAATACTACCTCCTATGTAGAAGAATATAACTACTATAATACTGCCCCCTGTGTACAAGAATATAACTACTATAATACTGCTCCCTATGTACAAGAATATAACTACTATAAAACTGCTCCGTATGTACAAGAATATAACTACTACAATACTGCCCCCTATGTACAAGAATATAACTACTATATTACTGCTCCTATGTACAACAATATAACTACTATAATACTACCCCTATGTACAAGAATATAACTACTATAATACTGCCCCCTATGTACAAGAATATAACTACTATAATACTGCCCTCTATGTTCAAGAATATAACTACTATAATACTGCTCCTATGTACAACAATATAACTACTATAATACTACCCCTATGTACAAGAATATAACTACTATAATACTGCCCCCTATGTACAAGAATATAACTACTGTAATACTGCTTCTATGTACAAGAATATAACTACTATAATGCTGCCCCCTATGTACAAGAATATAACTACTATAATACTGCACCCTATGTACAAGAATATAACTACTATAATACTGCCCCTATGTACAAGAATATAACTACTATAATACTGCCCCCTATGTACAAGAATATAACTACTATAATACTGCTTCTATGTACAAGAATATAACTACTATAATACCGCCCCCTATGGACAAGAATATAACTACTATAATACTGCCCCTATGTACAATAATATAACTACTATAATACTACCCCCTGTGTACAAGAATATAACTACTATAATACTGCCCCCTATGTACAAGAATATAACTGCTATAATACTGCTCCTATGTACAAGAACATAACTACTATAATACTGCCCCCTATGGACAAGAATATAACTACTATAATACTGCCTCCTATGTACAAGAATATAACTACTATAATACTACCCCCTATGTAAAAGAATATAACTACTATAATACTGCCCCCATGTACAAGAACATAACTACTATAATACTGCCCTCTATGTACAAGAATATAACTACTGTAATACTGCTTCTATGTACAAGAATATAACTACTATAATACTGGCCCCTATGTACAAGAATATAACTACTATAATGCTGCCCCCTATGTACAAGAATATAACTACTATAATACTGCACCCTATGTACAAGAATATAACTACTATAATACTGCTCCTATGTACAAGAATATAACTACTATAATACTGCCCCCTATGGACAAGAATATAACTACTATAATACTGCCCCTATGTACAATAATATAACTACTATAATACTACCCCCTGTGTACAAGAATATAACTACTATAATACTGCCCCCTATGTACAAGAATATAACTACTGTAATACTGCTTCTATGTACAAAAATATAACTACTATAATACTGCCTCCTATGTACAAGAATATAACTACTATAATACTGCTCCTATGTACAAGAATATAACTACTATAATACTGCTCCTATGTACAAGAATATAACTACTATAATACTGCCCCCATGTACAAGAATATAACTACTATAATACTGCACCCTATGTACAAGAATATAACTACTATAATACTGCCTCCTGTATACAAGTATATAACTACTACAATACTGTCCCCTATTTACAAGAATATAACTACTATAATACTGCCCACTATGTACAAGAATATAACTACTATAATATTGCTCCCATGTACAAGAATATAACTACTATAATACTGCCCCCTATGTACAAGAATATAACTACTATAATACTGCCCCCTATGTACAAGAATATAACTACTATAATACTGCCCCTTTTAAACAAGAATATAACTACTATAATACTGCCTTTTATGTACAAGAATATAACTACTATAATACTGCTCCTATGTACAAGAATATAACTACTATAATACTGCTCCCATGTACAAGAATATAACTACTATAATACTGCCCGCTATGTACAAGAATATAGCTACTATAATACTGCCCCCTATGTACAAGAATTTAACTACTATAATACTGCGCCCTATGTACAAGAATATAACTACTATAGCACTGCCCCCTATGTACAAGAATTTAACTACTATAATACTGCCCCCTATGTACAAGAATATAACTACTATAATACTGCCCCCTATGTACAAGAATATAACTACTATAATACTGCCTCTTATGTACAAGAATATAACTACTATAATTCGGCTGCTATGTACAAGAATATAACTAATATAATATTGCCCCCTGTGTACAAGAATATAACTACTATAATACTGCTCCTATGTACAAGAATATAACTACTATAATACTGTCCCTATGTACAAGAATATAACTACTATAATACTGCTCCCATGTACAAGAATATAACTACTATAATACTGCCCGCTATGTACAAGAATATAACTACTATAATACTGCCCCCTATGTACAAGAATATAACTACTATAATACTGCCCCCATGTACAAAAATACAACTACTATAATACTGCCCCTTTTAAACCAGAATATAACTACTATAATACTGCCTCTTATGTACAAGAATATAACTACTATAATACTGCCCCTATGTACAAAGAATATAACTACTATAACACTGCACCTATGTACAAGAGTATAACTACTATAATACTGCCCCCTATGTACAAGAATATTACTCCTATTATACTTCCCCCATGTACAAGGATATAACTACTATAATACTGCCTCTTATGTACAAGAATATAACTACTAAAATACTGCTCCTATGTACAAGACTATAACTACTATAATACTACCCAATATGTACAAAAATATAACTACTATAATACTGCCTCCTATGTACAAGAATATAACTACTATAATACTGCCCCCATGTACAAGAATATAACTACTATAATACTGCCCCCTACGTACAAGAATATAACTACTATAATACTGCCTCCTGTATACAAGTATATAACTAATACAATACTGTCCCCTATTTACAAGAATATAACTACTATAATACTGCCCACTATGTACAAGAATATAACTACTATAATACTGTCCCCTACGTACAAGAATATAACTACTATAATACTGCTCCTATGTACAAGAATATAAATACTATAATACTGTTCCTATGTACAAGAATATAACTACTATAATACTGCCCCCTATGTACAAGCATATAACTACTATAATACTGCTCCTATGTACAAGAATATAACTACTATAATACTGCTCCCATGTACAAGAATATAACTACTATAATACTGCCTGCTGTGTACAAGAATATAACTACTATAATACTGCCCCCTATGTACAAGAATTTAACTACTATAATACTGCGCCCTATGTACAAGAATATAACTACTATAATACTGGCCCCTATGTACAAGAATTTAACTACTATAATACTGCCCCCTATGTACAAGAATATAACAACTATAATACTGCCTCTTATGTACAAGAATATAACTACTATAATTCTGCTGCTATGTACAAGAATATAACTACTATAATACTGTCCCTATGTACAAGAATATAACTACTATAATACTGCTCCCATGTACAAGAATATAACTACTATAATACTGCCCCCTATGTACAAGAATATAACTACTATAATACTGCCCCCTTTGTACAAGAATATAACTACTATAATACTGCCCCTTTTAAACAAGAATATAACTACTATAATACTGCCCCCATGTACAAGAATATAACTACTATAATACTGCCCCCTATGTACAAGAATATAACTACAATAATACTGCCCCTATGTACAAGAATATAACTACTATAACACTGCACCTATGTACAAGAGTATAACTACTATAATACTGCCCCCTATGTACAAGAATATTACTACTATTATACTGCCCCCATGTACAAGGATATAACTACTATAATACTGTCACCTATGTACAAGAATATAACTACTATAATACTGCTCCTAAGTACAAGTATATAACTACTATAATACTGCCCCCTATGTACAAGCATATAACTACTATAATACTGCCCCCTATGTACAAGAGTATAACTACTATAATACTGCCCCCTATGTACAAGAATATTACTACTATTATACTGCCCCCATCTACAAGGATATAACTACTATAATACTGTCACCTATGTACAAGAATATAACTACTATAATACTGCCTCCTATGTACAAGAATATAACTACTATAATACTGTCCCCTATGTACAAGAATATAACTACTAGAATACTGCTCCCTATGTACAAGAATATAACTACTATAATACTGTCCCCTATGTACAAGAATATAACTACTAGAATACTGCTCCTATGTACAAGAATATATGTACTATAATACTGCTCCCTATGTACAAGAGTATAACTACTATAATACTGCCCCCTATGTACAAGAATATAACTACTATAATACTGCCCCCTATGTACAAGAATATAACTACTATAATACTGCCTCTTATGTACAAGAATATAACTACTATAATTCTGCTGCTATGTACAAGAATATAACTAATATAATACTGCCCGCTATGTACAAGAATATAACTACTATAATACTGCTCCTTGTGTACAAGAATATAACTACTATAATACTGCTCCTATGTACAAGAATATAACTACTATAATACTGTCCCCTATGTACAAGAATATAACTACTATAATATTGCTTCCTATGTACAAGAATATAACTACTATAATACTGCCACCTATGTACAAGAATATAACTACTATAATACTGCCTCCCATGTACAAGAATATAACTACTATAATACTGCCACCTATGTACAAGAATATAACTACTATAATACTGCCTCCTATGTACAAGAATATAACTACTATAATACTGCCTCCTATGTACAAGAATATAACTACTATAATACTGCCCGCTATGTACAAGAATATAACTACTATAATACTGCCCCCTATGTACAAGAATATAACTACTATAATACTGCCCCCCATGTACATAAATATAACTACTATAATACTGCCCCCTATGTACAAGAATATAACTACTATAATACTGCCCCCTATGTACAAGAATATAACTACTATAATACTGCCCCTTTTAAACAAGAATATAACTACTATAATACTGCCTCTTATGTACAAGAATATAACTACTATAATACTGCCCCTATGTACAAGAATATAACTACTATAACACTGCACCTATGTACAAGAGTATAACTACTATAATACTGCCCCCTATGTACAAGAATATTACTACTATTATACTGCCCCCATGTACAAGGATATAACTACTATAATACTGTCACCTATGTACAAGAATATAACTACTATAATACTACCCCCTATGTACAAGAATATAACTACTATAATACTGCCCCCTATGTACAAGAATATAACTACTATAATACTGCCCCCTATGTACAAGAGTATAACTACTAGAATACTGCCCCCTATGTACAAGAATATTACTACTATTATACTGCCCCCATGTACAAGGATATAACTACTATAATACTGCCCCCTATGTACAAGAATATAACTACTATAATACTGTCACCTATGTACAAGAATATAACTACTATAATACTGCCCCCTATGTACAAGAATATAACTACAATAATACTGTCCCCTATGTACAAGAATATAACTACTAGAATACTGCTCCTATGTACAAGAATATATCTACTATAATACTGCCCCCTATGTACAAGAATATAACTACTATAATACTGCCCCCTATGTACAAGGATATAACTACTATAATACTGTCACCTATGTACAAGAATATAACTACTATAATACTACCCCCTATGTACAAGAATATAACTACTATAATACTGCCCCCTATGTACAAGAATATAACTACTATAATACTGCCCCCTATGTACAAGAGTATAACTACTAGAATACTGCCCCCTATGTACAAGAATATTACTACTATTATACTGCCCCCATGTACAAGGATATAACTACTATAATACTGCCCCCTATGTACAAGAATATAACTACTATAATACTGTCACCTATGTACAAGAATATAACTACTATAATACTGCCCCCTATGTACAAGAATATAACTACAATAATACTGTCCCCTATGTACAAGAATATAACTACTAGAATACTGCTCCTATGTACAAGAATATATCTACTATAATACTGCCCCCTATGTACAAGAATATAACTACTATAATACTGCCCCCTATGTACAAGAATATAACTACTATAATACTGTCCACTATGTACAAGAATATAACTACTATAATACTGCCCCCTATGTACAAGAATATTACTACTATTATACTGCCCCCATGTGCAAGGATATAACTACTATAATACTGTCACCTATGTACAAGAATATAACTACTATAATACTGCCCCCTATGTACAAGAATATAACTACTATAATACTGTCCCCTATGTATAAGAATATAACTACTAGAATACTGTTCCTATGTACAAGAATATATCTACTATAATACTGCTCCCTATGTACAAGAATATAACTACTATAATACTGCCTCCTATGTACAAGAATATAACTACTATAATACTGCCCCCTATGTACAAGAATATAACTACTATAATACTGTCTCCTATGTACAAGAATATAACTACTATAATACTACCTCCTATGTAGAAGAATATAACTACTATAATACTGCCCCCTGTTTACAAGAATATAACTACTATAATACTGCTCCCTATGTACAAGAATATAACTACTATAAAACTGCTCCGTATGTACAAGAATATAACTACTATAATACTGCCCCCTATGTACAAGAATATAACTACTATATTACTGCTCCTATGTACAACAATATAACTACTATAATACTACCCCTATGTACAAGAATATAACTACTATAATACTGCCCCCTATGTACAAGAATATAACTACTATAATACTGCCCCCTATGTACAAGAATATAACTACTATAATACTGCCCCTATGTACAAGAATATAACTACTATAATACTTCCCCCTATGTACAAGAATATAACTACTATAATACTGCTCCCTATGTACAAGAATATAACTACTGTAATACTGCCCCCTATGTACAAGAATATAACAACTGTAATACTGCCCCCTATGTACAAGAATATAACTACTATAATACTGCCCTCTATGTTCAAGAATATAACTACTATAATACTGCTCCTATGTACAACAATATAACTACTATAATACTACCCCTATGTACAAGAATATAACTACTATAATACTGCCCCCTATGTACAAGAATATAACTACTATAATACTGCCCTCTATGTACAAGAATATAACTACTGTAATACTGCCCCCATGTACAAGAATATAACTACTATAATACTGCCCCCTATGTACAAGAATATAACTACTATAATACTGCTCCCTATGTACAAGAATATAACTACTATAATACTGCCCCCTATGTACAAGAATATAACTACTATAATACTATTCCTATGTACAAAAATATAACTATTATAATACTGCCCCCTGTGTACAACAATATAACTGCTATAATACTGCCTCCTATGTACAAGAATATAACTACTATAATACTGCCTCCTATGTACAAGAATATAACTACTATAATACTGCCTCCTATGTACAAGAATATAACTACTATAATACTGCCCCTATGTACTAGAATATAACTACTATAATACTGCCCCCTATGTACAAGAATATAACTACTATAATACTGTCCCCTATATACAAGAATATAACTACTATAATACTGCCCCCTATGTAAAAGAATATAACTACTATATTACTGCCCCCTATGTACAAGAATATAACTACTATATTACTGCCCCCTATGTACAAGAATATAACTACTGTAATACTGCCTCCTATGTACAAGAATATAACTACTATAATACTGCCCCCTATGTACAAGAATATAACTACTATAATACTGCTCCTATGTACAAGAATATAACTACTATAATACTGCTCCTATGTACAAGAATATAACTACTATAATACTGTCCTTATGTACAAGAATATAACTACTATAATACTGCTCCCTATGTACAAGAATATAACTACTATAATACTGCTCCTATGTACAAGAATATAACTACTATAATACTATCCCCTATGTACAAGAATATAAATACTATAATACTACCCCTATGTACAAGAATATAACTACTATAATACTGCCCCCTATGTACAAGAATATAACTACTATAATACTGCCCTCTATGTTCAAGAATATAACTACTATAATACTGCTCCTATGTACAACAATATAACTACTATAATACTACCCCTATGTACAAGAATATAACTACTATAATACTGCCCCCTATGTACAAGAATATAACTACTATAATACTGCCCTCTATGTACAAGAATATAACTACTGTAATACTGCCCCCATGTACAAGAATATAACTACTATAATACTGCCCCCTATGTACAAGAATATAACTACTATAATACTGCTCCCTATGTACAAGAATATAACTACTATAATACTGCCCCCTATGTACAAGAATATAACTACTATAATACTATTTCTATGTACAAAAATATAACTATTATAATACTGCCCCCTGTGTACAACAATATAACTGCTATAATACTGCCTCCTATGTACAAGAATATAACTACTATAATACTGCCTCCTATGTACAAGAATATAACTACTATAATACTGCCTCCTATGTACAAGAATATAACTACTATAATACTGCCCCTATGTACTAGAATATAACTACTATAATACTGCCCCCTATGTACAAGAATATAACTACTATAATACTGCCACCTATATACAAGAATATAACTACTATAATACTGCCCCCTATGTAAAAGAATATAACTACTATATTACTGCCCCCTATGGACAAGAATATAACTACTATATTACTGCCCCCTATGTACAAGACTATAACTACTGTAATACTGCCTCCTATGTACAAGAATATAACTACTATAATACTGCCCCTTTTAAACAAGAATATAACTACTATAATACTGCCTCTTATGTACAAGAATATAACTACTATAATACTGCCCCTATGTACAAGAATATAACTACTATAACACTGCACCTATGTACAAGAGTATAACTACTATAATACTGCCCCCTATGTACAAGAATATTACTACTATTATACTGCCCCCATGTACAAGGATATAACTACTATAATACTGTCACCTATGTACAAGAATATAACTACTATAATACTACCCCCTATGTACAAGAATATAACTACTATAATACTGCCCCCTATGTACAAGAATATAACTACTATAATACTGCCCCCTATGTACAAGAGTATAACTACTAGAATACTGCCCCCTATGTACAAGAATATTACTACTATTATACTGCCCCCATGTACAAGGATATAACTACTATAATACTGCCCCTATGTACAAGAATATAACTACTATAACACTGCACCTATGTACAAGAGTATAACTACTATAATACTGCCCCCTATGTACAAGAATATTACTACTATTATACTGCCCCCATGTAAAAGGATATAACTACTATAATACTGTCACCTATGTACAAGAATATAACTACTATAATACTACCCCCTATGTACAAGAATATAACTACTATAATACTGCCCCCTATGTACAAGAATATAACTACTATAATACTGCCCCCTATGTACAAGAGTATAACTACTAGAATACTGCCCCCTATGTACAAGAATATTACTACTATTATACTGCCCCCATGTACAAGGATATAACTACTATAATACTGTCACCTATGTACAAGAATATAACTACTATAATACTGCCCCCTATGTACAAGAATATAACTACTATAATACTGTCCCCTATGTACAAGAATATAACTACTAGAATACTGCTCCTATGTACAAGAATATATCTACTATAATACTGCCCCCTATGTACAAGAATATAACTACTATAATACTGCCCCCTATGTACAAGAATATAACTACTATAATACTGTCCCCTATGTACAAGAATATAACTACTATAATACTGCCCCCTATGTACAAGAATATTACTACTATTATACTGCCCCCATGTGCAAGGATATAACTACTATAATACTGTCACCTATGTACAAGAATATAACTACTATAATACTGCCCCCTATGTACAAGAATATAACTACTATAATACTGTCCCCTATGTATAAGAATATAACTACTAGAATACTGCTCCTATGTACAAGAATATATCTACTATAATACTGCTCCCTATGTACAAGAATATAACTACTATAATACTGCCTCCTATGTACAAGAATATAACTACTATAATACTGCCCCCTATGTACAAGAATATAACTACTATAATACTGTCTCCTATGTACAAGAATATAACTACTATAATACTACCTCCTATGTAGAAGAATATAACTACTATAATACTGCCCCCTGTGTACAAGAATATAACTACTATAATACTGCTCCCTATGTACAAGAATATAACTACTATAAAACTGCTCCGTATGTACAAGAATATAACTACTATAATACTGCCCCCTATGTACAAGAATATAACTACTATATTACTGCTCCTATGTACAACAATATAACTACTATAATACTACCCCTATGTACAAGAATATAACTACTATAATACTGCCCCCTATGTACAAGAATATAACTACTATAATACTGCCCTCTATGTTCAAGAATATAACTACTATAATACTGCTCCTATGTACAACAATATAACTACTATAATACTACCCCTATGTACAAGAATATAACTACTATAATACTGCCCCCTATGTACAAGAATATAACTACTATAATACTGCCCTCTATGTACAAGAATATAACTACTGTAATACTGCCCCCATGTACAAGAATATAACTACTATAATACTGCCCCCTATGTACAAGAATATAACTACTATAATACTGCTCCCTATGTACAAGAAAATAACTACTATAATACTGCCCCCTATGTACAAGAATATAACTACTATAATACTATTCCTATGTACAAAAATATAACTATTATAATACTGCCCCCTGTGTACAACAATATAACTGCTATAATACTGCCTCCTATGTACAAGAATATAACTACTATAATACTGCCTCCTATGTACAAGAATATAACTACTATAATACTGCCTCCTATGTACAAGAATATAACTACTATAATACTGCCCCTATGTACTAGAATATAACTACTATAATACTGCCCCCTATGTACAAGAATATAACTACTATAATACTGTCCCCTATATACAAGAATATAACTACTATAATACTGCCCCCTATGTAAAAGAATATAACTACTATATTACTGCCCCCTATGTACAAGAATATAACTACTATATTACTGCCCCCTATGTACAAGAATATAGCTACTGTAATACTGCCTCCTATGTACAAGAATATAACTACTATAATACTGCCCCCTATGTACAAGAATATAACTACTATAATACTGCTCCTATGTACAAGAATATAACTACTATAATACTGCTCCTATGTACAAGAATATAACTACTATAATACTGTCCTTATGTACAAGAATATAACTACTATAATACTGCTCCCTATGTACAAGAATATAACTACTATAATACTGCTCCTATGTACAAGAATATAACTACTATAATACTATCCCCTATGTACAAGAATATAACTACTATAATACTACCCCTATGTACAAGAATATAACTACTATAATACTGCCCCCTATGTACAAGAATATAACTACTATAATACTGCCCTCTATGTTCAAGAATATAACTACTATAATACTGCTCCTATGTACAAGAATATAACTACTATAATACTGCCCCCTATGTACAAGAATATAACTACTGTAATACTGCCCTCTATGTACAAGAATATAACTACTGTAATACTGCCCCCATGTACAAGAATATAACTACTATAATACTGCCCCCTATGTACAAGAATATAACTACTATAATACTGCTCCCTATGTACAAGAATATAACTACTATAATACTGCCCCCTATGTACAAGAATATAACTACTATAATACTATTCCTATGTACAAAAATATAACTATTATAATACTGCCCCCTGTGTACAACAATATAACTGCTATAATACTGCCTCCTATGTACAAGAATATAACTACTATAATACTGCCTCCTATGTACAAGAATATAACTACTATAATACTGCCTCCTATGTACAAGAATATAACTACTATAATACTGCCCCTATGTACTAGAATATAACTACTATAATACTGCCCCCTATGTACAAGAATATAACTACTATAATACTGTCCCCTATATACAAGAATATAACTACTATAATACTGCCCCCTATGTAAAAGAATATAACTACTATATTACTGCCCCCTATGTACAAGAATATAACTACTATATTACTGCCCCCTATGTACAAGAATATAACTACTGTAATACTGCCTCCTATGTACAAGAATATAACTACTATAATACTGCACCCTATGTACAAGAATATAACTACTATAATACTGCTCCTATGTACAAGAATATAACTACTATAATACTGCCCCCTATGTACAAGAATATTACTACTATAATACTGCCCCCTATGTACAAGAATATAACTACTATAATACTGTCCCCTATGTACAAGAATATAACTACTATAATACTGCTCCTATGTACAAGAATATAACTACTATAATACTGCTCCTATGTACAAGAATATAACTACTGTAATACTGCCTCCTATGTACAAGAATATAACTACTATAATACTGCTCCTATGTACAAGAATATAACTAATATAATACAGCATCCTATGTACAAGTATATAACTACTATAATACTGCCTCCTATGTACAAGAATATAACTACTATAATACTGCTCCTATGTACAAGAATATAACTACTATAATACTGCCCCCTATGTACAAGAATATAACTACTATAATACTGCCCCCTATGTACAAGAATATAACTACTATAATACTGCTCCTATGTACAAGAATATAACTACAATAATACTGCCCCCTATGTACAAGAATATAACTACTATAATACTGCCCCCTATGTACAAGAATATAACTACTATATTACTGCCCCCTATGTATATATACATACGTTGGAGTAATATGGATGTGTTAAGAGCTTTACATCCCCATTTCTTGCAGCCATTTGTTGTAATGTTTGGTTATTTTCATAACTTAGAGGTAGAGTAAAGTTTAAATATGCAGCAGATGTCCAGGAGCTTCAAAAGCCCCATTCAGCAATCGGTGTGTGTCGTCCTCGAAGAACAGGCTTGGATTATTTCTGTTAGTTGCCAATGTCACCGGAGACGGTCCACTGAACTGCTCCCTTGTTACAGGAGGGTTCATTTATTATTGTATAGTCAATGCTTGACTTGCCTGCCCTTCAGACACAAGGTAATCAGAGGAAGGTTTACTTAAGCAGGAGAGAGGGCAGGTGGAAGCCTTCTACTTAATGATGATGAAGATGACCTGCTTTTTTTATTTCAAAAAGTGCTCAAAAAATGTCCTTTCGTGTAAAACTTCCAATGTGACCATTATAAATGTACGGCCTAAATGTCGCACATCCAGAGCTGCTCATCCTGAATGCTGCATGGGGTTTATTATTAATAACAAGATACAATAGAGAGGAGCTAAAATATTAGAAGGCGACCACCTCTGGGGTGTCCTAGAGTGTCGGCCTTCTCAACGCAGGTACTAAAAGCCATCACTTGCCAATATTGCCTTGTTAACCCATTCAACCAACTGAAGGTGAATATCAAAAGAGGGGCCAACACTGACACACAGAGTCACGACTTTCCAATAGGAAACAATACAGAATCTGCTTTTCTCCTGCTAACCTCTTGGTATCGGTCTATTGTGTCCCCTAAGGACAGAGGTTTTCATTATCCCATTGCAAGAGCAACAACATACTGACACAGCCGTATGAGGGCTCGGGGTTTTGGGGGGAGGAGTTGTATATTTTCATGGCCGCACTCTGGGGTACAAATAATGTGTTGTAGAACTTTTATTACATTTTTTGGAGGGAAAGATGGAAAAAATGGCCAGAAATTCCCCATTGTTTTGGGATTTCGCTCCCCATTTGGTACAAATAACGATGACTCTCTTATGTGGATTAGTGCAATTACTGAGATACCAGGTTGAAACGGGTTTTTTGTTTCTTTTACTACTGTTGCACAATAAAAACACATGTTTAAAAAAAAATACCTGGCTCTGCCTCGCCGCATTGTGAGACCCAGAACATTTTTATTTTTCCAGCACCGGAGGTCCATGAGGTTTTTTACTCTCCGAGAAGAGTTGCAGTTTTTATTGGTTTCGAGGTACACGTGACTTTTAGATCGAGTTTTATTACATTTTTGGAAAAGTGAACAAAACAAAAATAGCAATTCTGGCATTACTTTTTAAAATTATTTTTACAGCATTCACAGTGTGAAGGCTTATTTAGACGTGTATATAGGCAGGGGTTTTCATGCCCGGCCGATATACGCTGTTCCTTCCACTCACCGGCTCTCTGCCTTTCTCCTCCCCTGCAAGCAGTTTGCAATGGCAGTGGGTGGGGCGGGGGTGGAGCTAAGCTCACACCCCTCATCCATAGCCAGTAATGGGAGTGGACGGGACAGAGCAGAGATTAGCTCCACCCCCACCCATTGCAAAGGCAGGAGTGGAGGAGAGAGGCAGAGGGATGGTGAGGGGGAGGGAAGGGGGGAACTGCTTAGATGGAAGCGTATATCGGCCAGCCGTGAAAACACCAGCCGATATACACTCGTGGGAATAAGCCCTGAGATGAATAACAAAATATTTTCATTATCTGGGTCATTGTAAAAGCCGTAATGACGTTTATTTGCTGCTTTTTAAAATTATTTTTGTATCTTATCCATTTAAAAAGGGTTTTTGTGCGGAAAAATGTGAATTAGGTTTTTAAACTGGATTTTTTTTCCCGTTAAATTAGACTTTGTTGAACTTTTTTTACACTGTTTTTCAGACCCTGAAGGGCACTTATAATAATAATCTTTATTTGTATAGCTCCAACTTATTCTGCAGCGCTTTTGATGCATGGGGAGCTCAATCAGGACGGGGTGGGGTGGTGCAGGAAGTATGGGAGCAGGGAGTGTACATAATGGGAGTAATCTCAGGGCGGGGGACTCGATCAGAGGAGTTGGTATGCTTCTTGGAAGAGGTGGGTCTTTAGGGCACGTCTGAAATTCCATGCGTCAGGGATTGTTCAGATGTTTTGGGATAGAGCGTTCCATAGGGTTAGTGCTGCTCTGGTGAAGTCCTGGGGGCGAGCATGTGAAGTTCTTATTAGGGGGATGTCCAGTCTGACTCTGTTGGCGGAGCGGCGCGTGCGGTATGGGTGATTTATGGACAGGAGGGAGGGGATGTACGGTGGCGTGGCGCCATAGAGGGCTCTGTTGGTGAGGGTGATGAGTTTAAATTGAGTTCTGTGATACATGGGTATTCTTACCCAAACAGTTTCTACAGAACTCCCAGCTCTGAAGCTTGAACCTCTGTGGAGATGAATGTTCTCCTAACATACAACACAACACCTCCTCCCCTTTTATTAGGTCTGTTTCTTATAAAAAAAAAGGTTGTATCCTTCATGTTCATCCATCCTGGTCTCTTTAAATGCTTCCCATTCTTCCTTCTTTTAGGGATTGGTAACGATTGTGCTTTGAGAATCTCATTTCACAATATTTCCCAACCTTCTTGGACATTTCTGTCCTTAAGAACATCCGGCCATTGGATTCTTCCTCTTTATGGGTTCATTACAATCTGCCTTTCTGAACTCCAACCTTGAGGTCTGAGTCTTCTCAGCTCTTCCTCCTCTTTTTATCCAAAATTCATGGATAGCATGATCACTGCCTCCTAACTTGACGTGGCTAAAAATTTGGGATTAGGCTTAAAGCCTTTGCCTATGCCATTCCTGTGTCCACTATTCATGCCACTCCAAGGATATTTAAAGGGGTTGTCCCGCGAAAGCAAGTGGGTCTATACACTTCTGTATGGCCATATTAATGCACTTTGTAATGTACATTGTGCATTAATTATGAGCCATACAGAAGTTATAAGAAATTTTTCACTTACCTGCTCCGTTGCTAGCGTCCTCGTTCCCATGGAGCCGACTAATTTTCGGCGTCTAATGGCCAAATTAGACGCGCTTGCGCAGTCCGGGTCTTCTTCTTTTCTCAATGGGGCTCCGTGTAGCTCCGCCCCGTCACGTGCCGATTCCAGCCAATCAGGAGGCTGGAATCGGCAATGGACCGCACAGAAGCCCTGCGGTCCACCGAGGGAGAAGATCCCGGCGGCCATCTTCAGCAGGTAAGTAAGAAGTCACAGGAGCGCGGGGATTCAGGTAAGCGCTGTCCGGTGTTCTTGTTTAACCCCTGCATCGGGTTTGTCTTGCGCCGAACGGGGGGGCTGTTGAAAAAAAAAAAAAACCCGTTTCAGCGCGGGACAACCCCTTTAATAATTTTGCATTCCAGGTTGTTTCATACTGAGAACATTTGTTTGTGATGGAGTCTCTCCCTACACAGGTGGTGTTGGGACTGTCCTGGCTGAGGTTACACAATCCTGAGATCAATTAAGGTAGAGGAGACATTATCAAGTGGAATTTGGCGTGTTGGCAAAACTGTATGTTGCATAATGTTTCTTCTGTGCAGATGGAAAAATTATCTGAGTTCATTAGTAGAGATGAGCGAACGTACTCGGATAAGCACTACTCGTCCGAGTAATGTGCTTTATCCGAGTATCGCTGTGCTCGTCTTGAAAGATTCGGGGAGCGCCGCTGCTGACAGGTGAGTTGCGGCGGGGAGCAGGGGAGAGCGGGCAGGAGAGAAGGAGAGAAAGATCTCCCCTCCGTTCCTCCCGGCTCTCCCCTGCAGCTCCCCGCTCCGCGGCGCTCCCCGAATCTTTCAAGACGAGCACAGCGATACTCGGATAAAGCACATTACTCGGACGAGTAGTGCTTATCCAAGTACGTTCGCTCATCTGTAGTCATTAGTGATTTTTTTCAGATGTCTTTGCTGAAGATGAGGCTAATAAATTACCTTCCCAAAGAGGAGATGATTGGGCTATTTTTCTTGTCCCAGAGTTTAAATTACCCAAGAATAGCATATACTACCTGTCTGGTCCAGAATGACAGGCTCTCACAGACTATATTACTGATAGCCTCAAGAAGGGGCACATACGTCCTTCAAAGTTGCTTTTAGCTGGCGGGTTTTTATGTAAAAAAAAAAAGATGGAGGCCTTGGGCCTTGTTTGGATTTCAGAGAACTTAAAACTCAATCCGTATCCATTCCTGCTCATACCTTGCCTATTCAACTGGTTAAGGGGTGCCAGTTGGTTCTCCATGTTAGATTTACATGGAGCATATAATTTAACATGGATAGGGAGGGGAAAGAGTGGAAAATGGCCTTCAATACCCCAGAAAGGATTTTCAAAAATGTTGTGACGCCTTTTGGTTTTACCAGTTCTTCTACGGTGTTTCAGGCTTTTATCAATCAAGTTCTCTGAAGTCTCATTGAACGTTTTGTGTTGGTGTACCCAGATGATACTCTCACTTATTTCACGTGTCCGTCAGGTGTTGCAAGCACTTCGGAAGAATGAACTGTTTACAAAAAGAGAAAAAATTTTTTTGCTGTGCAGGTGATGACATTTCTGGGTCAAATTATTACTGCACGAAGTTTCAAAATGGACCTGCTCAAGTATAGGCCATTGTGGATTTTTGGAGGCTAAAAATGTTAAGGCTCCTCAAAGATTTTGGACTTTTGATAATTATTACCATAACTTTATACAGGCGTTTTCAGTGAAGGAGAAAACTTTGACAGACATGACCAAGAAGAGGGCTTTTTTCTGAGTGGCCCTCGAGCGCAGTGAAAGCCTTTAATACTCTCAAGGCATGTTTCTCTTTGGCTCCTGTTCTTATTCAATCGACTTCTTCTAAATCTTTTGTGATGGTGGCCGTTTATTGCAGTGGTTCTCAACCTTTTTCAGCCCAGCACCCCCCAAGCCTTACTAGTTTAAACTCAGTCAAATTTAACTTGTTTACAAAGTTAAAAGTACAAATTAAAATACCGAATACTTTTTTTTGGAAAGTTTGATGATGTTTAACAGATTAGCTTTAATTGTGAAAACCTGTCTCTAAAAATTACCAAAGAAGGATTTTAGTAAACTAAATTTTTGCTGCTAAATGTTGGTTTATTGAGGATACAATAATAAATGGGTTTTATTGCAGAAGATAATTTTTTTGGGGGAAGCAAACAATAATATCATCTTTAATTATCACTCCATAGAAACATACAACATATAAAGAAAATGCAAGATACACCTTAACCTTAATGGTAAGGAGACTAATAATAATAATGTTTGCCACAATCAATCTGTGTCATTAATGGCCGCCTTGGGCCTGATGAGTGGATGCCAGTTTCGCAATATCTGGTTCTATCTTCATCAACCGGAGTCTCAAGTCGCCCCTTACACATATCTGAAGTTTATTTCTCACTTTTGCCAGAAGCTGCTGAACCAGGTTGAAGCCCCTCTCCACTAAGTATGTACATGGAAAAGCTAACACGAGTAACTTCCTGCCACAGGATAAGAATTGTTCCCTTTCACCCCAAAACATTATAGCCACATTGTTGAAAAAGTGCTTGGGCTTCACTATCATGTTTCAAGTTGATCAACTGCTCTTATAATCTGGGATACAATTCTCCTGTGTTTGCTGAAAATGAATTGAGTACCCATGTTGGTATTTCAAGGGTACATAGATCATGAAACCTAGTTTGCATGTCTTCTTTGGCTAGTTTGAGGTGTGAGAAAAAATATCTAAGACTGCATCTTGACATTTGTCTCTGTCTTTGTGTGTAATTTCTTGAAGACTCGAAAATTGACAGAGCTCACCTTGACTCAGGTTATTTGTTACGGTATACTGCCCTTGATACGCCAGCCCGGGTGCCCTAGATCTCACCCACCACCCCTGTCCCTGCCTGCTTGCCTCCACTCCTGGCTAACCCCAGGCAGGCAACTGGGCGACAGGGTCTACTCTCACTAGGAACTGAAAAAGAGACGCTGGCGTACCTGGATGGAAAGTGTAGAATACTGACAGAAAAGGCAGATGTACATAGCCAACACGAGCAATACTAAGCAGACCTGAGGCAGATGGAAAAACCTGGCGGATAATAGCAAAGTATAGCAGAGAAGATGACAGAAGCAGGAGATCAACAGAGGCAGACTAGCACACTGAGGGAAACCAATAACTGGCAGTGATTGCAAGTCTCTGCCCGACCTTTAAACAAAAGCCTCCGCCCAGGGGCGGAAAGAGGGAGACAGCCACTCCCAACAGAACATAATAAAAGGGAGCTCGTGCACGGCAGCTGGACTCACAGGTGTGCGCGCGCATGGCGCCATGCACCATCGGCGCCACGCCACCCACTCCGGCCAGGCACCCGCGCCCCTGGCAGCCGGACAACAAGCTGGGGGGATGCACCCCGACCACGGGACCCTGCACACCGCCACCCCGGGAGGAACAGCAACCGCCGCATGGTAACACTGTTGGTATGAAGATCCAGTTTGGCAATGAAGAGAGAGATTATACCTTTAGCCTTAATATCACTTATTTTTGTCTCCTTGTAGCTTTGTGTTAACCTTGTTGAGGTTGTCAAATATGTCTATGAGATAGGCAATGTCAAGATGTCATAGTTCGATTGCATTACAAAGGCTTGGGTCAATCAGCTGAAAAAACTCGACTACTGTGTCAAAAAGTTCATAGAAACGTCGTATGCACTTTCCTCTTGACAGCCACCTCACTTCAGTGTGTAGGAGTAGACATTATGAAAACAAAGGTTTGGTACCGTGTTAGCCAGTAGAGCAAAATGTGATTGTTCCCAGCAAGAGAAAACACGTAATCTTGTAGATATGATACCTTTTAATGGCTAACAAACATACATGATGTAATAGCGAGCTTCCGAACCAACGCAGGGTTCTTCTTCAGGCTTATGGATTGGATCTGAAGAGGCATGCATATTTATACACACTTATAACATACATACTTATGACAAGGCACAGATATGGATGGGATTGGTTCGCACTTAAAAGGAATTCTGCAACAGCAAACAAACTTTTTTGTCTAGGCACTGATAGCGGAGTGAAAGTTTTATGGTCCCTAAATTACTGTTGGGGGGGGAAACGTCGTCAGGCTAGAAATGCTACAAGAGGTACACTGACATTTTTCACTAAACACTGATAAGGGAGTGAAAGTTTATGGTCCCTGTTTGGGGGGTCTTATCTGTGCAATAAATGTCTCACACTTCCCATTCACGCATAAATCCTGGGGAATCATTTAACCCCGTATTCAGCGTGTCAAAGGTTGTTATCAATTTTTGTTCCTAAATTCTTCTGTGGTTTTGTGACTTGAAACCATCCTTCAATATCAAACTCTCATATCCCCTATGTCATGTCCATGGTTAGAGAAGTGCTCGGCCACAGGTAATTCTCTTTTTCTGTGTTTAATTGTGTGACGATGAGATCTCATCCTGGCTTTCAGTTTCTGTCCTTTTTCTCCAACATAAAGACCCCCAACAGGACATTTACTGCACAACATTGGACGTGGAACATGTGAATGCCCCTGGGATCGTATAGTCCCACTGTGTGTTGGGGATCCGTATCCTGTCCACAGTCAGTATATGTGAGCAGGTCTTACAGCTCCTTACATTACAGGGATAAGTTCCTTTTTGTGTGTCAGAGGGTAATGCACTCCTGATTATAAAGTTCCTCAAGTTAGGAGGTTGCCTGTAACACAGAAGGGGAGGGTCTGAGAATATGGTTTTCAGACGGTCATCCTTGTGTAGGTATGATGGAGTCTTCCTTAGTACCTCTAGTTGCGGATTGTAGGTTACTACTAGAGGTACACAATTGTTTCTTTCCTTCTCCTTGTATTGGAGTAGTAGATTCCTGGGTATCCTGGTGGCTCTGGTGATTTGGTCATCAATTGAGGTGGGATGGTAGCCCTGATTTATAAATGTCCTCTTAAGATGGTACAAATGTTCCTCTCTGTCTGTTGGGTTGGAGCAGATCCGGTTGTATCTGATGGCCTGGCTGTAGACAATGGACTTTTTGATGTGCTTAGGATGGAAACTGCCCCATCTGAGGTATATAGGCCGATCAATCGGTTTTCGGTATAGGGATGTCTGTATTGAGTTGTTTAAAAATCTTTATGGTGGTGTCCAAAAAGTTGATTTTGGTATACGAGTAGTTTAATGTCTGGTTTATGGTAGGGTGGAACGCATTGAATCTTTCATGGAATTTTATTAATTCTTGTTTGGTGTGGGTCCAGATGATCATGATGTCATCAATGTAGCGGAAGTAGGCCAATGGTTTGCTGGGAAAGGAGGCAAGAAAGTCACTCTCCAGTTTTGCTATAAAAAGGTTGGCATATTTTGGTGCCATTTTACTGCCCATGGCAGTTCCAGTGAGTTGCAGGAATATCTCTTTGCCAAAGGAGAAATAATTGTGTGTGAGGATGAATCTTGTGAGTTGTAGCACTGCGTCAGAGGCGACCCCATTGGCTTCAAGGTGCGCCTGGCAGGCAGTCAGTCCATCCTCGTGTGGGATGTTGGAATACAAGGATTCCACATCCATAGTGGCCAGGATGGCGCCATTGGGGAGGGGACCTACGGTTGACAGTTTGTTCAGTAGGTCCGTGGTGTCTTGCAAGTAGCTGGTTGTGTTTCTCACAAGTGGTTTGAGGATGCCTTCCACCCATCCTGAGATTCCTTCAGTGAAGGTTCTCACACCTGAGATAATCGACCTCCCTGGGTTTCCAGCTTTGTGTAGTTTTGGAAGCATGTAGAATGTTCCAACCTTGGGGTTCTCTGGTATCAAGTCCAGAAGTTTTGTGGAGCAGCCAGACCTGCCTTTGATGACCCTTCTCAATTTCCTCACATATTTCTGAGTCGGGTATTGGAATGCAGCTCTGTCAGTTGCACAAGTGAGTACATTTGTTAAAGGGATGCTTTTTTCTTGGAAAAATTCTTCCACTCTTTTGTAGATAGAGGATCCTTTTGTATTGGTGGCTAAATGTTGGGTAAACAGTTCCTCCACTACCTCTTCATTCCGATTAATGAAATGAATGTAAGCTAGCAGCAGTGCTTCATTGTGTCTAACCGTTGACTCGTCAATTTGCATTACAAATTCTGTGTTCTTTAACACGTCCAGATGCATTTCTTCCACATCAGCAGCCATCTCATCCCGTCAATTCTTTCTGAAATGGTGTCATTACTAAAAGGAATCAATTACACCATGGCACACGGGTCATGCCCCAGCATAGTACTGACAATCCCTTTAACTCCTGGTAACACAAGTGTTTCCCCAATAGTATGTGATTTGCCACATTGCGCTATTAATAAAAAGACTTTATAGGAAGCAGGGAAACCTTCGTCAGCCTTTCCAGATAGCTTGCCTACAGTGCTGCGCTTCTCAAACTTTGACTTTAAACCTTGAAAAATGAAATGGGCTTACCCACTTTGACTGAATGCATTTTTGCAAGGTGATCACTCGGTCTCAAAGGCTTCATTCAAAAATGCCTTTTCACAAATGAGGCACAAGGGAAGCTGTCCGTTTGTAGGAGAAGGGATGAATTTGTATTTCAAGTATTCATTTGAATATTGATGGCATTTCTTCTTTTCAGCCATTTTTATAAAGAATGCTTCATGAATGCACTGCTTATGTCGCTCTATCATATAATGATATATGACTTTTATAACTCCATGACCCTGCTACAGATCAATCACACTGGATAACCTAAAGAACAACCTAACCTGCTGTATTCCATAATGCCACTGATTGGCTGCAACTTTCAATTGTGTGGGTCTCTGGGAGTTGTAGTTCATATCAGTGTTCTGAAAAGACACTTGGCGTCACTAAGACTACAACTCCCAGAGACCCACACTAGTGAAAGATTGAAGCGGTCCCAGCCAATCAGCCGTCTTCTGGAATACGACAGGTTAGGTTCTGCTGTGAGTTATCCAGTGTTATGAAGTGTGATTGATGTGTAGTGGAGAGATGGAGCTATAAAATTCGTGCATTATATGATAAACGTGCAGGTTACACACTACTCCCATTACATGGAAGTGATTCTTAGGCTGGGTTCACACAGGGCGTATTCCCGTCGGAAATCTCGCGGTTTGGCCGCAGCAAACACCGCGAGATTTCCGCCGGGAGAACTGCGGCGGTTTAAGCCCTGGCGGCTTTGAAGCGGCCCGGCCGCATGCTTTTCCGTTGCGGCCGGCGCTCCCATAGAGGAGAGCGCGGCCGCGACGTAAATAAACAAAAAAAACGAAAGTAAACAGACATGCTGCTTCTTTTGAAACCGCGGCTGCGGCGGCCGCAGCCGCGGTTTCCACTGGATTTACCGCAGCGGATTAGCCGTCCCGTGTGGACGAGGTTTCTCAGAAACCTCGTCCACATGGCTGGCTAATCCCGAGATTAGCGGCCGCGGGCGGATCTGCTGCGGCAAAACCGCGGCAAATCCGCCCTGTGTGAACCCAGCCCACCGATTGTTTTTGGACGGATTATCGACGAAAACCGAGGCATCACTACTAATTTTGAGAAAAATTTAGTTTTTAGACAAAAAAAAATCAACAAAGCAAACACAAAACGCCCCTCTATCATCCATTTTCGTTCCACCGCCCCCTTGAGAAGTAAATACACCACCCAGGAGTCAATAACGCCCATGTTAAAAACCACTGTTCTATTGGATGGGATGTTTTCGTTTTGTCTCTTCCTGCGGCATTTGTACTAGATCCAAGGCTCCCCAGAATCTTCCAGCTGGGAAGTTATCACCTTATTGCTTGTATCGGAGAAGCCTCGGACTCACTTGTACATGGATTTCATTACTGATCTACTATCCTCAGATGACAACACAGTGGTTTGGGTGGTGGTGGACAGGCTTAGCAAGATGTATCATTTGACTGCTAAAACATTGGCTAAGCTATTCTTGACTTGTGGTCGGGTTACACGGGGCACCATCTAATATCGTCTCAGATCGGGGTGTGCAGTTTGTGTCTGGATTCTGGCTCTTTCGGTGCCGTTGATTGAGAGTACAATTGCCTTTTTCCTCTGCTTAACATCCTGCAACTAAAGGTCAAACAGAGACATAATCAGAGTCTTGAGAAATATGTGCGGTGTTTTGTCTCCGACAATCAGGAGGATTGGTGATGGTTTTTACCTTTGGCAGAGTTTGCATTGAGTAATCGGCCTTTCGAGTCAATGGGCACTTCTACCTTTTTCTGCAGTTGTGGTTATCATCCGTGGTTTGGTTCTTTTTCGAGATTTCTTTTTTTAAGGTACCTAAAGAGAATTCATTTTTTTATCTCATCTTGAGAATGTTTGGATGGAAATGTGGAGAACCCTCAGAAGATCTGTAAGAGACTGCAAAAGGGGGGCTGATAGCAGGCAGTCGAAGAGGTGTACCTTTTGGAGTTGGTAATTTGGTTAACTACTAAAAATGTTAAGTGGAAAATACCCTCTTTTAACCCTTTAACGCTGCAGGATGTACAGTTTTGTCCGGCACATTCGAGATGTGTATGAAGGAAGATCGCAGGCCGGCTGTTTCTTACAGCTGACACCTGCCCGCAACATCTCTGATAAGCTGCGCCACTCCTCAGAGCTGTTAACCTGTTAAATGCTGCCGTCAATTCTGACAGCAACATTTAAATCCCCGACCAATGTTCCTGGGTCCCGTACGGCCCCCGTGATGATATTGCAGGTTGCCATGCTGGTATCGTGGCAGCCATGCCTAATGTATGGCTTGATAGAATGCGTGTCAGATCGCGGTATGCAATTACATCATACTGCATGAGCGATCAAAGCATCGTAAGTTCATGTCCCCTCTGGGGACTAAAAGAAAAGTAAAAAAAACTTTTTTTAAAGTTTTACTAATTATTAAAAAAAAATTAAAGGTAATAAAAGTAAAAAAAAACAAAGACCTTTTGCCATATTTATAATAAAAAAAATCAAAATAATAAAACAAAAACACATATTCGGTATTGTTGCGTTCACCAAAATAATGCGCTATTTTCCCTGCACGGTGAATGTTTTTTTTGTTGTAGCGTGTATGCCATAGAAACAAGACGTACCCAAAGATGGTGGAATTTAGTTTTTTTCCGTTTCAATCCACTTTGAATTTTTTTAAAGTTTTGCAGTACATTAAATCAAAAAACAAGCCCTCACACAGCTACACCGATGGATAAATATACGTTATGATATTTAAAAGGGGGAGGAAAAAACTAAAATCGGAAAGAAAAGGCCCGCCTCCTTAAGGGGTTAAACTGGGTCCAAGTTTTATTGGCCCTTACAAGATCGAAGAGGTCATTAACCCTGTCTTGTTTAAACTGGAGATTCCTTTAAGATTACCAATGTTTTTTATTAATCGCTGATTAAGGGGTCCGTTGATCCAGCCAATGGAGAGTCCCTCCCTTTTCCAGTTCTTTTGAATGGGAATTTTCAATCTGAAGTCAGTCGAATTGTTGACTCTCGTCGTGTGAGGAATTCTCTGTAATATTTAGTGCACTGGCGGGGTATGGACCTGAGAAAAGGATGTGGGTTCAGCCTCCGTCATCAGAGCTGACCGCCTCGTTTAGACGTTTCATCAGCAGAATCCTAATAAACCGGGCCTTAAGGATGTAGTGACCCTTATTCAGAGGGAAGATGCTGTCATGGTCCCTGGTCCACGACGTGGTTGTGGCACGATGGGCTTGTGGCACGGGGGTCTCGACACATAGACAGGCTGGCTGCACTATTCCAGTCTGTCCTACAGGTTTGTGTTTCTGTGGTTTGACATTTCTTTAGGTGTTACTTGGACTATTTGTCTGTATTTCCTCAGTGGTTCCCCTGTCCTTGATTGTGTTCCTTGATGTCGTATGCTGATTGTACCCTGGTATTTGTGGAACATTGTCTGACCTTTTGCATTACCTTGGCTAATTTGATATTAAAGTACTTTTGGATGGGGTTGTTGCTGCACATTGTCTCAGCTCTAGTGGAGAGAGGTCCTGCTCATTGAAGTTCTGCTACTAAGTAGCATTTTTGTTGTTTAATTCGGCTGCTAGAGTCAGTGGCCCAGGCACCAGATGGAGGGCCGCCTTTTGTAAGGCGATAATCTTGTTTTTAAGCAGACTTATTCCTTCCAGGAAGTCGGGGAGAGATTATCCCTTCCTTCTTCTGCTTTGATTCTTTTGGACTTCACTCCGTGCAGGGATCTGCTCCCTGTGTGAACATAGCCTTGCATTCATGGTGCATTTTGCGTTCAGGGCGAACATAACACTATTAAGAGTGGCTCTGCTGGACATGCTAAACCCTGGCCCCTCTGGCAAGCAATGTGACTGAGAGGAGGACAAGGGAAAGAAAAGAAGAGGTGGGCATCATGTGAAAGCCTTGTACGTTGCCAGTGCAGTGGCAGGGATAGGGGAAGATTACAGGTGCTTTAGGTGCCAAGAGGAGGCCCCACTCGCCTTGATATCAGCAGTGGTGACACGGCTCGCATGTTACCACTGAGGAGATCTGGCTCTTTACAAGGCTAAGCCCCACTCCTTTTGTGAGGGTTAGTGGTGTATATCTTGGGTTATATAAAGAGAAGGAGCTTCACCACAGCTGAGAGGGTTAGCCAAGACTCAGTACATAGAGCCAGCCAGCAGCAGTGCCAGCCAGTTACAGAGGTGGCACAGTAAGAAAAACAGTAAAGGCCGCATCCCCATGCTGGGGAGCGCCCAGAGGACAGCCGCAGTGGGGAGAGACGATGTGAGCTAAAGATCACAACCATATCCCCAGGCTGCCAAATAGTCAGAGGGGAGCAGCCTGAGCACCAAGAGGGGCCAAAGAGGATGGCAATAATTTAGCATCACATGGAAGGAGAGGGAGACTCCCTTCCCACATGGGGAAGCTGGCGGCACCTTAAACCTGGATACAGATCAAGCTGCTAGACATGTGAGACGAGTCTTTGACATCTTAATGTGCGCATACTTTAGGTGCATGAATGGTTTGACAAATGTGCACTGGGGGAATATCTCCCCATACAAAACTGTGATGGCATATGAAAGTGATATCGAGTTAACGGAGTTAGTGAGTAATGCCATGTGTGAAACAGGAAATAAGCATGGTTATTTTTGTGTTGAGCCTTTCCACCATGGTGACAAGGCATTTGTATGGTGTTATGCATGATCTGTGATGTATGTTAGACGTGATACATTGGACATGTACTCATAGCATGGATTAGGCTCCTAATTGACTGTCATATCTAGAAGGTCATGCATTAGACATGTACTTTTGCACCTATGGGGCGTTGCGTCCACAATGCTCATATTATGCTACAGAACCCTAAAATTACAGTAAGTTGGTATTTTGCACAGATCTTTGCACCTACGGTGCTTTAGGCCGTGTAGTCTGTATTATGCTGTGAAACGTTTAGAATAAAATATGGAAAATGACGATGGTTAGTTATAACGGTGAATTATGGGGGAAAGTCCATCCTACCAAGTTCCTTGCGGTACTGGTGTATCTTGACGCCACCGGAAGCTAGGGGTTTGACAGGAAGAATGCCCCTGCCACACCCCTGGCTCCCGATTGGGCTGAGGTTTTAAGGTACTAGCAGCGTGTACATACATGTAAGCTGTAGCTGCAGATTTAGGATGACACTTACTTCTCCAGTTAGCGTTCCTGATTGGAATCCACCGCTACCACACTGTCTGCCGCAGTCGCTGTGTGCTCCAACGTGCTTGCAGTGCAGGGAGCCCGTACCCTGCTTCATCTTGTCTCTTCTCGATGCGGTCGTGTCTGTGCTCCCGGTCACCGAGATTAGACTTATGGTCCCCGCTGCCCTACAGCCTTCCCCAGAGGATCCCCGTCCCCCTTCCTCAGTCTAACCCACTGTGGCCGTTGCTTCCTCACTGTCCCCCGCCGTCGCTGTGTGCTCTGATATGCTGGCACTGCAGGGAGGCCGTACACCGGCTCTGGGTGTCTTTTCTGGGGGCTGTAAGCTCCCTGCTCCCAGGCGCCGAGGTTACACCAACAGGGGGGAAGGCGTGGCCAGCCACTCTGAACGGCAAGCCGAGGTGAAAATCACATGGCTGTGCTGCGGGCCGCTGCTGTTAAGTGCACAGCTAGAAGAAAGTTACGGGGTGAGGGGCCGGACCCAGGTAAGGCTGCCGCACGACGCTGTAGAATGCCTGCTGCAGACCCCACTCTCTGCTTCCCTTGCACATGGGGCTGCGCGGCTGCACCAGGGTCTGCTGTCTGCATTTTAAATTTTAACTGCACTGGCCTCCCAGGACCTTCAGGTGAAGTACCTCTGCAGTCAATCACGTACAGGTGGGCGTCACCCCCTGTCAATCCTGACTCCACCAAGACTTCCTGGTGGAGTCACAATACACCAGTACCGTTCCTTGCTATGTGCAATATATATGCAGTTCCCTACGGATGGTTCTGGTACTAAAGAATGTCCCAGTGTCCTGTGAGACCTCCTGAGCAAGGGCAGACATTGTGTGTGTGATGTCTTTACAGCTCGTACAAGCTCTATACCTGAGGGCATCCTCCCACCACACCCCGTTGTCAGCTCTACACCTGGTGACATCCCCCCACCAGACCCCATTATCAGCTCTACACCAGGTGACATCCACCCGCCCCCAGACCCCGTTGTCAGCTCTACACCTGGTGACATCCCACCACCAGACCCTGTTGTCAGCTCTACACTTGGTGACATCCCCCCACCAGACCCCGTTGTCAGTTCTACACCTGGTGACATCCCCCCACCAGACCCTGTTGTCAGCTCTACACCTGGTGACACACCCCCACCAGACCCCGTTGTCAGCTCTACACCTGGTGACACACCCCCACCAGACCCCATTATCAGCTCTACACCTGATGACATCCCCCCGCCACTAGACCCCGTTGTCAGCTCTACACCTGGGGACATCCCCACAGCAGACCTTGTTGTCAGCTCTACACCTGGTGACATCTCCCCACCAGCCCCCGTTGTCAGCTCTATACCTGGTGACATCCCCCCACCAGACCCCGTGGTCAGCTTTACACCTGATGACATCCCCCCACCAGACCCCGTTGTCAGCTCTACACCTGGTGACATCCCTCTACCAGACCCTGTTGTCAGCTCTACACCTGGTGACATCCCCACAGCAGACCCTGTTGTCAGCTCTACACCTGGTGACATCCCACCACCAGACCCCGTTGTCAGCTCTACACCTGGTGACATCCCCCCACCAGACCCCGTTGTCAGTTCTACACCTGGTGACATCCCCCCACAGCAGACCTCGTTGTCAGTTCTACACCTGGTGACATCCCCCCACCAGACCCTGTTGTCAGCTCTACACCTGGTGACATCCCCCCACCAGACCCCGTTGTCAGCTCTACACCTGATGACATCCCCCCACCAGACCCCATTGTCAGCTCTACACCTGGTGACATCCCTCTACCAGACCCTGTTGTCAGCTCTACACCTGGTAACATCCCCCCACCAGACCCTGTTGTCAGCTCTATACCTGGTGACATCCCCCCACCAGACCCCATTGTCAGCTCTACACCTGGTGACATCCCCCCACCAGACCCTGTTGTCAGCTCTATACCTGGTGACATCCCCCCACCAGACCTTGTTGTCAGCTCTACACCTGGTGACATCCCACCATCAGACCCAGTTGTCAGCTCTACACCTGGTGACATCCCCCCACCAGACCCTGTTGTCAGCTCTACACTTGGTGACATCCCCCCACCAGACCCCGTTGTCAGCTCTACACCTGGTGACATCCCCCCACCAAACCCCGTTGTCAGCTCTACACCTGGTGACATCCCACCACCAGACCCCGTTGTCAGCTCTACACCTGGTGACATCCCACCACCAGACCCCGTTGTCAGCTCTACACCTGGTGACATCCCTCCCACCAGACCCCGTTGTCAGCTCTACACCTGGTGACATCCCCCCACCAGAGCCCGTTGTCAGCTCCACACCTGGTGACATCCCACCACCAGACCCCGTTGTCAACTCTACACTTGGTGTCATCCCCCCACCAGACCCCGTTGTCAGTTCTACACCTGGTGACATTCCCCACCAGACCCTGTTGTCAGCTCTACACTTGGTGACATCCCCCCGCCAGACCCTGTTGTCAGCTCTACACTTGGTGACATCCCCCCACCAGACCCCGTTGTCAGCTCTACACCTGGTGACATCCCCCCCACCAGACCCTGTTGTCAGCTCTACACCTGGTGACATCCCACCACCAGACCCCATTGTCAGCTCTACACCCGGTGACATCCCACCACCAGACCCCGTTGTCAGCTCTACACCCAGTGACATCCCACCACCAGACCCCATTGTCAGCTCTACACCCGGTGACATCCCACCACCAGACCCCGTTGTCAGCTCTACACCTGGTGACATCCCACCACCAGACCCCATTGTCAGCTCTACACCTGGTGACATCCCCCCACAGCAGACCTCGTTGTCAGCTCTACACCTGGGGGCATCTGATGGTTTCTGTACTGGGGTCTCCTGTGGGATCCTCTCCTTTATACCTAATGCTCAGACATCACCTAACTGCACAGGATGGTGGGGGGCCAATACTTTTGTCAGCATAGTGTATGTGTAAAGGTGCTTTCACACGGATTGATTATTGTTAAAAAGAATAGCTGGATTGTTTGAATTTAAATGAAGATTGTTCCGTGTAAAGGCGCCCGGGATGTCACCGCGACCAGGTCAGCCGCCCAATGTTCATGTTGTACAAACACAAAATGGTTCCGTTTAAACAGCGACCGCTCGGCCGTTCTCGCTGTGCAGTAAACTGAACGACTAGAAGATCCTGCTAAAAAATGAACAATGAATCCTAGTGTTTAAACTGAACACCCGAGCGAACAAGTAAACCGCGCCATAATTTGCTCATTCGCTCAGGCGCACGATTATTGTTATGTGTAATAATACCCTTCGTGTGAAGCTTCATTAAAACCGGAAACATTTCAGTAACTCGTGTCCCGCTGCGGCGTTAGGGAAGATGTGGGAGTAACGTTTGTTTACAGAGACATGCCCCGTCTCCGCCTGTCAGCTCCTGCGCCATTGTGTTCCCCGCCATCTGGGTGCCTGACCACGACTTATGACATTCACCAAAAGCAACGTACATGAAGCCGCTTCACAAGACTAACAAATGACGACTTTTAGGCCTCCAGTCCACCGGCGATATTTCATGGCGTTATCCGCGGTGATAATCCGCACGTGAGTAACGCATGAAACGCTTTCCATACGATAACTATGGAAAGCGCAGCCCGATGTACACAAGCGGAATTCTGCCGCGACTCTCCGTTTGCGTATAAAAATGGCGGCATGCCACGATTTTCCGTGCTGAACTTATGATAATGATAGGTTAATCACAGAAAACCGCGGTGACTTTATTGTTCTCCAGCGGCAGCTATCCGCTGCGTTAAAACGCAACGCCCGTGGACAGACGGCCCCACTGCGACACTGACGGTATCACTTACCTCACTCCCTCTTCACAGGCTGTGACCTTCATTTCTCAGTTCTAAAAAAAAAAAAAAGATTCCTTCAGCGTCCACGAGCCAAACTCCAGCGCCAAACAAGGGATTGAGTAAGAACAACAGAGAATAATGCAGAAGGCTTAGTTTTGGAAATGAAGGAGCAGAGCGCCGAGCCGGCCAGAAACACATCAGCCCTATGTGCTCCAAATCTAAGGTCGGAAACTTGAGAGAAAGTTGGAAAACTCTGCTGAGGAGAAGTCAGATATCCAGAATCTACAAAGCAAAGCTGCAGCCAGACAAGATGGCGACCGGAGATACTGATGTTCACGAAGCGGCGGCTCCTGTTATTTCAGGTCTACTGCGTTGGGATTTTTAAAGAACTTGTATTGAGGATTTGTGATGCGCACCGCGGAGCTACGCTTCATATATGGACGAGTGGTCATGACAATACAGGATAAGCGGGGGCTTCTACTCTGGAGGTCTGGCCATGCCCATGCATTACACAGACAGCTCAGAAGTTTGTAATACATCTTTTGTCCTGCAGGGGTGCTGCAGGGAAGTTGCACACGTCTTGGAGGCAGGTAGGCCCATTTATATGAGCGGATAATCGCTCAAAGATCGCTCAAAAGACAGTGACAGGTTTGAGCCATTATTTTGCATAAAAAATAATTGGTACTCAGCTAGTTAAATACCAATTATGTATGCAAATGAAGCCTTCACTGAACTCAGCTAATAGCTGGAGGCTGTTATCTGCGCTCAGATCCTTTGTTCTCCAACGGGAAACAATGCTATCAGCACTCCCCGTGGAGAACTAATGATAAAAGGGAGGGATGGTTTTTAGGTGAGCTTGATTTTAAGGATCAGCTAAGAGTGCCTGAAATGCGGGTGCCCCACGCCCATTTACACGCACCGATTATCACTAAAACGATCGCCGATTAGCGAATTTTTAGCAATAATCGTCCAGTATAAATGGTCCTTTTCAAACGTTGATCCAGGAATTATTCTAACTGCCTTTATGGGGTTGAGAAGGGATTTGTTTTCCCAAAAATAGGTTTAATTGGCTTCTGCCTCATTTTCTTTTTTTGCCTTTCTCTGGATCAACAAGAGGGGATGGAAACAGGCTGAACTGAATGCGCATACTGTGTTACAATGTTACTTAGTAGTAGGACATCCAGTTTATTGTCAGGGAACCCTTCTAATAAAGGAATAGACTAACTCCAGAATCCCAAGTAATTTAACACGTAGCAATGGTAATTCTTTGAACCAGTCCTCAGGGGTGCCCTTATCATGAGCCCCTGGAAACAGACGGGTGACCAGTCGTTTTACTCAACTTTAGCCGCACATACAGTTCAGCAGTTTCCTGGACAGATGGTGTGACAGAGAGATCTCACGGAACGTCAGGAGAAGCCACAGTTATCTGTAGGTCCAGGCCCGGTACCACACTCTCTTCTCTCTCCTAAGCTCTACCAGTCCACACACGGTTAGGTTCACGCTGCCGAACTCCTGGGGGTAGTAAGCCCTGACAGTCGTTGGGCCATTGTCTCTGCCTCTTCCATTCTGAACCACACAGGTTGAAGGTACCTGTGTGGGACTCCTGAAGACCCCTCTTCTCCCTCAGAACTCAGAACAGAACAACGGTACCTTGCAGACGCCTTGCATGACAAGCAAACGGATACATTTTCCAGACAGTCAGCTCACATACCAAACAGTTAACTCTTTCAGTGCTGCAGCTAGGCAATACACACCATCCTTTTAACACAAAAGACACTGACAAGACAAATGCATGCATACAGTTATGGAGGGGTCCCGTTGTACTGGGCCACTACAGCTGCAACCTCTGCTGACCATCTTAAAGTGATCTAAGCCTCATTCATAGAACTGCAGGAAGTCTGTATATTCAGAATTGCTACACCAGGGGGGAAATTTACTAGAGACTTGCCATCTTACGCTAGCTTTTAGCAGCAGTGAGCTGGAGATATGTCACATACGCCTCCTAATAACTGTGACACATCTTTGCTCGTCTGTGCACCAGCAGCTAGGAGTTAGCACAGCATTTATACCAGTCTCTGGTATAATTTATAGTAAATCTGGTGAGCAGCTGAGGCTCCGCCCCCTTTGCTAAGCCCTGCCCACTGTTGCCCATGTTTGTGCAGAATTTGAGAATTATCTTTCTGCCAGAACAGAATTCTGCAGCAAAGCCCTTGATTAATAACTTCTATACTGTCTACTGATTGACCTTGGAAGTCACTAACATTGAAAAGGGGATGGAGGCTTTATAAGACTCCCAACCATCCTAGATTTTGGAGTCTGTCCCAATGTCCCAGAAAGCAGGAGCTATATCCCACGGGTCAGAGAGTAAGGGAGGCCGGAACCGGGGCCCGCAGGGCTGTAGGTGAAGGCGAACATGACGGGGTTAACGGGCAGGAAAGGGTTAATGTTCTTAAAAAATAATAAGGTGAGGATGAGGTTAAAAAGGGAGGGGGTAAAGAGGGGGAGCAAAAGGATTATGGGATAGAAAGAGCGGGAAGGAAGGGGGGAGGAGTCATTCCGGGTGCAGGAGAGGAAGAAGACGGACCAGGAGCCGGACGGGGAGAAGAGTCCCACCCACCCGCCCATAGAGATAGGGGTAGGGGGGGTTAGGTATATCGTCATAGCAGCGGTTAGGGAGGGGTCCAATATACGAGGGGGTAAGGGGGGAGGCAGGGGTAGTAGAGTTACCTCCTACCCCCTCTGGTTAGTTTTAAATTGTAGGTGGGTCTGTCACCTCTTGTTTTTGGCAGGGGGTTACCTGCTAAAGTTGTGGTTGTTGATAGCCGGGGTATGGCTAGATAGCCTCGGGGTCGGGAGGTTGGTGACTCGAGGTAAAATGGCGAGTCTCCTGAGTCAGGTGATTGGTGACCGGAGGCGTGGTTTGGAAAATAGGGTCTCCCGAGTCAGGTGTTAGGAGACGGGAGACAGTGATACCTATTTTCCTTGGTTGGTGGGCGACAGATAGTTTTTGTTGGGAACTCCAAGGATCTCTCCATAGTAGTTAGGATCAGGGTTTAAAAGCGTTATTCATGATATATTGTTATATTTATAATAAATTGGCTGCTGTGGCCAAAATTAATCCAAAAGAAGTTGTCGGTGTTTATTTTAGATAAGCGGGGGTTTAAAAGGGTGGGGGGTAAGAGGTCACAGCGACGACTCCGTTGTACCTAGTCATGCTGTGGCCAGTGATTGACCGCAGCAATTCTGTGATTTGGAAGTAAGCAAAGAACACGAACATCATGGATCAGAGCAGAGATTGACGTTTTTTGTATTTTACTGCATAAAGGGGGACTACAACCAAGGGGCGCATGTAGAGGCATTACTACTGAGTGGCACAGGTACAGGAATTACTACTGAGGGGCACATGCAGTGGCATTACTACTGAGGGGCACATGCAGTGGCATTACTACTGAGGGGCACATGTAGAGGCATTACTACTGAGGGGCACATGTAGAGGCATTACTACTGAGGGGCACATGCAGTGGCATTACTACTGAGGGGCACATGTAGAGGCATTACTACTGAGGGGCACATGTAGAGGCATTACTACTGAGGAGCACATGTAGAGGCATTACAATTAAGGAGCATATGTAGAGGCATTACTACTGAGAAGCACATGTAGAGGCATTACAATTAAGGGGCATATGTAGAGGCATTACTACTGAGGAACACATGTAGAGGCATTACAATTAAGGGGCACATGTAGAGGCATTACTACTGAGGACCACATGTAGAGGCATTACTACTGAGGAGCACATGTAGAGGCATTACAATTAAGGGGCACATGTAGAGGCATTACTACTGAGGAACACATGTAGAGGCATTACAATTAAGGGGCACATGTAGAGGCATTACTACTGAGGAACACATGTAGAGGCATTACAATTAAGGGGCACATGTAGAGGCATTGCTACTGAGGAGCACATGTAGAGGCATTACAATTAAGGAGCACATGTAGAGGCATTACTACTGAGAAGCACATGTAGAGGCATTACTATTGAGAAGCACATGTAGAGGCATTACAATTGAGGGGCACATGTAGAGGCATTACTACTGAGAAGCACATGTAGAGGCATTACTATTGAGGGGCACATGTAGAAGCATTTCTATTGAGGGGCACATGTAGAAGCATTACTACTGAGGGGCACATGTGGAGGCATTGCTACTGAGAAACACATATAGAGGCATTACTAATGAGGGGCACATGCACAGGCATTACTACTGAGGGGCACATGTAGAGCTATTACTAATGAAGGCCACATGTAGAGCAATTACTATTGGGGAGCCCATATAGAGGCATTACTACTGAGGGCCACATGTGGAGGCAATACTAGTGAGCAACAGATATAGAGGCATTACTACTGAGGGGCACATGCAGAGGCAATACTACTAAGGGGCACATGTAGATACGTTCCAAATGAGGGGCACATGCAGAGCCATTGGGAAAGAGGGGCACAGGTAGAGGCATTACTACAGAGGAGCACATGTAGAAGCATTAATACTGAGGAGCTCATGTACAGGCATTACTAATGAAGGGCACATCTAGAGACAGTAATAGTGAGGGGCACATGTAAAGACATTATTACTGAGGAGCTCATGTAGAGGCATTACTACTGAGGGGCACATGTAGAGGAATTACTAATGAGGGGCACATGTAGAGCCATTACTAATGAGGGGCACATGCAGAGCCATTACTAATGAGGAGCACATGTAGAGGCATTACTACTGAGGGCCACATGTAGAGGCATTACTACTGAGGGGCACATGTAGAGGAATTACTACTGAGGGGCACATGTAGAGGAATTACTAATGAGGGGCACATGTAGAGCCATTACTAATGAGGGGCACATGCAGAGCCATTACTAATGAGGGGCACATGCAGAGCCATTACTAATGAGGAGCACATGTAGAGGCATTACTACTGAGGGCCACATGTAGAGGCATTACTACTGAGGGGCACATGTAGAGGCATTAGTAATAAGTGGAACATGTAGAGGCATTTTTACTGAGGGGCACATGTAGATCCATTACTACTGAGGGGAACATGCATAGGCACTACTACTGAGGAGCACATGTAGATGCCTTCCTAATGAGGGGACATGTAGAGGCATTACTACTAAGGGGCATATGTAGAGGCATTACTAATGAGGGGCACATGTAGAGGCAATACTCCTGAGCGGCACATGCGGAGGCATTAATACTGAGGGGAACATGTAGAAGCATTACTACATAGGAGAACATGTAGAGGCATTACTACTGCAGGGCACATGTACAGGCATTAATATTGAGGAGCTCATGTAGAGGCATTAAAACTTAGGGGCACATGTAGAGGCATTACTACTGAGAGATACATGTAAATTTGTTACTAATGAGGGACACATGCGGAGGCTTTACTACTGAGGGATACATGTAAATTTGTTACTAATGAGGGGCACATGCGGAGGCATTACTACTGAGGGGCACATGTAGAGCTATTACTAATGAAGGCCACATGTAGAGCAATTACTATTGGGGAGCACATATAGAGGCATTACTACTGAGGGGCACATGTAGAGGCATTACTACTGAGGGGCACATGTAGAGGCATTAATACTGAGTGGCACATGTAGAGGTATTACTACTGAGTGGCACATGTAGAGGCATTACTACAGAGTGGACATGTAGAAGCATTACTACTGAGGGGAAGATGTACAGGCATTACTACTGCGGGGCACATGTAGAGGCATTAATACTGAGGGTCACATGCAGAGGCATTACTACTGAGGGGCACATGTAGATGCGTTCCAAATGAGGGGCAAATGTAGAGGCATTACTACTGAGGACCACATGCACAGACATTACTACTGAGAGACACATGTAAATGTGTTACTAATGAGGGGAACATGTGGAGGCATTACTAATGAGGAGCACATGTAGAGGCATTACTACTGAGATACACATGTAGAGCCACTACTACTAAGGGGCAAAAGTAAAGGGGTTACTACTGAGGGGCACATATAGAGGCATTACTACTGAGCAACAGATGTAGAGGCATTATTAATGAGGGGCACATGTAGAGGCATTACTACTGAGGGAAACATGTAAGGCATTACTACTGAGGGGGAACATGTAGACGCAATAATTCTGGGGGCCACATGTAGAGGCATTACTACTGAGCGGCACAAGTAGAGGCATTACGACTGAGGGGAATATGTAGAGGCATTACTACTGATGGGAACATGTAGAGGCATTACTTCTGAGGGGCACATGTAGAGGCATTAATACTGAGGAGCTCATGTAGAGGCATTACTAATATGGGCACATGCAGAGCCATTACTACTGAAGGGCTTATGTAAATGTGTTACTAATGAGGGGAATATGTGGAGGCATTACTAATGAGGGGCACATATAGAGCCATTACTAATGAGGAGCACAGGTAGAGGCATTACTACTGAGGAGCACATGCAGAGGCATTACTACTGAGGGGCACATGTAGAGAGTTATTACTGAGGGGCACATGTAGAGCCATAACTACTGAGGGGCACATGTAGAGCCATAACTACTGAGGGGCACATGCAGAGGCATTAATACTGAGGAGCTCATGTAGAGGCATTACTACTGAGGGGCACATGTAGAGGAATTACTAATGAGGGGCACATGTAGAGGAATTACTATTGAGGGGCACATGTAGAGCCATTACTAATGAGGGGCACATGTAGAGGAATTACTATTGAGGGGCACATGTAGAGCCATTACTAATGAGGGGCACATGCAGAGCCATTGGTAAAGAGGGGCACAGGTAGAGGCATTACTACTGAGGAGCACATATAGAGCCATAACTACTGAGGGGCACATGTAGAAGCATTAATACTGAGGAGCTCATGTAGAGGCATTACTAATGAAGGGCACATGTAGAGACAGTAATAGTGAGGGGCACAGGTAAAGACATTATTACTGAGGAGCTCATGTAGAGGCATTACTACTGAGGGGCACATGTAGAGGAATTACTAATGAGGGGCACATGCAGAGTCATTACTAATGAGGAGCACATGTAGAGGCATTACTACTGAGGGCCACATGTAGAGGCATTACTACTGAGGGGCACATGTAGAGGCATTAGTAATCAGCGGAACATGTAGAGGCATTTCTACTGAGGGGCACATGTAGATCCATTACTACTGAGGGGAACATGCAGAGGCACTACTACTGAGGAGCACATGTAGATGCCTTCCTAATGAGGGGACATGTAGAGGCATTACTACTAAGGGGCATATGTAGAGGCATTACTAATGAGGGGCACGTGTAGAGGCATTACTCCTGAGCGGCACATGCGGAGACATTAATGCTGAGGGGAACATGTAGAGGCATTACGACATAGGAGAACATGTAGAGGCATTACTACTGCGGGGCACATGTAGATGCATTAATATTGAGTAGCTCATGTAGAGGCTTCACTACTGAGGCGCACATGTAGAGGCATTACTACTAAGCAACAGATGTAGAGGCATTACTAATGAGGAGCACATGTAGAGGCATTCCCACTGAGTGGCACATGTAGAGGCATTACTACTGAGGGGCACATGTAGAGGCATTACTACTGAGCAACAGATGTAGAGGCATTACTAATGAGGGGCACATGTAGAAGCATTAATATTGAGGGGCACATGAAGAGGCTTTCCTACTGAGGGGCACATGTAGAGGCATTACTACTGAGGGAAACATGTAGAGGCATTACTACTGAGGGGCACATGTAGAGGCATTTTATACTGAGGGGCACATGTGGAGGCATTTATGTTGAGGGGCACATATAGAGCCATTATTACTGGGGAGCACATGTAAATGTGTAACTAATGAGGGGCACATGTGGAGGCATTACTACTGAGCGGCACATGTAGAGCCATTACTAATGAGGAGAACATGTAGAGGCATTACTAGTGAGGGGCACATATAGAGGCATTACTAATAAGGGGCACAGGTTGAGCCATTACTAATGAGGGGCACTGGTAGAGGCATTACTACGGAGGAACACATGTAAAGGCATTACTACTGAGGGGCCCATGAAGAGCCCTTACTACTGAGGGGCACATGCAGAAGCATTACTACTAAGGGGAACATGTAGAAGCATTTCTACTGAGGGGCACATATACAGCCATTAATAATGAGGGGCACATGTAGTGGAATTACTATTGAGGCGGACATGTAGAGCGTTACTACTGAGGGGCACATGTAGAGCCATTACTACTGAAGGGCACATGTAGAGGCATTATCACTAAGGGTAATCTGTAGAGGCTTTACTACTGAGGGGCACATGAAGATGCATTACTAATGAGGAGCACATGTAGAGGCATTACTACTAAGCGGCACATGTAGAGGCATTACTACTGAGGGGAACATGTAGAGGCATTACTACTGAGGGGAACATGTAGAGGCATTACTACTGAGGGGCACATGTAGAGCCATTACTAATGAGGGGCACATGTAGAGCCATTAATAATGAGGGGCACATGTAGAGGCATTATCACTAAGGGTAATCTGTAGAGGCTTTACTACTGAAGGGCACATGTAGAGCCATTACTACTGAGGGGCACATGAAGATGCATTACTAATGAGGAGCACATGTAGAGGCATTACTACTAAGGGGCACATGTAGAGGCATTACTACTGAGAGGAACATGTAGAAGCATTACTACTGAGGGGAACATGTAGAGGCATTACTACTGAGGGGAACATGTAGAGGCATTACTACTGAGGGGCACATGTAGAGCCATTACTAATGAGGGGCACATGTAGAGCCATTAATAATGAGGGGCACATGTAGAGGCATTACTATTGAGGCATACATAGAGAGTGTTACTACTGAGGGGCACATGTAGAGGCATTACGACTGGGGGGCACATGTAGGTGCATTCCTAATGAGGAGTACATGTCGAGGTATTACTACTGAGGGGCACATGTAGAGCCATTACTAATGAGGGGCACATGCAGAGCCATTACTGATGAGAAGCATATGTAGAGCTATTACTAATGAGGGGCACATGTAGAGGCATTACTAATGAGGAGCACATGTAGAGGCATCACTACTTATGAGCACATGTAGAGGCATTACTAATGAGGGGCACATGTAGACCGATTACTAATGAGGGGCACAGGTAGAGGCATTACTACTGAGGGGCACATGTAGAGGCATTAATACTGAGGGACACATGTAGAGTCATTAATACTGAGGAGCACATGTAGAAGCATTACTACTGAGGGGCACATGTAGAGGCATTACTACTCAGGAGCACATGTAGAGGCATTACGACTGGGGGGCACATGTAGGTGCGTTCCTAATGAGGGGTACATGTCAAGCTATTACTACTGAGGGGCACATGTAGAGCCATTACTAATGAGGGCCACATGCAGAGCCATTACTAATGAGGGGCACATGTTATTTTTTTTACTAATGAGGGGCACATGCAGAGCTATTACTAATAAGGGCACATGCAGAGCCATTACTACTTAGGGGCACATGTAAATGTGTTACTAATGAGGGGCACATGTAGAGGTATTACTACTGAGGAGCACATGTAGAGGCATTACTAATGAGGGGCACATATAGAGCCATTACTAATGAGGGGAACAGGTAGAGGCATTACTACTGAGGAGCACATGTAAAGGCATTACTACTGAGAGGTACATATAGAGCATTACTACTGAGGGCCACATGTAGAGGCATTACTACTGAGGGGCACACGTAGAGCATTACTACTGAGAGGCACATGCAGAGTCATTACTACTGAAGGGCACATGTTGAGGCATTACTACTGAGCAACAGATATAGAAGTATTACTAATGAGGGGCACATGTATAGGCATCACTACTGAGGGGAACATGTAGAAGCATTACTACTGAGGGGCAAATGTAGAGGCATTACTACTGAGGGGAACATGTAGAGGCATTACTACTGAGGGGAACATGTAGAGGCATTACTACTGAGGGGAACATGTAGAGGCATTACTACTGAGGGGAACATGTAGAGGCATTACTACTGAGGGGAACATATAGAGCCATTACTAATGAGGGGAACAGGTAGAGGCATTACTACTGAGCAGCACATGTAAAGGCATTACTACTGAGAGGTACATATTGAGCATTACTACTGAGAGGCACATGCAGAGTCATTACTACTGAAGGGCACATGTAGAGGCATTACTACTGAGCAACAGATATAGAAGTATTACTAAGAGGGGCACATATAGAGGCATCACTACTGATGGGAACATGTAGAAGCATTACTACTGAGGGGAACATGTAGAGTCATTACTACTGAGGGGAACATGTAGAGGCATTACTACTGAGGGGAACATGTAGAGGCATTGCTACTGAGGGGAACATGTAAAGGCATTACTACTGAGGGAAACATGTAGAGGCATTACTACTGAGGGGCACATATAGAAGCATTACTACTGAGGGGAACATATAGAAGCATTACTACTGAGGGGCACATGTAGAGGCATTACTACTGAGGGAAACATGTAGAGGCATTACTACTGAGGGGAACATGTAGAGGCATTACTACTGAGGGGCACATGTAGAGGCATTACTACTGAGGGGCACATGTAGAGGCATTACTACTGAGGGGCACATGTAGAGGCATTACTACTGAGGGGAACATGTAGAGGCATTACTACTGAGGGGAACATATAGAAGCATTACTACTGAGGGGAACATATAGAAGCATTACTACTGAGGGGCACATGTAGAGGCATTAATACTGAGGGGCATATATAGAAGAATTACTACTGAGGGGAACATATAGAAGCATTACTACTGAGGGGCACATGTAGAGGCATTACTACTGAGGGGAACATGTAGAGGCATTACTACTGAGGGGAACATGTAGAGGCATTACTACTGAGGGGAACATGTAGAGGCATTACTACTGAGGGGAATATGTAGAGGCATTACTACTGAGGGGAACATGTAGAGGTATTACTACTAAGGGGAACATGTAGAGGCATTACTACTGAGGGGAACATGTAGAGGCATTACTACTGAGGGGAACATGTAGAGGCAATACTACTAAGGGGAACATGTAAAGGCATTACTACTGAGGGGAACATGTTGAGGCATTACTACTGAGGGGCACATATAGAAGCATTACTACTGAGGGGAACATATAGAAGCATTACTACTTAGGGGCACATGTAGAGGCATTACTACTGAGGGAAACATGTAGAGGCATTACTAGTGAGGGGAACATGTAAAGGCATCACTACTGAGGGGAACATGTAGAGGCATTACTACTGAGGGGAACATGTAGAGGCATTACTACTGAGGGGAACATGTAAAGGCATTACTACTGAGGCGAACATGTAGAGGCATTACTAATGAGGGGCACATATAGAAGCATTACTACTGTGGGGAACATATAGAAGCATTACTACTGAGGGGCACATCTAGAGGAATTACTACTGAGGGAAACATGTAGAGGCATTACTAGTGAGGGGAACATGTAAAGGCATCACTACTGAGTGGAACATGTAGAGGCATTACTACTTAGGGGCACATGTAGAGGCATTACTACTGAGGGGCACATGTAGAGGCATTACTACTGAGGGGAACATGTAGAGGCATTACTACTGAGGGGAACATATAGAAGCATTACTACTAAGGGGAACATATAGAAGCATTACTACTGAGGGACACATGTAGAGGCATTGATACTGAGGGGCACATATAGAAGCATTACTACTGAGGGGAACATATAGAAGCATTACTACTGAGGGGCACATGTAGAGGCATTACTACTGAGAGGAACATGTACAGGCATTACTACTGAGGGGAACATGTACAGGCATTACTACTGAGGGGAACATGTAGAGGCATTACTACTGAGGTAAACATGTAGAGGCATTACTAGTGAGGGGAACATGTAAAGGCATCACTACTGAGGGGAACATGTAGAGGCATTACTACTTAGCGGCACATGTAAAGGCATTACTACTGAGGGGCACATGTAGAGGCATTACTACTGAGGGGAATATGTAGAGGCATTACTACTGAGGGGCACATATAGAGGCATTACTACTGAGGGGCACATGTAGAGGCATTAATACTGAGGGGCACATATAGAAGCATTACTACTGAGGGGAACATATAGAAGCATTACTACTGAGGGGAACATATAGAAGCATTACTACTGAAGGAACTTGTAGAGGCATTACTACTGAGGGGCACATGTAGAGGCATTACTACTGAGGGGCACATATAGAAGCATTACTACTGAGGGGAACATATAGAAGCATTACTACTGAAGGAACTTGTAGAGGCATTACTACTGAGGGGCACAAGTGGAGGCATTGCTACTGAGAAACACATATAGAGGCATTAATACTGAGGGAACTTGTAGAGGCATTACTACTGAGGGGCACATGTGGAGGCATTGCTACTGAGAAACACATATAGAGGCATTAATACTGAGGGGCACATGTAGAGGCATTACTACTGAGGGGCACATATAGAAGCATTACTACTGAGGGGAACATATAGAAGCATTACTACTGAGGGCCACATGTAGTGGCATTACTACTGAGGGGAACATGTAGAGGCATTACTACTGAGGGGAACTTGTAGAGGCATTACTACTTAGGGGCACATTGTGGAGCACTTATACTGATTGGGGACCTGAAGGAGTATTATTAATATGCGGAGGCATTATTACTCTGAGAATGACACTAAAATGCACTGCTACTGTGAGGGTGTCACTAAGAGGAAATATTACTGTGAAGTGGTCGCTGAAGGGCCTTATTACTATGAAGGAGTCATTGAGAGGCACCATTACTGTCAGTGGGAGAGGGGTCACTAATGTGATATATACGGTGAGGAAGTCGATTAGGGGCAGCATTATAGAAGGGCAATATTCCTGTGATAGTGTTACTGAGAACCACTAGTACCATGAGGGAGTCACTGAGGGACATTATTACTGTGAGGGGGGTACTGAGGGAGATTATTACTTTAGGGGGGGCATTGACTTCAATGGGAGTTTTAAATTACATCAGTTGATCCACAGGGAAAATGTAGCCCACCCAGATGACACTCGCATGTTAAAAACGCAAAACAGAAGTAAAATGCACATACACTCGCAGAGAAATTGGCCAGTTTTCACTAACCCAAATAGCACTTGCCAATGTGGGAAGGAATCACTGAGGGACACTATTACTGTGGGGTGGTCACTGTGGAGCGCTACTACTGTGAGGGGTCATTGGGGGGGCATTATTACAGTAAGTGGGGGGTTGCTGTGGAGTACTATTACTGTGAGAGGGTCACTGAGGGGCACTATTATTGTAAGGAGATCACCGAGGGGCACTATTACTACAAGAAGGTTCACTATTTCTGTTAAGGGACACAAGGAGAAGTGGCTTATAGAAAAAGGGGTGTGGCCTAATGGGAAAAATTTGCCGCTGCAAACATCGCAAGAATTTTTCCTTTTTTCATTATTCAGGAGGTTTTAAACTTCGGCCTACCTGCTGCCAGGCAAATTTACACAAAATACTACATTCTGCCATAGATAATTGCTTAAGTCTGTTGAAGTGTTAGACCACCCCAGATATTCTGACTTGAGACCTTTTTTTCTGTTTTTCATGGCCTCCTGGGACAGCCTTCGTAAATTCCTTCATCTAATCTGAGAAAAGACATGCCAGGATGTTCCTGCGTCCAAGGGAACTGTGAAAATGAAAAGCTCAGCCAACATATTTCCAAAGGTTGAGCCTTTGACTTCAGGTCATATTGGTGTTGGCAACGTTATCAGAGACCTGAGAAGCCTGGCTTAAAGACGCAGTGTGGCGGTCAGCCTCCGGTCTATCAGACGTGCTGTATGGTGGGCAGGAAGGTTAGAACTCTCCATCTGCTCGTTGCACAATGTTCTCTGCATTGTATCTGTGCCTGAAAGTCATTCCTACTAAACTTGGCTGGATAGAATATGTTTTCAGCTCCGTGCGTTTTCATAGACAGACCCCCCCCCCTCCAGTCCTATTAAATACAACCTCTACTTAATCCCTGCCATGTGGCCTGTTCTGTTATTGTACCGCAAGCGCAGCCATTTGTTCCCTTTTCCAATTTCCTTCATTTGCCAAATGGACTAGTTCGGCCTGAACTCCAAGCCAAAAAATAACTTTACATTTTATCTGCAGTTTTTTTGGCCGGGAACAGTTACTTTTTGGTCCCATCAACGAGGAGAACATTTGCAGTCATCCAGAATTGCTTGCACGGTTGTGTTTGTTTAGTAGCAAAGGCTGTATCTACCGTGATTGTCCAATTGGCCAAAAATAAGAGTCATAAACTAAAAACAGCATTGAATAATTGATTACCTGAAATATTAGAAAAAGTTCTTGTTTTTACATCCTGATGGGATTCCGGAGCCAATTAGGTAGTTATTTACAATTGGATATTTCTAGACAGACTTCAGATTTTGGTGAACCTTGGGGGCCCAGCGTTGTCTTCTGTCTCCACCATTCCCCCTGATATCACATCTGGACATACAATTCAGCTGTTCTTGGACTCGCGATGTCGGTTGGTTTGGCCAGAGAACCGGATTATAAATAAAAGTGACCGATACCGCCGTAATTGTAAAAACACAGAATCACAGCTAATCATAGAGAGACTCTTACTGTACAAGAATACGACTGGCAGGGAACCAGCAACCAGATTCTCTAGAAGTACAGAACAATGTGCCCAGGCTCCAGGATCAAAGAGAAAGAAGTTAGTTGTAGTCTAATCGTACTTGGGAGATGATTCTATTCCCAACCACAAATATACAGCATGACCTTCTAGATATGATGGTCCATCATGAGCCTCATCTGTGGTATCAGGAATGTTCCTACAACACATATGGCCTGGGTATTATGCAGTTTGAGCAGAGCCTATACAATGACTTGGAGCTGGCATCCATTTTTGTAAAGGGGTGTTTTTTTTTTGTCAGATACCAGATCTACATAGTGATAGTGATTGCAGTGCCGTTACCTCAGTGATCACGGGTGACATCTCCTCTAATTGGATTAATCTTCACTGATGACTTCTCTCGTGACTACCCTTTCCCTCTCTATCTAGTTCTCCCCATCCTGATGCTACCCACAATGCCCCTCTCAGTGCCCCCATAGTAATAATGCCTCCTCTATGACCCTACTTATAGTTTCCCCTCTGTGACCCCACTTAGTAATACTCCCCCCTCTGTGGTTGCTTTTAGTAATAATGCCCACACTGAAAAATAGTGCCCCTCTTTGGCCTAACTCAGTTATAACATCCACTTTATAGCCCCATTTAGTAATGGTGCCTCCTCTGTGGCCACACTTAGTAAGTTTCTCCCTCTGTGCCCACACTTAGTTATAGTGTTCACCTTCCACTTGATGAATGACTAGTCCCTGTTCGCAGCCTACACCCACCAGTACAAGAATCTTCTTCATTACTCACACACTTCTGAACCGGCCATCCACCCTGCACTCTGAGCATAGCCGGACTCTACACCCTCCGACTTTCAGAGTACAGTATCTATGCAGCAGATGGGGTAGGAGTTGATTTATGCTTGTGTAGTGGCCCGGAGGACCCTACAGGGTAGTCAAAAGGTTTACTAAGTCCCGAGGACCTTGCTGTGAGCCCTTAGTGGGATGTAGGAGGCATCCTTCAGGGGAACAAACCCTGTTTCTCACCTCTCACAGGCTTAAAGCTAGTCTGCCTAGCAACCATTCAATTCTGATTGGTTGTCGGCAGGTAATTTTTTGATTGGTGGAGTGGGAGAAGTCGTGCAAAGCCCAGGAAAAAGCCAGGATGCGGTAGAGGAAGTGAGTCAGCAGGAGGGTGTCGGAAGCCGAGGAGAGTGGGTGTGTGTGAGAGGAGCTCAGAAAGCCAGAGCAGCGCAGAGAGAATAGTTGGGAGAAATAGAGGGACAGGACCTCTGGGCGTAAGAGAAAGCGGATTTCCACCCTGCAGGACGGAACCAGACCCAGGGCAGACCCTATGGAAAATTAAAAGAGAGTAGTCCACGGAATTGGGAGTTGTATCAGTACCTATGCAGCATTAAGTCAGTTTGCCCTCCAGCATCATACTAAGAGGCACTGGCGTCACAGTGAATGATTATCCATTTCTGACATCAGCCATCCTTGTGTAATCCGTTAACTGCATCGCCATTACATATCGTAGCCATTACTGTGACTAGTCTTGAGTTAGAGAACCCATTCGAGCTACTTGTGCCCCCTTCAACTCGCTGCACTTAGAGTGCGCTACTGGCATCAGGCTCAGAAATGTGTGCGTTATGAAGAAGATTCTTGTACTGATCTCTGGAGGGGGGGCTTCATTAGGGAAGAGGGTGGTACCATTTGCAATGGGGTCCCTGTCCTGTGGGCTCCATAGCAGTTGTGTGGCATGCCTCTATTGGCAGCAGTCCACTGAAGGTATTTCTTTTTTTACGTTTGTACAGCAAGTGAAGCATTTGTCTCATTTTTGTTTTTCTCCATACAACCCCTGTAAGTCCAATATCCCAATATCGAGTCTCGCAGAAAGTCCTTTTATCTTCTCAATCCCACATTCAGCCCTCCAATGAATGGAATTTGGCTCTGGCTTCACGGATCTATCTTTTCTTTGCCTTCTTTAGATCCAGTATAATTTTATCCTCAAATTACTTCTTGAGTTTATCTTAGACTTGTATCTTCTGACTGCGAATCGTAATCCTTCGGCTCTGCAGACATTCCTGCAACTCAATTCAGTGTTGAATGTAAACTGTCATCTTCTGGTCAATGAACCGTATCCTTCTCCGTTTAACGTAAACACCGGGCAGAGCGGCAACAGACGGCGAGGCATAAATATTATATTGTGCGCAGAAATTAAAAGAACTGCAAGAAAAACAAGTTAAAAATCTTCACCGACCAACTTTAATCATGAGAGCGCCACGGCCAGAAGGCTCTGCTTCTTAAGTTGTGAAGAGGCCCTGCTGCTGGGACCTCCACCACGGGCTCCGGGGGACAGCTGGTCGGCCATTGAGAACTAATGCAGGAAAATGTTTTTGTTGAACTATTTTCACATTTTTTTCTCTTGTCCCTCTAGGGAACTTGACGGGCGATCACGTGATCACTTGTGTAATACACTGCAAAATGTCTGTATTGCAGTGTAATGGCTGGTACCTGGTCATTTCAGAATGATAGCTAACCTACTAGAAGACTTTTGTAGATGACAACCAGTGCCATAGCCATCGCCAGCCCTCTCCCTGCTTTAGTCATGTAAGTGACAGGAGCTAGCTGCCCCAGCTGCCAGTCTTCTGGTGGCACCCAGGAAGTCACCATGATGTATATATTAGTCATGGAGCAGGAAGTAACCCCCACTCAATGACAGATATATATGTCGTATGATGTTTGAAGGTAAAACCACTTTTCCGCCTTACCCCACACACAAAGCGTTGTGCCATTGCTCAGGGATACAAGTTTTGCGCTCTTTTGCCCGCTTAAGTCTCACATTTGTGGTTCTATCAGACACAATGGCGCTGGAACTAGTCGTCTGCTGGTATAGCCCATCCGTGTGGAGGAACGGCGAGCTGTGCGTTCGGACACGTTAGTTGGAGCTCCAGCGTTGTAATCAGCTGACTGTGCAGCCTGTTGGTCAGAACGATTCCTGACATCCTCCTCCGACCCCTTTGGTGATAAGTTGTTTCCGTCCCCAGGATCCCCCTTCGATGGATAAATTTCCTCGATTGCTCAATTCTCATTATCCTGTTCACGCAGTTACACAACAAAACCCCATGCTGTTGGCAGTGAAAGGGTGATGTGTGACAACTGGCCAGAACATCTTCAGAATGGCTCGTCGTATTTGGTGTTCCTGGTAGATTCTGCATAGTTTTAGAGAAGTTCTATTGAACTCCCCCCCCCCCCCCCCCCGCCCCCCTCACGTCTCTCCCATTTACTGTTTCGTGCCGGAGAGGGGCAGGTCTGGCTCTGGATTTCCTCGGTGTAAAGTCCCTTCTTATAAATGACCTTTCATGAATCTTTTCAATATTTAGGGGAAACACGATGAGAAGATGAAGGATTTACTGTCCTGTTCAGAGTAAACAGAAGAGATATTCAGCTTCCTGCTGTGGAGGAGCAAGAACTGGAAGCTGGATGACATTGTAGCACCTTCTCCTCACCCCGTGGGTCACCTCACCCTGACTCAGCAGAACCACATCTATACACTGAGGGGCCCCTTCATTAGACCCCCATCTATACACTGAGGGGCCCCTTCATTAGACCCCCATCTATACACTGAGGGGCCCCTTCATTAGACCCCCATCTATACACTGAGGGGCCCCTTCATTAGACCCCCATCTATACACTGAGGGGCCCCTTCATTAGACCCGCATCTATACACTGAGGGGCCCCTTCATTAGACCCCCATCTATACACTAAGGGGCCCATTCATTAGACCCGCATCTATACACTGAGGGGCCCATTCATTAGACCCGCATCTATACACTGAGGGGCCCCTTCATTAGACCCCCATCTATACACTGAGGGGCCCATTCATTAGACCCGCATCTATACACTGAGGGGCCCATTCATTAGACCCGCATCTATACACTGAGGGGCACCTTCATTAGACCCCCATCTATACACTGAGGGATGCCTTCATTAGACCCGCATCTATACACTGAGGGGCCCCTTCATTAGACCCCCATCTATACACTGAGGGTCCCCTTCATTGGACCTGCATCTATACACTGAGGGGACCCTTCATTAGACCCGCATCTATACGCTGAGGGGCTCCTTCATTAGACCCCCATCTATACGCTGAGGGGCTCCTTCATTAGACCCACATCTATACACCGAGGGGACCCTTCATTAGACCCCCATCTATACACTGAGGGATGCCTTCATTAGACCCGCATCTATACACTGAGAGGACCCTTCATTAGACCCGCATCTATACACTGAGGGGCCCCTTCATTGGACCTGCATCTATACACTGAGGGGACCCTTCATTAGACCCGCATCTATACGCTGAGGGGACCCTTCATTAGACCCCCATATATACACTGAGGGGACCCTTCATTAGGCCCCCATCAATACACTGAGGGGCCCCTTCATTAGACCCCTATCTATACGCTGCAGGGACCCTTCATTAGACCCCACATCTATACACTGAGGGGCCCCTTCATTAGACCCCCATCTATACGCTGAGGGGCCCCTTGATTAGACCGCCATCTATACGCTGAGGGGATCCTTCATTAGACCCCCATATATACACTGAGGGGACCCTTCATTAGGCCCCCATCAATACACTGAGGGGCCCCATCATTAGACCCCTATCTATACGCTGCAGGGACCCTTCATTAGACCCCACATCTCTACACTGAGGGGCCCCTTCATTAGACCCCCATCTATACGCTGCAGGTACCCTTCATTAGACCCCCATCTATACACTGAGGGGCCCCTTGATTAGACCGCCATCTATACGATGTGGGGACCCTTCATTAGACCCCCATCTATACGCTGAGGGGATCCTTCATTAGACCCCCATCTATACACTGAGAGGCCCTTCATTTGATCCCCATTTATACGCTGTGGGGACCCTTCATTAGACCCCCATCTATACGCTGAGGGACACCTTCATTACACCCCCATCTATACACTGAGGGGCCCCTTCATTAGACCCGAATCTATACACTGAGGGGCCCCTTCATTAGACCCCCATCTATACACTGAGGGGCCCCTTCATTAGACCCGCATCTATACACTGAGGGGCCACTTCATTAGACCCGCATCTATACACTGAGGGTCCCCTTCATTAGACCCCCATCTATACACTGAGGGGCCCATTTATTAGACCCCCATCTATACGTTCAGGGGACCCTTCATTAGACACGCATCTATACACTGAGGGTCCCCTTCATTGGACCCGCATCTATACGCTCAGGGGACCCTTCATTAGACCCCCATATATACACTGAGGGGACCCTTCATTAGGCCCCCATCAGTACACTGAAGGGCCCCTTCATTAGACCCCTATCTATACACTGCAGGGACCCTTCATTAGACCCCACATCTATACACTGAGGGGCCCCTTCATTAGACCCACATCTATACGCTGCAGGTACGCTTCATTAGACCCCCATCTATACACTGAGGGGCCCCTTGATTAGACCCCCATCTATACGATGTGGGGACCCTTCATTAGACCCCCATCTATACGCTGAGGGCATCCTTCATTAGACCCCCATCTATATACTGAGAGGCCCTTCATTTGATGCCCATCTATACGCTGTGGGGACCCTTCATTAGACCCCCCATCTATACGCTGAGGGGATCCTTCATTAGACCCCCATCTATACACTGAGGGGCCCCTTCATTAGACCCGAATCTATACACGGAGGGGCCCCTTCATTAGACCCCCATCTATACACTGAGGGGCCCCTTCATTAGACGCGCATCTATACACTGTGGGCCACTTCATTAGACCCGCATCTATACACTGAGGGTCCCCTTCATTAGACCCCCATCTATACACTGAGGGGCCCCTTTATTAGACCCCCATCTATACGTTCAGGGGACCCTTCATTAGATCCCCATCTATACACTGAGGGGCCCCTTTATTAGACCCCCATCTATACGTTCAGGGGACCCTTCATTAGACCCGCATCTATACACTGAGGGGTTCCTTCATTAGACCCACATCTATACACTGAGGGGCGCCTTCATTAGACCCCCATCTATACACTGAGGGGTTCCTTCATTAAACCCACATCTATACACTGAGGGGCCCCTTCATTAGACCCGCATCTATACACTGAGGGGCCCCTTCAATAGACCCCATCTATACACTGAGGGGACCCTTCATTAGACCCCCATCTATACACTGAGGGGACCCTTCATTAGACCCCCATCTATACACTGAAGGGCCACTTCATTAGACCCCCATCTATACACTGAGGGGTTCCTTCACTAGACCCCATCTATACACTGAGGGGCCCCTTCATTAGACCCCCATCTATACACTGAAGGGCCTCTTCATTAGACCCGCATCTATACACTGAGGGGTTCCTTCATTAGACCCCCATCTATACACTGAGGGGCCCCTTCATTAGACCCGCATCTATACACTGAGGTGCCCCTTCACTAGACCCCCATCTATACCCTGAGGGGTTCCTTCATTAGACCCGCATCTATACACTGAGGGGCCCCTTCATTAGACCCCCATCTATACGCTGAGGAGACCCTTCATTAGACCCGCATCTATACACTAAGGGGCTCCTTCATTAGACCCGCATCTATACACCGAGGGGCCCCTTCATTAAACCCCCATCTATACACTGAGGGGCCCCTTCATTAGACCCCCCATCTAGACACTGAGGGGCCCCTTCATTTGACCCCCCATCTATACACTGAGGAGCCCCTTCATTAGACCCCCATCTATACACTGAGGGGCCCCATCATTAGACCCCCATCTATACGCTGGGGGGCCCCTTCATTAGACCCCCATCAATACACTGAGGGGCCCCTTCATTAGACCCACATCTATACACTGAGGGGCTCCTTCATTAGACCCCCATCTATACACTGAGAGGCTCCTTCATTAGACCCACATCTATACGCTGAGGGGCTCCTTCATTAGACCTCCATCTATACGCTGAGGGGCTCCTTCATTAGACCCCCATCTATACACTGAAGGGCTCGTTCATTAGACCCCCATCTATACACTGAGGAGCCCCTTCATTAGACCCCCATCTATACGCTGAGGGGACCCTTCATTATACCCGCATCTATACACTGAGGGCATCCTTCATTAGACCCCCATCTATATACTGAGAGGCCCTTCATTTGATGCCCATCTATACGCTGTGGGGACCCTTCATTAGACCCCCATCTATACGCTGAGGGGATCCTTCATTAGACCCCCATCTATACACTGAGGGGCCCCTTCATTAGACCCGAATCTATACACTGAGGGGCCCCTTCATTAGACCCCCATCTATACACTGAGGGGCCCCTTCATTAGACGCGCATCTATACACTGTGGGCCACTTCATTAGACCCGCATCTATACACTGAGGGTCCCCTTCATTAGACCCCCATCTATACACTGAGGGGCCCCTTTATTAGACCCCCATCTATACGTTCAGGGGACCCTTCATTAGATCCCCATCTATACACTGAGGGGCCCCTTTATTAGACCCCCATCTATACGTTCAGGGGACCCTTCATTAGACCCGCATCTATACACTGAGGGGTTCCTTCATTAGACCCACATCTATACACTGAGGGGCGCCTTCATTAGACCCCCATCTATACACTGAGGGGTTCCTTCATTAAACCCACATCTATACACTGAGGGGCCCCTTCATTAGACCCGCATCTATACACTGAGGGGCCCCTTCAATAGACCCCATCTATACACTGAGGGGACCCTTCATTAGACCCCCATCTATACACTGAGGGGTTCCTTCATTAGACCCCCATCTATATACTGAAGGGCCACTTCATTAGACCCCCATCTATACACTGAGGGGTTCCTTCACTAGACCCCATCTATACACTGAGGGGCCCCTTCATTAGACCCCCATCTATACACTGAAGGGCCTCTTCATTAGACCCGCATCTATACACTGAGGGGTTCCTTCATTAGACCCCCATCTATACACTGAGGGGCCCCTTCATTAGACCCGCATCTATACACTGAGGTGCCCCTTCACTAGACCCCCATCTATACCCTGAGGGGTTCCTTCATTAGACCCGCATCTATACACTGAGGGGCCCCTTCATTAGACCCCCATCTATACGCTGAGGAGACCCTTCATTAGACCCGCATCTATACACTAAGGGGCTCCTTCATTAGACCCGCATCTATACACCGAGGGGCCCCTTCATTAGACCCCCATCTATACACTGAGGGGCCCCTTCATTAGACCCCCCATCTAGACACTGAGGGGCCCCTTCATTTGACCCCCCATCTATACACTGAGGAGCCCCTTCATTAGACCCCCATCTATACACTAAGGGGCCCCATCATTAGACCCCCATCTATACGCTGGGGGGCCCCTTCATTAGACCCCCATCAATACACTGAGGGGCCCCTTCATTAGACCCACATCTATACACTGAGGGGCTCCTTCATTAGACCCCCATCTATACACTGAGAGGCTCCTTCATTAGACCCACATCTATACGCTGAGGGGCTCCTTCATTAGACCTCCATCTATACGCTGAGGGGCTCCTTCATTAGACCCCCATCTATACACTGAAGGGCCCCTTCATTAGACTTCCATCTATACACTGAGGAGCCCCTTCATTAGACCCCCATCTATACGCTGAGGGGACCCTTCATTATACCCGCATCTATACACTGAGGGGTTCCTTCATTAGACCCGCATCTATATACTGAGGGGCCACTTCATTAGACCCCCATCTATACACTGAGGGGTTCCTTCACTAGACCCCATCTATACACTGAGGGGCCCCTTCATTAGACCCCATCTATACACTGAGGGGCCCCTTCATTAGACCCCCATCTATACACTGAAGGGCCTCTTCATTAGACCCGCATCTATACACTGAGGGTCCCCTTCATTAGACCCCCATCTATACACTGAGGGGCCCATTTATTAGACCCCCATCTATACGTTCAGGGGACCCTTCATTAGACCCGCATCTATACACTGAGGGTACCCTTCATTGGACCCGCATCTATACACTGAGGGGACCCTTCATTAGAACCCTATCTATACGCTGAGGGGACCCTTCATTAGACCCCCATATATACACTGAGGGGACCCTTCATTAGGCCCCATCTATACACTGAGGGGCCCCTTCATTAGACCCCCATCTATACACTGAAGGGCCTCTTCATTAGACCCCCATCTATACACTGAGGGGCCCCTTCATTAGACCCCCATCTATACACTGAAGGGCCTCTTCATTAGACCCCCATCTATACACTGAGGCGCCCCTTCACTAGACCCCCATCTATACCCTGAGGGGTTCCTTCATTAGACCCGCATCTATACACTGAGGGGCCCCTTCATTAGACCCCCATCTATACGCTGAGGGGACCCTTCATTAGACCCGCATCTATACACTGAGGGGCTCCTTCATTGGACCCGCATCTATACACCGAGGGGCCCCTTCATTAGACCCCCATCTATACACTGAGGGGCCCCTTCATTAGACCCCCCATCTAGACACTGAGGGGCCCCTTCATTTGCCCCCCCATCTATGCACTGAGGAGCCCCTTCATTAGACCCCCATCTATACACTGAGGGGCCCCTTCATTAGACCCCCATCTATACACTGAGGGGCCCCTTCATTAGAACCCCATCTATACACTGAGAGGCTCCTTCATTAGACCCACATCTATACGCTGAGCGGCTCCTTCATTAGACCCCCATCTATACGCTGAGGGGCTCCTTCATTAGACCCCCATCTATACGCTGAGGGGCTCCTTCATTAGACCCCATCTATACACTGAAGGGCCCCTTCATTAGACCCCCATCTATACACTGAGGAGCCCCTTCATTAGACCCCCATATATACACTGAGGGGCCCCTTCATTAGACCCCCATCTATACACTGAGGGGCCCCTTCATTAGACCCCCATCTATACACTGAGGGGCCCCTTCATAAGACCCCCATCTATACGCTGAGGGCCCCTTCATTAGACCCCCATCTATACACTGCGGAGACCCTTCATTAGACCTCCATCTATACACTGAGGGGCTCCTTCATTAGACCCGCATCTATACACTGAGGGGCCACTTCATTAGACCCCCATCTATACACTGAGGGGACCCTTTATTAGACCCGCATCTATACACTAAGGGGACTCTTCATTAGACCCCCATCTATACACTAAGGGGACCCTGCATTAGACCCGCATCTATACGCTGAGGGGCTCCTTCATTAGACCCCCATCTATACACTGAGGGGCCCCTTCATTAGACCTGTATCTATACACTGAGGGGCCCCTTCATTAGACCCGCATCTATACGCTGAGGGGCTCCTTCATTAGACCCCCATCTATACGCTGAGGGGCTCCTTCATTAGACCCACATCTATACACCGAGGGGACCCTTCATTAGACCCCCATCTATACACTGAGCGGCCCCTTCATTAGACCCGCATCTATACACTGAGGGGACCCTTCATTAGACCCCCATGTATACACTGAGGGGCCCCTTCATTGGACCCCCATCTATACGCTGAGGGGCCCCTTCATTAGACCCACATCTATACGCTGAGGGGTCCCTTCATTAGACCCACATCTATACACTGAGGGGACCCTTCATTAGACCCCCATGTATACACTGAGGGGCCCCTTTATTAGACCCCCATCTATACACTGAGGGGCCCCTTCAGTAGACCCGCATCTATACACGGAGGGGCCCCTTCGTTAGACCCCATCTATACACTGAGGGGTTCCTTCATTAGACCCGCATCTATACACTAAGGGGACTCTTCATTAGACCCCCATCTATACACTAAGGGGACCCTTCCTTAGACCCCCATCTATACACGGAGGGGACCCTTCATTAGACCCCCATTCTATACGCTGAGGGGCTCCTTCATTAGACCCACATCTATACACTGAGGGGCCCCTTCATTAGACCCCCATCTATACACTGAGGGGCCCCTTCATTAGACCCGCATCTATACACTGAGGAGCCCCTTCATTAGACCCCCATCTATACGCTGAGGGGTCCCTTCATTAGACCCACATCTATACGCTGAGGGGACCCTTCATTAGACCCCTATCTATACACTGAGGGACCCTTCATTAGACCCCCATCTATACACTAAGGGGACCCTTCCTTAGACCCCCATCTATACACGGAGGGGCCCCTTCATTAGACCCCCATTCTATACGCTGAGGGGCTCCTTCATTAGACCCACATCTATACACTGAGGGGCCCCTTCATTAGACCCCCATCTATACACTGAGGGACCCTTTATTAGACCCGCATCTATACACTGAGGGGACCCTTCATTAGACCCCCATGTATACACTGAGGGGCCCCTTCATTAGACCCCCATCTATACGCTGAGGGGTCCCTTCATTAGACCCACATCTGTACACTGAGGGGACCCTTCATTAGACCCCCATCTATACGCTGAGGGGTCCCTTCATTAGACCCACATCTGTACACTGAGGGTCTCCTTCATTAGACCCCCATCTATACACTGAGGGGCCCCTTCATTAGATCCCCATTCTATACGCTGAGGGGCTCCTTCATTAGACCCACATCTATACACTGAGGGGCCCCTTCATTTGACCCCCATCTATACACTGAGGGGCCCCTTCATTAGACCCGCATCTATACACTGAGGGGACCCTTCATTAGACCCCCATCTATACACTGAGGGGCCCCTTCATTAGACCCCCATCTATACACTGAGGGGCCCCTTCATTAGACCCCCATCTATACGCTGAGGGGCCCCTTCATTAGACCCACATCTATACACTGAGGGGACCCTTCATTAGACCCCCATGTATACACTGTGGGGCCCCTTCATTAGACCCCCATCTATACACTGAGGGGCCCCTTCCGTAGACCCGCATCTATACACTGAGGGGCCCCTTCGTTAGACCCCCATCTATACACTGAGGGGCCCCTTCATTAGACCCCCATCTATACGCTGAGGGGCCCCTTCATTAGACCCACATCTATACACTGAGGGGACCCTTCATTAGACCCCCATGTATACACTGTGGGGCCCCTTCATTAGACCCCCATCTATACACTGAGGGGCCCCTTCCGTAGACCCGCATCTATACACTGAGGGGCCCCTTCGTTAGACCCGCATCTAGTAGCATGTTGGACCTCTTTTGGGCTTCAGAACCGCAACACTTCACCGTGATGCAGATTCCACCGGGTGATTAAATCATTATGTTAGAATACCGGCCCCTGCGGACAAGAAGCTTCTTGTAGTCACTGCTGATTAGATGGCGGTACTGACATGTTCTGACCAGCTGACAGGAAGGGGTCAGCGATTCATGCTGCTTGCACTAAGTTCTGCCCTCCCATCAGCAACAGAAATCTGACTATCTGACCAGGAGATGCTTTTCCACTGCTCAGTGATACAAGTTTTGCGCTCTTTTGCCCGCTGGAGTCTTTCTCTTTCTCTTAGACACAATAGCGCTGGAACTGGTCGTCTGCTGTTATACCATCCGTGCGGAGGAACGGCGAGTTGTGCGTTCGGACACGTTAGTTGGAGCTCCAGCGTTGTAATCAGCTGACTGTGCAGCCTGTTGGTCAGAACGATTCCTGACATCCTCCTCCGACCCCTTTGGTGATAAGTTGTTTCCGTCCCCAGGATCCCCCTTCGATGGATAAATTTCCTCGATTGCTCAATTCTCATTATCCTGTTCACGCAGTTACACAACAAAACCCCATGCTGTTGGCAATGAAAGGGTGATGTGTGACAACTGGCCAGAACATCTTCAGAATGGCTCGTCGTATTTAGTGTTCCTGGTAGATTCTGCATCCTCCTCTGACCCCTTTCAGTGATGAGTTGCTTCCCCTTTCGCTTGATGTTTCTCTCAATCATACCATTCTCGGTATACTCTCCACACCGTCACACAAGAACCCCCCCCCACAGTTGGCAGTGAGACCCCGGCTAGTCTAGACTGATGACCGGCCTCGTTGGAAGTCGCTCCGATAGCTGGATTTTCCATCTAATGTGGATTCACACTGAAACTGATCCACGGAAAACTTGTCACATGATTTTATGCAATCATGAGAAGGTAAGGGTCTTTAAAGGGGTTGTCCCGCGGCAGCAAGTGGGTCTATACACTTCTGTATGGCCATATTAATGCACTTTGTAATGTACATCGTGCATTAATTATGAGCCATACAGAAGTTATTCACTTACCTGTTCCGTTGCTGGCGTCCCCGTCGCCATGGTGCCGTCTAATTTTCAGCGTCTAATCGCCCGATTAGACGCGCTTGCGCAGTCCGGTCTTCTTTCTTCTGAATGGGGCCGCTTGTGCCAGAGAGCGGCTCCTCGTAGCTCCGCCCCGTCACGTGTGCCGATTCCAGCCAATCAGGAGGCTGGAATCGGCAATGGACCGCACAGAAGACCTGCAGTCCACCGAGGGTGAAGATCCCGGCGGCCATCTTCACAAGGTAAGTAAGAAGTCACCGGAGCGCGGGGATTCGGGTAAGTACTACCCGTTTTTTTTTTTTCATCCCTGCATCGGGTTTGTCTCGCGCCGAACGGGGGGGCTATTGAAAAAAAAAAAAACCCCCGTTTAGGCGCGGGACAACCCCTTTAATAAAGGGCTGGGGCTTTAAAAAAGGAGCCATAGGCTCTACTAAGGGGGATAAAGGCTTTAATAAAGGACTGGCTGCTCTAATAAAGGGATGAGGTCTCTAATGAAGGGCCACAGACTCTAATAAAGGAGCTCTAATTATTGATCATGGGCTCTAAATAGAGGATTAATTGCAGGAGTTCCTGCTAGTGTTCTCTGTGATTCCTTCACATCCACCCAAGACATGCTGGATCCATAACCCACAGATCTCGCACAATTCATGTAACCTGTGTCAAAACAATAGTAAACCAAAACACTGGAACTCTAGCCCTATCTAAACAAACACAGGCATTAGGCCTTCCTAAACGCAGCCAATCTGTCCTGATAAGGACGCATCTGATCTCATACCTCGGCACTTCGTTTATCCTACGTGGGACAAGCGAATAACATAAGAAGCCATACAGAAATGAAAACAATCGCAGACCTAACTTTGAGATGCAGCAGGTAAATGAGAGATACAGGACCAAGCTCTGACTGTGACCACAATCAGAAGTAGACTGCAGAGTCAACAGCAATTCAGCTCAGCATCAGGCCAGGCTAAATAGCCCTGACAATTACCCACAGGAGTGACTAGGCACGTTACACCTAACACCTCTCCCACCAAAGCCGGAAGATGTAGAAACACTTACAAAACCTGCACCAGACTATCAGCAAGGCAGCAGTCCCAAAACCACTGCAAAAATCCCCATTTAGAATGTGCTCCATGATTGACAATGCCATCCAGTGTACATCTTTTGCCATGTATGCAGTCCTTGAACAGCCGGGTGCATACTTCTGTATTAGATGTGAGCATATTGCACATCCAGATCCTGGATCTTAATGAGCCGCTTGTAACACTCAGATCCATTGGCACCATGGAAAGGAGTTTGCTGCTCACTGAGCACTCACTGGGGTAGATGTGGGGTGGAGGGTAGCATGGGGATGTGAGATCATCAGGCAGCTATCTTGGTTAATTGGAGGAGGGATAAAGGGAAGAGAGCCAGGGAGGCTAGTTCTGAACTGGCACACCCCAACAAGTTTGCAAAGTTGGCAGATGTGTGGGATGCCATCACAGAGCCAGCACTACCGCAGCATGATATGCCCTCTGACTGCCAGGGGGATGCCTGCTCTAGTAAGAAGGGGAATAGGAGTGCAAGGCAGGCTAGACAGGTCCTGGTAGTGGGGGACTTAATTATTAGGGGGACAGACAGGGCAATCTGCCACCGTTGAGCCGTGTGTTGTCTTCCAAGCGGTCTAGTTCGACACATCATGGATTGGGTTGATAGATTTCTAGGAGGGGCTGGTGAGGATTCAAGTGGTCAAGGCATACATTGGCGCCAATGGCAAAAGTTAGAGGTAGTTGGAAGGTCCTTAAAAACAATTTCAGGGAACTAGGATGCAAGCTTAGGACAATGACCTCCAATGTAGTATTTTCTGAAAATACTACCTCTACCACGAGCCACACCAGAAAGGCAATGGAAGATTAGGGGGGGGGGGGGACACAAGTGGCTACAGGGTTGGTGTAGGAGGGAAGGATTTGGGTTCCTGGACAACTGGGTGGGCTTTGCTGTTGGCTGCAGGTTCTACCATGGGGATGGGCTGCATCTCAATGGAAAGGGCAAAGGAACCAGAGAGATAGAGGGAAAGACAGTGTAGACAGTGACCTGGGACTAAGTAATAGAAATGGCAGCAGAGCGTTGGGAGGGGTTAGTAAAGTTAGAACTGTCAGAATAGTTAGTAGGGATACACGTATTATAAAAAAATAACCAAAACCTTGTAAACTGCATTGTGACTAATGCTAGACATCTGACCCATAAGGTGACTAATGGTAGAAGTCTGACCACTAGAGTTGACGAAATGGAAGTAATAATGTCTGATGAAAACTATGACATAGCAGGAATAACGGAGACCTAGTTGGATGAAAGCTATGTGTGGACGGTGAACTTATGGGGTTACAGTCTGTTCAGAAGGGATTTGTTCAAATCGGAAAGGGAAGGGGCTTGTTTTTATGTAAAATCCTGTTTAAAGTCCGCACTACAGGAAGATCCATTTTATTTATCCATTGAGGTAGATGTATGAGGGCTGTTTTTTTTGAGGTATGGTTTGTATTTTTCAATGGTACTATTAAATGTACTGTATAAAGTACTAAAAAACTTTAAGGCCGGCTGCACACGGCTGTGACGGGCTACGCCGCGGAATTCCGCGGCGGAGCCCGTCTCGGCGCCCCCCAGAGACCCCAATACTTACCTGCGGATCCAGCGTCCTACGTCCCGCATGATGCTTCGGCGCGATGCGTCGCAGCGTCATGTAACACGCCGGCCACGTCACATGACACGCCCATAGCGTCACATGACGTGGCCGGCCGTGTCATATGACGCGACAGCCGTGTCATATGACGCGGCGGGGGTAGGCGGGGAAGCGGTTTCACGCTATCTTCCGCTGTGCTACAGCGAAAGATAGCGTGACGGACGGCTTCCATTGACTGCAATGAAAGCCGTCCATGCGCACATCCGCAGCAAATAGAGCATGCCGTAGGTGAGGACAGGTGATTTTACGGTGTGGAATTCCGCGGTGGAACTCCTCACCGTGAGCATTGACCTATTAGGTTCAATAGAACCTAATAGCTGCGGGCAACGTAGCAGATTTCCACCGCGTATTACACGGCGGAAATCCGTCCATGGGAAGGAGCCCTAAGGCTGGGTTCACATGGGACGGATTTACTGTGGAATTTTTGTGCAGAATTTCTGTGTGGCTAATCCACCCGCAGCTCCTCATCTCAGGATTAGCTAGCCATGTGGACGAGATTTTGCAAAATCTCACAACTTTTTGGTGCAGCCAAGCCGCGAAAATTCCGTCCTGTGGAAACCCAGCCTAAAGAAATTCTAAATAGAGTAAAATGAAAAAAAAAAAAAAAATTCCCTCAATGCATCTTTCTATGGCGCACAAACTGCAACAAAAATGACCTGATCATTTTATTCTATGGATCACGATTACTGCGATACCAAACTTGTAGAACTTTTTGTTGGACTACTTTTATTTATTTTTTTATTATTATTTTCTGCCGCCCTTTTCTAAGGGCAATACCTTTTTTATTTTTCCATCGACATAGTTGTGCGCGGCTCATTTTTTGCGGGACGTCCTGTAGTTTGTGTTGGCATCATTTTGGAGTACATACAACTTTTTGATCGCTTTTTATTGCATTTTTTTTACATGTGCATAAAATTTGCAGCTACAAAAGATAGAATATATGGGTGGCAATGAAGGGTTGTTTTTTTTTTTTACACGCGCAGTGAGATCTTTTTTACGTGCAAATAAATACATGTAAAATACGCCCTGAGCCCTTAAGGGGTTAAAAAGCTTGGAACAGACAAGCCGCCAGGTCCTGTTGGCATGTACCCCGAGTTCTAAAGGAATTAAGTAATCTGATACACAGGCCCTTGTTTCTTATATTTAAGGACTCAATAGTCACAGGGTCTGTTCTACTAGATTGGCACATAGCCAATGTGGTGCCGATATTCAAAAAGGGATCAAAAAAGTGAATCTGGAAACTACAGACTGGTAAGTCTGACTTCTATTGTGGGTAAGATGTTTGAAGGGTTTCTAAGAGATGCCATCCTGGAGGACCTCTAGGAAAATAGCTGTATAACTCTGTATCAGCACGGGTTTATGAGAGATCGCTCCTGTCACACCGACCTCATCAGCTTTTATGAGGAGGTAAGTTCTAGACTGGACTGGGGAGTCACTGAATCTTGTGTATATGGACTTTTCCAAAGCGTTTGACACTGCTGCATAAAAGGTTGGTATATAACATGAGAATGTTTGGTCTAGGTGAGAATGTGGGTAAGGGGGTAAGTAAGTGGCTGAATGATAGAAAGCAGAGGAGTTATAAATGGTACATACTCTGATTGGTTTATTGTTACTAGTGGGGTACCACGGGGGCAGTATTGGAGGGGTTACAGTTACTAGTGGGGTACCACAGGGGGCTGTATTGGAGGGGTTACTAGTGGGGTACCACAGGGAGCAATATTTGAGGGGTCATCATTACTAGTAGGGTACCATGGGGACAGTATTGGAGGGGTCACAGTTACTAGTGGGGTACCTCAGGGGGCAGTATTGGAGGGGTTACTAGTGGGATACCACAGTAATTGAGGGGTCATCATTACTAGTGGGGTACCACAGAGGTCAGTTTGGGGCCCTATTTTTTTTTTTTTTACTTTATTTATTAATGACCTGGTAAAAGGATTGTGCTGTAAAATATCAATATTTGTAGATACAAAACTATGTAAAATAATTAACCTAAGAGAACACAGAATGCGATTGCAAGAGGATCTGGATGAGTTGGGGCTTGGACAGAAAAGTGGCAAACGAGATTTACCACTGATTCTGCATTCTGCAGGTTCTGCACATGGGCAGGAAATACATGTCACCATTACACACTAAGGGCTCGGTCAGACAAGTTTGTTTTTCTTTTTGTGCACCTATGTGCGCAAAAAAATGCGCTCCACGGATGTGTAAAATGCACGTGTTAGGAGGAACCTTACCAGCAGCATGGTCGGGTCTCGGCAGCATGCCAGTCCAGCTGCGGGGGTCCAGGCACAGCATTCTTCCTTCCGGGTCTGGCAGCGGTTCCCTTAGGGCAGCTGCGTCGCTCTGGGAGCCTTTTCTGATGTGAGTGGGTGGGTCTTCTTCCTCCACCCACCAGCATGCCATTGGCTCCACCCCTTTGCTAGAGATAAGAGGCAGGAGCTGGCAAGTTTCATTGCCAGTGTTTGTATCTAGTGAGTTTAATGAGGTCTCTCTTGTCCTCTTAGTCCTTGTGCTTCATCCTTGCCTTCCTTGCTGTAGTTTTATTGAGCCTTTTGTGTTTCTCTGTGGTAGTATCTTCCTTAGTTTTTGTTCTCCTTTTTCCCCTTTAGTATCAGGTTATCCTAGATATAGGGACCGACGCCCAGTTGTACCCCTGGGTTTAGCCAGGGCGAGGCAAGTAGGTAGGGTCAGAGGTGTGGGTGGTTTTTAGGGACTCCCAGTCTTATCTCTGTACCCGCCTAAGGGCTCAGTCACATGGGCGCATCGGTGCCCGTGTCACTGCAGGTAGCAGGCGGCCGTACCTGAAGACGTACGTCTCTCTGCAGCGCCGGAGGAAAGAACCTGTGACCGGCTTCATTGCCGGTCGTGTTCTTTCATCAGCGCTGCAGAGAGATGTCCGTCTTCGGGTACGGCCGTCTTCTGTCAGTCACACGGGTGCATCGGCGCGGGTGTACGGTTGCTGATGCGCTCGCGTGACTGAGCCCTAACAAACACTGGCCATATAAAAAAAAAATTCTCTCTCCAGCTTTCAGCGCTCCAATTTTTGTTTAGTATGGCTGTGCTTACCACTCTTGCCGAGCAGGTTAGAAACCTAACTTGTGTGGTACAAGAATTGTCCAGCAGAGTTGTTCTTCAGGAACAGATTATCTCTACGATGCCCCGTCTGGTTTCTGAACCTAGGATTCAGTTGCCAGACGTTTTTTCTGGGGACCAGCGAAATCTTTTTTTTGTTTCAGGAAGGGTGCAAGTTGTACTTTAGATTGCGGCCCCATTCTTCAGGTACTGAAGCACAGAGAGTAGGTCTCGTTATATCTAGGTTAAGAGAGGGTCCTCAGAACTGGACGTTTTCTCTGCCGACCGATTCTCCCGCTCTATTGTCGGTTGATAGTTTTTTTTAGAGACCTCGGTCACATCTACGATGAGCCTGATCGTGCCGGTTTTGCCGTCAGCAATCCTTTAGATTTGCGTCAGGATAGACGTTCTGCAGATGACTATTGTTCTCTGTTTAGCCAATATTCGGTGGAATCTGGGTGGAATGACCACGCTCTTAAAGATCTGTTTTGCATCGGATTGTCAGATTCACTAAAAGATTTGTTTTTGTCTCACCCAGAGCCTAGAACTCTGGAACAGGCCATGACATTAGCAGTCAGGGCTGACCGTCGTCTTCATGCTAGACGCAAGCCTGCTAGGGGTCCGGTCATTACACCTCAGCGCAAGGAATCCCAGGATTCTCCTTCATCCACAGCTGAACCTATGGATGTGGATTCCATGTCCCCACTAGAGTGCAGAGAGTTTCGCGTCAAGAATCGTCTGTCTGTACTGCGGCAAACCAGGCCATGGGATCGCTGCATGCTATAAGAGGGGACAGCAGGAAGACTCCCCCTCCTAGACGATTTGCGGAAGGATCGTCTAGGAGAACAGGTACTTCCGAGATTTTCTATATTATTTGTTCCTTGCGTCATTTCATTTAAAACTCAAGTTAGAGGGGAGAGCCTTCATAGATTCGGGGGCAGCCGCAAATTTTGTCAATCCCGATTTTGTCAAATCTTTGTCATCTTTCTTTATTTCTCTCAGGTCTCCTATCCGGTTTTCTGGGATCGACTCAACACCTCTCCGGGCTGGCTTCATTACCAAGAAGACTCCTGAGGTTTTATTTTCTGTAGGGGCTTTACACACTGAGACGCGTTCGTTTTTTGTTATGGATAATTTATCCGTTGATGTAGTTTTGGGGTTACCCCGGTTAAAGCTCCACAATCTTCAAATTGATTGGGTAAATTCTGAGTTAGTACGCTGGGGGGTTTCTTGTCAAGATCACTTGACTCATGTACTTTTGACTCATGTACTTTTCCCTCCCATCTCTGGTACTGAGGTTTGCCTACCCTCATACATCAAAGAATTTGCGGATGTGTTCTCTAAACGTTTGTCTGAGTCTTTGCCTCCACACTGAGAGTGGGATTGCAGGATAGACCTCATTCTGGGTAGCAAGATCCCCAAGGGAGGGATTTATAATTTGTCTGTTCCCGAACGTAGTGCTATGAAGGAATACATTACTGAGAGTCTGAATAAGGGACACATCTGGCCCTCTAAATCACCCCCTGGGGCAGGATTATTTTTTGTTGAAAAGAAAGATGGTTCTCTCGTCCCTGCGTGGACTACCGCGCTCTAAACGAGATCACGATTAAGAACCAGCGCTCGTTGCCACTTATTCCCGATTTGCTCAATCAGATGTTTTTCTAAATTAAACCTTCGAGGAGCATACAACCTGATTCGCATAAAAGAAGGCGATAAGTGGAAAACTGCATTTAATACGCCCTTAGGTCATTTTGAGTGTTTGGTCATGCCTTTTGGCTTGTTAGGTCATTTTGAGTGTTTGGTCATGCCTTTTGGCTTGTGTAATGCTCCTGCCGTTTTTCAGGGTTTCATGAATTCTATCTTTCATGACATTTGTGGGTCCTTTTTGGTGGTCTATCTTGATGATATACTGATTTTTTTTCCCTCGACTGGGAAATACATGTAAAACACCTACATATTGTGTTATCTCGTCTTCGCACTCGAAGTGTATTTTTGGGGTTTAAAAGATTTCCTTTTTAGGGCATGTAATTACTCCTACTAACATTCTAATGGATTCTGACAAAGTCAAGGCTATTTCTGAATGGGCACAACCTACCAACTTGAAAGCCTTACAACGCTTCTTAGGGTTTGAAAACTTTTATCGTAAATTCAGAAGGAATTTTTCTACTGTAGCCATACCTTTAACTGATATGACTAAAAAAGGGGCGGTCGGTAGAGGCAGTCCAAACCTTTACTCAGTTGAAGAAGGCCTTTTCTTCGGTGCCAGTTCTTGCTCAACCTAATTTTGATCCACCATTTGTAGCTGAGGTTGATGCTTCAGAGCATGGTGTGGGTGCAGTTCTATCTCAGGAATTCCAAGGAGGCTCTGGCTTGCAGCCTTGTGCTTTCTTCTCTAAGAAATTTAACCCAGCCGAGCGAAATTATGATATTGGCAATAGGGAGTCATTGGCAATAAAAAAAGGGCCTTTGACGAGTGGCGACATTTTCTTGAGGGTGCCCGGCATACAATTACAGTACTTACAGATCATAAGAATTTAATTTACTTGGAAACGGCTAAATTCCTTAACGCCCGACAAGCCAGATGGACACTTTTCTTTTCTCGATTCAACTTTATGGTTATGTACATTCCGGGTACTAAGAATGTCAAGGTGAATGCCCTGTCGTGCAGTTTTGCGGCACCAGATTCTATGGAGTGCCAACCGGTAAATATTTTACAACCAGGCACGGTAGTGGCTACTCTCTCCTCTAGCTTGACAACTCAACTTCAAGTGGAACCACAGACAGTACCGGAAGGTCTTCCGGAAGGTAGGTTATTCGTTCCCAGTACCTTGAGATTAGTGGTTTTGGAGGAAGTGCATTCGTCAAGATTAGCAGGGTACCCAGGCATTCGAGGAACCCTGAATTTATGTTTGCCTCTTTATTGGTGGCCGCAAATGTTGCGGGATGTTAAAAGATTTGTTAGGGCCTGTTCAGTTTGCTCCTGAGTGAAGGCTGTTCACAGACGTCCGGAGGGTCCGCTTCTGCCTTTACCAATATCAAACAAACCTTTCTATGGATTTTATCACGGAGTTACCGGAATTGTTAGGTAACTCCGTCATCCCAGTGGTAGTCGACAGATTTACTAAGATGGCTCACTTTGTTCCTCTTAAAAAAAACTACCTACTGCTTCTGAGTTGGCCACTGTTTTCATTAAGGAGATTGTTCGGTTACATGGCATTCCCACCAACACTGTTTCTGACCGTAGTGTCCAATTTGTAGCTCAATTTTGGCAAACTTGTAATCGGTATTGAGTTATCTTTTTCCTCCGCCTTCCATTCAGAATCTAATGGTCAGACTGAACGGATGAATCAGGAACTTCTCCAATACCTTAGGTTGTTTGTGGGTGACAACCCCAGTCGTTGGGCAAAATTCTCGGCGTTGGCAGAATTCTCATTAACAATCATGTAAAGTCTGCTACTAAGAAGACTCTGTTTTTCTGTAATTTCGATCTGCATCCTCGATTTTCAGTTTTCAATTTTCTTGAATCGAACGTTCCGGCGGTAGAGGATCGTATTCAGGCATTTCAAAAGATTTGGAATAATGTGCGTATTAATATAAAAAAGGCATGTAATGAAATGCAGGATCATAGCAGAAAGAGGTGTACTATTTCTCAGCCTTTTTCGGTGGGTCAATTGGTATACTTGTCTACCAAGAACCTTAAATTAAAGGTACCCTCCTCTAAGTTCATGCCTCGGTTTTTTGGACCATTTGTTATTAGTCGGGTCATCAACCCGATGGCCTATGAGTTAGATTTGCCCAAAACCTGGAGAGTCCATAAGGTGTTCTACAAGACATTATTGAAGGAATTCATTCCTGCGGTGCTGCCCACCTCCGGTCACCCACCCTCGTTCAGGGAAAATTAGAGTATGAGGTGGAGAGGATATTAGACTTCAGGGTGCTTCGTGGTTCCCTTCAGTATCTCATTGCATGGAAGAGATTTGGTCAGGAGGAACATTCTTGGGTTGCTGCCAGAGAAGTTCATGCTCCTTGTCTTGTGCTCTCTTTTTATAGGAGGTTTCCTCGGAAACCTGCTCTGATTATTGGAGTTCCGGAGGTCCCGTAAAAGGGGGGGGGGTAATGTTAGCAGGAAACTTACGAGCAGCACTTTCGGGTCTCGGCAGCACGTCAGTCCAGCTGCGGGGCTCGAGGCACAGCGTTCTGCCTTCCGGGTCCGGCGCCGGTTCCTTTAGGTGGCTGCGCAGCTCTGGGAGCCTTTTGTGATGTGAGTGGGTGGGTCTTCTTCCTCCAGCCACCAGCATGCCATTGGCTCCACCCCTTTGCTAGGGATAAGAGACAGTAGCTGCAAGTTTCATTGCCAGTCTTTGTATCTAGTGAGGTTAACTAGGTCTCTCTGGTCCTCTAAGTCCTTGTGCTTTAACCCTTGCTTTCCCTTGCTGTAGTTTTATTGAGCATTTTGTGTTTCTCCTTGGTAGTATCTTCTTTAGGTTTTGTGCTACTTTTTCCACTATAGTATCAGGTTATCCGTAGAGTATAGGGACCGCCGCCCAGTTGTACCCCTGGGTTTAGCCAGGGCAAGGCAAGTAGGTAGAGTCAGAGGTGTGGGTGGTTTTTAGGGACTTCCAGTCTTATCTCTGTACCCGCCTAACAGAAGATGACTGAAGCTCCGTGATTTTTTTTTTTTACATGTGCCCAAAATAGTGTGTGCAGGCCTTCAATGGGCAACGTTTCATATGCCCGTTCATTAAAGCAGCTGTGCTTGTAGAAGAGCAGCTGCTCCATGAAGGTCCCCCTCCTCACTAAACACTATGACAGCACTGTCACAGTGTTCAGTGATGAGGGGACTCCCTGTGAGCACAAAAGAATCCCCTGCCACACCTGTCACAGCTGTGGCAGAGGACCGCGATGCTGTCCCATTGAAAGCAATCAGATGAAGGCAACCCCTGCAGCGATGACTTTCGAGGGGGATGGGGGGGCTTGAAATATAAGCCCAACCAGAAAATCATCCCTAGCTGTTAAAAAATAAACAGCTATAAAAATAAAAAATAAATAAAAGTTAACTCACATTAGAAGCACTGTCCAGCTCTTCTCCCCATCCCTGAAGTCTTCATCTGTATTCTGGTGGCCAGGGATTGAAAAATCCCCACCTCAGAAAGTGCTGCCTCTGATTGGCTGAGTGCTGTGACCAATCAGAAGTAGCGCTCAGCTGTCATTCGATGGCCGAGCGCTGTCTCTGATTGGTCACAGTGCACAGCGAATCAGAGGCAGCGCTTTCTGGAGGTAGGGATTTTTAAAATCAAAATTGGGGTTATTTAGTTTAGAAAAAAGATGGCCGAGAGGCGACCTAATAACTATGTATAAATATATCAGGGGACAATACAGAGTTCTCTCCCATGATCTTTTTATACCCAGGACTGTAACAAGGGGGTGCTTTAATAACTATGTATAGATTCTGGAGTATCTTGACGCCACCGTAAGGTAGAGGTTTGACAGCAGGAACGCCCTTCTCACACCCCTAGCTCCCGATTGGGTCAAGACTGGAAGGTCCTAGCAGCATGTAAATTAATTATAGCCGGCCCTGCAGCCTTAGGATGACGATTACTTCTCCAGTTAGGCTTTGATTATGAGCTGTAAATGCTGCCATGTTACAGCTGTAACTTGGCAGCATTTGCAGCTAATACTATAAGACTAAGAAGAAAACAAACCCTCAACCTAGGGCAGCCAAAAAGCAATCCATATGCTGCAGCCTTCCCCACAGCCTCTCCCTTCCTCAGTCTCACTCATCGCTGCCGTCGCTCCATCACTGTCTGCCGCCCCTGTGTGCTCGGACGTGCTGGCAGTGCAGGGAGGCCGGCAGGGAAGCTGCTGTCACTGCTCCAGCATAAAAACAAGCCGCTGTGCCGCCGGGGGTCCAGGGATGGCGCTGTCACCGTCCCCAGATAACAAGAAGGCGCAGTGCCGCCACCCAAGAAGCTGCTCTTCCTCAGTCCCAGGACCTGCAAGCCAGAGCTGGGGAGGCCAGCCTGGAATTAGTGTATCTTGACGCCACCAGAAGCTAGGGGTTTGACAGGAGGAACGCCCCTCTCACACCCCCAGCTTCCGATAGGGTCAATAGCAGAAGGTCCTACAAGTAGGTACCGTGGCCTCACTCCCTGTGTGTTAGGCGGCACTGTGCTGCAGTTTCCAAAGCTAGCCCCCTGTCCCCCACAGTCGGCATACCCGGCTCTCCCCGGCTATGTCACTGTGCCCTTCCTGGTGTCAGCGCCGGTTGGCGATCACTCATTCGCCCTACTCTGTGGGGGGACGCATGTAATGTACCGTTTCCTGCTCTATGCTGTCCCCCGTCACTGTGCGGCTGCCGTGTGTCAGTGTGTGCCGCCGCGCTGTCCTCCCTGCTGCCAACGGTGCTCTTTAACACACCTTCTAGGAGGAGGAGGGGGTCTCCTAGTGCTGCCGTGCCGGCAACAGCATTTCACATTGGTGTGGCCTCTGTCATGCCGGCCCCGCTCTGTGCTGAAACACAGAGGGGGCTGGCAGCTTCTGGAGCGCCGACGGGGAACGCGTCTTTTAGGTCATCAATGCGTGCCTGTAGCGGGGGCTGGTGATGCCAAGCTACGGACCAGCAGGATTACCTTTGTGGCCTGCAAGGACCTGCAGCACAGGCAGCTCATCAGCCAATCAGGTACAGGGGGCATCACCCCCTTGTCAAGCTTGACTTCACTACTTGTTCATGGGGGCATCAAGCTACACTAATACCGGCCAGCCCTGCATCCAATGAAAAACTGGGGGCGTGCCGGGCATGTCAAGGAGCCTGTATCTTGTTGCCACCCACACTTCTGAAGGTGACGAGATACACCAGTACACTATGTATAGATATATCAGGGGTCAGTACAAAGATCTCTCCTACAATCTATTATACCCATGACGGTAACAAGGGGCGCTCTAATAACTATGTGTAGATATATCAGGGGTCAGTACAGAGATCTCTCCTATCATCTATAATACCCAGGACTGTAGCAAGGGGGCGCTCTAATAACTATGTATAATATATCAGGGGGTCAGTACAGAGATCTATCCCATCATCTATTATACCCAGGACTGTAACAAGGGGCGCTCTAATAACTATGTATAGATATATCAAGGGTCAGTACAGAGATCTCTCCCATCATCTATTATACTCAGGACTGTAACAAGGGGGCACTCTAATAACTATGTATAGATATATCAAGGGTCAGTACAGAGATCTCTCCCATCATCTATAATACCCAGGACTGTAGCAAGGGGGCGCTCTAATAACTATGTATAATATATCAGGGGGTCAGTACAGAGATCTATCCCATCATTTATTATACCCAGGACTGTAACAAGGGGGCGCTCTAATAACTATGTATAGATATATCAGGGGTCAGTACAGAGATCTCTCCCATCATCTATTATACCCAGGACTGTAACAAGGGGGCGCTCTAATAACTATGTATAGATATATCAGGGGTCAGTACAGAGATCTCTCCTATCATCTATAATACCCAGGACTGTAGCAAGGGGGCGCTCTAATAACTATGTATAATATATCAGGGCGTCAGTACAGAGATCTATCCCATCATTTATTATACCCAGGACTGTAACAAGGGGGCGGTCTAATAACTATGTATGGATATATCAGGGGTCAGTACAGAGATCTCTCCCATCATCTATTATACCCAGGACTGTAACAAGGAGGTGCTCTAATAACTATGTATAATATATCAGGGGTCAGTACAGAGATCTCTCCCAGCATCTATTATACCCAGGACTGTAACAAGGGGGCGCTCTAATAACTATGTATAGATATATCAGGGGTCAGTACAGAGATCTCTCCCACCATCTATTATACCCAGGACTGTAACAAGGGGGCGCTCTATTAACTATGTATAGATATATCAGGGGTCAATACAGAGATCTCTCCCATCATCTATAATACCCAGGACTGTAACAAGGAGGTGCTCTAATAACTATGTATAATATATCAGGGGTCAGTACAGAGATCTCTCCCAGCATCTATTATACCCAGGACTGTAACAAGGGGGCGCTCTAATAACTATGTATAGATATATCAAGGGTCAGTACAGAGATCTCTCCCATCATCTATAATACCCAGGACTGTAACAAGGAGGTGCTCTAATAACTATGTATAATATATCAGGGGTCAGTACAGAGATCTCTCCCAGCATCTATTATACCCAGGACTGTAACAAGGGGGCGCTCTAATAACTATGTATAGATATATCAGGGGTCAGTACAGAGATCTCTCCCACCATCTATTATACCCAGGACTGTAACAAGGGGGCGCTCTATTAACTATGTATAGATATATCAGGGGTCAATACAGAGATCTCTCCCATCATCTATTATACCCAGGACTGTAACAAGGGGCGCTCTAATAACTATGTATAGATATATCAGGGGTCAGTACAGAAATCTCTCCTATCATCTATTATACCCAGGACTGTAACAAGGAGGTGCTCTAATAACTATGTATAGATATATCAGGGGTCAGTACAGAGATCTCTACCATCATCTATTATACCCAGGACTGTAACAAGGGGGCGCTCTAATAACTATGTATAGATATATCAGGGGTCAGTACAGAGATCTCTCCCATCATGCCCTCAACGTTTGATAGAAAGAAGGTTTCTACACCGCCATAGAAGGGGGTTCTTTATTGTAAGAGCAGTGAGACTATGGAACTCTCTCCTGTGGATGAGGTGATGATGAACTTGGTAAGAGTATAAGAGGGGCCTGAACACCTGTCTTGAGTATTACAATATTACATATTATATCACTGATTCTCCCTATTGCCAGATTGGAGTCAAGAAGAAATTTTGTTCCTCTATTATGAAGAAAATTGGGTTCTACCTCATTCGGGGTTGTTTACCTTCTTCTGGATCAACATTGGGAGGTAATAGACTGAACTAGATGGACATAGATCCTTTAATCAGCCTTACACACTACGTTACTCTGGAGCTGTGGACTTTATTAAAGACTTTGGGGCTCTAATAAAGGACCTGGAGCTCTAATTAAAGGGGCCATCAGTATATACTAGAGATGAGCGAATGTACTCGTCCGAGCTTGATACTCGTTCGAGTATTAGCGTGTTCGAGATGCTCGTTACTCGTGACGAGTACCATGCGATGTTCGAGTTACTTTCACTTTCATCTCTGAGACGTTAGCGCGCTTTTCTGGCCAATAGAAAGACAGGGAAGGCATTACAACTTCCCCCTGTGACGTTCAAGCCCTATACCACCCCCCTGCAGTGAGTGGCTGGCGAGATCAGGTGTCACCCGAGTATAAAAATCGGCCCCTCCCGCGGCTCGCCACAGATTTGTTCTGACATAGAGGAGGGAAAGTGCTGTTGGTGCCGGAGCTGCTATAGGGAGAGTGTTAGGAGTATTTTTGGCTTCAAGAACCCCAACGGTCCTTCTCAGGGCCACATCTAACCATGTGCAGTACTGTGGGAGCTGCTTTTTGCAGTGTTGCACTTTTTTTTTTTTTTGTATATCGGCCGTGCAGAGCATTGCGCCCTGCAGTAATTATACATACTCCAGGGCCAGTAGTGGTGGTGAGGCAAGGACAGAAGACATATATTGTGAGGCAGGGACAGAAGGCATATATTTATTGAATATAGGCAGTGGGCCTTTCCAAAAACATTTGGGAAAAAAAATCTATTTGGGCTGCCTGTGACTGTCCTCAGTGTACTGGGTCTGTGCTGGGTGTAGTAGTCCTCCTAATTCATACGCAGCCAGCTAAGTGTTACAGCAGGCTTGCGCAAAATTCTTTCCTGGCTCTGCTGTGCGTTCCGTAAGCGAAGTCAGCCTCCAACCACAGGCCAATAAGTGGCACATTTAATTACAGCGTTCTGTTTCTGCACTACTGGTAATACAGCATGCTGAGGGGTAGGTGTAGGCCTAGAGGACGTGGACGCGGGCGAGGACGCGGAGGCCCAAGTCAGGGTGTGGGCACAGGCCGAGCCAGTGCGGTGGCCAGGGGTAGAGGCAGGGCCCGACCGAATAATCCACCAACTGTTTCCCAAAGCGCCCCCTCGCGCCATGCCACCCTGCAGAGGTCAAGGTGCTCTACGGTGTGGCAGTTTTTCACAGAGACGCTTGACGACCAACGAACAGTGGTGTGCAACCTTTGTCGCGCCAAGATCAGCTGGGGAGCCACCACCACCAGCATGCGCAGGCATATGATGGCCAAGCACCCCACAAGGTGGGACGAAGGCCGTTCACCGCCTCCGGTTTGCACGACTGCCTCTCCTCCTGTGCCCCAACCTGCCACTGAGACCCAACCCCCCTCTGAGGACACAGGCACTACCGTCTCCTGGCCTGCACCTACACCCTCACCTCCGCTGTCCTCGGCCCCATCCAGCAATGTCTCTCAGCGCAGCGTCCAGACGTCGCTAGCGCCACTGTTTGAGCGCAAGCGCAAGTACGCCGCCACGCACCCGCACGCTCAAGCGTTAAACGTGCACATTGCCAAATTGATCAGCCTGGAGATGCTGCCGTATAGGCTTGTGGAAACGGAGGCTTTCAAAAGCATGATGGCGGCGGCAGCCCCGCGCTACTCGGTTCCCAGTTGCCACTACTTTTCCCGATTTGCCGTCCCAGCCCTGCACGACCACGTCTCCCGCAACATTGTATGCGCCCTCACCAACGCGGTTACTGCCAAGGTCCACTTAACAACAAACACGTGGACAAGCACAGGCGGGCAGGGCCACTATATCTCCCTGACGGCACATTGGGTGAATTTAGTGGCGGCTGGGACAGAGTCAGAGCCTGGGACCGCTCACGTCCTACCCACCCCCAGAATTGCGGGCCCCAACTCGGTCCTGGTATCTGCGGTGGTGTATGCTTCCTCCACTAAACCACCCTCCTCCTTCTCCAACGCAACCTGTCTCGCAATCAAGATGTGTCAGCAGCAGCAGCACGTCGCCAGCAGTCGGTGTCACGCGGCGTGGCAGCACAGCGGTGGGCAAGCGTCAGCAGGCCGTGCTGAAACTACTCAGCTTAGGAGAGAAGAGGCACATGGCCCACGAACTGCTGCAGGGTCTGACAGAGCAGACCGACCGCTGGCTTGCGCCGCTGAGCCTCCAACCGGGCATGGTCGTGTGTGACAACGGCCGTAACCTGGTGGAGGCTCTGCAGCTCGGCAGCCTCACGCACGTGCCATGCCTGGCCCATGTCTTTAATTTGGTGGTTCAGCGCTTTCTGAAAAGCTACCCACACTTGTCATACCTGCTCGGAAAGGTGCGCCGGGTCAGCGCACATTTTCACAACTCCAAGACGGACGCTGCCACCCTGCGGACCCTGCAACATCGGTTTAATCTGCCAGTGCACCGACTGCTGTGCGACGTGCCCACACGGTGGAACTCTACGCTCCACATGTTGGCCAGGCTCTATAAGCAGCGTAGAGCTATAGTGGAATACCAACTCCAACATGGGCGGCGTAGTGGGAGTCAGCCTCCTCAATTCTTTACAGAAGAGTGGGCCTGGTTGGCAGACATCTGCCAGGTCCTTGGAAACTTTGAGGAGTCTACCCAGATGGTGAGCGGGGATGCTGCAATCATTAGCATTACCATTCCTCTGCTATGCCTCTTGAGAAGTTCCCTGCAAAGCATAAAGGCAGACGCTTTGCACTCGGAAACGGAGGCGTGGGAAGACAGTATGTCGCTGGATAGTCAGAGCACCCTCATGTCTATATCTCAGCGCATTGAGGAGTAGGAGGAGGTGGAGGAGCATGAGGAGGAGGGGGAAGAGACAGCTTGGCCCACTGCTGAGGGTACACATGCTGCTTGCCTGTCATCCTTTCAGCGTGTATGGCCGGAGGAGGAGGAGGATCCTGAAAGTGATCTTCCTAGTGAGGACAGCCATGTGTTGTGTACAGGTACCCTGGCACACATGGCTGACTTCATGTTAGGATGCCTTTCTCGTGACCCTCGCGTTACACGCATTCTGGCCACTACGGATTACTGGGTGTACACATTGCTCGACCCACGGTATAAGGAGAACCTTTCCACTCTCATTCCCGAAGAGGAAAGGGGTTCCAGAATGATGCTATACCACAGGACCCTGGCGGACAAACTGATGGTAAACTTCCCATCCGACAGCGCTAGTGGCAGAAGGCGCATTTCCGCGGCCCAGGTAGCAGGGGAGGCGCAGAGATCAGGCAGCATGTACAGCGCAGGCAGGGGAACATTCTCCAAGGCCTTTGCCAGCTTTATGGCTCCCCAGCAAGACTGTGTCACCGCTCCCCAGTCAAGGCTGAGTTGGCGTGAGCACTGTAAAAGGATGGTGAGGGAGTACGTAGCCGATCGCACGACCGTCCTCCGTGACGCCTCTGCCCCCTACAACTACTGGGTGTCGAAGCTGGACACGTGGCCTGAACTCGCGCTGTATGTCCTGGAGGTGCTTGCTTGTCCTGCGGCTAGCGTCTTGTCAGAGAGGGTGTTTAGTGCGGCTGGGGGAATCATCACAGATAAGCGTACCCGCCTGTCAACCGACAGTGGCGACAGGCTTACACTCATCAAGATGAACAAAGCCTGGATTTCCCCAGACTTCTCTTCTCCACCAGCGGACAGCAGCGATACCTAAACAATACGTAGGCTGCACCCGCGGATGGAAGCATCGTTCTCTATCACCATCAAAAACGGGGACATTTTTGCTTCATCAATCTGTGTATAATATTCCTCCTCCTCCTCCTGCTCCTCCTCCTGAAACCTCACATAATCACGCCGAACGGGCAATTTTTCTTAGGCCCACAAGGCTCACTCATATAATTTTTGTAAACAATTTTTATACGTTTCAATGCTCATTAAAGCGTTGGAACTTTCACCGCAACCAATTTTTATATTAACTGGGCTGCCTCCAGGCCTAGTTACAAATTAAGTCACATTAACCAAAGCGATTAATGGGTTTCACCTGCCCTGTTGGTTGGGCATGGGCAATTTTTCTGAGGTACATTAGTACTGTTGGTACAGCAATTTTTTGGGGCCCTTGCCTACAGTGTAATCCAATTAATTTTTTGCCCACCTGCATTACAGCTGACGTTACATCAGCTGTGATGGGCAATGCAATGGGATATATTTATGTACCGCCGGTGGGTTCCAGGGAGCCACCCATGCCGTGGGTCCACACGGAGTTGTAACCGCATGTGTCCACTTCTAAAGATCCCCAGTCTGACTGGGGCATGCAGTGTGGGCCCAAGCCCACTTGCATTAAACATGACATTACCTCAGCTGTGATGGGCCATGCAATGGGATATATTTATGTACCGCCGGTGGCTTCCTGGCACCCACCCATGCTGTGAGTCCACACGGAGTTGTAACTGCATGTGTCCACTTCTAAAGAACCCCAGTCTGACTGGGGCATGCAGTGTGGGCCGAAGCCCACCTGCATTTAATCGGACGTTACCTCAGCTGTGATGGGCACTGCAATGGGATACATTAATGTACAGCCGGTGGGTTCCAGGGAGCCACCCATGCTGTGGGTGCTCACGGAATTCCCATTGCGGAGTTGTACCTGCCTGTGACTATTTATAAAAAACCGCGGTCTGACTGGGGCATGCAGACACCTTGACAGAATGAGTAGTGTGTGGCACATAGGTTCCCCATTGCTATGCCCACGTGTGCAGCTCCTGATGGCGGTGGCACAGGATTATATTTCTCATTGCTTCTGTACAGCATTGTGGGCTATCGCCCCGCCCCTTTTAAAGAGGGTCGCTGCCTAGCCGTGCCAACCCTCTGCAGTGTGTGCCTGCGGTTCCTCTGGCAGACGCACTTATAAATAGACATGAGGGTGGCGTGGCATGAGGGCAGCTGAAGGCTGCCCAGGGACACTTTGGTGTGCGCTGTGGACACTGCGTCGTGCGGGGGGGGGGGGGGTGGGTAGCATGTAACCCAGGAGAAGTGGCAGCGGAGTGTCATGCAGGCAGTGATTGTGCTTTGTTGGAGGTGGTGTGGTGCTTAGATAAGGTATGCATTGCTAATGAGGGCTTTTCAGAAGTAAAAATTGTTGGGGGGGGGGCACTCTTGCCGCTATTGTGGCTTAATAGTGGGACCTGGGAACTTGAGATGCAGCCCAACATGTAGCCCCTCGCCTGCCCTATCCGTTGCTGTGTCGTTCCCATCACTTTCTTGAATTGCCCCGATTTTCACAAATGGAAACCTTAGCGAGCATCGGCGATATACAAAAATGCTCGAGTCGCCCATTGACTTCAATGGCGTTCGTTACTCGAAACGAACCCTCGAGCATCGCGATAATTTCGTCCCGAGTAACGAGCACCCGAGCATTTTGGTGCTCGCTCATCTCTAGTATATACACCCCGTTCAGTTATAGGGTGTAACGTTCCATAATAACATAGAATAATACATTAGTTATTATATGTTATTTGTGAAAAGGTCAACATCCCATGTGGGAACTGTCTTGGCGGCTTCTACTTTTTGGCAGCATCTGTTACTCAAGACAACCAAGAAAATGAGAAAATTATAGAAACTAACAGAAAAAAAGAAAGCTAAGAAATTCTATTTCCAGGTCATTGCTTGTCTTTAAGCGGAACTGCTCTTTAAGTCATGACATTGTACAGTGATGATTGCCTTTCATTACAGGTCAATGACCCGATGTAAAGTTCTCTTCTCCTCTGGATCCTCTCTATGATTTGGTTCATAAAACTAATGATGACACCATCAATTTGTAAGAAATATTGCTTCTAACAGGCAGAAAACGAGTCGAACGAATCTGCTGTGTGAAGGTGGGTAGGAAGCACCTCTCCAAGTGACCAGGTCACGTTACCAGATTGTAATCAGTCCATATGTATAACATGATTTAGACTCGTTCGGGAAAGCAATCAGAGATGTCACTGGCAGATAGGCTACTGATCCTTGTGGTCTACGATGTAATCCAGTCTTGTTTCTCATTATTACTCTAATTTTGGTGTAATTGAAAACTGCCCAAACAGTTGAGAAACTTACAAGACATCTGTTTTACATTGAGAAGCTCTCAGCTTCTCTACAAGGAGTTTTCCATCTTCATCAGAACTCAAAGGTTCTCACATCATGCCCTGTCTTCATGTTGGTTCCCGCTAAAATTATGGCTTGAACTTTCAACTTTGTCTTTAAAAAATTAAGTTAAAAATCCTAAGTATCCTGGGGATAAGCCATTTCCCATGCTGGTTCATGATTCAACTCATGATGAGCTATCTTCCTTTACCATGGAGTCCAAGTTCTCGACATTTTAATTCCAGTTAGTGTTTAAAGAGGTTCTGTCACATCCCCCGGCCAGGGCTAGGACAAGGGGATTTGGTGCCCTAGGCAGGTTATGCAACTTAAGTCCCCCTTCCAAAAAAAAATCAATCAGAATCAATATTAAAACACTTTTGTTTAAACCTCTTTGATTAAGAAATTAATCTTAAATGAAACAGAAGTAGGCAGGATAAATATTTAATCAATTGACTCTTTTCTTCTCCATTCGGCCCAGACTGTTCTTACAATTTCTCCTGGAGGCTTCCCACTGTGCTGCTCAGACTTCTTTTTTTCCAGGGGAATAGCTATAGTGGGTGCAAACGTAGCAGTTACACCCAGGCCTTGGAGCCTAATGGTGCCCAAAGGCCCCTCTGCCACATGGGAAGACACCAGTATTACAAATGACACATGGTAGCTTGGGGGCCCTGTTGCATATTATCCACTGGCCCCAGATCAACCATCATAGCTAATACAGAACCCTTATTGGAACCCAAAATGAAAACAGACCCCAAATCTGACTTCAAAATTAAAAGAGATGTGGGTGGCATCAGAATCCAATGCAGCGCTGGTTTTTAGAACCAGCCAGGAACGAGGAATGGAGAGAAATGCAAAAGATGCTCGAAGCTCCCAGGATGGATGGAAGCACTCATTGTATAAAACTTAGATGTTGCAAGAAAAATTGTTTACCAATAAAATTGCGCCTCCTCTGACCTGTGGTAAAGTGGCGCCCTAGGCAGTTGCCTTCTTTCACCTACCCATCGTCCCAGCTCCGCCTGCGGCAACTGCTGTTCTCTCTATCTGTTTATAGCCACCGCTCGATTGGTTCTGTTGACACTGTTCTCAAGCAATCGGTGCTGTTAGTTTTGACACCCAACATGCAAATAAGACCATGTACTATCAAGAGTGGGATCACTGCCATGCTTAGCCTGATGGAGTGAACCTGTCACTGAGAACGCATGCTGGAAGCTACCCCCTGGTAGCGCATGGGCTCATGTGGATATGGATATGGCTTGGAGACAACAGTATTAATTGATGTCCTCTCACCATTTTCCTTCTGCTTTGTTGCCCCCAGACAAATGGTGCTATTAGTTTCTGCGCCCAATACACCAGCGGTGTACAACATGCGGACTGTGGCCTGTCAAAGCATGTCTGGCAGCCTGCAAAATGTCAAGGAAGGTCCTTTAGGCCAGTGGTGACTTGAACCTGCCACTGAACAGGGACAATTAGTGAGTTCAGCCAAAGAGAGACAGAGAGCTGAATAAGAGGGAGATCCATAAGAGCGAGAGAGCTCAATAAAAGAGAGAGAGCTGAAGAACAGATAAAAGAGAGCTCTATGAGAGAAAGCTCAATAACAGAGAGCGCTCCAGAGAGAGAGAGAGTGCAATAGAAGAGAAAGCCCTCAATAAGAAAGTGACCTCCATAAAAGAGCGCTCAGTAAGGACATGCTGGGGCAGAGAGGTGCAGCCTGAGAGCGCTGCTCTGGATGGGACTCGGATGTAATGGTGCAGCTCAGTATCACTACAAGTCAGTGGAGGAAAGTGTTTCTAGGGTAGGTTAGTGGTACATCTATGCACGTAGACCGGAGCACGTCCGCCCGCAGCCGCCTCCTTCCCTCTTCTTCCTCCGTCACATATTTTGCGCTTCTGTAAACGTTATGTAAAAGGTCATAAAACGAGAATGAACCCATAAAGTTTTCTCATTTACTTCCACGTCAAGTGTCCAAATGTCAGTTCATATTCATGAGTTGCCTACAATTAACCCTAATGGCATACTACTTAAAACTGGCTGGACTACTTTATGTAAATGTCTTACTGATAGACGAGCTATTAAAAAATGACAGTCTTAAAGTAATTAACCCCCGCCCTACCACATCATAGCACTGCAGAAATTGCTGCCTGCTTCTGTACAGTTCCTGGGAAAGTTCATTCCAGCGTTTTGTGATGGAAATGAGGGTTATTCAGTTTAGAGAACCCATTTTCGTACACCCTGAGTTAATACAGGGGCTTCTACTGTATATCAAGAGTGTCTCTCGCTCTGGAGGACCCATCCAGTCCTGCATTACACAGACAACCCCTTGATGTGAATGGATACTGTTTAATGCTTCATGTCGCCTGTGGGGGTGCTGCAGAGAAACTGAACACTTTCTGCCAGGTTTCCCCAAAGATTACAACTGATGAATTTGGGTCCTTGCGGGGGAACACTTTGTGATCAGTCTTAGATCAGGGGACCCTTTAACAAATAAGACTTGTTCAAAGCAGAGAACCTCTTTAACCCCTTTCCTCTCCAAGATGTATACTTATATCCTGGGTGGGAAGCAGTTTCTGCAAATGGATGGAAGCGGGAGCCAGTTGTGGCTGACAGCCGACCTCCAGCTGCAACAGCGAGGATTGGTGAGAGCACAGATCCACGCTGTTAACCCCTTACATACTGCAATCAATGTTGATCACGGCATGCAATGGCTTCACAAAGAAAGGTGCGTGATACTCTGTGATAACATTGCCCTCTGCTATAAAATCACAGACAGCCAAAGCTCCGTTAATGGAAAAACAAAGAAGCTATGGGGCTGTGAACATGGCGACGCAAAAATGGAAAAACCGAATATCTACTCATATATACTTCAGTGCTGCCATATTAGCACCAACCTGCGAACTACAACGGATCTCGTCGCTTGTAGTGTTTGGGTAAGGCTGTAAAGGGAAAACAAGATAGGACCCAGGTGTTTTTTTCTTCCTGTCCTGCAAAAGAAGAAAAGTCCTACAATACGTTATACATGCCCAAAAAATGGTACCAATAAAAACTACAGCTCATCACACAAAAACATCCCTCATATGCCCATGCTGACCGAACAAGAGAAAGGTGATGGCTTTTGAAAAGTGGAGATGGAAATCCCCCCAAAATTGTCACATCTTCAGGTGCAATATAGGCCGCGTCAACAAAGGGTTAACTAGAGACAGTAAATGTAATTGTGTTGATTAGGAGGGAGCGATCAGGGGTCACAGACTAATGACAGGGCAGTGGTCACCCGACTGGAGCAGCGACTGCATGTGGGGTTGCTGCCAGGCCAGAGGACTAGTATGGGGGTCACTATTACTATTGAGGACACAATGAGGGTCACTATTACTGGGGCCACTATGGGGATCACTATTACTACTAGCGCCCTTACCAGAGTCAATATTTCTACTGGGACTACTAATGGGACCATTAATGGAGTCACTATTACTATTCGGGCTACTAAGGGGACACTTACTATTGAGGCCACCACAAGGGGCACTATTACTCTGCCACTTCAGACAAGTGATAATGCTTCAAATAAGTGTGCATCTTGTATATTGACATTTTCAATGTCTGTAAAGTGAGTGAAAGGGGGGAGTTATTTCACATTTTGTCTCAAGTAGCATAAAGGCTTGGGCCCCCCTGCATTTGAGGATACCACCTTATCACTTTTTGGCAATTACGCCACTCCATGCAAACTAAAGGAGTTGTTCCACTACCTCTTCTATCTACCAGTTGTTATCAAGATGCTGAGTGTTAAGGCAGCAGAAATGCAGTCCTAAGCTGTCGCTCACGACTTGAAGCTTGTGAGTTCAATCCCTGCATGGTTCAAGTAGCCGGCTCAAGGTTCACTCAGCCTTCCTTCCTTCCAAGGTTGGTAAAATGAGTCCCCAGCTTGCTGGGGGCAATAAATAAATTGCCGTATATTCCGGCGTATAAGACGACCCCCCAACTGTCACCTTATACGCCGGGAATACAGTGGAGCAAAAAAAAAATCATTACTCACCTTCCCCGGCGTTCTGCGGCGCTGCTGCAGGCTGTCGCTCCCTCCTGGTCCCCGGCAGAGCATTGCTTTCTGGACGCAGGGCCGTCAGCCAATCACAGCCATTCAATGACATCATTGAATGGCTGTGATTGGCTAAAACACACGTGCCCTTAGTCAATCACAGCCATTCAATGATGTCATTGAATGGCTGTGATTGGCTGACAGCGTGTGTTAGCCAATCACAGTATTAGCTTTCTGGAGGCGGGGATTTCAAGCCCTGTGTCCAGAAAGCAATGCTCTGCTGGGGACCAGGAGGGAGCGACAGCCTGCAGCAGCGCCGCAGAACGCTGGGGGAGGTGAGTAATGATTTTTTTTTTGACACTTTCTTTTTTTTGTATTACCGGCGTATAAGACGACCCCCGACTTCAGAGCAGATTTTTCAGGTTTCAAAAGTCGTCTTATACGCCGGTATATACGGTAACTGAAAGTGCTGTGGAATACGTTGGTGCTATACAAATAGCAAGATTAAGATGGCTGGGTTCCCAGTAGAGGTACAGAAGACACTTATTAACTGTTGGGTCCTACACCTCACTGGTCATCCAACAGTAAAGCAACCAACTTGCACCAACAGCAGCCACAGGACAACCAGCAAGACTGAATGACAACTTGCTCCATCCTTTCTTTCACAAATCTGGGAACCAAAATGTTGTTGTTGATCACAGAGAAGGAGAAGGATTCAGAAGGAGGTTTTTTGGATGCTCTTGTTTTGTGTTCAGAATTTGTCTGACCTGATATGTTAACATTGTTTTAGTAAGATGTTACAAATTGGCTCCAGCAAAATAAGAAAAAGAAGAAGAAGCCAATCTGTGAGTTTTCTGCCATTCAGCACCATGGACAGAGAACTTGCACCTGTTCAGCAGCTTTGGGCAGCCGAGAACCAATAAGCCCCCACCAGTATATAATAATATTACCGATGCAAGATGGCATCCAGCCTGTCCGAAAAATGTAAAGTAATGTTTCAGCGCCCTATATATACAGGATATGTACTGTTCATATGCCACATGGACCGCGTACAACAATTTGCCATCGCACTCTTTAGCCCCGAGTGTGGTTGTTGTTCTTTTCTTTCCAACCCCTATAAGCTACCTGTAATGGTGGCCATACTAGTGTTTACCCAATGTGGCTCATCTCCGTTCAACTTGACCAAAAGGAGACTAATGGTCTATTATTTTGGAAGGAAATTCTGATGACATGAACCTGGGACAAGTCCAACTGCTGGGATTACTCCTGAATTTATAGAATGCTTTCATGACAAGACACCCGGGACAAGTCCAACTGGTGGGGTTATTCCATGATGATACAGAATGCTATCCTGACAAGATGATTACTCCTTAGATCCTTTTATTATGGACTTACTCTCAATAGAAGGGCTTATTTCTTGGGAAAGCACCACACCTTGTAGAGTTTAAGCATTCATAGAAGCTCATTGTTAATGACATATATAACAACTGATGACCAGATATAGATGTGCATGTAGAAATGTGGATTCAGACTGAGAATGAAATTCTAATACAATGTTAGTGCGTGCAATAAAGTCTGGACTTCCTCACCCTACACTCCCTAGTTAGGTGGAGTCACATGTTAGAGTGTTCCGGTGGAGGGTAGGAGTCAATTGTGATCATTACTGGTGAGATCCTCCTCGGGAAAAAGTAATTCTAGATTAAAAAGCTTAATGAGGAGATAACAAAAGATATACCACAGTGTATGAGGACAGATTTAAAGGAATTCTGCAGCACCGTTTAGGGGTGTGGGAAAGGGTGCAAATATACCCTTATGGATGCTTTTAGGGTCCCCAGTATTTGAAATACAAATTTTGATGCCACCAGCACCGCAAATGCTCTGAAAGCAAAACGTCCCGCTCAAGTGCCCTCCTCTATGTCCAATGAGCTATTCCCCAAATTTGCTTAACAATTCTGGCAACCAACCAGGAGACACTGTGGTGTTCATCAGATCTATGGAGAAGCTCATTGGACAGAGAAGAGAGCACTTAAGTGAAAGTTCCTGCTTTCAGAAAACTTGCAATGGCATCCAGATCTGTTTTGCGACTGCTTGGGGACTCTCAAAGCATCCATAAAGTTACATTTGCATCCCTCTCTCAGCGCACTCAGAAACCTTTAGTTGTATACATTATTGAGATCTTCACCACTCCATAGGAGGGCACTACCAATCTACAACCTTCAAAGAACACTCAGGCAAAACATTCCCTACAACAACAGTTTTGAACTAAGGTCTACAGCCTCAAGGAGTTGACAGACTCTAATGTGAGCAAACAGGAATGGCGGTGATCCATCAACTCACAGGCTACGTGGCCTTTAGTCTTGCTTGTTCTCCATGGCACAGGTGACTCTTCTCTGCAAGTTAAAAGGCAGCGCCCAAGGCATAAAGTGAAGAAGAAAACCATAGGACGGTTTTAATGTTAAGTGCGATGGTGAGAAATTAAATATATAACTTACCCTGGTTTGCCCGGACCTCCTAAAAGCGACAGTCTGGCATGCCTCCAATCCTGGTAGACAGTATAATTAACAAGCTTCCCTGGTCATCAGCCCTGGTCCACCAGACATCCAATCACATGGAGAGAACCAATGGGGATTCTGAATGGATGTATTGGATAACATGCAGAGAAATAGGCAATGGTCAGACTATATAAAAACCCCAGCGCTCTAGGAGATAAACCAATCAGAAAGAAAAGAAGTGAAGTACATACTTCACAGGGGTGTCTCAGAAGAGAAAACCCCTAAATCCATGAAGGCAATCAAATTTCCTTAGAGATTTCAGCTCCTTGGAAGGAATCCAGCGGGAACTCCAATAAGGCGGCAGTGTAAGGTGAGTTCTAAACTTTATTTATTGTATAGGAGGACATAGACAGCTAATGCCATAAAACAATAGACAGAGAATAGATAGGCAACGCTTTTCAACCCCTAAATGAGCCTTTTTCAAGCTTGACAAAGACCCGGAAGGGTTGAAACGTTGCCTTTCTATAACACATGGAGCAATAACGATTAGGGGATTATTCTGCCTCACCATTTATGCTGCCGCTTTTTTCTGTCCTGGGTTGAATAGAGATGAAAAGTAAAATGATTCACCAGATTGAATATTTACGCTACCTTTATCTGTTTCCTTTAAAAGGTGTGTGAATCTCTTTCATTAGAAAGTAAGGTGGCTTTGAATTGATTCTGAAGAAGAGGGAATGCCAAATGCCAAATCACCTTGTCCCAGCCCTGTATGAGAGAGGGGCACTGCTACACTGGGCCACTGTGCTATGGATGGTGTTTGAGCCCTCTGGACAATCGGCAACTGCTTAGAATCATCTGATTGGTGGGAGTCCGTATCACTTTTACAATGTTGCACTCTAGCAAAGCCACAAACAACCACAACAACATTAAAGCAGTCAACAGGCATATAAAACAAGGTGGGGACGATGACGCACCTGAATAGTTTCACTTCTATATTGAGAATCCAATAACTGTCACCTCTAATCTTTATATATTATTGAAATACACTAAACCTGAGCCCACGCCTCTGGGTGTCAGGACCTCCTCACCACAGGAATCTGCGGGAAATTACAAGGAGTTCCCTCACTGCAACCGGGCTGTTAATTAAATACTACAATTAAAAATGTCTGTAGAGAAGCTCTGGGAACGCAGCATATGCCCTGGAAGAAGATTCCGGGTGTTAGCTGCTACATGTGTCCTGTCATTAAGGGGATGGGAAATGCTCAGAAGCAGCTGGGGAGATAGAGAGTCATCTACGTTTCTGCCAACCATTGTATGCTAAATATCCTTAGGCATCAGGGTGATCCCGAACTTGTGATGTGAAGGTGTAGCCATCAGGTGTGGCCGTGAAATAGTTTGGCATGATGGACGCCATATTTGTCAGCACACCTGTATATCTGTAGAGCATTATGTTAGTAATTAGCCAAAGGCAAAGTCACGGTGCTCGTCATTAGATGGCTGAGTGTTCTTATTAACACGATAACTGTTCCCTATAAAAAGAAAATGAGGCAAAGAACAAACCAACACCTGGCAGATCAAAACATACAGAGACTCTATGAATAGGGTGGAAAAAGCCAGGTAGACAGAACAGAAGATGTGATAAGCAATAAGAGTCTCTTCCAAAGGATAGGTGATAAATGTGCACTATGTTGACAAAAGTATTGGGATGTCCAAACCCTTCCAGAGTTTACTGTTGGCCATGTTATTGATAGATGGAAGCCATCCGGTGTGTGCGGTGCCACCATGTTCAGGGAGACCTTGTAAACTGAAAGAATGTGGACAATGAAGCCTTGTACAAGCTGTGAAGACCTCACACACATCGTCTGCCCTCGCTCAGGGGGTTTCACATGCCATTGGAACATCCATTAGCAACAGATCCAGTCATAGAGAACTGCTTATGAAGGGTTACCATGAATGAGCGGCTGCACACAACATCACAGCAGTTCTTGGACTGGAAATAAGTGGAAGCAACTATTGTTGACAGCTGAATCACAGTCAACTTGAGTGTGACAGTTGCCTGGAGAATGCTTTCTACAGCTCCGTGACTCTACTAATATAACCAAGCACCATGTCATATGGCACCCAGTGTTGGGCAGCAGAATGTCTGCAAACTTCATTGGCCCAAAGTCCGGACCTCAATCCCATCGAGCATCTATGAGATGAACTACAATGTTGTAAGCGGGCACACCCAAAACACCCATCTTACCAATCTGATACTCTTGTTGAGGATTGGAAGAAAATACCTCCACATATCTATGGGAATTTAGTGGAAAGCAGTCATTGAGGCCAAAAGTGGTCCAAAACCATATGGAACCTTATACTTCTGTCAACATGGTGTATATAGCTGGGGCCTCCATGGTGGGGACCTCCCCAGTCACTTAGAAATGGGGGCTCAGTGATCAATTATGTGCCCTTTAGCAAAGTTCAGTGTCTAGGAGGCTGGTAGAAACAGCAGAGTAACCACTCTTTATGTGCTTCATCCTAGTGCACACATCACCGGAGCAAAGATTCTTAACTAATATCTCTATTTCTATAAGTTAATACCTGAAATGAATATTTAAAGCAGTGCTCCAGGGATAAAAACAAATGATGGTCTATCCTTAGGAAAGGCCATCTATTTAAGACTGATGAGGGTCGAACTTCACCTCTGCTGATCAGCTGATAGAAGGGGAAATGGTGATCAATGCAGCACCAAGTCTCCTCTTTGTTTATTCGGATTGGTTACACTTTTAGCAGTGTCGGTGCCCAGAACTACATCTCTATATCATTCACTTGAATGGGATTGCGCTACTTTAAATTGTAATAGCAGGCACAGATCACAGTAAAAGGACATAACCCCCAAAAATCCCTGCCAGTGGCCATGCTTACTGATATATTGATACATAATAAGAGATACTAGTTAATGTATTGGCCAAATACAGAAACTCACAAGCTCACGTCAAGTGTCCTCAACCTCTTGTGGGTCCGTACACTATCTTCACAAAAAAAATCACAAAAAGCTATGGTGGAGCTGTGGTGGAGGGGGCATCGTGGCTTAGGACTATGGTGAGGAAGGCATCATGACTTGGGTCTATGGTGGAGGGGATATCATAATTTGGTGTTAGGATAGAGGGGACATTATGGTTTGGAGATATAGTGGAGGAGACATGGTTTGAGGCTATTGTGTAGGGAGATAATGGTTTGGGGCTATGTTGGAGGGAACATCATGGTTTGGAGCTATGGTAGAGTGGGCATCATAGTTTGGATCTATGGTGGAGGGGACATCATGCCCTGGGGGATATGGTGAAGATGACATCATGCTTTAGGGCACTGGAAGAAGGGACATCATGGTTTGGGGCTATGGTCAGGGCTACTTTGCTCCCTAGGGCTTGAACATCTTGTGATCATAGAGAGAATAATGAATTCTAAGGAGGATCAGATCATCTTACAGGAGGAATTAAGGGCTGTCTAGGACCTCAAGCTGAAGAGACATTTGGTGATGCAACAAGACAACAACGTAAACCACACAAGTAATAAACTAAACAATGATGGAATAGAAGATATATGTTTTGGGATGGCCAAGTAAGAGCCCTGAGCTAAACCCTATAGAGATTCTGGTTATAACCTGAAGAGGGCTGTGCACAAAGGCATACCAGAAATATTGATGAAATTAAACACATTTGTAGGGAGAAAAGGTCCAAAGTTCCACCACAATGTTGTGGAATTCTTATTTACAGCTTCAAGAAATGTTTGGTGGAGGTGATTACTGCTATTGGCAGATCTACAGGTTATTAAATTCAAGGGTTCACTTATTTTTTCTAACTTCATTGTAGAGTATTACAATAAAAGACATACAACTGTTTTAGCATTATTAGTTGCATTGTGTTTGTCTATTATTGTGACTTAGATACATTCACATAACATTTTATGAGTAATCACTGCAGAAATACAGGTAATTCCAATGGGTTCACTTCCTTTTTTTCCTTGCAACTAGTTGTACTATTTAATAGAGATGAGCGAGCACCAAAATGCTCGGGTGCTTGTTGCTCAAGTCCAACTTTTTGTAATGCTCGAGAGCTCATTTAGAGTAACGAACTCCATTGAAGTCAATGGGCGACTCGAGCATTTTTGTATGGGACCGATGCTCCGCATAGCTGATGACTTGTCAAACACCAGAAAACATCAGAAAGTCATGGAAACACCACAGAAACGGATAGGGAAGGGCAGGGGCAGCATGCATGGCTGCATCTAAGGCTCCCAGGTCCCACTATTAAGCCAAAATAGGGGCAAGAGCCTGGCATCACCCCCCTAACAATTTACTTGGGACAAACCCTCATTAGCAAGGCACACGTACTGGCACATCTTAGCTAAGCACCACACTAGCTGCAACCAAGGACAATCACTGACTGAGGGTGACACCGCTGCCTCTTCTCCTGGGTTACATGCTGGCATTGCTCTCCAACGCACCCGCACGACCCTGCGTCCACAGCACACACAAAATTTTCCCTGCGCAGCGTTCAGCTGCCCTCATGCCACACACTCGCTTCATAGCTACACCAACCTTATGTCTATTTATAAGTGCGTCCTGGATGAGGAGGAACCGAAGGCACACACCTAAGATGGTTGGCAGGGCTAGGCAGTGACCCTCTTTGAAAGTGTGCACGATAGCCCACAATGCTGTTGAGAATTGATGATAAGTTGACGTATGATCATCATTCCAATCCCGTGCCACCTCCATCACAAAATTGTCAGGAGCCGCAAACGTGGGCATAAAGGGGACTCAGGTGCTAGCACTTCTACACATCTCCACAATGCAGCAATACTCTGTGTGGGAAGCACATGAGCGAGCCCAGGATCAGGCTCGGTCCCAGCCTCCACCTTGTGTGACCCAAGGTGCCGCGAGTTACATAGCATTGGGAAATCCATGTGTCCCCACACAATTCATTCTGTGTAGGTGTCAGATAGCTCAACACAGCAATGGGAAGTCTTTGAGTTCCTTGGGCTCGCCTATGCTGTGGGTGCACAAAGATGGTATTACACAGAAAGGAATCAGAGTGCCCAAACATGGCAGAGTTTCACCCCACCAAGGGCTTCGGCCTCGGCCCACATTTCTGCCCTAGTCAGTCAAGTGTATTTGTGCCACACAGGTAAAACAACACAATGGGAAGTCTTTGCACACCCACAGCATAGGCAAGCCCCTGGAACCCAAGGAAAGTATTACACATGAAGAAAGATGGTATTACAAAGATGGTATTACACAGGAAGGAATCAGAGTGCCCAAACATGGCAGAGTTTCACCCTGCCAAGGACCTCGGCCTTGGCCCACATTTCTGCGCAAGTCAGTCATTGTATTTGTGCCAGATAGGTAAAACACTGCAATGGGAAGTCTTTGTGCACCCACAGCATAGGTGAGCCCAAGGAACCCAAGGAAAGTATTACACATGAAGAAAGATGGTATTACAAAGATGGTATTACACAGGAAGGAATCAGAGTGCCCAAACATGGCAGAGTTTCACCCTGCCAAGGACCTCGGCCTTGGCCCACATTTCTGCGCAAGTCAGTCATTGTATTTGTGCCAGATAGGTAAAACACTGCAATGGGAAGTCTTTGTGCACCCACAGCATAGGTGAGCCCAAGGAACTCAAACATGGTATTACACATGAGGAAATCAGGGTGCCCAAACATGGCAGAGTTTCACCCCACCAAGGACCTCTGCCTCGGCCCACATTTCTGCCCAACTCATTCTTTGTATGTGTCAGACAGCTGAACAATGCAATGGGGAAGCCTTTGTGCACCCACAGTATAGGCAAGCTCCTGGAACCCAGGGACAGTATTAAACAGGAAGAAAAGAGAATGCCCAAACATGGCAGAGTTTCCCCCCATCCAGGACCTCGGCCTCGGCCCACATTTCTGCCGATTTCATTCTTTGTATGTGTCAGATAGCTGAACAATGCAATGGGAAAGCCTTTGAGCACCCACAGCATAGGCGAGCCCATGAAACTCAAATACAGTATTAAACATGAAGAAAAGAGAATACCCAAACATGGCAGAGTTTCTCCCCGCCCAGGACCTAGGCTCACACTTCCGCCCCAATCATTCAGTCTATTTGTGCCAGATAGGTAAAACACTGCAATAGGAAAGCCGTCTGCACCCTAGCCAAGTCAGTCAGTGTTTTTGTGCCAGAATGGTAAAACAACGCAGTGGGATGTTTTTGTGCACCCACAGCATAGGCGAGCCCATGAAACTCAAAGACGGTATTACACATGAAGAAATCAGAGCACCAAAACAAGGCAGTTTCACCCCGCCAAGGACCTCGGCTTTGGCTCACGCCCTCAGTAATCGTGGGCATTCATCGCTCCAAAGACTGGATAAACCACAAAGAAGTTCCACAGGCCATACCTGACGCAGTTGATTCTTCCCCCCAGGACCTCGGCCTCTGCCCACAACCTCAGTAATCGTGGGCCTCAAGCGAACTCGGATGCTAGTGCAGCTGTAAACGTCTCATTAATGCAGTAACGCTCCTTTTGTTTGGCCCAAACCACTGTCTCAGATAACTGTGGTAACATGAGAGAAAATACATGTTGCCCACCGCTGATCCCCAGACACCAAGCAGGAGGAGGAGGTGGCATAATAAGGCCGAGAAACCATGACCAAGGTAGGACCCGCAGTACTCTGTGAGGGAAATACGTGAGCGGGCCCTGGGTCAGGCTCGGTCCTAGCCTACACCTTGTGTGACCCAAGGTGCCGTGAGTTAAATAGCTATGGGAAATCCATGTGTCCACACACACTTCATTCTGTGTAGGTGTCAGACAGCTGAACACCGCTATGGGAAACCTTTGTGCACCCACAGTATAGCAAGAGTATAGGCGGACCCCTGTAACATGTCTGTAGCAAGAGTATAGGTGGACCTCAGTAACATATATGTAGCAAGAGTATAGGCGGACCCCTCAAACCTTTCAGTAGCAAGTGTATAGGCGGACCCCAGTAATATTTCTGTAGCAAGAGTATAGACGCACCCCAGTAATATTTCTGTAGCAAGAGTATAGGTGAACCCCTCAAACCTTTCAGTAGCAAGTGTATAGGCGGACCCCAGTAACATTTCTGTAGCAAGAGTATAGGCGGACCCCTGTAACATTTCTGTAGCAAGAGTACAGGCAGACCCCAGTAACATTTCTGTAGCAAAAGCATAGGCAGACCCAAGTAACATTTCTGTAGTAGGAGTATAGGCAGACCCCTGTAACATTTCTGTAGCAAGAGTATAGGCGGTCCCCAGTAACATTTCTGTAGCAAGAGTATAGGCGGACCCCAGTAACATTTCTAGAGCAAGAGTATAGGCGGACCCCAGTAACATTTCTAGAGCAAGAGTATAGGCGGACCCCAGTAACATGTCTGTAGCAAGGGTATAGGTGGACCCAGTAACATTTCTAGAGCAAGAGTATAGGCGGACCCCAGTAACATTTCTAGAGCAAGAGAATAGGGGCGGACCCCTGTAACATTTCTAGAGCAAGAGTATAGGCGGACCTTTGTAACATTTCTGTAGCAAGAGTGTAGGCGAACCCCAGAAACATTGGTGTACCAAGAGTGTAGGTGAACATCGGAATAAATTTGGTTACCAAGAGTATAGGCAAAGGCCGGAAAAATTAGTTAGATAACAGTATAGGCAAGGGTCTAAAAAATTGGTGTACCAATTGTACAAGTGAACCCCTGAAAAATTGCTCAACCGCGAGGGCAGGTGAAACCCATAAACATTTTTTAAAGATGCAGCTCGCTGTTGCTTAATTTGTAACAGAGCCTGGAGGCAGCCCTGTGAAAAAAATTGGTGTCTGTTAAAGTATCAATACTTTTGAAACTTTGAAAAATTGTAAAAAAGCTTTTAAACAGAACCTTTTGGGCCGCAGAAAAATTGGCAGTTCAGCGTGATGATATGATGTTTTAGGAGGAGGAGGAGGAGTAATAATATCCGAGAGTGATTGACAAAGCTAATTCCCCGTTTTCTTGTGGTGATAGAGGATGCATTTTTCTCCTGTTGCAGCGAAAAGAATCTTTAGGTTCCGCTGCTTTCCGCCGGTAGAGAAGAGAAGTCTGGGGAAATACAGCCTTTGCTCATCTTTATGAGTGTAAGCATGTCGGCACTGGCAGTTGACAGGGTTTGGAGGAGGTGAGGCCATAGTTGTCAGTGCTGTACAGTGGGGTAATTTATTTGGGTCCCGCTCAATTCTTAATACGCCATTATAAGGAGTAGGGGTTAGGGTTGAGGACGCGGACGTCCAAGTGAGGGTGTGAGCACAGGTCGAGTTCCTGGGCATGGTGAATCACAGGTGGCTGCTGCGGGATTAGGAGAGAGGCAAGTTTCTGGGGTCCCCAGCTTCATATCACAATTCTTGGGTCCACGTGGTAGACCTTTATTACAAACAGAGCAGTACGAGCAGGTCCTGACGTGGATGGCAGAAAATGCATCCAGCAATGTATCGACCACCCAGTCTTCTACGCAGTCCACTACTCCCGGCCTAGGGACTGCAACTCTGAATCCTCTGGCTGCTCCACCTTCCTCCCAGCCTCCTCACTGCATGAATATGACATATTCTGAGCAGACAGACTCCCAGGAACTGTTCTTGGGTCCCTGCCATGAGTGGGAAAAAGCGGTTCCTCTCTCACCTGAGGAGTTTGTCGTGACCAATGCCCAACCTTTGGAAAGTACCCAGAGCTCGGGTGATGAGGCTGGGGACTTCCGGCAATTGTTTCAAGAGCTTTTTGTGGGTGATGAGACACAGTTGTCTATCATTGAGGTAGTAGTAAGGGCAGAAAGTCCGAGGGAGGAGCGCACAGAGGATTCGGAGGAAGAGCCGCTGGACGATGAGGTGACTGACCCCACCTGGTTCGCTAAGCCAACTGAGGAGAGGTCTTCAGAGTGGGAGGCAAGTGCAGCAGCAGGACAGGTTGGAAGAGGCAGTGAAGTGGCCAGGGATAGAGGCAGGGCCAGAGCGAAGACTCCCCCAACTGTTTCCCAAAGCACCCCCTCGCAGCAAGCCTCCGTGTAGACGGCTAGGTGTTCAAAGGTGTGGATGCTTTTTAGTGAGAGTGCGGACAACCAACGAACTGTGCTGTGCAACCTGTGTCGCACCAAGATCAGCTGGGGAGCCACCAGTACCAGCTTCACCACCACTAGCAAGCGCAGCCATATGATGGCCAAGCACCCCACGAGGTGGGACGAAGGCCGTTCACCGCCTCCGCATCGCACCACGGCCTTTCTGTACCGTCTGTGTGTTCCTGCTAGCCACCCATGCTGTGGGTGCACACAGACTTGCCATAGCGGAGTTGTACCTGCCTGGCACTTTTAAAAAACCCAGACTGAATAGGGCATGGCGTGTGGGCCGCAGCCAACATGTATTTCCTCTCACGTAACCTCAGCTATCTGGGGCATTGCAATGAGATTTCTTTCTGTACCGTCTGTGTGTTCCTGCTAGCCACCCATGCTGCGGGTGCACACAGTCTTGCCATAGCGGAGTCGTACCTGCCTGGCACTTTTAAAAATAACCCTGAATGTCTAGGGCATGGCGTGTGGGCTGCAGCCAACATGTATTTCCTCTCACGTAACCTTAGTTATCCGGGGCACTGCAATGGGATTTCTTTCTGTACCATCTGTGTGTTTCTGCTAGCCACCCATGCTGCCGGTGCACACAGTCTTGCCATAGCGGAGTTGTACCTGTCTGTCCCCAAAACACTGACAGACTTGGGTAGGGTGCAGAGTGCAGATGGTTTACCCCTTGGTCTGTCGATGAGGTATCCGACACCCAAACAGAATGAGTAGTGTGTGGACACACTACTATGCTATGTCACTCGCAGCACCTTGGGCCACCCAAGGTGTTTGCTGGGACAGAGGCTGACCCAGGGCCCGCTCACATACTTCCCACACTGAGTATTGCTGCATTGTGGAGATGTGTAGAAGTGCTGGGCTGGCAGCGGACTCCCCTTTATGCCCACGTTTGCAGCTCCTGACGGAGGTGGCACGGGATTGGAATGAAGATGGAACGTCAATCTATTATCAAATCTCAACAGCATTGTGGGCTATCACCCATACTTTCAAAGAGGTGCCTGGCCCTGCCAACCCTCTGCAGTGTGTGCCTCCAGTTCCTCCTCATGGCAGACGCACTTATAAATAGACATGAGGGTGGTGTGGCTATGCAGCCAGCGTGTGGCATGAGGGCAGCTGAAGGCTGAGCAGGGACAATTTGGTGTGCGCTGTGGACACTGGGTCGTGCGGGGGGGTTGGTCAGCATGTAACCCAGGAGAAGTGGCAGCGGAGTGTCATGCAGGCAGTGATTGTGCTTTGTTGGAGGTAGTGTGTTGCTTAGCTAAGGTATGCCTTGCTAATGAGGGTTTGTCCGAAGTAAAAATTGTTAGGGGAGGGGGGGGGGGGGGGCACTCTTGCCGCTATTATGGCTTAATAGTGAGACCTGGGAACCTGAGATGCAGCCCTGCATGTTACCCCTCGCCTGCCATATCCGTTTCTGTGTCGTTTCCATCACTTTCGTAGGTTTTGCAGATTTGCACAAATGAAAACCTTAGCAAGCATCGGTCATATACAAAAATGCTCGAGTCGCCCATTGACTTCAATGGGGTTCATTACTCGAAACGAACTCTCGATCATCGCGGAAAGCTCAACTAGAGCAACGAGCACCCGAGCATTTTGGTGCTCGCTCATCTCTAATCCTGCAACATGTGCAAGATTCCAGCTGAATTGTAACTGGTGTAATGACATCGGCTGGACGTTAAACAGCATAACTTGGCTTCACCTTTAGTAGTCACCTTTCCTGGTTATTAACCCTATGTCACAGTACTGAGATACCCCCAGGCCTTACCGTTGAGCTGAATAGTGTATTAACCTGATGTTGCAAAAAAAAAAAAAAGATATTAAGCATGTATCAACACAGTGGAAACACAAATACAACTAGGGACTCACCAGTAGATCACAGAGGCAGAAAGTGGTGTCAACCATATAATGAGGATGATGATGGGACTGGCAGTGGAGACCAGAGCAGATGGTATGGAACTGAAATACTAACCAGAGACATGCTAACCACCAACATTAGCCCTCCCTATGTCTTTCCCAAATCTTTGTCTAGCACTGTCTTTCAGCCACAGACCCCACCATCCCTAAATAGCCCCAAAATTTCCCTATGGATGACCCTGTCTAAAACACTATTCCTAAGAACAGGAAGATAGCCCAGATAGGAGGCTAAAGAAGTGAATGCTGGAATGACTCAAGGCAGATAGAAACAAAGATGGAAAGATTATACTAAGGCCTCCAGCACACTAGCTAATTTGGCGCCATTATGCTGAGAGTTGTGGTTCTACACCTGCTTTTATCAGTAAGTAGGGTTGTTAGCAGTGATTTTTTTTAGAAAGTCAAGGAGCTGGTGAGATTAGACAAGACTGGACTAGAACTAGGTACTTGGTTCTAGAAAAATGAATTCTGGATAGAACACACGTTGTCACAGCTATCAACTGACCACAGTGCAGAAACCAAGAGTATTTATAGAGAGATGAACCAATCAGACCCTCCTCTCTAATGAAACTGAGCAGTATGGTCTACTGATCCCCACCAAGGGGTTAAGCAACTGCCCAAACAACAACTCAGAAAGCAAGAGAAGTCGATGCATCAGTTCACCTCCTGCTGATCAAAACTCTGGGTTTAATCAAATGTAAACTGCTCTGTCCGGAGGCAGAATGATGAATACAGCTCTGGAGATGAATAAGTAAAACATAAACCCAACCTTGGGGAAACCGAGGCAAATAGTTTGCATCATTACAAATAAACCGAGACTGTAGAGTGATAGGAGTCTTGATGGACAGCTTAATAGTGTTCACTGTGGATTATTATTTAATCATTATTATTACATTCTTCCCCGCCTTATCATGATGGCCGCCATATCGCTAAATGTAGGGGCAAGTTCAGAGAATTTATAAATGTGGTTTCGCCAATAAAAATACTGAAAAAATGCAGCCTGGAGCCGAAACGCAACAATTTCAGGAATGTTCAGTACACAGCTCCTGGCACATCAGCGTTAATTGCTCTACTGTCATGTGATTGGCGGCTAGATAGGGTAAGTCATCTGCACGGTAAATCCATGTAATTAGCCCAATCACACGCTTCATCCTTCCTTAAAGCAGTAAGGTATAGAAGCAAAACAAAAGGTAAATATTCTCTCATGAAGGTATTTGAAGCAGCGAAGAGTGGTATGAGGGAGCTTGATGGGGAAGCCACGGAGGACCAATCAGGGAGCGGGACATACAGTAGTCACAGATCACATTTCTTAAATGCCAGGATTAATTACAGCTTATTTTTCAGAAATTAAGTGAATCGCGTTAGTCCTATTTCCTATTAATTTTTCCATAACGTACCTTTTGAATTTCATTCTGTTGCCAATAATCTAAAATCCTTCCTCAAACGCAAAAGCCAAAAATAATTCTTTTTGAACTGGAATGTAGATTTTTTTCCCTTTTTCCAATCACTTTGAGCCAGAAACATTAAATATTCAGGTATGGAATTTCCCTAATGAAGACCGGCTGATGGGACAGACACAAGTCTCTTACCGTCACCCCCACCCCAACCCCCTCCTCTAGCGCAAAGATCTCAAAAAAATTGCCCTCTCCCTTTCTACATAATACCTGAAATACAGTAAGGCTCTAAGGCCGAGGCACTTGGAGAACAACACGTAGCAGTTCACCAATCTCACATAGGTGTACATTAAAACTCTGGAATTATCATCTGAATAAAGTACAATCATGGATTAGAAAAAATCAAAGACTTCATGTACCAAAACAGGAACATCTCTTGGTACCTGCAGAACCGGCAGTTCTAAAATGTCATTTTCATAAAGTTTATGTTTTTCCAGAAAATTCAATGAGAGTGGCAGAATGTTCAAATCCAGACCGGGCACTCTGCAACATTCTTCCCATTTTAAAAATTGCTAAATTGACATGTCGGCACTTGATAAGCAATACTGTCCATAAGGGGCAGTATTATAGTAGTTATATTCTTGTACATAGGGGCAGTATTATAGTAGTTATATTCTTGTACATAGGAGGCAGTATTATAGTAGGTATATTCTTGTACATAGGGGGCAGTATTACAGTAGTTATATTCTTGTACATAGGGGGCAGTATTATAGTAGTTATATTCATGTACATAGGGGCAGTATTATAGTAGTTATATTCTTGTACAGAGGGGGCAGTATTATAATAGTTATATTCTTGTATATAGGGGTCAGTATTATAGTAGTTATATTCTTGTACACAGCGGGCAGTATTATAGTAGTTATATTCTTGTACATAGGGGGCAGTATTATAGTAGTTATATTCTTGTACATAGGGGCAGTATTATAGTAGTTATATTCTTGTACATAGGAGCAGTATTATAGTAGTTATATTCTTGTACATAGGGGGCAGTATTATAGTAGTTATATTCTTGTACATAGGGGCAGTATTATAGTAGTTATATTCTTGTACATAGGAGCAGTATTATAGTAGTTATATTCTTGTACATAGGGGGCAGTATTATAGTAGTTATATTCTTGTATATAGGGGGCAGTATTATAGTAGTTGTATTCTTGTCCATAAAGGGCAGTATTATAGTAGTTATATTCTTGTACATAGGGAGCAGTATTATAGTAGTTATATTCATGTACATAGGGGCAGTATTATAGTAGTTATATTCATGTACATAGGGGCAGTATTATAGTAGTTATATTCATGTACATAGTGGCAGTATTATAGTAGTTATATTCTTGTACATAGGGGCAGTATTATAGTAGTTATATTCATGTACATAGGGGCAGTATTATAGTAGTTATATTCTTGTACATAGGGGGCAGTATTATAGTAGTTATATTCTTGTACATAGGGGGCAGTATTATAGTAGTTATATTCTTGTACATAGGGGACAGTATTATAGTAGTTATATTCTTGTACATAGGGGGCAGTATTATAGTAGTTTTATTGTACATAGGGAGCAGTATTATAGTAGTTATATTCTTGTACATAGGGAGCAGTATTATAGTAGTTATATTCTTGTACATAGCGGCAGTGTTATAGTAGTTATATTCTTGTACATAGGGGCAGTATTATAGTAGTTATATTCTTGTACATAGGGGGCAGTATTATAGTAGTTATATTCTTGTACATAGGGGGCAGTATTATAGTAGTTATATTCTTGTACATAGGGGGCAGTATTATAGTAGTTGTATTCTTGTCCATAAGGGGCAGTATTATAGTAGTTATATTCTTGTACATAGGGAGCAGTATTACAGTAGTTATATTCTTGTACATAGGGGCAGTATTATAGTAGTTATATTCTTGTACATAGGGAGCAGTATTATAGTAGTTATATTCTTGTACATAGGGGGCAGTATTATAGTAGTTATATTCTTGTACATAGGAGGCAGTATTATAGTAGTTATATTCTTGTACATAGGGGGCAGTATTATAGTAGTTATATTCTTGTACATAGGAGGCAGTATTATAGTAGTTCTATTCTTGAACATAGGGGGCAGTATTATAGTAGTTATATTCTTGTACATAGGGGGCAGTACTATAGTAGTTATATTCTTGTACATAGGGGGCAGTATTATAGTAGTTATATTCTTGTACATAGCGGGCAGTATTATAGTAGTTATATTCTTGTACATAGGGGCAGTATTATAGTAGTTATATTCATGTACATAGTGGCAGTATTATAGTAGTTATATTCTTGTACATAGGGGGCAGTACTATAGTAGTTATATTCTTGTACATAGGGGGCAGTATTATAGTAGTTATATTCTTGTACATAGCGGGCAGTATTATAGTAGTTATATTCTTGTACATAGGGAGCAGTATTATAGTAGTTATATTCTTGTACATAGGAGCAGTATTATAGTAGTTATATTCTTGTACATAGGGGGCAGTATTATAGTAGTTATATTCTTGTACATAGGGGCAGTATTATAGTAGTTATATTCTTGTACATAGGAGCAGTATTATAGTAGTTATATTCTTGTACATAGGGGGCAGTATTATAGTAGTTATATTCTTGTATATAGGGGGCAGTATTATAGTAGTTGTATTCTTGTCCATAAAGGGCAGTATTATAGTAGTTATATTCTTGTACATAGGGAGCAGTATTATAGTAGTTATATTCATGTACATAGGGGCAGTATTATAGTAGTTATATTCATGTACATAGGGGCAGTATTATAGTAGTTATATTCATGTACATAGTGGCAGTATTATAGTAGTTATATTCTTGTACATAGGGGCAGTATTATAGTAGTTATATTCATGTACATAGGGGCAGTATTATAGTAGTTATATTCTTGTACATAGGGGGCAGTATTATAGTAGTTATATTCTTGTACATAGGGGGCAGTATTATAGTAGTTATATTCTTGTACATAGGGGACAGTATTATAGTAGTTATATTCTTGTACATAGGGGGCAGTATTATAGTAGTTTTATTGTACATAGGGAGCAGTATTATAGTAGTTATATTCTTGTACATAGGGAGCAGTATTATAGTAGTTATATTCTTGTACATAGCGGCAGTGTTATAGTAGTTATATTCTTGTACATAGGGGCAGTATTATAGTAGTTATATTCTTGTACATAGGGGGCAGTATTATAGTAGTTATATTCTTGTACATAGGGGGCAGTATTATAGTAGTTATATTCTTGTACATAGGGGGCAGTATTATAGTAGTTGTATTCTTGTCCATAAGGGGCAGTATTATAGTAGTTATATTCTTGTACATAGGGAGCAGTATTACAGTAGTTATATTCTTGTACATAGGGGCAGTATTATAGTAGTTATATTTTTGTACATAGGGAGCAGTATTATAGTAGTTATATTCTTGTACATAGGGGGCAGTATTATAGTAGTTATATTCTTGTACATAGGAGGCAGTATTATAGTAGTTATATTCTTGTACATAGGGGGCAGTATTATAGTAGTTATATTCTTGTACATAGGAGGCAGTATTATAGTAGTTATATTCTTGTACATAGGGGGCAGTATTATAGTAGTTATATTCTTGTACATAGGGGGCAGTACTATAGTAGTTATATTCTTGTACATAGGGGGCAGTATTATAGTAGTTATATTCTTGTACATAGCGGGCAGTATTATAGTAGTTATATTCTTGTACATAGGGAGCAGTATTATAGTAGTTATATTCTTGTACATAGGGGGCAGTATTATAGTAGTTATATTCTTGTACATAGGGGACAGTATTATAGTAGTTATATTCTTGTACATAGGGAGCAGTATTATAGTAGTTATATTCTTGTACATAGGAGCAGTATTATAGTAGTTATATTCTTGTACATAGGGGCAGTATTATAGTAGTTATATTCTTGTACATAGGGAGCAGTATTATAGTAGTTATATTCATGTACATAGGGGCAGTATTATAGTAGTTATATTCATGTACATAGGGGCAGTATTATAGTAGTTATATTCATGTACATAGTGGCAGTATTATAGTAGTTATATTCTTGTACATAGGGGCAGTATTATAGTAGTTATATTCATGTACATAGGGGCAGTATTATAGTAGTTATATTCTTGTACATAGGGGGCAGTATTATAGTAGTTATATTCTTGTACATAGGGGGCAGTATTATAGTAGTTATATTCTTGTACATAGGGGACAGTATTATAGTAGTTATATTCTTGTACATAGGGGGCAGTATTATAGTAGTTTTATTGTACATAGGGAGCAGTATTATAGTAGTTATATTCTTGTACATAGGGAGCAGTATTATAGTAGTTATATTCTTGTACATAGCGGCAGTGTTATAGTAGTTATATTCTTGTACATAGGGGCAGTATTATAGTAGTTATATTCTTGTACATAGGGGGCAGTATTATAGTAGTTATATTCTTGTACATAGGGGGCAGTATTATAGTAGTTATATTCTTGTACATAGGGGGCAGTATTATAGTAGTTGTATTCTTGTCCATAAGGGGCAGTATTATAGTAGTTATATTCTTGTACATAGGGAGCAGTATTACAGTAGTTATATTCTTGTACATAGGGGCAGTATTATAGTAGTTATATTTTTGTACATAGGGAGCAGTATTATAGTAGTTATATTCTTGTACATAGGGGGCAGTATTATAGTAGTTATATTCTTGTACATAGGAGGCAGTATTATAGTAGTTATATTCTTGTACATAGGGGGCAGTATTATAGTAGTTATATTCTTGTACATAGGAGGCAGTATTATAGTAGTTATATTCTTGTACATAGGGGGCAGTATTATAGTAGTTATATTCTTGTACATAGGGGGCAGTACTATAGTAGTTATATTCTTGTACATAGGGGGCAGTATTATAGTAGTTATATTCTTGTACATAGCGGGCAGTATTATAGTAGTTATATTCTTGTACATAGGGAGCAGTATTATAGTAGTTATATTCTTGTACATAGGGGGCAGTATTATAGTAGTTATATTCTTGTACATAGGGGACAGTATTATAGTAGTTATATTCTTGTACATAGGGAGCAGTATTATAGTAGTTATATTCTTGTACATAGGAGCAGTATTATAGTAGTTATATTCTTGTACATAGGGGGCAGTATTATAGTAGTTATATTCTTGTACATAGGGGCAGTATTATAGTAGTTATATTCTTGTACATAGGAGCAGTATTATAGTAGTTATATTCTTGTACATAGGGGGCAGTATTATAGTAGTTATATTCTTGTATATAGGGGGCAGTATTATAGTAGTTGTATTCTTGTCCATAAAGGGCAGTATTATAGTAGTTATATTCTTGTACATAGGGAGCAGTATTATAGTAGTTATATTCATGTACATAGGGGCAGTATTATAGTAGTTATATTCATGTACATAGGGGCAGTATTATAGTAGTTATATTCATGTACATAGTGGCAGTATTATAGTAGTTATATTCTTGTACATAGGGGCAGTATTATAGTAGTTATATTCATGTACATAGGGGCAGTATTATAGTAGTTATATTCTTGTACATAGGGGGCAGTATTATAGTAGTTATATTCTTGTACATAGGGGGCAGTATTATAGTAGTTATATTCTTGTACATAGGGGACAGTATTATAGTAGTTATATTCTTGTACATAGGGGGCAGTATTATAGTAGTTTTATTGTACATAGGGAGCAGTATTATAGTAGTTATATTCTTGTACATAGGGAGCAGTATTATAGTAGTTATATTCTTGTACATAGCGGCAGTGTTATAGTAGTTATATTCTTGTACATAGGGGCAGTATTATAGTAGTTATATTCTTGTACATAGGGGGCAGTATTATAGTAGTTATATTCTTGTACATAGGGGGCAGTATTATAGTAGTTATATTCTTGTACATAGGGGGCAGTATTATAGTAGTTGTATTCTTCTCCATAAGGGGCAGTATTATAGTAGTTATATTCTTGTACATAGGGAGCAGTATTACAGTAGTTATATTCTTGTACATAGGGGCAGTATTATAGTAGTTATATTTTTGTACATAGGGAGCAGTATTATAGTAGTTATATTCTTGTACATAGGGGGCAGTATTATAGTAGTTATATTCTTGTACATAGGAGGCAGTATTATAGTAGTTATATTCTTGTACATAGGGGGCAGTATTATAGTAGTTATATTCTTGTACATAGGAGGCAGTATTATAGTAGTTATATTCTTGTACATAGGGGGCAGTATTATAGTAGTTATATTCTTGTACATAGGGGGCAGTACTATAGTAGTTATATTCTTGTACATAGGGGGCAGTATTATAGTAGTTATATTCTTGTACATAGCGGGCAGTATTATAGTAGTTATATTCTTGTACATAGGGAGCAGTATTATAGTAGTTATATTCTTGTACATAGGGGGCAGTATTATAGTAGTTATATTCTTGTACATAGGGGACAGTATTATAGTAGTTATATTCTTGTACATAGGAGCAGTGTTATAGTAGTTATATTCTTGTACATAGGGGGCAGTATTATAGTAGTTATATTCTGGTACATAGTGGGCAGTATTATAGTAGTTATATTCTTGAACATAGAGGGCAGTATTATAGTAGTTATATTCTTGTACATAGGGGGCAGTATTATAGTAGTTATATTCTTGAACATAGAGGGCAGTATTATAGTAGTTATAATCTTGTACACGGGGGCAGTATTATAGTAGTTATATTCTTGTACATAGGGGGCAGTATTATAGTAGTTATATTCTTGTACATAGGAGGCAGTATTATAGTAGTTACATTCTTGTACATAGGGGGCAGTATTATAGTAGTTATATTCTTGTACATAGGAGGCAGTATTATAGTAGTTCTATTCTTGAACATAGGGGGCAGTGTTATAGTAGTTATATTCTTGTACATAGGGGGCAGTACTATAGTAGTTATATTCCTGTACATAGGGGGCAGTATTATAGTAGTTATATTCTTGTACATAGGGGGCAGTATAAAAGTAGTTATATGCTTGTACATAGGGGGCAGTATTATAGTAGTTATATTCTTGTACATAGGGAGCAGTATTATAGTAGTTATATTCTTGTCCATAAGGGGCAGTATTATAGTAGTTATATTCTTGTACATAGGGGGCAGTATTATAGTAGTTATATTCTTGTACATAGGGGGCAGTACTATAGTAGTTATATTCCTGTACATAGGGGGCAGTATTATAGTAGTTATATTCTTGTACATAGGGGGCAGTATAAAAGTAGTTATATGCTTGTACATAGGGGGCAGTATTATAGTAGTTATATTCTTGTACATAGGGAGCAGTATTATAGTAGTTATATTCTTGTCCATAAGGGGCAGTATTATAGTAGTTATATTCTTGTACATAGGGGGCAGTATTATAGTAGTTATATTCTTGTACATAGGAAGCAGTATTATTGCAGTTATATTCTTGTACATAGGGAGCAGTATTATAGTAGCTATATTCTTGTACATAGGGGGCAGTATTATAGTAGTTATATTCTTGTACATAGGGAGCAGTATTATAGTAGCTATATTCTTGTACATAGGGGGCAGTATTATAGTAGCTATATTCTTGTGCATAGGGGGCAGTATTATAGTAGTTATATTCTTGTACATAGGTGCAGTATTATAGTAGTTATGTTCTTGTACATAGGGGGCAGTATTATAGTAGCTATATTCTTGTACATAGGGGGCAGTATTATAGTAGCTATATTCTTGTACATAGGGGGCAGTATTATAGTAGTTATATTCTTGTACATAGGGGGCAGTATTATAGTAGTTATATTCTTGTACATAGGAGCAGTATTATAGTAGTTATATTCTTGTACATAGGGAGCAGTATTATAGTAGTTATATTCTTGTCCATAAGGGGCAGTATTATAGTAGTTATATTCTTGTACATAGGGGGCAGTATTATAGTAGTTATATTCTTATACATAGGAGGCAGTATTATAGCAGTTATATTCCTATACATAGGAAGCAGTATTATTGCAGTTATATTCTTGTACATAGGAGGCAGTATTATAGTAGTTATATTCTTGTACATAGGGGGCAGTACTATAGTAGTTATATTCCTGTACATAGGGGGGCAGTATTATAGCAGTTATATTCTTGTACATAGGGGGCAGTATTATAGTAGTTATATTTTTGTACATAGGGGGCAGTATTATAGTAGTTATATTCTTGTACATAGGGAGCAGTATTATAGTAGTTATATTCTTGTCCATAAGGGGCAGTATTATAGTAGTTATATTCTTGTACATAGGGGGCAGTATTATAGTAGTTATATTCTTGTACATAGTAGTAGTATTATAGTAGTTATATTCTTGTACATAGGAGGCAGTATTATAGTAGTTATATTCTTGTACATAGTAGTAGTATTGTAGTAGTTATATTCTTGTACATAGTAGTAGTATTATAGTAATTATATTCTTGTACATAGGGGGCAGTATTATAGTAGTTATATTTTTGTACATAGGGGCAGTATTATAGTAGTTATATTCTTGTACATAGGGAGCAGTATTATAGTAGTTATATTCTTGTCCATAAGGGGCAGTATTATAGTAGTTATATTCTTGTACATAGGGGGCAGTTTTATAGTAGTTATATTCTCATACATTGGGGGCAGTATTATAGTAGTTATATTCTCGTACATAGGAGCAGTATTATAGTAGTTATATTCTTGTACATAGGGGGCAGTATTATAGTAGTTATATTCTTGTACATAGGAGCAGTATTATAGTAGTTATATTCTTGTACATAGGAGCAGTATTATAGTAGTTATATTCTTGTACATAGGAGCAGTATTATAGTAGTTATATTCTTGTACATAGTAGTAGTATTATAGTAGTTATATTCTTGTACATAGTAGTAGTATTATAGTAATTATATTCTTGTACATAGGGGGCAGTATTATAGTAGTTATCTTCTTGTACATAGGGAGCAGTATTATAGTAGTTATATTCTTGTCCATAAGGGGCAGTATTATAGTAGTTATATTCTTGTACATAGGGGGCAGTATTATAGTAGTTATATTCTTGTACATAGGAGCAGTATTATAGTAGTTATTTTCTTGTACATAGGAGGCAGTATTATAGTAGTTATATTCTTGTACATAGGGGGCAGTATTATAGTAGTTATATTCTTGTACATAGGAGGCAGTATTATAGTAGTTATATTCTTGTACATAGGGGGCAGTATTATAGTAGTTATATTCTTGTACATAGAGGCAGTATTATAGTAGTTATATTCGTGTACATAGGAGGCAGTATTATAGTAGTTATATTCTTGTACATAGGGGGGGAGTATTATAGTAGTTATATTCTTGTACATAGGGGCAGTATTATAGTAGTTATATTCTTGTACATAGGGGGCAGTATTATAGTAGTTATATTCTTGTACATAGGGGGCAGTATTATAGTAGTTATATTCTTGTACATAGGAGCAGTATTATAGTAGTTATATTCTTGTACTTAGGCGTTAGTATTATAGTAGTTATAAACTTGTGTATGAGTGCAGTATTATAATAGTTATATTCTTGTACATAGGAGGAATTATTATAGTAGATATATACTTGTACATAGGAGGCAGTATTATAGTAGTTATATTCTTGTACATAGGGAGCGGTATTATAGTAGTTATATTCCTGTACATCGGGGGCAGTATTATAGTAGTTATATTCTTGTACATAGGAGGCAGTATTATAGTAGTTATATTCTTGTACATAGGGAGCGGTATTATAGTAGTTATATTCCTGTACATCGGGGGCAGTATTATAGTAGTTATATTCCTGTACATAGGGGGCAGTATTATAGTAGTTATATTCTTGTACATAGGGGGCAGTATTATAGTAGTTATATTCTTGTACATCGGGGGCAGTATTATAGTAGTTATATTCTTGTACATAGGAGGCAGTATTATAGTAGTTATATTCTTGTACATAGGGGGCTGTATTATAGTAGTTATATTCTTGTACATAGGGGGCAGTATTATAGTAGTTATATTCTTGTACATCGGGGGCAGTATTATAGTAGTTATATTCTTGTACATAGGGGGCAGTATTATAGTAGTTATATTCTTGTGCACAGGAGCAATATTATATTAGTTATATTCTTGTACATAGGGGGCAGTATTATAGTAGTTATATTCTTGTACATAGGGAGCAGTATTATAGTAGTTATTTTGCTGTACATAGGGGGCAGTATTATAGTAGTTATATTCTTGTACATAGGAGGGAAAATGATAGAAAATATATTCTTGTATATAGGAGCAGTATTATAGTAGTTATATCAATGCTCCTCCCTAATTCTTGCTCTATGGCTAGCCCAACTGCTCCCTCACATGAACAATGGATCGCTGAAGTCAACGAAATTAAAAGAGTTAAAAACTAACTAGCTGGGCTAATAGATCACACAATAAATTCAGGAAAACCTGGGACCCATGCTCCAACCTCTCTTCATCTTAATTTACTGAGTACTGTATGAGATAAATACATACCTGCACTTACTGTATTGCTGAGCTTTGTCTTACTCTACTGTGTATTAAGTGTATTCCTCTCTGTAAGCCTGCTATCCTAACTCCTTCTCTCTTGCCCAGTTGATCTAGGGCCTTCTTCTTAAGTGGTCTACCCTTATCCTCTCCCCCCTCTCCTTCACCCCCCTTCCTTGTTTAATTAATCAAGAAGTAGTTATGCTTCTATTGTTATTTGCCTTATGCTGAAGGCTTGGATGGTGTTATCTACCTATGTTTCTGCTTGAAAATCTTTCAATAAAAACAGAATTAAAAAAAAAAAACTATATCAATGCACCAAGATCAGAAGACAGCGTACCATCCTCAAGGAAATGAAGTCTGTGAAAAAAATGAACCAGACAGTTCTAAATTTATTACCCACCATACCAACCTCAAGAGAAGCGATTGGCCAGGTTTAATACCTGAATTGATGTATGTATACAATAACACCATCCATTGTTCAACGGGATGCACTCGTTATTATCTAATGTTTGGTCAACTAGGGAAATTGCTTGCTGATTTCTCAATGGGAGTACAAGTGTCTGAAGACCCAACCACAGATTGGATTCATGATGTACGAAGACATCTGAAAACAGCCCGAGAAATTGTAGACAATCGCATGGAGCAAGCCCATAAAAGAAAATAACAAGATTTTAACTTGCAAGCCAAGGCTGAACCACTAACAGAAGGATCAAGAGTGGGGCTAAAAAAGGAACACCAAACAGGAAAGCTAGATGACAGATGGGAAGCAGTGCCTTATACCATAATAGTAATACCCTTTCCAGAAATAGACCTGCATTGAATTGCCCAAGATGGAAGAGTCCCAAAAAATGTTCACCGAAATAGGCTGAAACTCTGTTTATTTGACCCTATTTCAGAAGATACATCAGGAGAAGACAAAACTACACCAAACTCAAGAAAGAAAACAAAAAGTACAAGAAACCTTAATGAATTTGACATCAACAACCCCCTAACATGGTACATGAGTCTTGTGATGACTTTGGTTGCAGTAAGCCAATTGGATTACATCCCGGCAGTAACACCCACTGTGAACAAAACTCCAGTGCCAACAATGTATAGGTTTCCAGATGTACAATGTTCAAATGATGATCCAGAAAACGAGGCCATCAACATTCCCAGACGCTCAAAAAGGAGTAACTTCGGAAGGGCTCCAGTTTGCTTTAAAGATGAGGACTACCAAAAAAACAGAAGCCATATAAGAGAGTTCTACCTTTGTAATTAGATAATTTGTTGAAGTGTTTAAAACTCAAGAGAAGACTCAAGAAAGTTTATAGTAATGTTCAAGTTTTAGTTCCCTGAAGAACTATTCGGAGACTCGTTAACCCCAGTTTATAGTTGCTGTTTTTCCAAAGACTATCTCCCACATCCTGTTTCTTATGACTTGTTACCGCCAGCATAAGCAGCTTGTTATGGACTGTGCACCCCAAGTTGTGCCTGGGGACAATACCGTTAGTGGTAGCGAGGCTGTCTACCAGGGTTCTTAGAAGGGCTGCCTGAACCCTAGTTAGGTTTGTTGTCCCAACTACAAGCAGAAGGACAAAGACTCTAATGAAGATGAATCAAGAATAAAATTTGTAATGTTTGATTTGCATGGCTGCATGACCCAAATTTTTGCTCCCATCAGGTGGATCGCATCAAGAATGTCTAAATATGCCAAATGTTGTTATGCATAATGTTGTTGTATATGAAATTTCAAAAATGCATTATTTGATGACTGTCGGGAGAATATGTGTAAGAGCCCCATGGCTCTTTTGAAGCAGGTGGTTCCGCCCCTCTTTAAATCCCTTGCTAAATAATAAGTCGACTTTCATTTCCCAGACATTTTGTCATATTTTCTAGCCATCTACCTGCTCCATCCTCAAAGAAAAGAAAAAATCGTTGAGGATGGCTGTTCTCAAATAAGGGGGAGCTGTAGTGACCAGGAAATAGGCACTACGTAGCATTGTTTAGTTATGGGGACTGGTAATATAATAACTGGCCCTAGGTGATTAATCTGAGTCAGTTTGCACAAGGGATGCAGGTAATCTAGCTACCAGTTAGGACTTTTTTTTATCCAGCTGCACAAGATAGAAAAATACCATGCGGAGCCTAGCAACCAGATAGTCTGTGATTAGCGCACCAGGCAAAGCAAGTGCCAGAGAGTAGAGGCAGAATAAGTTTAAGCAAAAAGTAAAGAGAGTAAAGAGTAGTGAGAAAAGAGTGGTGCCAGGCAGAGGAGTGCTAAGAAGAGCGCCAGGCAGAGAGAGAGTGCCACAAAAAAGAAGCACCCAATATGAGAAAAGAAAGTGCCAGGCAGGAGAGAGAAGTGAAAAGAGACAGAGATCAGTCATGACAGAGAGAGAAAGAGAGAACAAGAGAGAAATCAGAGAAACCGTGAGTAACTGAGGAGAGACAACTTTGACAGTGAATAGAGGGAAAATAAAAGAGATGTAAATATGAAAAAGGGAGATATAAATACAAAGAAGGATAGAGAAAATAAATCCAGAGTAAGCTTTCAGTGTATGGATGAGTTAGACACAGGTGGCTACATTGTTGCAATGTGTGTATCAGTTATTATGCACTGAATGTGATGAAGAAAACGACCTTATCTCACTGCCTTATTTAATAATATTGTGGCTACAACAATTTAAGCAAAATATCTGGCTCTGTGTATTACTCTACACCTCACAACTCACAACTACGAATTGTATCCAAGGGCACGTGTCTGAACAAAACAAATCACAATTAATTGCCAGCCACAAATAATAATTATAAAATTAGCGCTCACCATAGTGCTTTATGGCGTCACGATAGTGCTTTGTGGTGGCACGACACTTGCATATATGCTCTTTAATAATTTGTTCAGAGATCTTTCCCAGTATAAAAGTCAGGCTCACAGGCCTGTAGTTTCCTGGGTCCACCTTTTCCCTTTTTTGAACACAGGGACAGCATTTGCCCTATTTGTTTATTTTTGATCAACTTGTAGCATCATGATATCATTACTTTTTGGCAGTACCATTCATTATCCCCATTTATAATAATGGGATAATAATACCTCTTGTATAATGGTTTTAGACAGTAACTTTATGGTGATGTAACTGAGTGAAATTTTTTGTTATAATGATAGTTGCATTGTAGATGTGGCTTAAATATTTAAGAGGTGTGACCAAATGTAAAAAGTTTTCCACAAGCCCCCCTGTTTACATTCACTACTCTGTTTACCTTTCTGACCAAATTCTTTGTGTCACTTCTTTCTACATTAGTGTTCCTGAGAATCCACTACAGTTGGACCGGACTATGACTACCTGGGATCACATGCTACATTTTAATAAGTTGTCCAAAATGCAAACATCTCCTTCTTGAACATCTTCTTATAACTGCGTATTATGACATAAGTTCAGGCAGATGTTTTTGAACATAAAAAGCACAGCGTGAGTCTTCTATAAAAAAGGCCAGTTGCTACATACTTCAGCCATGTGGAATCGTAAAGAGGAAGAGCAGTCCTTGTGTTTCATCAGCACAGATATTTATAGCTCCCTAAACCTTTTCATGGTCCTGACTACTGCTGGGCTGTCTTCATTCTCAGTAATTTCAACCTGAGTTTTATATTGGAATCATTGAGCCCATAAATAACTGGAAGATTCCTGCTTTGAAGATTATAGTACAGTGTACCCGGCTATTAAATTTGTCTGGAGCAATGTGATCGGAGGTCAAGAACTTCCGAAATCATTCAGTGAACTGCATAGAAAATATAGGCCAAAGTTGGAAGCTACAGAGGATAGATTCTGGGCTTTGGAAGATATTGGATGAACCGTAATACCAGTTCTGTCTGAAATCCAGGGATCTTACTGTTTCATAGAATGACAGGGTAATCACTTTGCACTTTTTTGACTGCTAGACTGTCAGAACAGGCAAAAGTTTACTATGGTTGCTAATTGCATAACCACTCCCTTTATTTCCATTACCACCCCACAAATATGATGCAGATCAAACAGAGAAGCTCCAGTCCACTCTGTGTCATAGCAGCCCGCACTTCTATCTCAGTCCCTTGTTCAGCTTACTAGGAGGTCTCAGGCAAATTCAACTTGTTGCATCTAATAGATTCTCCATTCTGGGCCCATCTTTTACTCTCTGTCTCTAGCTGGAAGTCACCTGACCACCATGTCACTGTGAGCCTCATCTGCAACCATCTCTGGTCAGGGCTGGGGGGGGGGGGGAGACTCCCTTTCCTACCATGTGCTGCTGTTCTCACTGGCTATTCCACTTCAAATTCATAAGTCCAGCAGCTTATGCATCAGCCTACGCATTCTTCGGCCTCTGTGATCCTCCTTCACCCCTCTTGGACACTTGGCCATTCAACCTCACTTGCTCAGTCAACTGCCACAGCAGGCCTTGAAAATTTCCCAGGGCCTTGGTCTCATCCAACCATATAGCATATGCTGTGATTATTTTGTGGCCTCCACCACTTCAATTGGTTCGCAACTATGCCACATAGCTGCTCTAATTGTCATTTACTGGGTTCTTATATTCCACATCTCTTACTGCTGAGCACCATTTCTGACCCGCTAACCATATCAGCAATAAAGGATCCTTTTTTTCCCAGGATAGGCTATGTCTTCAGGGCTAGTGACCGGTAAGTCCCATCACCACCCGCATCATTGAGGTGGTATGGCTTGTCTTTGTGCTACAATTGCCCGTAGCCTTCATCCTCCAGATGCATCACCCAAGGGTCGAGTCTAATAGCTGGTGCTGTAAAAGCAGTGCACCTCATTTCTCTTCAGTGGAGAAGAGAATGTTCTCCTCCACTACCATAAAGATGGATCCATTAAAAATGGAAATTCAAATGCAGATGTAAACAGACCCTAACTTCTGAAATAGGCAAAATCATATACAGGAACATTGCTCTTCTCTGAAAATGCTCAGGGTAATGTGGGGCACTGGTTTACTGGATGTAAGGCAAATGGGCATTGTCAGTCTGGGACACACAGACACCAGAAAATAACACCTGGGATGCATACCTGAGACTAAAGACCCGGGACTCCTAACAAAGACTAAAGACCCGGTGCACCAACCTAAGACTAAAGACCAGGTGCACCAACCTAAGACTAAAGACCCCGGACATGTGCTTAACCGGTGACACATGCCTAAAAGACTAAAGACCAGCGACACATACATAAGACTAAAGACTCAGGACACCTGCCTAAGAATAAAGACTCTGGACATGTACCTCAGACTAAAGACCTTGGACAAGTGTCTAAGATTAAAGTCCTGAGACGCGTAAGATCTAAGACTACAAATCAGGGACATGTGCCTAAGAGTGAAGAAGCCATTGTTAATAGGTGACAGTTTGCAAAAACATCCAATTGTATATTTCTCCCGATTACCAGTCTAAGATATCCAATTCTCCGTCAAGACTAGGAGCTCACTGCACGCCGTATTGTACAGTCCTGTACCGAGAAGGTTGTCTGTGAATATTTCTTCCATTCCACACATCATAGGAAAACCTTTTTGAATTACAGTACATGCAAATAATATAAAACACTTGCTTTTAATTCCATTTGTAGAGCTGACTTATGGGCTAGCCAAGCGGAGAGCATTCACAGAGATTACTTCTCACTGGCACAAGCAGTGTTCCTGCGCACCGGCCTAAATGTAACACACGTGACTTTTATTATCTGAAAATAGTTCAATTCCACTGAAAATGCAGCGCGGCAGCCAAAAAGATGACAAATAGACTTCTGACAAATAAATCTTTTCTCTTTTTTTCTTGCTGCATTCAAAATTCAGCAACGTGAACCACCACATCATACCTTCACGGCTCCGAACACTGTAGGGCGTAATGTGAGTCAGATGGTCTGAATTCCAAGTTTCAGCCGACAGGGTGGAATATTGACAAGTCTTCCTGTGGGCGAGGCTGGCATACAAAGAATGCTCTAGCTTATGTTATAGAAGCAGAATAATGAGCCTAAAAATTCACCTAGCAGAAAGCCAAGTGAACAGAGTGCAGTATCAAAGTTCTGGACCTGGTTGCACCTTAGTCATGTAGAACATGTTCTTGGTCTACATTGCTTGATACTGCTGTTGCGCAGCCGTGGGTACAACCAGAGCAGCATAAAGATAGCCAATGTGGACCAACTGTGGTGGAAACAGAAACTCATGCCACCTTTTTGTCACCATTGGCTCCACTGACCACCATCAAGCTCTTCTGCTGAGAGTCTGTCTGTCTGAGCCTAACTTAATTATTTGCCAAGTGTCCTCACTGCCACCTACCCTTGATCACACAATTATCGTTATACTTTCCATACTGCTACATGAGTACAGTGAAATCCTAGCCTCGGCTAGTCTAGCAAATAGGGTTCACATATTTTTGGTCATAAAGTCAACATTTTGGTTTGGGGTAAATATTTTACATATTGTAGATCTTCTATAGAATGGATTTATTGTGGGATGGACCCATGAAGAGTTGATAGTATGGACCATGCAGATATTAGTCTGTCAGCCTCTGCATAGAGGCTCTGTTGTTTGCATGTCAGTGATTGACCCCTGGTGGTATTGCGCACATGTGAATCCCAACAGCTCAGATGTCTTTTGGCTTCTTATTTTACTCCTGAACTCGTTTTTACCAATTCCGGTGATGCAATACATATTGAGCAATTTCCATCTTTCCTCTATGGAAGTAGACAACAAACAGGCTATGAAACGATGACTCTATGAATATGTGACGGTTTTCTGGAGCTCAGAGCTTTTCCAAAAACTACATTTTTATAAAATGTTCTCCTCTGATGTTTTCTTTTGGTTAACTACCATCGGGTCGCATTAATTTCTCATGGTAAAATGAGCCGCATATCCAGTCTATTACCATTAAAGGGTGCAAATGAAGAATTGTGGTTTCCAGGTGGAAAGATCCCGGTTTGTCCTGGGATGACATGGTGAACTTCTTGGAGCACTCTGGGACCTCAGATGTAGACGGTCTGGATTGTATCTCAAGGCTGAACACCCGGCTTGGTTGGTGGGCCAACAGAGATCCGATTAACCATGAATACACGGAGTTCAAACCCTTCCAGAGTCATTAGGCTGAGGCAGAACAGGCCATAGGCAAATGTTGGGCAAATATTATGTAGAATACTTGATACGATGAAGTATTTGTGGAGTCCAACCAACTAGGAGGATGCAGAATATGTGTAGTATGCGTTCTGGTATAATTCTAGCTGCTTCACAATTATCTGGTTAGGGTCACAAGAATGCCGCCTTGCCCTGATGGCATTCTGGCATTCATTTTATGTATAGTATTTATACATGCAGCATATGGTGACTATATAACTATCTCTCTCTCTCTATCTACTATATACTGTGTGTATATATATATATATATATATAGTTGAAATGCATATATCTCTTTTAGGGGCTGGAGAGCAGGATTTCTGAAGATTAGGCAAAGAGCCTGCTCATTAATTACCTCGGTTATCGCTCCTGCATATTATGAGGGAGATCCTAAGCTATCCCGTGGGTTTATCAATCATTGTTCCTTACACTTTGAACTGCTCCTTCATGATGTCCCACCCCTTTGGGCATTTGCTAGCCTGGATAAACCCTCACTGGGAGAGGAACGATCCAGAAGTTTGTGGAGACATTCTGGGGGATCTTTGATGGGCCTGGACGTTGTTCTTCTGCTGCCTTCTCCCTACTAGGTTTACGTCAGGGCAGCCTAACCGTATGCAAAAAAAGTTTCAGTAAAAGTCGGCATCACGTGGGGTAATCTTCTTTATTAATGTTACTTTTAAAACAGAGACATGACAACGTCCAAAGTGCCAGACATGTTTTGGCTGTAAACCAGCCTTTTTCACAGCTACTTAGGCCAATATGTTGTCTATTTCTGAACTCTGGCCTCGAAGTCGGGCTGGAATAATGAGGCCCTGGTGGTGGCCTTTGGAGAGGGACTGGTAAGGACGAGTTAGCAGGCCATGACATTCCATCCTCTTTGGACGCCCTTATCTCCCTGGCAACCAGAGTAGACCTTCATTTCCAAGAAAGGTTCAAGGAGGCTGCCCGGGAGAGGAGATCCTTCCGACTAGTACCAAACTTCCAGAGGCCGCTCTCTGCCTCCCCGGACCACTTCCTCGGCTTCGAGTGCAGAACCTATGCAGGTCAATAGGCTCAAGTTAACAGAAGAAGAGCACATGCACAGACATTAAAATAATTTGTGTTTGTACTGCGGAGACGAGGACCCAGTTCACTGTGTCAGCTTTCCTAAATTCTGTTTGGCAAGGAACTTCCTGCATCAAGCCGTACTGGACCGCTACCGATTTCCCATCCAATGGCTAGACAGACCGCTTGTAGGGACATCTGTGGTGACATCTGAGACAACTCAGACATCCAAGCCCATTAAGCTTGTCACCGTGCCCCTGGATCTGAAGATAGGGGTTCTCCACACAGAGTGTGTGTATATGTGTGTGTGTATAGATATATGTGTATATGTGAGGTAGATTCTTCTCATCATATACACATAGAGGTCAGGTGGATTCTCCTCAGTATATACACATAGAGGTCAGGTAGATTCTCCTCAGTATATACACATAGAGGTGAGGTAGATTATCCTCAGTATATATACACAGAGGTGAGGTAGATTTTCCTCAGTATATACACATAGAAGTGAGGGAAATTCTCCTCAGTATATACACACAGAGGGGAGGTAGATTCTTCTCAGTATATACACATAGAGGTGAGGTAGATTCTCCTCAGTATATACACATAGAGGTCAGGTAGATTCTCCACAGTATATACACATAGAGGGGCGGTAGATTCTCCTCAGTATATATACATAGAGGGAAGGTAGATTCTCTTCAGTATATACACATAGAGGGGAGGTAGATTCTCTTCAGTATATAAACAGAGAGGTGAGGTAGATTCTTCTCAGTATATACACATAGAGGTGGGGTAGATTCTCCTCAGTATACACATAGAGGTGAGGTAGATTCTCCTCAGTATATACACATAGAGGTGAGGTAGATTCTCCTCAGTATATACACATAGAGGTGAGGTAGATTCTCCTCAGTATATACACATAGAGGGGAGGTAGATTCTCCTCAGTATATACACAGAGAGGGGAGGTAGATTCTCCTCAGTATATACACATAGAGGTGAGGTTGATTCTCCTCAGTATATACACATAGAGGTGAGGTAGATTCTCCTTAGTATATACACATAGAGGTGAGGTAGATTCTCCTCAGTATATACACATAGAATGAGGTGGATTCTCCGCAGTATATGCGCATAGAGGTGAGGTAGATTCTTAACAGTATATACACATAGAGGCGAGGTAGATTCTCCTCAGTATATACACATAGAGGTGGGGTAGATTCTCCTCAGTATATGCACATAGAGGTGGGGTAGATTCTCCTCAGTATATGCACATAGAGGTGAGGTAGATTCTTCTCAGTATATGCACATAGGGATGAGGTAGATTCTCCTCAGTATATACACATAGAGAGGAGGTAGATTCTCCTCAGTATATACATATAGAGGGTAGGTAGATTCTCCTCAGTATATACACATAGAGGTGTGGTAGATTTTCCTCACTATATACACATGAAGTTGAGGTAGATTCTCTACAGTATATACACATAGAGGCGAGGTAGATTCTCCTCATTATATACACACAGAGGGGCAGTAGATTCTCCTCAGTATATACACATGGAGGTGAGGTAGATTCTCCTCAGTATATACACATAGAGTTGACGAAGATTCTTAGTATATACTCATAGAGGTGAGGTAGATTCTCCTCAGTATATACACATAGAGGTGAGGTAGATTCTCCTCATTATATACACACAGAGGTGCGGTATATTCTCCTCAGTAAATACACATAGAGGGGAGGTAGATTCTCCTCAGTATATATACATAGAGGTGAGGTAGATTTTCCTCAGTAAATATACATAGAGGTGAGATAGATTCTCCTCAGTATATACACATAGGGGTGAGGTAGATTCTCCTCAGTATATACACATGGAGCGGAGGTAGATTCTCCTCAGTATATACACATAGAGGTGAGGTAGATTCTCCTCAGTATATACACATAGAGGTGAGGTAGATTCTCCTCAGTATATACACATAGAGGTGAGGTAGATTCTTCTTAGTATATACACATAGAGGTGAGGTAGATTCTCCTCCGTATATACACATGGAGCGGAGGTAGATTCTCCTCAGTATATACACATAGAGGTGAGGTAAATTCTCCTCAGTATATACACACAGAGATGAGGTAGATTCTCTTCTGTATATACACATAGAAGTGAAGTAGATTCTCCTCAGTATATACACACAGAGGTGAAGTAGATTCTCCTCAGTATATACACATAGAAGTGAAGTAGATTCTCCTCAGTATATACACACAGAGGTGAAGTAGATTCTCCTCAGTATATACACATAGAGGGGAGGTAGATTCTCCTCAGTATGTACACATAGAGGTGAGGTAGATTCTCCTCAGTATATACACATAGAGGTGAGGTAGATTCTCGTCAGTATTTACACAAACAGGTGAGGTAGATTCTCCTCAGTACATACAGATAGAGGGGAGGTAGATTCTCCTCAGTATATACACATAGAGAGAAGGTAGATTCTACTCAGTATATACACACAGATGTGAGGTAGATTCTCCTCAGTATATACACATAGAGGTGAGGTAGATTCTCCTCAGTATATACACAGAGGTGAGGTAGATTCTCCTCAGTACATACAGCTAGAGGGGAGGTAGATTCTCCTCAGTATATACACAGAGGTGAGGTAGATTCTCCTCAGTACATACAGCTAGAGGGGAGGTAATTTCTCCTCAGTATATACACACAGAGGTGAGGTAGATTCTCCTCAGTATAAGCACATAGAGGGGAGGTAGATTCTCCTCAGTATATACACACAGAGGTGAGGTAGATTCTCCTCAGTATATACACATAGAGGGGAGGTAGATTCTCCTCAGTATATACACATAGAGGTGAGGTAGATTCTCCTCAGTATATACCCATAGAGGTGAGGTAGGTACTCCTCAGTATATACACACAGAGGTGAGGTAGATTCTCCTCAGTATATACACATAGAGAGAAGGTAGATTCTACTCAGTATATACACACAGATGTGAGGTAGATTCTCCTCAGTACATACACGTAGAGGTGAGGTAGATTCTTCTCAGTACATACACATAGAAGGGGAGGTAGATTCTCCTCAGTATGTACACATAGAGGTGAGGTAGATTCTCCTCAGTACATACAGCTAGAGGGGAGGTAGTTTCTCTTCAGTATATACACATAGAGGGGGGTAGATTCTCCTCAGTATATACACACAGAGGTGAGGTAGATTCTTCTCAGTATATACACATAGAGGTGAGGTAGATTCTCCTCAGTATATACACATAGAGGTGAGGTAGATTCTCCTCAGTATATACACATAGAGGAGAGGTAGATTCTCCTCAGTATATACACATAGAGGGGAGGTAGATTCTCCTCAGTATATACACATAGAGGTGAGGTAGATTCTCCTCAGTATATACCCATAGAGGTGAGGTAGGTACTCCTCAGTATATACACACAGAGGTGAGGTAGATTCTCCTCAGTATATACACATAGAGAGAAGGTAGATTCTACTCAGTATATACACACAGATGTGAGGTAGATTCTCCTCAGTACATACACGTAGAGGTGAGGTAGATTCTTCTCAGTACATACACATAGAAGGGGAGGTAGATTCTCCTCAGTATGTACACATAGAGGTGAGGTAGATTCTCCTCAGTACATACAGCTAGAGAGGAGGTAGTTTCTCTTCAGTATATACACATAGAGGGGGGTAGATTCTCCTCAGTATATACACACAGAGGTGAGGTAGATTCTTCTCAGTATATACACATAGAGGTGAGGTAGATTCTCCTCAGTATATACACATAGAGGTGAGGTAGATTCTCCTCAGTATATACACATAGAGGTGAGGTAGATTCTCCTCAGTATATATACACATAGAGGTGAGGTAGATTCTCCTCAGTATATACACATAGAGGTGAGGTAGATTCTCCTCAGTATATACACATAGAGGTGAGGTGGATTCTCCTCAGTATATACACATAGAGGTGAGGTAGATTCTTCTCAGTATATACACATAGAGGTGAGGTAGATTCTCCTCCGTATATACACATAGTGGTGAGGTAGGTTCTCCTCAGTATATACACATAGAGGTGAGGTAAATTCTCCTCAGTATATACACACAGAGATGAGGTAGATTCTCTTCAGTATATACAAACAGAGTTGAGGTAAATTCCCCTCAGTATATACACATAGAGGTGAGGTAGATTCTCCTCAGTACATACAGCTAGAGTGGAGGTAGATTCTCCTCAGTATATACACATAGAGGGGAGGTAGATTCTCCTCAGTATATACACATAGAGGGGAGGTAGATTCTCCTCAGTATATACACATATAGAGGTGACATAGATTCTCGTCAGTATTTACACAAAGAGGTGAGGTAGATTCTCCTCAGTATATACACAGAGGTGAGGTAGATTCTCCTCAGTATATACACATAGAGGTGAGGTAGATTCTCCTCAGTACATACAGCTAGAGGTGAGGTAGATTCTCCTCATTATATACACACAGAGGTGCGGTATATTCTCCTCAGTAAATACACATAGAGGGGAGGTAGATTCTCCTCAGTTTATATACATAGAGGTGAGGTAGATTCTCCTCAGTATATATACATAGAGGTGAGATAGATTCTCCTCAGTATATACACATAGGGGTGAGGTAGATTCTCCTCAGTATATACACATAGAGGTGAGGTAGATTCTCCTCAGTATATACACATGGAGCGGAGGTAGATTCTCCTCAGTATATACACATAGAGGTGAGGTAGATTCTCCTCAGTATATACACATAGAGGTGAGGTAGATTCTCCTCAGTATATACACATAGAGGTGAGGTAGATTCTTCTTAGTATATACACATAGAGGTGAGGTAGATTCTCCTCCGTATATACACATGGAGCGGAGGTAGATTCTCCTCAGTATATACACATAGAGGTGAGGTAAATTCTCCTCAGTATATACACACAGAGATGAGGTAGATTCTCTTCTGTATATACACATAGAAGTGAAGTAGATTCTCCTCAGTATATACACACAGAGGTGAAGTAGATTCTCCTCAGTATATACACATAGAGGGGAGGTAGATTCTCCTCAGTATGTACAAATAGAGGTGAGGTAGATTCTCCTCAGTATATACACACAGAGGTGAGGTAGATTCTCCTCAGTATATACACATAGAGGTGAGGTAGATTCTTCTTAGTATATACACACAGAGGTCAGTTAGATTCTACTCAGTATATACACATAAAGGTGAGGTAGATTCTCCTCAGTATATACACATAGAGGTGAGGTAGATTCTCCTCCGTATATACACATGGAGCGGAGGTAGATTCTCCTCAGTATATACACATAGAGGTGAGGTAAATTCTCCTCAGTATATACACACAGAGATGAGGTAGATTCTCTTCTGTATATACACATAGAAGTGAAGTAGATTCTCCTCAGTATATACACATAGAGGGGAGGTAGATTCTCCTCAGTATATACACATAGAGGTGAGGTAGATTCTTCTCAGTATATACACATAGAGGTGAGGTAGATTCTCCTCCGTATATACACATAGTGGTGAGGTAGGTTCTCCTCAGTATATACACATGGAGCGGAGGTAGATTCTCCTCAGTATATACACATAGAGGGGAGGTAGTTTCTCTTCAGTATATACACATAGAGGGGGGTAGATTCTCCTCAGTATATACACACAGAGGTGAAGTAGATTCTTCTCAGTATATACACATAGAGGTGAGGTAGATTCTCCTCAGTATATACACATAGAGGTGAGGTAGATTATCCTCAGTATATATACACAGAGGTGAGGTAGATTTTCCTCAGTATATACACATAGAAGTGAGGGAAATTCTCCTCAGTATATACACACAGAGGGGAGGTAGATTCTTCTCAGTATATACACATAGAGGTGAGGTAGATTCTCCTCAGTATATACACATAGAGGTCAGGTAGATTCTCCACAGTATATACACATAGAGGGGCGGTAGATTCTCCTCAGTATATATACATAGAGGGAAGGTAGATTCTCTTCAGTATATACACATAGAGGGGAGGTAGATTCTCTTCAGTATATAAACAGAGAGGTGAGGTAGATTCTTCTCAGTATATACACATAGAGGTGGGGTAGATTCTCCTCAGTATACACATAGAGGTGAGGTAGATTCTCCTCAGTATATACACATAGAGGTGAGGTAGATTCTCCTCAGTATATACACATAGAGGTGAGGTAGATTCTCCTCAGTATATACACATAGAGGGGAGGTAGATTCTCCTCAGTATATACACATAGAGGGGAGGTAGATTCTCCTCAGTATATACACATAGAGGTGAGGTTGATTCTCCTCAGTATATACACATAGAGGTGAGGTAGATTCTCCTTAGTATATACACATAGAGGTGAGGTAGATTCTCCTCAGTATATACACATAGAATGAGGTGGATTCTCCGCAGTATATGCGCATAGAGGTGAGGTAGATTCTTAACAGTATATACACATAGAGGCGAGGTAGATTCTCCTCAGTATATACACATAGAGGTGGGGTAGATTCTCCTCAGTATATGCACATAGAGGTGGGGTAGATTCTCCTCAGTATATGCACATAGAGGTGAGGTAGATTCTTCTCAGTATATGCACATAGGGATGAGGTAGATTCTCCTCAGTATATACACATAGAGAGGAGGTAGATTCTCCTCAGTATATACATATAGAGGGTAGGTAGATTCTCCTCAGTATATACACATAGAGGTGTGGTAGATTTTCCTCACTATATACACATGAAGTTGAGGTAGATTCTCTACAGTATATACACATAGAGGCGAGGTAGATTCTCCTCATTATATACACACAGAGGGGCAGTAGATTCTCCTCAGTATATACACATGGAGGTGAGGTAGATTCTCCTCAGTATATACACATAGAGTTGACGAAGATTCTTAGTATATACTCATAGAGGTGAGGTAGATTCTCCTCAGTATATACACATAGAGGTGAGGTAGATTCTCCTCATTATATACACACAGAGGTGCGGTATATTCTCCTCAGTAAATACACATAGAGGGGAGGTAGATTCTCCTCAGTATATATACATAGAGGTGAGGTAGATTTTCCTCAGTATATATACATAGAGGTGAGATAGATTCTCCTCAGTATATACACATAGGGGTGAGGTAGATTCTCCTCAGTATATACACATGGAGCGGAGGTAGATTCTCCTCAGTATATACACATAGAGGTGAGGTAGATTCTCCTCAGTATATACACATAGAGGTGAGGTAGATTCTCCTCAGTATATACACATAGAGGTGAGGTAGATTCTTCTTAGTATATACACATAGAGGTGAGGTAGATTCTCCTCCGTATATACACATGGAGCGGAGGTAGATTCTCCTCAGTATATACACATAGAGGTGAGGTAAATTCTCCTCAGTATATACACACAGAGATGAGGTAGATTCTCTTCTGTATATACACATAGAAGTGAAGTAGATTCTCCTCAGTATATACACACAGAGGTGAAGTAGATTCTCCTCAGTATATACACATAGAGGGGAGGTAGATTCTCCTCAGTATGTACACATAGAGGTGAGGTAGATTCTCCTCAGTATATACACACAGAGGTGAGGTAGATTCTCCTCAGTATATACACATAGAGGTGAGGTAGATTCTTCTTAGTATATACACATAGAGGTGAGGTAGATTCTCCTCCGTATATACACATGGAGCGGAGGTAGATTCTCCTCAGTATATACACATAGAGGTGAGGTAAATTCTCCTCAGTATATACACACAGAGATGAGGTAGATTCTCTTCTGTATATACACATAGAAGTGAAGTAGATTCTCCTCAGTATATACACACAGAGGTGAAGTAGATTCTCCTCAGTATATACACATAGAAGTGAAGTAGATTCTCCTCAGTATATACACACAGAGGTGAAGTAGATTCTCCTCAGTATATACACATAGAGGGGAGGTAGATTCTCCTCAGTATGTACACATAGAGGTGAGGTAGATTCTCCTCAGTATATACACATAGAGGTGAGGTAGATTCTCGTCAGTATTTACACAAACAGGTGAGGTAGATTCTCCTCAGTACATACAGATAGAGGGGAGGTAGATTCTCCTCAGTATATACACATAGAGAGAAGGTAGATTCTACTCAGTATATACACACAGATGTGAGGTAGATTCTCCTCAGTATATACACATAGAGGTGAGGTAGATTCTCCTCAGTATATACACAGAGGTGAGGTAGATTCTCCTCAGTACATACAGCTAGAGGGGAGGTAGATTCTCCTCAGTATATACACAGAGGTGAGGTAGATTCTCCTCAGTACATACAGCTAGAGGGGAGGTAATTTCTCCTCAGTATATACACACAGAGGTGAGGTAGATTCTCCTCAGTATAAGCACATAGAGGGGAGGTAGATTCTCCTCAGTATATACACACAGAGGTGAGGTAGATTCTCCTCAGTATATACACATAGAGGGGAGGTAGATTCTCCTCAGTATATACACATAGAGGTGAGGTAGATTCTCCTCAGTATATACCCATAGAGGTGAGGTAGGTACTCCTCAGTATATACACACAGAGGTGAGGTAGATTCTCCTCAGTATATACACATAGAGAGAAGGTAGATTCTACTCAGTATATACACACAGATGTGAGGTAGATTCTCCTCAGTACATACACGTAGAGGTGAGGTAGATTCTTCTCAGTACATACACATAGAAGGGGAGGTAGATTCTCCTCAGTATGTACACATAGAGGTGAGGTAGATTCTCCTCAGTACATACAGCTAGAGGGGAGGTAGTTTCTCTTCAGTATATACACATAGAGGGGGGTAGATTCTCCTCAGTATATACACACAGAGGTGAGGTAGATTCTTCTCAGTATATACACATAGAGGTGAGGTAGATTCTCCTCAGTATATACACATAGAGGTGAGGTAGATTCTCCTCAGTATATACACATAGAGGAGAGGTAGATTCTCCTCAGTATATACACATAGAGGGGAGGTAGATTCTCCTCAGTATATACACATAGAGGTGAGGTAGATTCTCCTCAGTATATACCCATAGAGGTGAGGTAGGTACTCCTCAGTATATACACACAGAGGTGAGGTAGATTCTCCTCAGTATATACACATAGAGAGAAGGTAGATTCTACTCAGTATATACACACAGATGTGAGGTAGATTCTCCTCAGTACATACACGTAGAGGTGAGGTAGATTCTTCTCAGTACATACACATAGAAGGGGAGGTAGATTCTCCTCAGTATGTACACATAGAGGTGAGGTAGATTCTCCTCAGTACATACAGCTAGAGAGGAGGTAGTTTCTCTTCAGTATATACACATAGAGGGGGGTAGATTCTCCTCAGTATATACACACAGAGGTGAGGTAGATTCTTCTCAGTATATACACATAGAGGTGAGGTAGATTCTCCTCAGTATATACACATAGAGGTGAGGTAGATTCTCCTCAGTATATACACATAGAGGTGAGGTAGATTCTCCTCAGTATATATACACATAGAGGTGAGGTAGATTCTCCTCAGTATATACACATAGAGGTGAGGTAGATTCTCCTCAGTATATACACATAGAGGTGAGGTGGATTCTCCTCAGTATATACACATAGAGGTGAGGTAGATTCTTCTCAGTATATACACATAGAGGTGAGGTAGATTCTCCTCCGTATATACACATAGTGGTGAGGTAGGTTCTCCTCAGTATATACACATAGAGGTGAGGTAAATTCTCCTCAGTATATACACACAGAGATGAGGTAGATTCTCTTCAGTATATACAAATAGAGTTGAGGTAAATTCCCCTCAGTATATACACATAGAGGTGAGGTAGATTCTCCTCAGTACATACAGCTAGAGTGGAGGTAGATTCTCCTCAGTATATACACATAGAGGGGAGGTAGATTCTCCTCAGTATATACACATAGAGGGGAGGTAGATTCTCCTCAGTATATACACATATAGAGGTGACATAGATTCTCGTCAGTATTTACACAAAGAGGTGAGGTAGATTCTCCTCAGTATATACACAGAGGTGAGGTAGATTCTCCTCAGTATATACACATAGAGGTGAGGTAGATTCTCCTCAGTACATACAGCTAGAGGTGAGGTAGATTCTCCTCATTATATACACACAGAGGTGCGGTATATTCTCCTCAGTAAATACACATAGAGGGGAGGTAGATTCTCCTCAGTTTATATACATAGAGGTGAGGTAGATTCTCCTCAGTATATATACATAGAGGTGAGATAGATTCTCCTCAGTATATACACATAGGGGTGAGGTAGATTCTCCTCAGTATATACACATAGAGGTGAGGTAGATTCTCCTCAGTATATACACATGGAGCGGAGGTAGATTCTCCTCAGTATATACACATAGAGGTGAGGTAGATTCTCCTCAGTATATACACATAGAGGTGAGGTAGATTCTCCTCAGTATATACACATAGAGGTGAGGTAGATTCTTCTTAGTATATACACATAGAGGTGAGGTAGATTCTCCTCCGTATATACACATGGAGCGGAGGTAGATTCTCCTCAGTATATACACATAGAGGTGAGGTAAATTCTCCTCAGTATATACACACAGAGATGAGGTAGATTCTCTTCTGTATATACACATAGAAGTGAAGTAGATTCTCCTCAGTATATACACACAGAGGTGAAGTAGATTCTCCTCAGTATATACACATAGAGGGGAGGTAGATTCTCCTCAGTATGTACAAATAGAGGTGAGGTAGATTCTCCTCAGTATATACACACAGAGGTGAGGTAGATTCTCCTCAGTATATACACATAGAGGTGAGGTAGATTCTTCTTAGTATATACACACAGAGGTCAGTTAGATTCTACTCAGTATATACACATAAAGGTGAGGTAGATTCTCCTCAGTATATACACATAGAGGTGAGGTAGATTCTCCTCCGTATATACACATGGAGCGGAGGTAGATTCTCCTCAGTATATACACATAGAGGTGAGGTAAATTCTCCTCAGTATATACACACAGAGATGAGGTAGATTCTCTTCTGTATATACACATAGAAGTGAAGTAGATTCTCCTCAGTATCTACACACAGAGGTGAAGTAGATTCTCCTCAGTATATACACATAGAGGGGAGGTAGATTCTCCTCAGTATGTACACATAGAGGTGAGGTAGATTCTCCTCAGTATATACACATAGAGGTGAGGTAGATTCTTCTCAGTATATACACATAGAGGTGAGGTAGATTCTCCTCCGTATATACACATAGTGGTGAGGTAGGTTCTCCTCAGTATATACACATGGAGCGGAGGTAGATTCTCCTCAGTATATACACATAGAGGGGAGGTAGTTTCTCTTCAGTATATACACATAGAGGGGGGTAGATTCTCCTCAGTATATACACACAGAGGTGAAGTAGATTCTTCTCAGTATATACACATAGAGGTGAGGTAGATTCTCCTCAGTATATACACATAGAGGTGAGGTAGATTCTCCTCAGTATATACACATAGAGGTGAGGTAGATTCTCCTCAGTATATATACACATAGAGGTGAGGTAGATTCTCCTCAGTATATACACATAGAGGTGAGGTAGATTCTCCTCAGTATATACACATAGAGGTGAGGTGGATTCTCCTCAGTATATACACATAGAGGTGAGGTAGATTCTTCTCAGTATATACACATAGAGGTGAGGTAGATTCTCCTCCGTATATACACATAGTGGTGAGGTAGGTTCTCCTCAGTATATACACATAGAGGTGAGGTAAATTCTCCTCAGTATATACACACAGAGATGAGGTAGATTCTCTTCAGTATATACAAATAGAGTTGAGGTAAATTCCCCTCAGTATATACACATAGAGGTGAGGTAGATTCTCCTCAGTACATACAGCTAGAGTGGAGGTAGATTCTCCTCAGTATATACACATAGAGGGGAGGTAGATTCTCCTCAGTATATACACATAGAGGGGAGGTAGATTCTCCTCAGTATATACACATATAGAGGTGACATAGATTCTCGTCAGTATTTACACAAAGAGGTGAGGTAGATTCTCCTCAGTATATACACAGAGGTGAGGTAGATTCTCCTCAGTATATACACATAGAGGTGAGGTAGATTCTCCTCAGTACATACAGCTAGAGGTGAGGTAGATTCTCCTCATTATATACACACAGAGGTGCGGTATATTCTCCTCAGTAAATACACATAGAGGGGAGGTAGATTCTCCTCAGTTTATATACATAGAGGTGAGGTAGATTCTCCTCAGTATATATACATAGAGGTGAGATAGATTCTCCTCAGTATATACACATAGGGGTGAGGTAGATTCTCCTCAGTATATACACATAGAGGTGAGGTAGATTCTCCTCAGTATATACACATGGAGCGGAGGTAGATTCTCCTCAGTATATACACATAGAGGTGAGGTAGATTCTCCTCAGTATATACACATAGAGGTGAGGTAGATTCTCCTCAGTATATACACATAGAGGTGAGGTAGATTCTTCTTAGTATATACACATAGAGGTGAGGTAGATTCTCCTCCGTATATACACATGGAGCGGAGGTAGATTCTCCTCAGTATATACACATAGAGGTGAGGTAAATTCTCCTCAGTATATACACACAGAGATGAGGTAGATTCTCTTCTGTATATACACATAGAAGTGAAGTAGATTCTCCTCAGTATATACACACAGAGGTGAAGTAGATTCTCCTCAGTATATACACATAGAGGGGAGGTAGATTCTCCTCAGTATGTACAAATAGAGGTGAGGTAGATTCTCCTCAGTATATACACACAGAGGTGAGGTAGATTCTCCTCAGTATATACACATAGAGGTGAGGTAGATTCTTCTTAGTATATACACACAGAGGTCAGTTAGATTCTACTCAGTATATACACATAGAGGTGAGGTAGATTCTCCTCCGTATATACACATGGAGCGGAGGTAGATTCTCCTCAGTATATACACATAGAGGTGAGGTAAATTCTCCTCAGTATATACACACAGAGATGAGGTAGATTCTCTTCTGTATATACACATAGAAGTGAAGTAGATTCTCCTCAGTATATACACACAGAGGTGAAGTAGATTCTCCTCAGTATATACACATAGAGGGGAGGTAGATTCTCCTCAGTATGTACACATAGAGGTGAGGTAGATTCTCCTCAGTATATACACATAGAGGTGAGGTAGATTCTCGTCAGTATTTACACAAACAGGTGAGGTAGATTCTCCTCAGTACATACAGATAGAGGGGAGGTAGATTCTCCTCAGTATATACACATAGAGAGAAGGTAGATTCTACTCAGTATATACACACAGATGTGAGGTAGATTCTCCTCAGTATATACACATAGAGGTGAGGTAGATTCTCCTCAGTATATACACAGAGGTGAGGTAGATTCTCCTCAGTACATACAGCTAGAGGGGAGGTAGATTCTCCTCAGTATATACACAGAGGTGAGGTAGATTCTCCTCAGTACATACAGCTAGAGGGGAGGTAATTTCTCCTCAGTATATACACACAGAGGTGAGGTAGATTCTCCTCAGTATAAGCACATAGAGGGGAGGTAGATTCTCCTCAGTATATACACACAGAGGTGAGGTAGATTCTCCTCAGTATATACACATATAGAGGTGACATAGATTCTCGTCAGTATTTACACAAAGAGGTGAGGTAGATTCTCCTCAGTATATACACAGAAGTGAGGTAGATTCTCCTCAGTATATACACATAGAGGTGAGGTAGATTCTCCTCAGTACATACAGCTAGAGGGGAGGTAGATTCTCCTCAGTTTATACACATAGAGAGAAGGTAGATTCTACTCAGTATATATACACAGAGGTGAGGTAGATTCTCCTCAGTATATATACACATAGAGGGGAGGTAGATTCTCCTTAGTATATACACATAGAGGGGAGGTAGATTCTCCTCAGTATATACACACAGAGGTGAGGTAGATTCTCCTCAGTATATGCACATAGAGGGGAGGTAGATTCTCCTCAGTATATACACGTAGAGGTGAGGTAGATTCTCCTCTGTATATACACATAGAGGTGAGGTAGATTCTCCTCAGTATATACACATAGAGGGGAGGTAGATTCTCCTCAGTATATACACATAGAGGGGAGGTAGATTCTCCTCAGTATGTACACATAGAGGTGAGGTAGATTCTCCTCAGTACATACAGCTAGAGGGGAGGTAGTTTCTCTTCAGTATATACACACTCGAGACGAGCACCACGCGATGTTCAGGTTACTTTCACTTCCTTCCCTGAGACGTTAGCGCGCTTTTCTGGCCAATAAAAAGACAGGGAAGGCATTACAACTTCCCCCTGCGACGTTCAAGCCCTATACCACCCCCCTGCAGTGAGTGGCTGGGGAGATCAGGTGTCACCCGAGTACATAAATCGGCCCCTCCCGCGGCTCGCCACAGATGCATTCTGACATAGCTCAGGGAAAGTGCTGCTGATGCTGCTGCTGCTATAGGGAGAGTGTTAGTAGTGATTTTAGGCTTCAAGAACCCCAACGGTCCTTCTTAGGGCCACATCTGACCGTGTGCAGTACTGTTGAGGCTGCTTTTTGCAGTGTTGCACATTTTTTTTTTGTATATCGGCCGTGCAGAGCATTGCGTCCTCAGTCTGCAGTAATTTTACATAGTATAGGGCCAGTAGTGCTGAGGCAGGGACAGTGAAAAAGGTGAAAGACATATACTGTCTATATAGGCAGTTGGCTTTTCCCAAAAAATTTGGGACAAAAAAATCTATTTGGGCTGCCTGTGACCGTCCTGAGTGTACTGCGTCTCTGCTGGGGGTAGTAGTCCTAATTAATACACAGCCAGCTAAGTGTTACAGCAGGCTTGCGCAAAATTCTTTCCTGGCTCTGCTGTGCGTTCCGTAAGCGAAGTCAGCCTCCAACCACAGGCCAATAAGCGGCACATTTAATTACAGCGTTCTGTTTCTGCACTACTGGTAATACACCATGCTGAGGGGTAGGGGTAGGCCTAGAGGATGTGGATACAGGCGAGGACGCGGAGGCCCAAGTCAGGGTGTGGGCACAGGCCGAGCTCCTGATCCAGGTGTATCGCAGCCGACTGCTGCGGGATTAGGAGAGAGGCACGTTTCTGGTGTCCCTAGATTAATCTCACAATTAATGGGTCCACGCGGTAGACCTTTATTAAAAAATGAGCAGTGTGAGCAGGTCCTGTTGTGGATGGCAGAAAGTGCATCCAGCAATCTATCGACCACCCAGAGTTCAGCGCCGTCCTCTGCTGCTACTCTGAATCCTCTGGCTGCTGCTCCTCCTTCCTCCCAGCCTCCTCACTCCATTACGATGACACATTCTGAGGAGCAGGCAGACTCCCAGGAACTGTCCTCGGGCCCCTGCCCAAAATGGGCAGCAATGGTTCCTCTCCCACCGGAGGAGTTTGTCGTGACCGATGCCCAACCTTTGGCAAGTTCCCGGGGTCCGGAGGATGAGGCTGGGGACTTCCGGCAACTGTCTCAAGAGCTTTCAGTGGGTGAGGAGGACGATGACGATGAGACACAGTTGTCTATCACTCAGGTAGTAGTAATTGAATTAAGTCCGAGGGAGGAGCGCACAGAGGATTCGGAGGAAGAGCAGCAGGACGATGAGGTGACTGAACCCACCTGGTTTTCTAAGCCTACTGAGGTCAGGTCTTCAGAGGGGGAGGCAAGTGCAGCAGCAGGGCAGGTTGGAAGAGCCAGTCCGGTGGCCAGGGGTAGAGGCAGGGCCAGACCGAGTAATCCACCAACTGTTTCCCAAAGCGACCCCTCGCGCCATGCCACCCTGCAGAGGCCGAGGTGCTCAAAGGTCTGGCAGTTTTTCACTGAGAGTGCAAACGACCGACGAACAGTGGTGTGCAACCTTTGTCGCGCCAAGATCAGCCGGGGAGCCACCACCACCAGCCTCACCACCACCAGCATGAGCAGACATATGATGGCCAAGCACCCCACAAGGTGGGACGAAGGCCGTTCACCGCCTCCGGTTTGCACCGCTGCCTCTCCCCCTGTGCCCCAACCTGCCACTGAGATCCAACCCCCCTCTCAGGACACAGGCACGACCGTCTCCTGGCCTGCACCCACACCCTCACCTCCGCTGTCCTCGGCCCCATCCACCAATGTCTCTCAGCGCACCGTCCAGCCGTCGCTAGCGCAAGTGTTGGAGCGCAAGCGCAAGTACGCCGCCACGCACCCGCACGCTCAAGCGTTAAACGTGCACATAGCCAAATTGATCAGTCTGGAGATTCTGCCGTATAGGCCTGTGGAAACGGAGGCTTTCAAAAGCATGATGGCGGCGGCGGCCCCGCGCTACTCGGTTCCCAGTCGCCACTACTTTTCCCGATGTGCCGTCCCAGCCCTGCACGACCACGTCTCCCGCAACATTGTACGCGCCCTCACCAACGCGGCTACTGCCAAGGTCCACTTAACAACGGACACGTGGACAAGCACAGGCGGGCAGGGCCACTATATCTCCCTGACGGCACATTGGGTGAATTTAGTGGAGGCTGGGACAGAGTCAAAGCCTGGGACCGCTCACGTCCTACCCACCCCTAGAATTGCGGGCCCCAGCTCGGGGGTGGTATCTGCGGCGGTGTATGCTTCCTCCACTAAACCACCCTCCTCCTCCTCCTCCTACGCAACCTCTGTCTCGCAATCAAGATGTGTCAGCAGCAGCACGTCGCCAGCAGTCGGTGTCGCGCGGCATGGCAGCACAGCGGTGGGCAAGCGTCAGCAGGCCGTGCTGAAACTACTCAGCTTAGGAGAGAAGAGGCACACGGCCCACGAACTGCTGCAGGGTCTGACAGAGCAGACCGACCGCTGGCTTGCGCCGCTGAGCCTCCAACCGGGCATGGTCGTGTGTGACAACGGCCGTAACCTGGTGGCGGCTCTGCAGCTCGGCAGCCTCACGCACGTGCCATGCCTGGCCCACATCTTTAATTTGGTGGTTCAGCGCTTTCTGAAAAGCTACCCACGCTTGTCAGACCTGCTCGGAAAGGTGCGCTGGCTCTGCGCACATTTCCGCAAGTCCCACACGGACGCTGCCACCCTGCGCACCCTGCAACATCGGTTTAATCTGCCAGTGCACCGACTGCTGTGCGACGTGCTCACACGGTGGAACTCTACGCTCCACATGTTGGCCAGGCTCTATGAGCAGCGTAGAGCTATAGTGGAATACCAACTCCAACATGGGCGGCGCAGTGGGAGTCAGCCTCCTCAATTCTTTACAGAAGAATGGGCCTGGTTGGCAGACATCTGCCAGGTCCTTGGAAACTTTGAGGAGTCTACCCAGATGGTGAGCGGCGATGCTGCAATCATTAGCGTCACCATTCCTCTGCTATGCATCTTGAGAAGTTCCCTGCAAAGCATAAAGGCAGACGCTTTGCACTCGGAAACGGAGGCGGGAGAAGACAGTATGTCGCTGGATAGTCAGAGCACCCTCCTGTCTATATCTCAGCGCATTAGGGAGGAGGAGGAGGAGGTGGAGGAGCATGAGGAGGAGGGGGAAGAGACAGCTTGGCCCACTGCTGAGGGTACCCATGCTGCTTGCCTGTCATTCTTTCAGTGTGTATGGCCGGAGGAGGAGGAGGAGGAGGATCCTGAAAGTGATCTTCCTAGTGAGGACAGCCATGTGTTGCGTACAGGTACCCTGGCACACATGGCTGACTTCATGTTAGGATGCCTTTCTCGTGACCCTCGCGTTACATGCATTCTGGCCACTACGGATTACTGGGTGTACACACTGCTCGACCCACGGTATAAGGAGAACCTTTCCACTCTCACACCCGAAGAGGAAAGGGGTTCGAGAGTGATGCTATACCACAGGACCTGATGGTAAAATTCCCATCCGACAGCGCTAGTGGCAGAAGGCGCAGTTCCGAAGGCCAGGTTGCAGGGGAGGCGCGGAGATCAGGCAGCATGTACAGCACAGGCAGGGCAACACTCTCTAAGGCCTTTGACAGCTTTCTGGCTCCCCAGCAAGACTGCGTCACCACTCCCCAGTCAAGGCTGAGTCGGCGGGAGCACTGTAAAAGGATGGTGCGGGAGTACGTAGCCGATCGCACGACCGTCCTCCGTGACGCCTCTGCCCCCTACAACTACTGGGTGTCGATGAACAAAGCCTGGATTTCCCCAGACTTCTCTTCTCCACCAGCGGACAGCAGCGATACCTAAACAATACGTAGGCTGCACCCGCGGATGGAAGCATCGTTCTCTATCACCATCAAAAACGGGGACCTTTTAGCTTCATCAATCTGTGTATTATATTCATCCTCCTCCTCCTGTTCCTCCTCCTGAAACCTCACGTAATCACTCCGAACGGGCAATTTTTCTTAGGCCCACAAGGCTCAGTCATATAATTTTTGTAAACAATTTTTATACGTTTCAATGCTCATTAAAGCGTTGAAACTTTCACCTGAACCAATTTTTATTTTTACTGGGCTGCCTCCAGGCCTAGTTACCAATTAAGCCCCATTAACCAAAGCGATTAATGGGTTTCACCTGCCCTCTTGGTTGGGCATGGGCAATTTTTCTGACGTACATTAGTACTGTTGGTACACCAATTTTTTGGGGCCCTCGCCTACAGTGTAATCCAATAAATTTTTTGCCCGACTGCATTAAAGCTGACGTTACATCAGCTGTGCTGGGCACTGCAATGGGATATATTTATGTACCGCCAGTGGGTTCCAGGGAGCCACCCATGCTGTCGGTCCCCACGGAGTTGTAACTGCATGTGTCCACTTCTAAAGAACCCCAGTCTGACTGGGGCATGCAGTGTGGACCGAAGCCCACCTGCATTAAACATGACATTACCTCAGCTGTGCTGGGCACTGCAATGGGATATATTTATGTACCGCCGGGCAATTCAAGAAAGTGATGGGAACGACACAGCAACGGATAGGGCAGACGAGGGGCTACATGTTGGGCAGCATCTCAAGTTCCCATGTCCCACTATTAAGCAACAATAGCGGCAAGAGTGCCACCCCCCCTCCCAACAATTTTTACTTCTGAAAAACCCTCATTAGCAATGCATACCTTAGCTAAGCACCACACTACCTCCAACAAAGCACAATCACTGCCTGCATGACACTCCGCTGCCACTTCTCCTGGGTTACATGCTGCCCAACCCCCCCCCGCCCCCCCCCTGCACAACCCAGTGTCCACTGCACACACCAAATTGTCCCTGCGCAGCCTTCAGCTGCCCTCATGCCACACCACCCTCATGTCTATTTATAAGTGTGTCTGCCAAGAGGAGGAACCGCAGGCACACACTGCAGAGGGTTGGCATGGCAAGGCAGCGACCCTCTTTAAAAGGGGGGGGGGGGGCGATAGCCCACAATGCTGTACAGAAGCAATGAGAAATCCAATCCTATGCCACCTCCATCTGGAGCTGCACACGTGGGCATAGCAATGGGGAACCTATGTGCCACACACTATTCATTCTGTCAAGGTTTCTGCATGCTCCAGTCAGACTGGGGTTCTTTAGAAGTGGACACATGCAGTTACAACTCCGTGTGTACCGACAGCATGGGTGGCTCCCTGGAACCCACGGACGGTACATAAATATATCCCATTGCAGTGCCCATCACAGCTGAGGTAATGTCATGTTTAATGCAGGTGGGCTTCGGCCCACACTGCATGCCCCAGTCAGACTACTGGGGTTCTTTAGAAGTGGACACATGTAGTTACAACTCTGTGTGGACCGACAGCATGGTTGGCTCCCTGGAACACACCAACGGTACACAAATATATCCCATTGCAGTGCCCAGCACAGCTGAGGTGATGTCATGTTTAATGCAGGTGGGCTTCGGCCCACACTGCATGCCCCAGTCAGACTGGGGTTCTTTAGAAGTGGACACATGCAGTTACAACTCTGTGTGGACCGACAGCATTGGTGGGTGCCAGGAAGCCACCGGCGGTACATAAATATATCCCATTGCAGTGCCCAGCACAGCTGATGTAACGTCAGCTTTAATGCAGGTGGGCAAAAAATTAATTGGATTACACTGTAGGCGAGGGCCCCAAAAAATTGGTGTACCAACAGTACTAATGTACCTCAGAAAAATTGCCCATGCCCAACCAAGAGGGCAGGTGAAACCCATTAATCGCTTTGGTTAATGTGGCTTAATTTGTAACTAGGCCTGGAGGCAGCCCAGTTAAAATAAAAATTGGTTCAGGTGCAAGTTTTAACGCTTTAATGAGCATTGAAACGTATAAAAATTGTTTACAAAAATTATATGAGTGAGCCTTGTGGGCCTAAGAAAAATTGCCCGTTCGGAGTGATTACGTCAGGTTTCAGGAGGAGGAGCAGGAGGAGGAGGAGGAATATTAGACACAGATTGATGAAGCTAGAAGGTCCCTGTTTTTGATGGTGATAGAGAACGATGCTTCCATCCGCGGGTGCAGCCTACGTATTGCTTAGGTATCGCTGCTGTCCGCTGGTGGAGAAGAGAAGTCTGGGGAAATCCAGGCTTTGTTCATCTTGATGAGTGTAAGCCTGTCTGCACTGTCGGTTGACAGGCGGGTACGCTTATCTGTGATGATACCCCCAGCCGCACTAAACACCCTCTTTGACAAGACGCTAGCCGCAGGACAAGCAAGCACCTCCAGGGCATACAGCGCGAGTTCAGGCCACGTGTCCAGCTTCGACACCCAGTAGTTGTAGGGGGCAGAGGCGTCACCGAGGACGGTCGTGCGATTGGCTACGTACTCCCTCACCATCCTTTTACAGTGCTCCCGCCGACTCAGCCTTGACTGGGGAGCGGTGACACAGTCTTGCTGGGGAGCCAGAAAGCTGTCAAAGGCCTTAGAGAGTGTTCCCCTGCCTGTGCTGTACATGCTGCCTGATCTCCACGCCTCCCCTGCTACCTGGCCCTCGGAACTGCGCCTTCAGCCACTAGCGCTGTCGGATGGGAATTTTACCATCAGTTTGTCCGCCAGGGTCCTGTGGTATAGCATCACTCTCGAACCCCTTTCCTCTTCGGGTATGAGAGTGGAAAGGTTCTCCTTATACCGTGGGTCGAGCAGTGTGTACACCCAGTAATCCGTAGTGGCCAGAATGCGTGTAACGCGAGGGTCACGAGAAAGGCATCCTAACATGAAGTCAGCCATGTGTGCCAGGGTACCTGTACGCAACACATGGCTGTCCTCACTAGGAAGATCACTTTCAGGATCCTCCTCCTCCTCAGGCCTCCTCCTCCTCCTCACGCTGAAAGGATGACAGGCAAGCAGCATGGGTACCCTCAGCAGTGGGCCAAGCTGTCTCTTCCCCCTCCTCCTCATCCTCCTCCTCCCCCTCCTCCTCCTCCTCCTCAACGCGCTGAGATATAGACAGGAGGGTGCTCTGACTATCCAGCGACATACTGTCTTCCCCCGCCTCCATTTCCAAGCGCAAAGCGTCTGCCTTTATGCTTTGCAGGGAACTTCTCAAGAGGCATAGCAGAGGAATGGTGACGCTAATGATTGCAGCATCGCCGCTCACCATCTGGGTAGACTCCTCAAAGTTTCCAAGGACCTGGCAGATGTCTGCCAACCAGGCCCACTCTTCTGTAAAGAATTGAGGAGGCTGACTCCCACTGCGCCGCCCATGTTGGAGTTGGTATTCCACTATAGCTCTACGCTGCTCATAGAGCCTGGCCAACATGTGGAGCGTAGAGTTCCACCGTGTGAGCAAGTCGCACAGCAGTCGGTGCACTGGCAGATTAAACCGATGTTGCAGGGTGCGCAGGGTGGCAGCGTCCGTGTGGGACTTGCGGAAATGTGCGCAGAGCCGGCGCACCTTTCCGAGCAGGTCTGACAAACGTGGGTAGCTTTTCAGAAAGCGCTGAACCACCAAATTAAAGACGTGGGCCAGGCATGGCACGTGCGTGAGGCTGCCGAGCTGCAGAGCCGCCACCAGGTTACGGCCGTTGTCACACACGACCATGCCCGGTTGGAGGCTCAGTGGCGCAAGTCAGCGGTCGGTCTGCTCTGTCAGACCCTGCAGCAGTTCGTGGGCCGTGTGCCTCTTCTCTCCTAAGCTGAGTAGTTTCAGCACGGCCTGCTGACGCTTGCCTACCGCTGTGCTGCCGTACCGCGCGACACCGACTGCTGGCGACGTGCTGCTGCTGACACATCTTGATTGCGAGACAGAGGTTGCGTAGGAGGAGGAGGAGGAGGGTGGTTTAGTGGAGGAAGCATACACCGACGCAGATACCACCACCGAGCTGGGGCCCGCAATTCTGGGGGTGGGTAGGACGTGAGCGGTCCCAGGCTCTGACTCTGTCCTAGCCTCCACTAAATTCACCCAATGTGCCGTCAGGGAGATGTAGTGGCCCTGCCCGCCTGTGCTTGTCCACGTGTCCGTTGTTAAGTGGACCTTGGCAGTAACCGCGTTGGTGAGGGTGCGTACAATGTTGCGGGAGACGTAGTCGTGCAGGGCTGGGACGGCACATCGGGAAAAGTAGTGGCGACTGGGAACTGAGTAGTGCGGGGCTGCCGCCGCCATCATACTTTTGAAAGCCTCCGTTTCCACAACCCTATACGGCAGCATCTCCAGGCTGATAAATTTGGCTATGTGCACGTTTAACGCTTGAGCGTGCGGGTGCGTGGCGGCGTACTTGCGCTTGCGCTCCAACACTTGAGCTAGCGACGGCTGGACGGTGCGCTGAGAGACATTGGTGGATGGGGCCGAGCACAGCGGAGGTGAGGGCGTGGGTGCAGGCCAGGAGACGGTAGTGCCTGTGTCCTGAGAGGGGGGTTGGATCTCAGTGGCAGGTTGGGGCACAGGAGGGAGGCAGCGGTGCAAACCGGAGGCGGTGAACGGCCTTCGTCCCACCTTGTGGGGTGCTTGGCCATCATATGTCTGATCTTGGCGCGACAAAGGTTGCACACCACTGTTTGTCGGTCGTCTGCACTCTCAGTGAAAAACTGCCAGACCTTTGAGCACCTCGGCCTCTGCAAGGTGGCATGGCGCGAGGGGGCGCTTTGGGAAACAGTTGATGGATTATTCGGTCTGGCCCTGCCTCTACCCCTGGCCACCGCACTGCCTCTTCCAACCTGCCCTGCTGCTGCACTTGCCTCCCCCTCTGAAGACCTGTCCTCAGTAGGCGTAGCAAACCAGGTGGGGTCAGTCACCTCATTGTCCTCCGAATCCTCTGTGCGCTCCTCCCTCGGACTTACTCCAATTACTACTACCTGAGTGATAGACAACTGTGTCTCATGGTCACCGTCCTCCTCACCCACTGAAAGCTCTTGAGACAGTTGCCGGAAGTCCCCAGCCTCATCCCCCGGACCCCGGGAACTTTCCAAAGGTTGGGCATCGGTCACGATAAACTCCTCTGGTGGGAGAGGAACCATTGCTGCCCATTCTGAGCAGGGGCCCGAGAACAGTTGCTGGGAGTCTGCCTGCTCCTCAGAATGTGTCATTGTAATGGAGTGAGGAGGCTGGGAGGAAGAAGGAGCAGCAGCCAGAGGATTCAGAGTTGCAGCAGTGGACGGCGTAGAACTCTGGGTGGTCGATAGATTGCTGGATGCACTTTCTGCCATCCACGACAGGACCTGCTCACACTGCTCATTTTCTAATAAAGGTCTACCGCGTGGACCCATTAATTGTGAGATGAATGTGGGGACGCCAGAAAAGTGCCTCTCTCCTAATCCCGCAGCAGTCGGCTGCGATACACCTGGATCAGGAGCTCAGCCTGTGCCCACACCCTGTCTTGGGCCTCCGCGTCCTCGCCCGCGTCCACGTCCTCTAGGCCTACGCCTACCCCTCAGCATGCTGTATTTACCAGTAGTGCAGAAACAGAACACTGTAATTAAATGTGCCGCTTATTGGCCTGTGGTTGGAGGCTGAGTTCTCTTACGGAACGCACAGCAGAGGTAGGAAAGAATTTTGCGCAAGCCTGCTGTAACACTTAGCTGGCTGCGTATGAATTAGGACAACTACCCCCAGCAGAGACGCAGTACAGTCAGGACGGTCACAGGCAGCCCAATAAGATTTTTTTTCCCAAATTTTTTTGGAAAAGCCCACTGCCTATATAGACAGTATATGTCTTTCACTGTCCCTGCCTCACCAGCACTTCTGGCCGTGGACTATGTAAAATTACTGCAGGACGCAATGCTCTGCACGGCCGATATACAAAAAAAAAATTGTGCAACACTGCAAAAAGCAGCCTCAACAGTACTGCACACGGTCAGATGTGGCCCTAAGAAGGACCGTTGGGGTTCTTGAAGCCTAAAATCATTCCTAACACTCTCCCTATGGCAGCTCCGGCATCAGCAGCACTTTCCCTGATCTCTGTCAGACCGCATCTGTGGCGAGCCGTGGGAGGGGCCGATTTATATACTCGGGTGACACCTGATCTCGCCAGCCACTCACTGCAGGGGGGTGGTATAGAGCTTGAACGTCGCAGGGGGAAGTTGTAATGCCTTCCCTGTCTTTCTATTGGCCAGAAAAGCGCGCTAACGTCTCAGAGATGAAAGTGAAAGTAACTCGAACATCGCGTGGTGCTCGTCACGAGTAACGAGCATCTCGAACACCCTAATACTCGAACGAGTATCAAGCTCGGACGAGTACGTTCTCTCATCTCTAACTGGAGATACCCAGGTTATACCAGCATGCTCCATATCACTATATACAAGAGATGTATAACTTATACCAGCTGTACATATATAATTATATACAGGTGATGCCCAGGTTATACCAGCACGCTCCATATCACTACATACAGGGGATGTATAACTTATACCAGCTGTACATATATAATTATATACAGGAGATACGCAGGTTATACCAGCATGCTCCATATCACTATATACAGGAAGTATAACTTATACCAGATGTAGATATGGACCATGCTGGTATAACCTGGGTATTTCCTGTATATAATTATATATGTACAGCTGGTATAAGTTATAAATCTCCTTTACATAGTGATATGGAGCATGCTGGTATAACCTGGGTATATCCTGTATATAATTATATATGTACAGCTGGTAGAAGTTATATCATCTCCTGTATACGGTGATAAGGAGCCTGTTGGTATAACCTGGGTATCTCCTGTATATAATTATACATGTACAGCTGGTATAAGTTATACATCCCCTGTATATAGTGATATGGAGCATGCTGGTATAACCTGGGTATCTCCTGTATATAATTATACATGTACAGCTGGTGTAAGTTATACATCTCCTGTATATAGTGATATGGACCATACTGGTATAACCTTGGTATTTCCTGTGTATAATTATATATGTACAGCTGGTATAAGTTATACATCTCCTGTATATAGTGATATGGAGCATGCTAGTATAACCTGGGTATCTACTGTATATAATTATATATGTACAGCTGGTATAAGTTATACATCTCCTGTATATAGTGATATGGAGCATGCTAGTATAACCTGGGTATCTACTGTATATAATTATATATGTACAGCTGGTATAAGTTATACATCTCCCTGTATATAGTGATATGGACCATGCTGGTATAACCTGGGGATCTCCTGTATATAATTATTAATGTACAGCTGGTATAAGTTATACATCTCCTGTATATAGTGATATGGACCATGCTGGTATAACCTGCGTATATCCTGTATATAATTATATATGTACAGCTGGTATAAGTTACTCATCCTGTATATAGTGATATGGAGCATGCTGGTTAACCTGGGTATCTTCTGTATATAATTCTATATGTACAGCTGGTATAAGTTATACATCTCCTGTATATAATGATATGGACCATGCTGGTGTAACCTGGGTATTTCCTGTATATAATTATATATGTACAGCTGGTAGAAGTTATACTTCTCCTGTATATAGTGATATGGAGCATGCTGGTATAACCTGGGTATCTCCTGTATATAAGTATATATGTACAGCTGGTATAGGTTATACATCCTGTTTATAGTGATATGGAGCATGCTGGTATAACCTGGGGATCTCCTGTATATAATTATATATGTACAGCTGGTATAAGTTATATATCCTGTATATAGTGATATGGAACATGCTGGTATAACCTGGGTATATCCTGTATACAATTAAATATGTACAGCTGGTAGAAGTTATACATCTCCTGTATTCAGTGATATGGAGCATGCTGGTATAACCTGGGTATCTCCTGTATATAAGTATATATGTACAGCTGGTATAGGTTATACATCCTGTTTATAGTGATATGGAGCATGCTGGTATAACCTGGGTATTTCCTGTATATAATTATATATGTACAGCTGATATAAGTTATACATCTCCTGTATATGGTGATATGGAACATGCTGGTATAACCTGGGTACATCCTGTATACAATTAAATATGTACAGCTGGTAGAAGTTATACATCTCCTGTATTCAGTGATATGGAGCATGTTCGTATAACCTCGGGATCTCCTGTATATAAGTATATATGTACAGCTGGTATAGGTTATACATCCTGTTTATAGTGATATGGAGCATGCTGGTATAACCTGGGTATTTCCTGTATATAATTATATATGTACAGCTGATATAAGTTATACATCTCCTGTATATGGTGATATGGAACATGCTGGTATAACCTGGGTACATCCTGTATACAATTAAATATGTACAGCTGGTAGAAGTTATACATCTCCTGTATTCAGTGATATGGAGCATGTTCGTATAACCTCGGGATCTCCTGTACATAATTATATATGTACAGCTGGTACAAGTTATACATCTCCTGTGTATAGTGATATGGAGCATACTGGTATAACCTTGGTATTTCCTGTATATAATTATATATGTACAGCTGGTATAAGGTATACATCTCCTGTATATAGTGATATGGAGCATGCTGGTATAATCTGGGTATATCCTGTATATAATTAAATATGTACAGCTGGTAGAAGTTATACATCTCCTGTATATAGTGATATGGAACATGCTGGTATAACCTGGGTATATCCTGTATACAATTAAATATGTACAGCGGGTAGAAGTTATACATCTCCTGTATACAGTGATATGGAGCATGCTGGTATAACCTGGGGATCTCCTGTATATAATTATATATGTACAGCTGTTATAAGTTATATATCCTGTATATAGTCATATGGACCATACTGGTATAACCTTGGTATTTCCTGTATATAATTATATATGTACAGCTGGTATAAGTTATACATCTCCTGTATATAGTGATATGGAGCATGCTGGTATAACCTGGGTATCTCCTGTATATAATTATATATGTACAGCTGGTAGAAGTTATATATCTCCTGTATATAGTGATATGGAGCATGCTGGTATAACCTGGGGATCTCCTGTATATAATTATATATGTACAGCTGGTATAAGTTATACATCTCCTGTATATAGTGATATGGAGCATGCTGGTATAACCTGGGGATCTCCTGTATATAATTATATATGTACAGCTGGTATAAGTTATACATCTCCTGTATATAGTGATATGGAGCATGCTGGTATAACCTAGGGATCTCCTAATTGTAGATGTACAGCTGGTATAATTTATACATCTCCTGTATATAGTGATATGGAGCATGCTGGTATAACATGGGTATCTACTGTATATAATTATATATGTGGAGCTGGTATAAGTTATACATCTCGTGTATATAGTGACATGGAGCGTGCTGGTATAACCTGGGTATTTCCTGTATATAATTATATATGTGGAGCTGGTATAAGTTATACATCTCCCTGTATATAGTCATATGGAGCATGCTGGTATAACCTGGGTATCTATTGTATATAATTGTATATGTACAGCTGGTATAATTTATACATCTCCTGTATATAGTGATATGGAGCAAGCTGGTATAACCTGGGTATCTCCTGTATATAATTGTATATGTACAGCTGGTATAATTTATACATCTCCTGTATATAGTGATATGGAGCATGCTGGTATAACCTGGGTATCTCCTGTATATAATTATATATGTGGAGCTGGTATAAGTTATACATCTCCTGTATATAGTGACATGGAGCGTTCTGGTATAACCTGGGTATTTCCTGTATATAATTATACATGTACAGCTGGTATAAGTTATACATCTCCCTGTATATAGTCATATGGAGCATACTGGTATAACCTGGGTATCTATTGTATATAATTGTATATGTACAGTGGTATAATTTATACATCTCCTGTATATAGTGATATGGAGCATGCTGGTATAACCTGGGTATCTCCTGTATATAATTATATATGTGGAGCTGGTATAAGTTATACATCTCCTGTATATAGTGATATGGAGCGTGCTGGTGTAACCTGGGTATCTCCTGTATATAATTATATATGAACAGCTGGTATAAGTTCTACATCTCCTGTATATAGTGATATGGAGCGTGCTGGTATAACCTGGGTATTTCCTGTATATAATTATACATGTACAGCTGGTATAAGTTATACATCTCCCTGTATATAGTGATATGGAGCATGCTGGTATAACCTGGGTATCCCGTATATATTATTATATATGTACAGCTGGTATAAGTTATACATCCTGTATATAGTGATATGCAGCATGCTGGTATAACCTGGGGATCTCCTGTATATAATTATACATGTACAGCTGGTATAAGTTATACATCCTGTATATAGTGATATGTAGCATGCTGGTATAACCTGGGTATCTCCTCTATATAATTATATATGTACAGCTGGTATAAGTTATACATCTCCTGTATATAGTGATATGGAGCATGCTGGTATAACCTGGGGATCTCCTGTATATAATTATATATGTACAGCTGGTATAAGTTATACATCTCCTGTATATAGTGATATGGAGCATGCTGGTATAACCTGGGGATCTCCTGTATATAATTATATATGTACAGCTGGTATAAGTTATACATTTCCTGTATATAGTGATATGGAGCATGCTGGTATAACCTGGGTATCTCCTCTATATAATTATATATGTACAGCTGGTATAAGTTATACATCTCCTGTATATAGTGATATGGAGCATGCTGGTATAACCTGGGGATCTCCTGTATATAATTATATATGTACAGCTGGTATAAGTTATACATCTCCTGTATATAGTGATATGGAGCATGCTGGTATAACCTGGGGATCTCCTGTATATAATTATATATGTACAGCTGGTATAAGTTATACATCTCCTGTATATAGTGATATGGAGCATGCTGGTATAACCTGGGTATCTACTGTATATAATTATATATGTACAGCTGGTATAAGTTATACATCTCCTGTATATAGTGATATGGAGCATGCTGGTATAACCTGGGTATCTCCTGTATATAATTATATATGTACAGCTGGTAGAAGTTATACATCTCCTGTATATAGTGATATGGAGCATGCTGGTATAACCTGGGTATCTACTGTATATAATTATATATGTACAGCTGGTATAAGTTATACATCTCCTGTATATAGTGATATGGAGCATGCTGGTATAACCTGGGGATCTCCTGTATATAATTATATATGTACAGCTGGTATAAGTTATACATCTCCTGTATATAGTGATATGGAGCATGCTGGTATAACCTGGGTATCTACTGTATATAATTATATATGTACAGCTGGTATAAGTTATACATCTCCTGTATATAGTGATATGGAGCGTGCTGGTATAACCTGGGTATCTCCTGTATATAATTATACATGTACAGCTGGTATAAGTTATACATCTCCTGTATATAGTGATATGGAGCATGCTGGTATAACCTGGGTATCTACTATATATAATTATATATGTACAGCTGGTATAAGTTATACATCTCCTGTATATAGTGATATGGAGCATGCTGGTATAACCTGGGGATCTCCTGTATTTATGTGCACATTTTAGACACAATTAAAAGTAGCATTAAAAACTTGCATGCAGTTTAAATACCTAAATGTATGTATCATAAAATGCCCGTGACGTTTTTATTGGTGGATGCAGTTTTTGTGGTTCATAAATGCAACAAAAACATGAGCAGAGGCTGAGGCTAATTTCACACGGATGCATGAAACTCATCCCGATGTGACGCTCGCCAACTTGCGGTGCCCCCACAGATGCCCAAGGATAGGACATGCCACGATATTTTCCTGCGCCACGATGCGGGCAAGAAAAATATCGCTCATGTGTAAGACCCCATTCAGAAGAATCTGGTTCATACGTGAGCGACGTCTGTGTGACAGATACAGGAGATCCGCAGGGGCAGCAGACACGTTTACACGTAGGCCAGGAAATCAGTCGTGTTTAGAAAGCCAAGTGGCAGATCATGTGTGTAAACCGGTATAGGAGCTGTATGCGGCACGCTTAGATATGGGTGCGGGTTAATATCGAGGGGGGCCCTGCTGAACTTTTGCCCCCGGGTCCCTGAGCCCTTAGTTACGCCCCCGTGTAAAAGCAGCCTCACTCTTTACACCACCGCAGCAGGCTGAGTCTGCCGACCTCTTGTTATGCCGACATGTTCTGTACAGCTGACATCAATTCATGCCGTTTGCGCCACATTTTGACCTCTCATCAGCACGGTGCAGCAGAAATCTGGATCCATTTGACTGTTTTTCCAATGCTAATTGAAAGTTTTTCCCACAGAAATTCAAACTTCCTGTTTCCCTTAGACACAATGGCGCTGGAACTGGTCGTCCGCTGTTATCCCATCCATGCGGAGGAACGGCGAGTTGTGCGTTCGGACACGTTAGTTGGAGCTCCAGCGTTGTATTCAGCTGACTGTGCAGCCTGTTGGTCAGACCGATTCCTGACATCCTCCTCCGACCCCTTTCTGTGATGAGTTGTTTCTGTCCGCAGGATCCCCTTCCGCTGGATGTTTTCCTCGATCGCGCCATTCTCTGTACACTCTCCACACCGTTACATGAGAAAACCTGCAGCGGCTATAAAGTGGCTATTCAGTGTATACCAAAGGGGAAAGCCACGCTGGACACATGAAACATGAGCAAGTTTTCAGTCCTGATATCTAACTAGCAATTCCTGATCCCCTACATAAAATCGTGTTAAGCGCCATAACAGGGCAGAGGGTCCCACCATCGCGGCACTCAGCCCTCCCCCTGGAGAGAAGTGATCTCTGTTTGTACCTTAGGAGCCGCTGCGCATCTGCCGTGCCGTGAGACGGAAAGAGAAAACACATTTCATAATCAACATGTTGAAAGAATCAGTAAATTGCCCAAGGATAAAAATCTGATTAATTCTTGCACAAAAACTAATTAGGGTAGCAGCCGTCATAATTGCCAGCCTTGGAACGCTGCTGGTCTTGTCTGACATGCATAATGCATTCTAATTGGACATTAATAATCGCCTCCATCCTATTGCTTCACATCCTGAAGAAACGGCTTTACGGTTGCAAAATGGCTCGTTGGTATAACATGTCTCCTCCAGGAGCGATGGTGTGTTCACCTTCTGCACGTTCACCTGGGAGGTTGGTGTGTTGTGTCATAGCTGGAGGCTGAATTGGCGCAGGAGGTTTTGGGGTTTTCCTAGAAAATTTCCTAATCTATCTAAATGACATCTAGTAATTTACACGGTGAGAAAGCCGCTCATCCTTCTTCTGGAGACACGATGCCCTTTTGAACCTGCACAGTTTACCGAAACTACATTCAAATGGTTGTTGACATTGACAATTTCACCGGTGGTGCCAGGACTGATCTGGTTAGCGCACATCCTGGTCGCCAGGCAAAAACACATCTGCCAGGTTCATTCAGTGGTAAACCATGAGACTGGAGAACATACGTGCCGTTATAGTACTGCAGCCCCAAGGGACAACCATAGCTCACACAGAAAATACAGAGCATCCTGGAAGAACTGCCTCAACCTGACAGTCCCGTAATGTCAGGCAATTGGTATGGACCCCCTGTACCACCAGCTATGGGCTACTCCTGAGGGCGGCTCTAGGGACTCCCCTGGTTTTCACTTTTTAACCCCTTTTTGAGGAATCTGGTCTTCACCCCCAGCATGTTACCTCAAGAGAAGTCTTGGTACAGTGGCAGCTACAACAGCAGGTCAGAGACACGTCAGTTGGTGCTCCAGCCTTGTATTCAGCTGACTGTGCAGCCTGTTGGTCAGAACGATTCCTGACATCCTCCTCCGACCCCTTTCAGTGATGAGTTGTTTCCGTTTACGGGATCTCCTTTCACTGGATGGTTGCCCTTGATCACGTTACAGTAAAATCCTGAGCCCGGCTAGTCTGGCACTGATGACCGGGCCTCCTTAGAAGGTCCTTAGAAGATCCTCCTCAGATTGCTGGATTTCCCCATCTAATGTGGATTCACACAGAAACTGATCCACAGAAAACATGTGACATGCGTTAATGCTGCACTCCGGGGTGACGGGGAGAATGTCTGTACAGGGAAGCGACAATTGTGAGACGGCCGGGGCTCTAATATAGAGATGGGATCTATATAAAGGGCTCTAATAAAATGGCCATCCAGAGTATGAATGAACCAAGCAGCGTTCATTCATATCCCCTGAACTTGCCCCGATGGCCAGCGCTCATCAGCAGCAGGTCACCATGAGGCCAGGAGAGCTTTAACACAGCAATTGTATGCAAAATCTCCTTTTTACAGAGTTCTACTGTGCAATTTCCCCTAATTATAGGTTACAGAAGAATGTGTCCATAAAACCTCGTCTATCCTGTGTCATCTGTCCTAATTGGGATTTTCTCATCTGTAACCAGGACAGACAATGTAGCTGGGCAGCTGGAGATCTCTCCTCTCACAGAGAAGACTTGGGTGTTACCCGTTGCACTTCGATTTCGTGGAAAGCTTCTTAAACTTGTTCAAGCAGCGAGTCCCAGCCAGATTCCCTCATGGAAGTTTCGTTGTGCCTAGAGACTGATGCAAGTGTCTGCGGGTACGGCGATGACCTTGTGAACCTTCAGAGGCGTAATCACCGGCATTAAATCGCCTAATAAACCAGGAGGAATTGTCATTATTTCCAAGAGTGAAGCCTAATATAGGAAACAATACTTGGACGGCGAGGCTTATTACAACATCGCAAAATATATGGATGGAAAAAGCGAAAGGCCGCCACTAACTCCATCCTCCAAATATTTACTTAAGGTTTACCCTAAAAAAGGAGAAGAAATGATACAGAGGATTTCATAAGGAAAGGAGGGAAACGGCCCTCGCAACCAGCAGTCAGGCAGACTGTTAGAGACAACTGATGGCTGCCCTCACAATGCCCATAACAGTTGGCATCGAGTTACGCAACACCTCAGGGATGCAGAAACCTGCAGTGCTCGAAACCCCTCTTATTTCTACATGACACAATGCTGACAGGAGGTAGCGGGAGTAGAAGGTGATGGAATTGGAGTTTATTCCCATTTTTCCATCCAGTTTTAATGCCTACAGTGACCTTCCGCGGCCGCTTTCCATTAGATCCCCATAGATGTGTGGGAAGATTTGCCTCCATTCCTGGAGGAGCATAAGATAGTGATGGGTGTGTTGGGCACACGGATACGGCGTTCTATTAGTCCGACTAGATGGGATTGAGATACGGACTTTGGGCTGGCCAATTAAATCTGCAGACATTCTGCTCCCCCACACTGCATGTTGTATGACATGGTGCTTCGTCATGTTGGTGGAGACACGGAGCTGTACCAGAGTATTACCACAGGGGAGGTGATGCCAATGTCTCTGTACCCATTGGTGGTGAGGGTGGACTTCACTATAATTAATGGTCTCAGTCCTTCCCACAGAGGACACACCCGGACACCATAAGAGAACGTCCTCCAAATTTCACTGTTGGAACGATGCAGTCACATAGAAACTGCTCTCCAGACAACCGCCACACCCAAGTGCCGCCATTGGATTGGAAGATGGTGAGCTGTGATTCATCTGTCCACAATATTTGCTTCCACTCACTTACATTCCGTCGCTCTAAGACCCATTGCAGGCGCCACTGTGCATTCACTGCTGTGAGACCTCCTGAACAAGGGCAGACGATGTGTGTGATGTCTTCACAGATCATACAAGGCTTTGTTGTCCATGCCCTGTCAGTTTACAAGATCTCCCTGAACGTGGCGGCACCGCACACATTGGATGGCCTCCATCTCCCAATAACATGGCCAACATTGAACTCTGTAAGGTCCAGAAGCTGCGATGTCTGTACTGATTGGTTGGTGACATCCCCCCACCAGACCCCGTTGTCAGCTCTACATCTGGTGACATCCCCCCACCAGACCCTGTTATCAGCTCTACACCTGGTGGCATCTCCCGACTAGACCCCATTATCTGCTCTACACCTGGTGGCATCTCCCGACCAGACCGTGTTGTCAATTCTACACCTAGTGAGATCCCCCACCAGATGCCGTTGTCAGCTCTACAGCTGCTGAGATCCCCCAACCGGACCCCATTACTAGCTCTACGCCTGGTGACATATCCCCACCAGACCGCGTTGTCAGCTCTACACCTGTTGACATCCCACCAACAGATGCCGTTGTCAGCTCTACACCTACTGACATCCCACACCAGACCCCATTGTCAGCTCTACACCTGGTGACATCCAACCACCAGACCCCGTGGTCAGCTCTACACCTGGGGACATCCGACCAACAGATGCCATTGTCAGCTCTACACCTGGCGACATACCACACAAGGCCCCATTGCTAGCTCTACACCTGGTGAGATTCCCTACACCAGACCTAGTTGTCATCTCTACACCTGGTGACATCCCACAACCGGACCAATTGCTAGCTCTATACCTGGTGACATCTCCCCACCAGACCATGTTGTCAGCTCTATACCTGGTGACATTTCCCCACCAGACCACATTGACAACTCTACACCTGGTGACATCTCACCACCAGACCCAGTTCTTTGCTGTACACCTGGTGACAACCCACCACCAGACCTAGTTGTCATCTCTACAGCTAATGACATCCCACAACCGGACCAATTGCTAGCTCTATACCTGGTGACATCTCCCCACCAGACCCTATTGTCAGCTCTATACCTGGTGACATTTCCCCACCAGACCACATTGACAGCTCTACACCTGGTGACATCTCCCCGCCAGACCCTGTTGTCAGTTCTACACCTGGGGCCATCTGATGATTTCTATACTGGGATCTCCTCTGGGATCCTCTCCTTTACACCGAATACTCACACTTCACCGGACCGTGCCGGACTGCTAGTGTAGCCAATACTTACCATATCAGAGGTGGCCATTGGGTAGACCTTTGCCTCTCTATTTCCTTTATCCATTTTTTACAGTAATGGTCATACATTGGAATGCCACCTCATCAATACTGAAGTATTGCAAGTAATCTCTGTGGATATTGAAAAGGGTGACAGTAAATCCACATGCGGATCCTCGGCTCAGGCATGGATATCTGCTGCAGACTGTAAAGTGGAAATTGTATGGAAAAATTGTATACACCTGCACCCTTGGAACATACCCTTAAAATCAAGCAGTCCATACAATGACAGATATTCCTCACCCAACCATACAGGCCTCTGCTGAGCTTGTATGTTTTCTCAATTGAGAGAGGGAAAGCTTGGGAGGTGGCTTTTCCTCTAAAGGATCAGATATTTTGAAATACAATTGGCCAATCCTTCTGTTGCTTGACATTTGCCATCAAGTGAAAGTTTGGGCGCTCATTAGATAATTAGCCAATACCACCAAAATCCATAGGTTCCATGGACTTTCATCTAATGAGTATGGCACCAAATCAAAATATAGGAAGCAGAGGACAAAACAAGCAACAAGACCTTTGGTGATCCTAAATGTTGCTCTTCAGCCACCTCTTGTTTCCATATTTGCTCCTTTATAAACTGCAGGCTGAGTCAAAAGTCTCGACACACTCATTTAGCTAATGTGATAATGACAAAATTAACTTCAAATGTGTAAAAGCATTAATTGAGAGGGAGGTTGCATTTTTTTGGTGAGGGAAATTTATTTTGGTGGCCATTTTGAACTCAGCGATATTGAATTCAGTTCAGGTTGTCAAAATGGGAAGAGGGTCATGTGATATATCAGTCTTGGCTAGAATATTCTTAGAAACACACTGAAAGTGTAAGCTTTTCCCTCTCTTCATTTGTTTAGGAGTTAAGTGAGGGCAAAATTGGTAAATTGTATCTGACATTTAGGATCTTTCTTAATTGACAGATCAATTAACAGTGAGAAGTACCTCCAGCTGCTACAGGATACGGTCTGTGCCCAACAGTAAATTCCCAATAGGATGGCGCACCTTAGCGCTTTGCTGTAGCCATACGCCGATGGCTGGATGCACAGTTCTCTAGGCACTGGATTGGGCCATTTAAGGTTCATTTTGTATGCGGAAAAAATATGCAATATGGTTTACCTAAAATGGTGAAAGCTACAACTCTGTGAAGAACTATCACCTGCATGTTCACAAAGACTGGAATAAATACTTAACCATGTGCATATGGCCAAATGGTGGACACATGAAACACGTCATGTAAAGCATGACAACGTGGACATATCACATGATCCCCTTCCCATTTCAAAAAACCTGAACTAAATTCAGCATGGTAAAGTTTAAAATGGCCAACAAAAATGCTTCCTCCACCAAAAAAATGCAGCCTCCCTTTCAGTTATTGTTTTCACACATTAGAAGGCAATTTTCCAGTAAAAGTGGTGTTTCCAGACTTTTGTCTTACCCTATATATGCACTTTGAATGTCCTGCAAATATCCATATAGATCACACTCTACCCGAAGGATATGACATCATGTCGCTGCTATACAATTATCTTCTCTTCACTCCAGTTCCTCTTCATCGGATTGTTGACCTGACAGGATTTTCGTCTTGTTTTGTGTCTAGAAATGCCGTCATTGTTGGATAAGTCCAGACCAATCACCAAGACACATCGAGGACGTCGGCTGTTTGCTTTATTTACAGAATTAGCAGCCATTGTCTTCTATCACAATCCGGATATATTAATGATGAACGGTTCTTCTTGTGTTTCCATCACAGGGATTTTCAGATTCCTCTGGGTAGGTGAGAACTTGTTGGAGAGCGTCCCTACTGTCTGGTGGATTAAATAAGATTATTGCGCTACACCTCGGGGGGATTAGGGGATAGATTACCGCTCATCTGGGCCGTGATTCGGGTCCTTTGCCAATGCTGTTAAACCATTTCCTGCTGCCAACTTATGAATGTGAGGATTTGTGGTTCACAGCTGAAGGCTCCACATGCCATGATTACATCTTCTTATCACACTCCTTGTCAGTAACATCCCTCGCCTAGAAGGAGTCTGTATATATATATATATATATATATATATACACACACATACGAGGGGGGCTGAGAAGTCTTTGGCTTTGTGTTCTTGTTTCTATGGTAACGGATGTTACATCACATGAAGCCTTATGTGTCTAATATATGTGTTTGTAGCTTATGGCAACAGTGATCTCGGCACGCGGGAAAACAAAATGGCGGAGTCTAAGGCGATATTCACAGCCAATGAGAGCGGAGGAGGGATAAAGTCGGCGCAGGATATTCCTGGTGATCTGTGGCAGATATTGGGGGATCAATGCCCTTCATAGTCTACAGTTATGGATTGGGTGCCACTTCAGCCCCAATGATGAGGAACGTCCTGGATGACCGAGAGAGGTTGTTGTTCCGGAGATCATCGATGCTGCGCACAACCTCATACTGGAGGATCAGCCGGCTGCAGGAATAGCCGACATCATGGGGGTTTATGGGGAACGTGTTTGTGTCATTATCCATGGAGAAGCCATCTGCAAAGTGGGTCCCCAAATGTGTGACAACAGATCAGAAAAGCATCGAGTGACAACTTCCCGCCCCATTTGTCAGCGTTTCCGGACTGATAAGAACTTCCTGGACCGACTGGTCACTATGGATGAGACCTGGGTTTATTTGTATGACCCCCGATACCAAGGAGCAGTCAGAGTGGAGGCCCAGTGGTCCTCAGCCACTAAGGTGATGGCGTCTGTGTACAGATATATACAGCCACCACTAGGGGGAGCAGTCAGAGAGTGGAGGCCCAGTGGTTCTCAGCCACTAAGGTGATGGCGTCTGTGCTCTGGGATAAGGAGGGGGTGCTGCTAGTGGATGACCTTCACAATGGTTCCACCATCAATACAAGGTATTACATTGATCTTTTGGACCAATTGAAGGCAGCTCTGAAGGCCAAAAGGCGCGGCAAGCTGTCCAAAGGAATCTTGCTCCTGCAAGACAACGCCTCCGCTCAGACTGCACAAGCGACCACGGCAAAACTGGTGGAGCTAGGCTTCCAGCTGGTGGACCACCCACCTTATTCACCAGATCTAGCTCCCTCCGACTATCATCTGTTTCCAGAAGAAAGACCTCAAGGGGACCAAATTTCCCACCATTTCTGATGCCATGGCTGCTACGGATGACTGGTTTGAGGCACAACCGAAATTGGAATACCGATGTAAGAAGTGTGTTGGCATCAGTGGAGAGGATGTGGAAGAAATGTAAAGTTTCATCTTCCCATCTCGTTTCTTTCTGGGTAAAGCCAAAGACTCATCAGCAGCCCCTCTCTATACATATATTCATTGTCAGTAAGATTCCTTCCCTAGAAGGAGTATATTATGTGTGAATATATATATATATATATATATATATATATATATATATATATAGTCAGTAACACCCCTCTCCTAGAAGAAGAATATATATATTTATATATACTAGGTGATATACCCGGCTTCGCACGAGGTAATTTGGTGCCGGTCTTTACGTGTTGTTCACATTGAAAATTTTCAGAAGTCATGGTTACTTTAGAGGAACTGAGTAATAAAATCTGTATACACATAGAGGAGCTTTAGATTCTCCTCAGCCTGCATGTACCGATGTCCCTCTGCAGAATGTGCCGCCCCTCCCACTCTTATGACTTTATACCCTTAAAAGTAACACCCCTTTTTATTCAGGTTTAACCCCAGACTGGAGGCTGCAGCCCCTTCTTAGACTTAAAGGCTCCATCCCTGCAGCCCATAACCGCTACCTTATGTACTTTGCAGCCTTTCAGTATATACACACAGAGGGGAGGTAGATTCTCCTCAGTATATATACATAGAGGTCAGTTATATTTTCCTTAGTAAATGCACATAGAGGTGAGGTAGATTCTCCTCAGTATATACACACATAGAGGTGAGCTAGATTCTCCTCAGTATATACACACAGAGGTGAGGTAGGTTCTCCTCAGTATATACATGTAGAGGGGGAGGTAGATTCTCCTCAGTATATACACATAGAGGTGAGGTAGATTCTCCACAGTATATACACGTAGAGGAGAGGTTAATTCTTCTCAGTATATACACGTAGAGGGGAGGTAGATACTCCTCAGTATATATATGTAGAAGGGGAGTAGATTCTACTCAGTAAATATACATAGAGGTCAGTTATATTCTTCTCAGTATATATACATAGAGGTGAGGAAGATTCTCTTCAGTATATATATCTAGTAGTGAGGGAGATTCTCCTCAGTATATACACAGAGAGGTGGGGTATATTCTTCTTAGTATATACATGTAGAGGGGAGTTAAATGCTCCTCAGTAAATACACATAGAGGTGAGGTAGATTCTCCTCAGTATATACACATAGAGGGGAGGTAGATTCTCCTCAGCATATACACATAGAGGTGAGGTAGATTCTCCTCAGTATATACACATAGAGGTGAGGTAGATTCTCCTCAGTATATACACATAGAGGTGAGATAGATTCTCCTCAGTATATACACATAGAGGTGAGGTAGATTCTCCTCAGCATATACACATAGAGGGGAGGTAGATTCTCCTCAGTATATACACATAGAGGTGAGGTAGATTCTCCTCAGTAAATACACATAGAGGGGAGGTAGATTTTCCTCAATATATACACATAGAGGTGAGGTAGATTCTCCTCAGTAAATACACATAGAGGGGAGGTAGATTTTCCTCAATATATGCACATGCAGGTAAGCTATATTCTCTTCAGTATATACATGTAGAGGTCAGTTATATTCTCATCTGTATATACACATAGAGGTGAGGTAGATTCTCCTCAGTATATGGACACAGAGATCAGTTAGATTCTCCTCAGTATATCCTTCAGGACACAGGGCATTCTTTGAGGAGTGGGGAGGGTAAGATGCTGGCTTGTCACGGCGGCACTAACCACTCTCTGTCCCGCAGGGACGTCCGTAGCCTCAGCCAGGGCAGTGCTGGGCCTCTTGTGTACACCCATAGGATAGGGATGCCCTATAGACTGAGAACAGGGATAGCAAATGTCACAGGCGACGCAATCGCTCCGATACACACTGGAATGACCTTCAGTGGAGATTAAATGAGCCGCAGACAGATATCACGTACCTCAGGTCCCTGGGAACGGTCAGGGCCTGGAACAGCTTCACTTAGACAAACTTCAGCAGTACAAGGCAAAGTAGACAATCTTCCAAGTGCAGGTATTTAGACAGACTTGATTAAGTGTACCTCCACCCAGTGGTCCAAGGCTTCAGGACGTTCGAGTGTGAACAATTTAAGATGCATTACTCCACTCAGCTGTCCCAGAATTCAGAATGCTTGAGTGTGAACAATTGAAGACGTGTACCTCCACCTGGCGGTCCCAGAATTCAGGACGCTCGAGTGTGAACAATTAATAAGAGTACCTCTACACTGGGCCTTGCGGAAAACTCCACTTACTTTTCTCTCACACTCTCTTTCCATTTGGGGCTCACTCCTCTCTCGTGCTAGATCAGGCAATCCAGGGAACCTCTCCTCCTCTTTCATTCTTCACTACATGAGGGTTAAAGGTACCCCCATGCAGCTGGCACTCCTCATCAGGAACCCAGAAGACATGGAGCTCTTCCCACTCTCAAACACTCCTTTTTATACTCTCACTCATACCACGTTACAGGACATAAACTGATACATTCACAGGCAATCTGCAGGCTTTGCAAACACTTAACCCATCACACACTGAAGCTGTGCAATACATATAACAGAACGACTAGACAGATTTGCACAGAGCATCTACATAAGACATTACATGTATGACCTTATGGAAGGGGCCAGTAAAGCATATACTGGGCCACTACAGTAATAAGATGGCGTTCTCTGCATCTGAAGGAAAGACGGTTTTTACACCGACACAGAAGGGGGTTCTTTACTCTAAGAGCAATGAGACTGTGGAACTCTCTTGCTGAGGTTATCTTGGTGTTAACGAATTTGATAAAAGAGTATAGGAAGGGCCTGGATGTCTTTCAGTTATAATGTAATGTATAATGTATAATCACTAATGACTATAGAAAGGCTGTAGATCCGGGCATTATTCCGATTGCTAGATTGGAGTCAGGAAGGATTTTCTTTCCCCTCAACTGGGGAAAAATTAGCTTTTACCTAATTGGGTATTCTTTTGCCTTTCTCTGGATCAACATTGGGGGGTAGTGGAGGTAATAGGCCGACTTGGGTGGACATATGTCTTTTTCAGCCTTAGATACTATTTAACTATATGCCGCAGGATACCATACAAAACCTGGATGCCTCCAGAGGCAGCCCGACAGGGTACCGGAGCCTCCCAGCAAGTGCTCAGTGCAAGTGCAATCACTTATATCAGTTATGTTAGAGCACTCCAGCGCTGTAGGGATATTCCTACTTTCCAAATTCAAAAAGGGTTGTTATGATCTGCTCACAAAAGTATTGACTGGCCACATAGAACTTGTGTAATCAAGACAATTCCTCCTCTATTTTGGGAACAGGCAATAATATTTGTAGATTTTAGATGAAGGAATTGCGAAGATACACCTTGTTTCTGAATATGTATAGCTTATTATAATGTATAAACCCTCCATAGTTTACTCTCCTCTGGCCATATTTCTATGCTACCTATTTCTAGGATCATTAATTAGTTCGTACATATTCATTTCTAAGCTTATACACTGGCAGTATCTAGTCAAAATATTAATGACTACCTGTCTGTGAGTGATCAGTGACTGTGTGAGTTACATGTGATGATGTCACTGTCTTGTGATCAGTCATTGGGGCTCTGAGCTCCACCCCCTGACAGTGACATCATCCCAGGTCCTTCATCCCTGTGCACTGAATGACGGATTATGGTTGGACTATTTCCCTAACAAACCCCAATTGCTGCAGTTGCTATAGATACACCAGTACTCAGTCTGGCAGTTTGTATCTGGTTGTGAGACAGCTGGACACCTGTGTGGAGACTCCAATAAATTACATCTCACAAATGTACACATACATAGCTGGCAGTGCATATTGACCAACAACATTGAAGCATAGTGCAGTGTCCGAAGAGTGGGCCCACAGCCGAGGAGATAGCGGGGTAGATTGTGGGGGCTCTACCATCTCCTCCCCTGAGGGTAGCATGGGACCCATCCAAGGTCCGCTGGGGGAGTTTCACAGGGTAACCCAAGTGGTGGTTTACCTTAATGTTCTTTTGTCATTCGTGACGCCACCATTCCATCCTCTGTGGTGAATCCAGATGATTAAATAAAGAGTCCACAGACAGGGATAACTTTTCAGAGCAGAATTGGGAACAATCGGTTAAGCTCGTTTACTTGCAGAAGTAGTTACAGTCCGACTTTACACATGCCAGCAGGAAAAATGGTGCAGAACACAAAAGTGGTGTGACAGGGAGGATTCACAGGATGACAGACGAGTCCGCAGTGCCAGATATCTGTGGGGTTCTGTTCCTGGCCACTCTCATTCTCTTTCTCTCCAGCTCTCTACCGGTCAATACTCACATTTGGAAGACAGGCACTCAGCACTGCATGGCGGTTCCTTTCACTCTTGCAGTCCTCCAGGTCAACAGCGGAAAGGGCTCGATGAATTGTGCCCAGGGCACACGCAAGGCAATCACTCAGCCTTTTCCATCCTGGGGTCCCTTGTAAGACAAGGCACAGTTTCTCCTAATCACTGAAAGTCTCTGATTTCCCAAGACTCTCTCTCTTTCTCTCTCTCTCTCTCTCTCTCAGACTTCCTTAGACTAAGCCCCTTGCATACACCTTGCAATCACATATATATAACATGGTCACATGACATACAACAAGATACATTATTCAGACATAGCCCAGGCAGTAACCCATTCAGTGCTGCAGAGGTGCAATACACATTAATTTCATGAAACATAGGAGACACTGACAACACATAGGCTCAAGACAAATGCATGTATATTTTTGGAGTGACCCGTTAACTCTGGGCCACTATAATAGTCCTTCACCGCTATCTTTACATCTCCTGAATGTGATATCATGTCATCTCCAGTGCTGATGCCGCCAACACCAGTCCAGCCTTCATCTAATCGTCAACCGTTGTCCAGTGTTGAAACAAATCATCACTGTCGTACAAACATGTCACCACAGAGGGTTCAACGCCGCTGTGAAGTTTAATCAGCTTACATGACACAGCGACAAGCCACGATTTCACCCTCAGCCACCAGCTGAAGTTTGCAAATCTCGTGCAGCAGATATGCGAAAGCTGCAAGCGAACATGTCTCCTCAGTGAGCTGCTAAAGTTTGTAAATCACATGCTACTAATTTGCGTAAAAAACAAGGAGTAAAAATGTTGGCAAATCACATGCAGCATATGTTAGTAAGTGGCGCATTGCAACATTAGAAACACTGGTATTAGCTTTGGACCTAAAGAATGGTTGTGCCAAATTTCAAGTCTATATGACACCAGGAAGTTAGAGAATTACTGGCGATTCAGTCAGTCAGTCAGTCAGTCAGTCAGTGAAGGCTTTCGCATATATATATATATACTCGTTGTCAGTAACATTTCTCCTCTTGAAGGTGTATATATATACATATACTTATTGTCAGTTACATCCCTCTAGAAGGAGTATATATATATATATATATATATATATATATATATATATAATATTCATCAGTAACATCCATCCCCTGTGATATGGCGGGGCATAGAGGCTCTAGTACCCAGTTGTACCACCTCTAGCTTGGATACAAGTTGTGATAAAGGCAGGCATGGAGGCTTTCGTACCCTGTTGTACTGCCCCTAGCATGGATAAAGGATGTGCTACAAGGGACATGGAGGATCCAGTACGCTGCTGCACCGACTCTAGATTGGATACAAGATGTGATACAAGGGGCATGGAGGCATTATTTTCCTGTTGTACCGCGTCTAGCTTGGATACAAGATGTGATACAGGCGAGCATGGAGGATCTAGTACCCAGCTCGGCCGCTTTTACCTCGGAAACGAGATGTGATACGGATGAGCATAGAGATTCTAGTACCCTGTTGTACCGCCTCTAGCTTGGATACAAAATGTGGTACAGATGAGCATGGAGACTCTAGTACCTCGTTATACCACCTCTAGATTGGATGAAAGATGTGATACGGGGTGCATAGAGGCTCTAGCAACCTGTTGTACCGCCTCTAGCTTGGATACAAGATGTTATGCAAAGGGCATGGAGGCTCTAGTACCCTGTTGTACCGCCTCTAGCTTGGATACAAGATGTGATACGGGTGGGCATGGAGGCTCTAGTACCCTGTTTTACTGCCTCTAGCTTGGATACAATATGTGATACAGGCGGGCATGGAGGCTCTAGTACCCTGTTAGGCAGCCTCTAGCTTGGATGCAAGATGCGATACAAGGGGCATGGAAGATCCAGTACCCTGTTGTACCACCTCTATCTTGGATACAAGATGTGATACGGGCAGGCATGGAGGCTCTAGTACCCTGTTGTAGCACTTCAAGCTTGAATACAAGATGTGATACGGGTGGATATGGAGGCTCTAGTACCCTGTTGTACCGCCTCTAGCTTGAATACAGGATGTGATACGGGCGGGCATGGAGGAATAGATAGATATGAGATAGATAGATAGATAGATAGATAGATAGATAGATAGGAGATAGATAGATAGATAGATAGATAGATAGATATGAGATAGATAGATATGAGATAGATAGATAGATAGATATAGAGAGATAGATAGATAGATAGATAGATAATAGATGGATAGATAGGAGATAGATAGATAGATAGATAGATATGAGATAGATAGATAGATAGATAGATAGATAGATAGATAGATAGATAGATAGATGGGAGATAGATAGGAGATAGATAAATAGATAGATATGAGATAGATAGATAGGAGATAGATAAATAGGAGATAGATAGGAGATAGATAGATAGATAGGAGATAGATAGATAGATAGGAGATAGATAGATAGATAGATAGATAGATAGATAGGAGATAGATAGGAGATAGATAGATAGGAGATAGATAGGAGATAGATAAATAGGAGATAGATAGGAGATAGATAAATAGGAGATAGATAGATAGATAGATAGGAGATAGATAGATAGATAGATAGATAGATAGATAGATAGATAGGAGATAGATAGGAGATAGATATATAGGAGATAGATAGATAGATAGATAGATAGATAGATAGATAGATAGATAGATAGGAGATAGATAGGAGATAGATAGATAGATAGATAGATAGGAGATAGATAGATAGATAGATAGATAGATAGATAGATAGATAGATAGATAGATATGAGATAGATAGATAGATAGATAGATAGATAGATGGGAGATAGATAGGAGATAGATAAATAGATAGATATGAGATAGATAGATAGGAGATAGATAAATAGGAGATAGATAGGAGATAGATAGATAGATAGATAGATAGATAGATAGATAGATAGATAGATAGATAGGAGATAGATAGATAGGAGATAGATAGATAGATAGATAGGAGATAGATAGGAGATAGATAGATAGGAGATAGATAGGAGATAGATAAATAGGAGATAGATAGATAGGAGATAGATAAATAGGAGATAAATAGATAGATAGATAGATAGATAGATAGATAGATAGATAGATAGGAGATAGATAGATAGATAGATAGATAGATAGATAGATAGATAGATAGATAGATAGATAGATAGATAGATAGATAGATAGGAGATAGATAGGAGATAGATATATAGGAGATAGATAGATAGATAGATAGATAGATAGATAGATAGATAGATAGATAGATAGATAGATAGATAGGAGATAGGAGATAGATAGATATGAGATAGATAGATAGATATAAGATAGATAGATATGAGATAGATAGATAGATAGATAGATAGATAGATAGATAGATAGGAGATAGATAAATAGGAGATAGATAGATAGGAGATAGATAGATAGATAGGAGATAGATAGATAGATGATAGATAGATAGATAGATAGATAGATAGATAGATAGATAGATAGATAGATAGATAGATGGATAGGAGATAGATAGATATGAGATAGATAGATAGATATGAGATAGATAGATAGATAGATAGATAGATAGATAGATAGATAGATAGATAGGAGATAGATAGATAGATAGATAGATAGATAGGAGATAGATAGATAGATAGATAGGAGATAGATAGATAGATAGATAGATAGATAGATAGATAGGAGATAGATAGGAGATAGATAGATAGATAGATAGATAGATAGGAGATAGATAGATAGATAGATAGATAGATAGATAGATAGATAGATATGAGATAGATAGATAGATAGATAGATGGGAGATAGATAGGAGATAGATAAATAGATAGATATGAGATAGATAGATAGGAGATAGATAAATAGGAGATAGATAGGAGATAGATAGATAGATAGATAGATAGATAGATAGATAGATAGATAGATAGATAGATAGGAGATAGATAGATAGGAGATAGATAGATAGATAGGAGATAGATAGGAGATAGATAGATAGATAGGAGATAGAAAGGAGATAGATAAATAGGAGATAGATAGATAGGAGATAGATAAATAGGAGATAGATAGATAGATAGATAGATAGATAGGAGATAGATAGATAGATAGATAGATAGGAGATAGATAGGAGATAGATATATAGGAGATAGATAGATAGATAGATAGATAGATAGGAGATAGATAGGAGATAGGAGATAGATAGATATGAGATAGATAGATAGATATAAGATAGATAGATATGAGATAGATAGATAGATAGATAGATAGATAGATAGATAGATAGATAGATAGGAGATAGATAAATAGGAGATAGATAGATAGGAGATAGATAGATAGATAGATAGGAGATAGATAGATAGATAGATGATAGATAGATAGATAGATAGATAGATAGATAGATAGATAGATAGATAGATAGATAGGAGATAGATAGATATGAGATAGATAGATAGATATGAGATAGATAGATAGATAGATAGATAGGAGATAGATAGATAGATAGGAGATAGATAGATAGATAGATAGATAGATAGATAGGAGATAGATAGATAGATAGATAGGAGATAGATAGATAGATAGATAGATAGATAGATAGATAGATAGATAGATAGATAGATAGGAGATAGATATGAGATAGATAGATAGATAGATAGATAGATAGGAGATAGATAGATAGATATGAGATAGATAGATAAATAGATAGATATGAGATAGATAGATAGATAGATAGATAGGAGATAGATAGATAGATAGATAGATAGATAGATATGAGATAGATAGATAGGAGATAGATAGATAGATAGATAGATAGATAGATATGAGATAGATAGATAAATAGATAGATGTGAGATAGATAAGAGATAGATAGATAAATAGATAGATAGATAAGATAGATAGGAGATAGATAGGAGATAGGAGATAGATAGATATGAGATAGATAGATAGATATAAGATAGATAGATATGAGATAGATAGATAGATAGATAGATAGATAGGAGATAGATAAATAGGAGATAGATAGATAGGAGATAGATAGATAGATATGAGATAGATAGATAGATAGATAGATAGATAGATAGATAGATAGATAGATAGATAGATAGATAGGAGATAGATAGATAGATAGATAGGAGATAGATAGATAGATAGAAGATAGATACATAAATTATATAGCAGAAGCTTAATAATCAGGTACAGTAACCCTTTCTTTGCTGGTACACAGTTACATATCTTGCTGACTTTCACCACGTTCAGCAAATGGATGGCGCCTTCAGGCTGTAGGTGAGCGTGTCCCAGCAGAGCTGAGTTTCGGTCTCAACCGCCAAGTCTGCTGTAGATTTGTCTCCTTCTAGTCCTGCAGAGGAAGCCTTCCATCACTGCAGGGAGAACGATATATCACATGATGTGAGTCAGGTATGACATTTATTATAGCAGGTCAGCTCGGCCCGGTTCTGTTTTTATGGTATGCTTCTGGTGCCGTATATATATAATAAGCTTTTTTCTGGTAGCGTCTCTATGCACGGAGGTTAGTTGTGGTGTTATCTTTATCTTATGGTCTTGGTTCTGGTACTGTATTCACTGAGCTGTTCTGGTGTGGGTATGCTGGTATTTTGCATGAACAGAACACAGCAGACTATCACTGCCACAATATATATAATTTTTTTCTTTTGATGTGGGGGCACAAAAAAATTCTGCCCAGGGTGCCGTGTGACCTAGGGCCTGCAGTGTATACATCAGCATGCACTTACAAGGGCCTCTTCCTTTCCCTATAACAGAAGTGTAATATAAAGGCAACCTAAACATTCTCAGATGGGGCGACGGTGAAGGAGGGGCCGGGAGAATAGTAAGGCAGGCCCTCCAGCTATGTACTGGGACTTTCTCTCTCCCCCTCCAACACTCTACCTGTCAGCACTCACGCTTTGGGTGTTTTTCTCTCTCTAGCAGCGGCCCTTCCTTTTTCTCTCTCACTCAGTGCTTAGGGGTAGCAGCGACGCATCCTGGGTAGGGCAGGCCCAGGCCAAGCAGAAGGGAATCGCTCAGCTTCCTCCATCTTCCACACACAGACCAATCAATGCCTGTGGGGCTCACTCACTGACTCTTGCAAGACCAACTCAAACTGGCATGTCCTGCTCTTTGCTTGTATTCCAACAACTCTTTGCACTGCACCTTGCTAACACATATATATCACAAGGTCACGTGACACAACATGATACATTTCCCAACATAACCCAGACCTTAACCCATTCAGTGCTGCAGAGATGCAATACACATACCAAATGCACACTACAATTAGGACACTGGCACGAGACAGACATACAACATTATAGAGGAGCCCCACTAACTCTGGGCCATTACATAACCACATAGTGACAGCCATTGCACAACGTTGCATTGTTGACCCCCTTGCAGTCCCATAGGACACCATTGACGATCATTCTTGAATATTGTGGCATGGACATGTAGTAATCCCTTTTTATTATCTTTTTGTCACATCCCATAATGCACCATGTCCAGTTGCCATGTCTTAAAGCTTTTCTAGCATTATAGCTGAGTCTTCTATAAGTGCATATCCCCACCCCCTGCAGTGGAAAAAGATGCCGCAGAGGGAGTCACACGAAACTCAACTGTACTAATGAATATAGGACCTGCAAAGTGAATATAGGACCTGCAAAGTGTCTATGAAGCTCACTTAGTAACCTTTCACTTTTTGACCCGTGTTGATTCTAATCCATTTGGTTAAGCGCTTCAAGGCCTTCCTGTTTGTGCCTTAGTGACCGGGCCAATGTATCTGTCACTTTAACCCAGAATACCTCTAGAGGTTTTACTCTGCAGGTAATCCTGACGTTGTTTTTTTGCCACATGTTGTATTTTATTTAGGGGGTAAATGTAGACCGATATGATTTGCGTATATTTATTAAAACACCAAAATTGAGGACAATTTTTACAAATTGTCATTTTTTCAGCTACCATGTGACAAATAACTGCCTACATATTGTTCTAATCTTTAATGTATTTCCACTTGTTTACTTTATTTTGGAAGCTCATTTGAAACATTTCACACATTTCTGAGCAATTTAAGAGAATTACTATTTTTTTGGTAAATTCTCTTTTTATTAGGAGAGAATTATTACCTTAACATTCATTTTAAATCTCTGCCTTATTGTTGCTTTTCACTTTCCTGTATATTTAATTAACACTTTTAATAGATATGCCTCTAATTGGTTATTAAATGAATGGATGTACGGGAACAAAAACACAAAGCAGAATTTGTGAGACTTTTTCATTGTGAACATTCGCACCTGAATCTGGATCCGTTTCTGCATTCCACCGCAGGCGCAGATTTTGATGTGGATCCGCAACAGGTTTTACCCCCCACATTTGAAAAGGTAAAATTATTGTGGATCATCATCAAAAACCGTGTTGCCATCTGCTCCAGGTTAACGCACCCTCACAAATGTAATTTATTTCTGGATTCATATTTAAAAATGACCCCAACACTGTAGAATCACCTGTTTAACTAAATAGTATGGGTAATTGTAATGATAATGTGTGGAAGGGATTAACTTCATCCTGATTGGTAGAGGAGAGAAACATGTTGATACAGAGTTGACACCCCAGGCTTATTGCTTTTCCGGGCCAGCGCTGTGATTAGCTGTCACTAATGACATCATTGGGACATGAACCAATCAGCTCTCGATGCCGGCCCCCGAACAGGCTATTACTAACAGCATGTTTAGGTATTCTGTCTTCTGTGCAGCAGAACTTAAATTTACGTCGCTGCTACACAGAGCCTTGGCAGCAGGAACGTAAATTTACTGTGGGGGGTTGGAAGGTGGAGAAATAAAGCCACCTGGGAGGGTAATGGCTTTCTGTTTTGTGCTGGGATAGGCCTGGAAGTGTTATGGGGCTTCCTTCAGGCTGTCCTTAATGAAGCTTCGGACTCGTTAACTACCTCTGGTTGTGGGACCGGCTCCTGTGTTGCAACAGACAGGTGTGGGATACCAAAGGGTCAGAAGGCCAAACCACCTTGACCATACTTCTGGAAGAAGCCTCGATCACTCATCTGGTTCACTGCCATGCTGCCCTAGAAGCACAGTCCTCCTGACGCCACATTACTTGAGCGTTGCGCAGCCTTACAGGTGGATGCGTGTCGATCAGTCTGGCGGCTTCGGACTGGATATCACCTTCGGTAGGCAGAGTCTTTCTACAAGTTCCCTCATCTCTGTCCACTCACATACTTTCTTCACAACACTTGAAGATTTGCCTCAGTCATAAATGGGGCACACTCTCTTAGTCTGTGACCTCAGGATGGCGCTCTGCCACCTTGCTGTTCTGCCCTGCCAGTCTCGTCAGCAACCCTTTTTAACCCCTTAGTAACAAGCCTATGTTTGCCTTAAGGACCCAGCGGTTTTCATTGTCGTATTGCTAAGGAGGGTTGTTTCTCTTTAGTTTTTTGTGGAACGAGTTGTATATTTTACGGACCGCGCTCCGGGTCCATGAAATGAGATGTAGAAGGTTTATTACATTTTTTAAGGTAAGATGCAAAGCCCCCTGAAATCCCCCATGGTTTTGGAGTTTAGTTTTTTCGGCATTCACCATTTGGTAAAAATAACATCATTTTCTTATCTGATCACAAAAAAACATGCTTTTAAGGAAAAGCAACGGACTGCATTCCGCAATCTGTGGCCACAACACTTTTGTTTTTCCAGGACCGCAGCTCTGAGCGGGCGTGTTTTTGCCGTTTTATTGGTACCCATTTAGGGGACTTGTGACTTCTGCAACTCTGACATGACTTTTTTGTAATTACTTTTACGGCATTCACCATGCGAGATGAATAGTAAGACATTTTCCTTGTCGGGATGATTATGAAGGCCATAATACCCATCATGTATTCTTTTATTTTATTTGTGTTTTATCCATTTAAAAAGGGTTTTTGGGAAGAAAAAAATGTATTTTTTTAAACTGAATAGTGTTTAGAAAAATGAATTTTATTGCTCTTTTTTTTACTCCACTTTTTAGTCCGTCAAGAGGATTTGAAGATGTGATTGTTTGATGACATAGGGCAGTACAATGCATTACTTAGGGCCCCAGGGAATCGTTCCCACCCACCCCATTTACAGTAAGCCGGCAGCCATTGATAGATGACTGATTCCCAGTTCACAGGTGAATCGGTTGTTCAGTTTTCTGTATGCGGAACCTAAACGAGGAACGAGAAGGAAGTGAATTCTCATTCGTCATTCATTTGGTGCAGAAATGATACTGAAGGATAATCATTCAGATTCTCACTGGTTGCAGAAATCTGAAGGGTTTGTTGGACCCTTAGGGCTCCCACCCACTGGTGTTTTTTTCTCCACTGCGATGCGATTCTAAAGTTAAAGTCTGGCATCGCAGTGCGAGAAAAACGCAGCCAGATATCCCAAAATTGCTGGGATATCGCTGCGACATCGCCAGTCTTTTCAATGGGGCCAGCGGCAGCAGCGCTAGCCCTATTGAAAAGATATGGAGAATGCCGCGGACTTCTGCCACAGCTGTCACAGGAGTTTCCTTCATCCCCGCGGGGACCGTGGGAATGAAGGAACCCTCTGTGACAGCTGTGGCAGAAGTCCGCGGCATGCTATCCCATTGCTTTCAATGGGATCGGCAATGCTGCCGATCCCTATGAAAGCAGTGGTTTCTGACAAGCCCCGCAGAACGAATATAAGCCCTTCCCCGATAATCATAAAAAAGTGCTTAGAAAAATAATAAAAAAGTTACTCACCTCTCCTGCTGTCAGCCGAGTCCTCCAGCTGGCTCCCCGGCACTGCTGTCCAGCACTTTCAGCAGACGGGGATTTAAAAATCCCCACCTACTGAAAGGGCTGTGCAGACTGGCTGAGGGCTCAGCCAATAGCAGCTACTGCTTAGCTATTGGCTGAGCGCTCAGCCAATGACAGATTGCTCTTAGCTATTCATTCATGGGTATTCTTGTATCATCATGGAATCAGAGATGGTATCCAGGCAGTACAGGTGGGCCTTGGCAAATTAGAGCCCCCAAATTCATCTGTAGACTCACATGCTACCCATCAATGTAAATGCATAGGACCCAATCAGTATTCTCTCCTTTTTTACTCCCTGAGTTTCAGTTATTTGGGGGTTATGGTGGTAATTGTTCAAAAATGTTTATTGAAGATGTACTGGCATGGTGGTTGTTGGTGGGGGAGGGTCTCTGACTTGGCATGGTGATCCCTTGAGAGGTTGACATAATCAGTTACTGGACTGGGGGTATGAATGTTCCCAGTGACAACCATATAAGAAAGCTTGGTAGAGATAGTATAAAGAGTATGTTGGGGTGCAAATGAGGGTCCATACCAGTGAATGCAATGGCAGAAGGCACAAGAAGTATGATGTGCTGTGGGGAGAGTCTGACTGTCGACACAGCAGCAACCGTGGAGCTTCCTGGTCATGGAGAGAAGGCATTCTGACCAGTGTGACCTTCCCATATTGCACCCTCCTCCTGGTTAAAGAATGTGTAATGGCGTGCCTGACTAAGTCGTAAGACCACACCATGCTTAAGTATACCATGTTCTAGCCTGTGCCTGATCCATGTGGGCCATAAGGCCGAGGAGCTGTTAGATTTACCTGTAACCACATGAACTGAATGGAAAGTTTTGTTTGACTGCAACAACTTCCTGTGTCCGGTGTCATCAAATGAAGGTATGCCGAAGATGTAAAAATACCTGCAGCCCAAAGTAGAACCACGTGAGGTGGTCACAATGAGATAAGCCTCAGGGCTGAAGATTAGAAAGACACAACATTCGGGAATATATAATATAGGCTCTACTGAGTTGTGGAGTTTTTGTGATTTGATCAAAGAGAAAACATTTTTCTTCACCACAGACTAAGTGATACCCGTAAGAAGGCTCCCGTCTATGTTCAGCTCTCGCTGTATGGTCTTTTCTATTACAGTATATTTGTCTTAGACGTTTTGTGCAGTTTTTCTCGGTCACCACCTGAACGTCTGAGGGTAACCACATTGTGGCACGGTGGAATCCTACAGCATTGTACATTGATATGTGGTGGAGAGTTGCTATGGGGAAGATTAAATATTGTCTTGCTGTTCTTGGGACCTACTATTTTCACTTGGGTAGAAGCAAGGGTCGGGTTTATTTTAGTTCTGTGGGCTCTGAATATAGACTTTTGAAAACAATTGAAGGTCATCTGCGGGTTAGTGTTGGAGCTTTATTGTGTCAACCATGGATGAAAATGAAAATGTATTTGGTGAAGGACTTGGTGTAATTTTACGAGCCTTGCTCGGTTAGTAAGGTAACTTTTTTGGTTAACAATTCGCCTTAATCAAGTGAAAAGTCTTCTAATTTGATGAAAATCTCCACCAGGGCAACACAAGATTCCATTGTTGATCATGTGCTGGGTTTGGCCTCCACGTTTGCTCCAGGAAGTGAAGTGCTGAAGGTGTGTATAAATATTCTGTACCAACATTTCATCATCATCATCTCCTACCCGCTGCCATCCTTACTCCCTTTTTGGCCGCCATTTCCTTCTTCCTTTGACCCAACTATGGTGTTCCAAGATAAGCCGGCCACTTTGCTTCTTTGCTACCAGGTACATCAGTAGTCAAACACTGCATGATTCTTTCTGTATGATTTGTTCAACAATCAGAGGGTCACTTTAATGAGAGAATGACTGACAACAGTTTTATCATCCAATTCACTTACAGCAACAGACAGACCAGGGCTGGCATCAGCATAAGGGAAAACTGGTCATATGCTGGTGCCCATTTCACTCATAGGGTTTACTTTCAACCTGGTAAAAATTGCCTTCAAAGAGTCCTAAGGCAGGCATCCACGTCTTGTCTCACACTCTATGTGACATAGTAGGGAAGTTGTGCCACCTATTGAGTGTTGCTACCCTGTAGGTCAATGGCCAACCCTTTAAGGAGACACACAAGATGACACACAAGGGCAAGCCTCCAAAGTTCTTCTGCAAGTCTTCTTCATAAGATTTCATTTGATTACATAAAATTACATCCAGTCAGATGTAATGGATCTTTGAATGGAATGGATGTTGTGAGCAAACAACCTAAAATACATTAGATTATTACATTTTCTATGGATTTTTTTCTATAGTGCATATCTAATTAAGGTATCTAGATGAACCAACCCTTTTGACACGTAGTTTTAATGACATTCTAGTCGTAGTAGGAGGACCATAGTTTTAAAGATAAATAAACCCCATTGTGATACCTGGAGACCTGCTGATCATTGCAAAATTGTTCATCTCCCTGGGAACAATAGGGTTAGTTGTTGAAACTCAACGTCCCTGATCCTTCTTTCCTCCGACATCATCTGTTGCGGGAAAGTTGAGCCATCTCCATACAGATTAGAGAGTCATCCTGACTGGTTGTTATATGTGGATTCAGATGACTAAACTGCAATAGTATGAGGGCCTTAACCCATTAAGGACCAAGCGCGGTAAATATACAGCACCTGGTCCTGGGCTCAAAGCCCCACCGATAGTAAATTTATGGCGGGGATTTAAGCTTCCTGCTTCTGCAATCAATCAGAGACAGGAAAGAGTTTTTACCATTTCTGCCTTTTCCTTTCCCGAGTACACAGCACTCAATGAGCACTGTGTACTAGAAAGTGAAAGTGAAAGTGCAACTTCCACTACGGGAGCCGTGACCGTGGGGGGTTCCCTGCTGCAGCAGAGCTACAGGGTCATACTAGTCCCTGATCACCTCTGCCAGTGACTAATGTCACTACAGGGGATGTTTTCCCTATGGATGCGGCTCCTATGGATGCCCCTTCTACAGTGGGAAAGTGTCAAATTAAAAAAAAACAAACATGTGAATGTCCCCTAGAGGTCTTATATGACGTCATGGGGGACATAGATAGTAAAAACATAATTCCATACATCAGTAGAACAATATTACAGAATAAAACAACAATACATACATAAGAAAGAAAATAACACAAAGCCGACGCCAACCAAAACCATCGCTATAAGCACCCTGTAATCCAATATATCAAAGCATCCAAAACAAATAGAGAAACACGTTCTCATACTTTATTTTAGAGTAAATATACTAATTTTTTTTTAAAAAAGTACAAATGTTTAAAAAAAATCATTTTTTTTAGATTTTTACTCCCAAGAAAACTAAAAAACTGAAGAAAAAAAAGTCAGTGAAAAAAATATTTAAAAAATCGCCCTATATGTCACGGGGGGGGGGGGGGGGTGCAGCAAAAGTAATTTTGGTAGCTAAAGAAAAAAAATTGGGCAGTTAAACCACCACATGGGTAAAATCGGCATGGTCCTTAAAGAGTTAAGATAGATGTTAATTTAAAACCTGCCATGTTGGAATTTTTCAATATTTGTCAGATGTAGTCAGTGCCAAAACTGGAAAGGCATTAATGCCAAACAACAGATCTGTTAATGAAAACTCCATTCTAGTCTGTGATAATGGCCAGTATCAATGTCGGGATCAGAGGATCCACAGCTGGTCCACTGTGCCACATAGTGATTAGACCAAATCCAGAGGTGACACCTGAGGTCCCCCGGTCTTCACCTTTTATCCCCACCAATTGCAATCTAGGTTTTGTTACGGGCTCCTCAAGCCATTACTGTGGAAATTGTCCCAGTAATATAGCTATGGACCGAAGTGTGGTACCTGAGGGTGAGAACAGGAGCGTAGTCAGACATTACAGGTTGGGGCAAGAAGCATAAATTCAAAATGAGGAATAAGCCAGAGGTCAGGTCATACAGAACAGGTCCAGCACTGTCCAGAAGCCTAGAGGTTGGGGCAAGCATTAGGCAGAAGCGTAGTCAGCATATTAGAGCTGGTGTCAAGAGTGGACACGCCAATGTAATCTGGAATAGCTGAAGTCAGGAACCAGAGAATCAGAACAAACACAAAGTAGCACCTTAAGCGGGATGATATATCCAAGGGTGCCTTAAGAATGCGTCCAAGCACACGCACCCTCCAGACCACTTTCAGAGGATGAGCAGGCGCCGAGCAGGATGTATGCCCTAGCCACCAGGAAGGGTAAGCCAGTGGCCATGGCCGTTACTTGTAATAATCTGTTTCCTTATTACAGGTAAAGCTTTCTAGACAAGCAGTGGAGAAAAAAGAAGAGAAAATCTTCTCCAGTTTGAACTGGAAGTGACCTCCGATAAGTATGTAGCATGAAAACGTTCCCATACAGAGCTGAAAATTGGTTCCTTATTACAGGGGAACAGACATATTTTCATCAAAGAAGAAGTCGAAGCAAATCGAGTTTCTGTGGCTGGAGCTGTGGGTTTTTTCCATATCCCCCAATGGCTGCTTGGGTTTAGTGTTGTCAGTCCATTCCGAGTACGGGAATGCTTAGCTTTGTGGGAACTCTTGACGTGTTAGTGGGAAAGGAGTCCTTCCTGGGACTTTCTCATGGTTTCTCTTCAAAGTACTATTTATAAAATTATTAATAAAGGGAATATTAAAAAATTTGGCATATTTTTGAAGATCACAGTGGGATTTTTTAGTTTGCATTTAAAGAAAAAAAATGTTACAATTGAATTTAAAAAAATGTGAGCTGATGGAAAAGGAATAACGGCGGAAGTAACATCTCTCCACAAATGTTATCAATTACATCGACCAGAAAACCAGAAGGATCACCCAGATGTCAACAAAGATGCAACCACATCTGAAAAGAGGAAGGAACCAGAAGCAAAGGGAGAACTTTGCAGAAAATGCTTCATACCAAATAATTAGGTTTCTAAACCAATTGGATTTTTAACCCCTTCCCGTCACAACCGTTTTTGGCCGGACTTTTTTTATTTTTTTCTTACTCACCTTCCCACTTTTTTATTCTTATGATGACATTGCCATATGTGTGTTACCATGGGGTGGTTGCTGGTCCTCCCAGGGTGGCAATGTGCAGGGTCCCGCGGTCGGGACCGGCTTGTTGTCCGGCTGCCAGGGGCGCAGGTGCCTGGCCGGCATGGTGCTGGTGGCGCGCGGCGCGCGCGCACCTGTGAGTGCAGCTGCCGTGCACAAGCTCCCTTTTGTTGTGTTCTGTGGGGAGTTGGCTGTCTCCCTCTCTCCGCCCCTGGGCGGAGGCTTTTGTTTAAAGGTCGAGACTTGCAATCACTGCCAGTTATTGGTTTCCCTCAGTGTGCTAGCTAGTCTGCCTCTGTTGATCTCCTGCTTCTGTTATCTTGTCTGCCATACTTTGTTATTATCCGCCAGGTTATTCCATCTGCCTCAGTTCTGCTTAGTATTGTTCGTGTTGGTTATTTACATCTGCCTTTGCTGTCAGCATTCTAACCTTTCCATTCAGGTACCCCAGCGTCCCTTTTTCAGTCCCTAGTGAGAGTAGGGATCGCCACCCATTTGCCCGCCTAGGGTTAGCCAGGAGTGGAGGCAAGTAGGCAGGGACAGGGGTTGTGGGTGAGATCTAGGGCACCCGGGCAGGCATATCAAGGGTAGTATATCGTAACATAATAACTGGCCCTTAAAATTGCTCTCCAATGGAGGCCATGAGTGCCCTCACAAGTCAGTTGCAGGATTTAGTGGTCGTGATCCAAGACCTGTCCGGTCGTATGGTGGCCCAGGAACAGCGGGAGTTAGTGCATGTTTCTGCAGCCCCTTCTATTCCTGAGCCCAAGTGTCCTCTTCCTGAGGTATTTTCAGGGGAGAGGAGCAAGTTTTTTGTTTTTCAGCAGGCATGTAGATTGTATTTTCGGATGCAGCCCCGCTCCAATGGTCAGAATCCCAGAAAGTTGGATTGATTATGTCCTTACTTCGGTGTCCCCCACAGACATGGGCCTTCTCCTTACCCGAGAGTTCGGCTTGCCTGCAGTCAGTTGATTTGTTTTTTCAGGAACTTGGAGGTATTTTTGATGAGCCGGACCGTGATGCAGGTGAAACCTCCTGGAACGATGGCACCCTTAAAGATGTGTTTTTGTTGGGTCTTTCTGACACTGTCAAGGATCTACTCATTTCTCATCACGCTCCCATGACACTCAATGAAAGCTGACAGGAGGCTGAGATCTAGAAAAGAGTAATGTCAGGCCCGTAGGGCTTGGGAATCCGGCAGTCCCTCTCCCACTTCTCCCATGCCAACTTCTGGTGCTGAGCCTATGAAAGTGGACCGGCTAAGTCCCGAGGAACGGCGACAGTTCCGGATGATTCATCATCTCTGCTTCTATTATGGGAAAGCCGGACATCGTGTAGCGACCTGTCCTCAGAAGTGTCTACAACATCAGTCCGAACCAGTGGAAAACTTCAGATCCTAGGTGATTTTGGGGAGGATCGCCTAGGATCACAGGTACTCCCTAAGTTGTTGGTGCCTTGTCAGATTGGCTTCCGGAATTTCACTCGGTCCGATCAAGCTTTTATTGATTCGAGTGCTGCCACCAATTTGATTAGTTTAAGTTTTGTCAAAGCTCTGATGACTGAATTCTCGGCGTTAAAGATTCCCATACGCTTCACTAGTATTGATTCTACCCCTCTGTCTGCAGGGGTTGTACAATGGAGGACTCCCATGTTACGGCTCACTGTGGGTGTTCTCCATTCTGAGAATCTATCGATCTTGGTGTCTGTTGTTGTAGTGCTTGGTATGGCCTGGTTGGCACTGCACAATACCTGATTTGATTGGTCCACTCGGGAATTGACACATTGGGGGTTGTCCTGTCATAGTCACTTAGCTGCTATATCCATGTGTTCAGCAGATACCGTACTTATTCCTAAGTATTTGTCTGATTTTCATGATGAATTTTCCGAGAAACTGTCTTGGAAGTGGGAGTGGGACTGTGGTATTGATTTGATTCCCGACAGTCCCATCCCTATACGAGCCATTTTCAATTTGTCAGGGCGTGAGCACGAAGCCCTTATGTCCTATATATCAGAGTCTCTGGCCACACGACATATCCGGCCGTCCAGGTCCCCTGCCGGGGAAGGTCTCTTCTTTGTAGAGAAGAAGGATTGGACATTGAGGCCTTGTGTGGATTATCGGGCCTTGAATAAAATCACTGTGAAGAACCAGTGCTCCTTGTCCCTCATTCCCGATTTATTGAACTGGTTTTCCAAATTGGACTTAAGGGGGGCTTACAATTTAATTTGTATCTGAAAGGGAGATGAGTGGACGACCGCGTTCAACACCTTGTTCGGACATTTTGAATGTCTAGTCATGCCCTTCAGACTTTGTAATGCCCCCGCTGTGTTCCAGGGGTTTATGAACGCGGTCTTCCATGACTTCCTGGGGGTATTCTTGGTCATATATCTCGATGACATTCTGGTGTACACCCCAGACTGGGATTTACATGTGCGGCACCTGAGGCTGGTTCTGACCCGTTTGCGTGAGTACCAACTTTTTGTCAAGTTGGAGAAATGCATTTTTGGTACTAAACAAGTGTCTTTCCTGGGTTATGTGATTTCACCCACGGAGATTCAAATGGAGTCTGATAAAGTAGCAGCAATCTCCCAATGGGGCAGACCAGATAACCTGAAAGCTCTCCAGCGGTTTTTAGGTTTCGCAAATTTCTACCGTAGATTCATTAAGAATTATTCTGTTATTGCTCAACCCCTGACAGATCTTACCAAGAAGGATGCCGACTTGGTAGGATGGCCGCTTGAGGTCCCAGAGGCTTTCGGTCATCTCAAAAGGGTGTTTACTGCTGCCCCGGTGCTAGTACAGCCTGACGCGCGGTGACCGTTCTTCATTGAGGTCAGTGCATCTGAGATGGGGCAGGGACTGTATTGTCTCAGGAAGTCAGTGGGAGACCTGGGTATAGTCCATGTGCATTCTTCTTGCGGATGTTCATTTCAGCAGAACATAACTACGACGTGGGTAATACTGAGTTATTGGCGATTAAGTGGTCTCTAGAAGAGTGGCGTCACCATCTTGAGGGGGTAAGGCATCCCATTACTGTGAATACTGATCATAAAAACTTGGTATATCTCGCCAATGCTAAGAGACTCACATCTCGTCAGTCCAGGTGGGCGTTGTTTTTGCCAGGTTTAACCTCGTTGTTACATATATTCCAGGGGAGAAGAACATGAAGGCAAATGCCCCCTCATGGAGTTTCGGTTCGCTGGAAAGTGAGACAGTGGCTCCCAAGAATATCTTGGTAGCCGGGGTGGTGGTGGCAGCTGTAGAATCTGATCTTCCTCATCTACAAAATTGTCAGCAGGACGCTCCCTCGGGGGTGCTGGAGGGCAGATGGTTTGTGCCAGAGACCTTGCGTCTCAGAGTCAATCCGTGGGTTCAGGGGACTCTGGATCTTTGTTCTAGACACTACTGGTGGCCAGGCATGTCTCAGGAGATCCGCAACTTTGTTAAGGGATGCTCTGTCTGTGCACGCAGTAAAAGTCGGCGTCCGGAGGGGCCTTTGAGACCGTTACCGGTGCCTTCTCATCCGTGGTCGCATTTATCGGTAGATTTTATCAGCGATCTACCTGAGCCTCAGAAGTTCACGACTATCCTAGTTGTTGTAGACCGTTTCTCGAAGATGGCACATTCCGTGTCGCTAAAGAAGCTTCCTTCTGAGTTTTTTTAGATTTTTGTAAAAGAAATCATTCGTCCACATTCCGTTCCCGAGACCATCGTATCTGATCGCGGGGTTCAGTTTGTTGTGCAATTTTGGCGAGTCTTCTGTAGAAGCCTGGGAACGTCGCTTTCCTTCTCGTCAGCATTCCACCCGCAAACTAATGGTCAGACTGAGCGGAAGAACCAGGATTTAGTGCAATATTTACGGTTGTTTGCTGGCGAAAAGGCTCATCAGTGGGCAGAGTTCCTGCCGTTGGCAGAGTTTGCGCTAAACATCTGTACTTATTCTTCCACTGAGGTATCTCCATTCCGTTGCATATATGGTCAGCATCCTCGCTTCCTTACAGCTATTTCTACTCCGTCTGCCTGTCCTGCAGCTGATGTCGCCACAGATGCGCTGCAAGGGGGTATGGAAAGAAGTACAGAAGAACCTGGAAGCAAAGGGGGCTCGTATGCAGTTGCGTAGTGGGAGGAGTCTGTCAGGATCTGAACCGTACAGGATGGGACAGAAGGTATATTTGTCTTCTAGAAATCTCAAATTGAAGATTCCATCTTTGAAACTCGCGCCGCATTCTGCAAAGTGAGACATTTTCTCTGTAGCAGCCAAATTCATACATGAAATGTAGTATTATAGGACAAGCATTCACATGAATAGCCTTCCTGTAATTGCAAGCACAACACTCAGTCCACCCGGACGGGAGACGCTCTTCCTGTTCTGGCCATAAAGGCGGACCATAAGCTGGAGACCCCATTGTATGGCTGCTGCTATAGAGGAAATATAATATTATAAGATGGCCATTCACATGAATGGCTATCTTGTAATTACAAGGTTGGGACCTGTCCCACTTAGACAGGAGCTCTTCTTACACAGTAGATCTCCATTCTGGCCATAAAGTGGGGTCTCAAGCTCGGAACCCCAATCTATGGCCACTGCTGCAGGAGAAATGTAGTATTACTGGATGGCCCATTACAAGAATGGCACTCAGTCCGTACGGACGGAACTATTCCAGCCATAGAAGGGGGTCCCAAGTGAGGAACCCTACTCTGTGACATTCATATACCATGATAGGGCATGTGAATAGGGGATGCCATTTTGGTACAACCCCTTAATGAAATATCTAATGTATTAGAAATTTAAAAAAAAATTGGGGGGATAGAAAGAAAACCAAAAAATAATGAAACTACACAATTTTTGGGATTGCTTTTTGGGTTTCATTGTGTAGTAAAGCTGACATAACTTTATTCTTCGGAGCAGTTTTTATCTCTTCTATGTGATGCTCGTTATTAAGTAGCAGAAGTTTTAATTTGTAGCTTTTTTATGTACATGTGATTTTTAGGATCAACTTTTATTCCATTTTTTGGGGAGGTGAGATGATCAAAAATAGCATTTCCTGCATTGTGTATTTTTAATGCCATACACCAATATATAATGTGAGATTTTAATAGTTTTAGACATTTTTTAAGTAATCAATGGTACAAGGGAGATTCCGAATATTTGTTTCTTAATACTTTTGATAATTCTATTAAACTTTTTTTTGCACTTTTTTAATTCTTCTAGGGAAACATATGATCACTTGTATAATGCACTGCGCCATTTCTGTATTGCAGTGTATTATGCTGTAGACATTATCCTTAGCAGGGTGTAAATCAAGTCCTAACATGTCAGCTTTCAGGGCCATTCTTAGGTTCTGACTGGAATAGCAACCCTTCAACCTCTTCCCCTTTGATCGTGACTTGTGACAGCATGCACATCATGTGCCAGGAAGGGGTTTAAGGGCTTGTCCAGGAAGAGCACTACACCTGTCCACAGGTAGTGTGTAGTATTGCAGCTCCGTCTCATTCACTTCAAAGGAGCTGAGCTGCAATTTCAGACACAACCCATTAACAGGCAAGGCGATGTATCTGGAACAGAGCTGCCATGTTATTCTTATCCTGTAAAACCCATTTAAAGCAGGTTACTTCCTGTTCTAAACTACTGGGAGATGAAAGTAAAGCAGACTCATGTCTCGTGTGTCATTGCCTGCTCCCAGCAGCACACAGTTCTTATAATCTGCTTCTTTATAGTGATACTTTTCTGCTCAGGACCCCGAGGGCAGAGAGGAGCTTTAGTCACATGATGCTGTGATGCGCCAACCACTGGGGCGTGTGTAACGTTGTGGCGCTGGGCACTGGTTGTTGTGGCCAATGACAACCAGTACAATTGTAGCAGTAAAACGGTCTTGTGACTGGTGGAGAAATGGCATAACATTCTGCACCCCAGCGCAGACTTGCCTACGTAGGTAATGGCCACATACCAAGGAGAATGGTGCATGTAGTCCCAGCTATAATTCTGAGTGTTGATGCAGAACAGTATCAGATGATGACAGACACATGGACCATACAATATGGCTGCAGCATATACACTCTAGCAATGTGTTCCCAGTGATATTACATGTAGCAGCGTACAGGGGGCCGTATCATTGGGCTGTTAAAGTTCACGCAGCAGACAAGCAGGAGAAGAGTTGTCACCCGGAGCGTCTCTCAGCTTGCACAATCCCATGACAAGGCATGGCGTGAGATCTAAAAGACCTGTCATCACCCGGAGCAGCTCATCAGCCCTGATTTAAACCTCAGCCTGGACCAATTACCCAAATTAAAAACTTACCTCCCCCGGCCAGCTTCGCTTGCTTGTGTCTAGTACATGCAATAATGTGCGATTAACAGAGGATTAACATTTTGTACCTTTTATTTACAAACTCCTTTATCTTCATTCCACTTCCGGGCGTTTTCCTCTCCGATTAGTAATAAGAAAATAGACTTTTGACATAAGGGGTCGTTAATGACTGTTTATATAGCAAACCACATGACATTGTAGTAAATGCCCTAAAGCTGTGATAATCCGAAGGAGAACATCCAGCGAAAAGATAAATAAATGTAAAATAGTGGTAAATGGCGGATATTTCTTACAGGTCTCAACGTAACCAACAACATTTGAGAGTTAGACAATTATAATAAGTGTATAAGGCCAAAAACGCCCCCCGTCCATCTAGCTCAGGCTGTTATTCTACAAAGTTAATCCAGAGGCAGGAAAAAAACATGAGAAGCCAATTATCCTTATTTTAGGAGAAAAATTCATTTCTGGCTCCAATCTGGCAATCAGAATAATCCCCGGTTCACCGACCCTTCTGCGTAATCAGTGACATAACATGTAATATCATTACAATCCAGGACCCTCTTGTACTTATTCAGTGATGTCGCCGTCACCACATCCTCAGGAGAGAGTTCCATAGTCTCACTGCTCTTACAGTAAAGAACCCATTTTATGTTGGTGTAGAAACCTTCTTTTCTCTAGATGAATTGGACAATAAGGGGATGAAGAAATCTCTTCAGTAACAGAGCAGCTTCACAAGGAGTTCATGGTAGTCAGATACAAAGACGTAGCCAAAAGCTCCTGGTTCCAATGCAAAATCTGTACCAAGACAAGAGATGGAGTGAACTTTTCAAATGTTTTGTTACGCCCACTGGCGTAACTATAGGGGATGCAGTTGCCTTAGGGGCCTATAAGGCTTCTCTTCTCCATACAGGAAGCCCAGTACTGTGAATAAAGCATTATATTTGGAAAGAGGAGAGGAAGAATCCAATGGCCGGATGTTCTTAAGGACAGAAATGCCCAAGAAGGTTGGAAAATATTGTGAAATGAGATTCTCAGAGCACAATCGTTACCAATCCCTAAAAGAAGGAAGAATGGGAAGCATTTAAAGAGACCAGGATGGATGAACACAGAACTTGTACACATGTTAAAAAGGAAGAAAAATATGTTTATCAAATGGAAAGAGGGGAGAATATCTAAAGAAGAATATAATGCGGTCTGCAGAAACTGTAGGGCAAGTGTCAGAAAAGGTAAACCTAATAAGGCTTGCAACAGAGGCCAAAAGCAATAAAAAAGGATTTTGGGGGTCAAAAGCAAAAGAAAAGTCAAAGATGCTATTGGATGCTTACAAGATGAAAATGGTGAATCGGTTAAGAATGATGTAGAGAAGGCCGAACTTTTAATTCCTATTTTGTGTCAGTTTTCTCTCAGAAAGTAGATGGAACATCAGCTGATCTTCCCTGTGCTATTGGGGGAATAAAAGAATGCAGGCTATCTATAAGCAGAGAGATGGTGAGAAAACACTTAGATAACTTACATGATTCCAAGTTTCCAGGTACAAAACAAACCCAGATAGTTGCCACATACTTACTGATATGCTGGTACTAGAGGAAAGGTACAAACACCACATTCCAAACATGCAGACAGACAAACTGCTAAATGGAGGAGCATTGCACAGGTGAAGTTACTCACACATGCTCCCTATAATGAGGGGGTGGCTGCTTACTACTATTCTTGCACAACCAAAAAGGACAGGGTGTCAGGCCACATGGAATGTGTAGTGCACCTTGTAGGCTTGCAACCTATTAATGACACCATATTTCAATCCTGCGTGCTGTCCCGCACCTCATGGGTAAACCAGACTGGCACCCTGAGCTCCCTCAGTGTTCAAAGCTGCACTGCATGTTACTGATAAATAGTGATAAATACAAAGTCCAGTTTAACTAAATCCTAAAAAACTAAAAGAAGTGTAATTACTGAACCTTTTGCCGAAATCTTTGAAAATTCCTGAAGAAGAGGAGTAGTCCCAGAAGATTGGAGAAAGGCGAATGTTGTCCCTGTCTTCAAAAAAGGAAAGCAGGTGGACCCAGGAAACTACAGGCCTGTGAGCCTGACTTCTATACCGGAAAAGATCTTCCAACAAATTATTAAACAGAATGTATGAAAGTACTTGGATGAGAATGGAGAAATTAACCAGAGCCAGCATGGGTTTGTAACAAACAAGTCATGCCAGATGAATCTAATTTCCTTCTATAACAGAATCACCAACTGAGTTGTTCAAGGAAATTTGGTAGATATTGTATATCTTGACTTTAGTAAAGCATTTGACAAATATGTTATACCATCCTTATTGAAAAAAATGACCAAATCTGGGATTGACAAGGCAACTGTTAGGCGGATTCCCAACTGGCTGAGTGATCGTACTCAAAGAGGGGTCATAAATGGCTGCACATCCAAGTGGAAAAATGTATCAAGTGGGGTACCACAAGGCTCTGTCCTAGGCCCAGTGTTGGTCAACATTATTATAAATGATCTAGAAGAGGGAATTGATTGGAAACTGATCAAATTTGCTGACGACACAAAGCTAGGAGGGATAGCTAACACCAGGGAAGAGAGAGAGAGGAATCAAAAAGATCTAGAAAAGCTTGAACAGTGGGCGGCAACTAACAGAATGGTATTTAATAAAGATGAGCGAGCACCAAAATGCTCGGGTGCTCGTTACTCGGGACAAAATTTTCGCGATGCTCGAGGGTTCGTTTCGAGTAACGAACCCCATTGGAGTCAATGGGCGACCCGAGCATTTTTGTATATCGCCGATGCTCGCTAAGGTTTCCATTTGTGAAAATCTGGGCAATTCAAGAAAGTGATGCGAACGACACAGAAACGGATAGGGTCGGCGAGGGGCTACATGTTGGGCTGCATCTCAAGTTCCCAGGTCCCACTATTAAGCCACAATAGCGGCAAGAGTGGGCCCCCCCTCCCAACAACTTTTACTTCTGAAAAGCCCTCATTAGCAATGCATACCTTAGCTAAGCACCACACTACCTCCAACAAAGCACAATCACTGCCTGCATGACACTCCGCTGCGACTTCTCCTGGGTTACATGCTGCACAACCCCCCCCCCCCCGCACGACCCAGTGTCCACAGCGCACATCAAAGTGTCCCTGCGTAGCCTTCAGCTGCCCTCATGCCACACCACCCTCATGTCTATTTATAAGTGCGTCTGCCATGAGGAGGAACCGCAGGCACACACTGCAGAGGGTTGGCATGGCTAGGCAGCGACCCTCTTTAAAAGGGGCGGGGCGATAGCCCACGATGCTGTACAGAAGCAATGAGAAATATAATCCTGTGCCACCGCCATCAGGAGCTGCACACGTGGGCATAGCAATGGGGAACCTATGTGCCACACACTATTTATTCTGTCAAGGTGTCTGCATGCCCCAGTCAGACCGCGGTTTTTTATAAATAGTCACAGGCAGGTACAACTCCGCAATGGGAATTCCGTGTGCACCCACAGCATGGGAGGCTCCCTGGAACCCACCGGCTGTACATAAATGTATCCCATTGCAGTGCCCTGGACAGCAGAGCTAACGTCAGATTAAATGCAGGTGGGCTTCGGCCCACACTGCATGCCCCAACCTGACCGGGGTTTTTAATTCATAGACACAGGCAGGTACAACTCCCTATTGTGAAGTCCCTGTGGACCGACAGCATGGGTGGGTGCCAGGAAGCCACAGGCGGTACATAAATAAATCCCATTGCATTGCCCAGCACAGCTGAGGTAATGTCATGTTTAATGCAGGTGGGCTTCGGGCCACACTGCATGCCCCAGTCAGACTGGGGTTCTTTAGAAGTGGACACATGCAGTTACAACTCCGTGTGGACCGACAGCATGGGTGGCTCCCTGGAACCCACCGGCGGTACATAAATATATCCCATTGCAGTGCCCAGCACAGCTGATGTAAATGTCATCTTTAATGCAGGTGGGAAAAAAATTAATTGGATTACACTGTAGGCGAGGGCCCCAAAAAATTGGTGTACCAACAGTACTATTGTACGTCAGAAAAATTGCCCATGCCCAACCAAGAGGGCAGGTGAAACCTATTAATCGCTTTGGTTAATGTGGCTTAATTGGTAACTAGGCCTGGAGGCAGCCCAGTTAAAATAAAAATTGGTTGAGGTGCAAGTTTCAACGCTTTAATGAGCATTGAAACGTATAAAAATTGTTTACAAAAATTATATGAGTGAGCCTTGTGGGCCTAAGAAAAATTGACTATTCGGCGTGATTATGTGAGGTTTCAGGAGGAGGAGCAGGAGGAGGAGGAGGAATATTATACACAGATTGATGAAGCTAAAAGGTCCACGTTTTTGATGGTGATAGAGAACAATGCTTCCATCCGCGGGTGCAGCCTACGTATTGTTTAGGTATCGCTGCTGTCCGCTGGTGGAGAAGAGAAGTCTGGGGAAATCCAGGCTTTGTTCATCTTGATGAGTGTTAGCCTGTCGGCACTGTCGGTTGACAGGCGGGTACGCTTATCTGTGATGATTCCCCCAGCCACACTAAACACCCTCTCTGACAAGACGCTAGCCGCAGGACAAGCAAGCACCTCCAGGGCATACAGCGCTAGTTCAGGCCACGTGTCCAGCTTCGACACCCAGTAGTTGTAGGGGGCAGAGGCGTCACGGAGGACGGTCGTGCGATCGGCTACGTACTCCCTCACCATCCTTTTACAGTGCTCCCGCCGACTCAGCCTTGACTGGGGAGCGGTGACACAGTCTTGCTGGGGAGCCAGAAAGCTGTCAAAGGCCTTAGAGAGTGTTCCCCTGCCTGTGCTGTACATGCTGCCTGATCTCTGCGCCTCCACTGCTACCTGGCCCTCGGAACTGCGCCTTCGGCCACTAGCGCTGTCGGATGGGATGGCATGGGTACCCTCAGCAGTGGGCCAAGCTGTCTCTTCCCCCTCCTCCTCATCCTCCTCATGCTCCTCATCCTCCTCCTCAACGTGCGAGATATAGATAGGAGGGTGCTCTGACTATCCAGTGACATACTGTCTTCCCCCGGCTCTGTTTCTGAGCGCAAAGCGTCTGCCTTTATGCTTTGCAGGGAACTTCTCAAGAGGCATAGCAGAGGAATGGTGACGCTAATTATTGCAGCATCGCCGCTCACCATCTGGGTAGACTCCTCAAAGTTTCCAAGGACCTGGCAGATGTCTGCCAACCAGGCCCACTCTTCTGTAAAGAATTGAGGAGGCTGACTCCCACTGCGCCGCCCATGTTGGAGTTGGTATTCCACTATAGCTCTACGCTGCTCATAGAGCCTGGCTAACATGTGGACCGTAGAGTTCCACCGTGTGGGCAAGTCGCACAGCAGTCGGTGCACTGGCAGATGAAACCGATGTTGCAGGGTGCGCAGGGTGGCAGCGTCCGTGTGGGACTTGCGGAAATGTGCGCAGAGCCGGCGCACCTTTCCGAGCAGGTCTGACAAGCGTGGGTAGCTTTTCAGAAAGCGCTGAACCACCAAATTAAAGATGTGGGCCAGGCATGGCACGTGCGTGAGGCTGCCGAGCTGCAGAGCTGCCACCAGGTTACGGCCGTTGTCACACACGACCATGCCCGGTTGGAGGCTCAGCGGCGCAAGCCAGCGGTCGGTCTGCTCTGTCAGACCCTGCAGAAGTTCGTGGGCCGTGGGCCTCTTCTCTCCTAAGCTGAGTAGTTTCAGCACGGCCTGCTGACGCTTGCCCACCGCTGTGCTGCCGTGCCGCGCGACACCGACTGCTGGCGACGTCCTGCTGCTGACACATCTTGATTGCGAGACAGAGGTTACGTAGGAGGAGGAGGAGGAGGAGGGTGGTTTAGTGGAGGAAGCATACACCGCCGCAGATACCACCACCAAGCTGGGGCCCGCAATTCTGGGGGTGGGTAGGACGTGAGCGGTCCCAGGCTCTGACTCTGTCCCAGCCTCCACTAAATTCACCCAATGTGCCGTCAGGGAGATATAGTGGCCCTGCCCGCCTGTGCTTGTCCACGTGTCCGTTGTTAAGTAGACCTTGGCAGTAACCGCGTTGGTGAGGGCGCGTACAATGTTGCGGGAGACGTGGTCGTGCAGGGCTGGGACGGCACATCGGGAAAAGTAGTGGCGACTGGGAACTGAGTAGAGCGGGGCCGCCGCCGCCATCATACCTTTGAAAGCCTCCGTTTCCACAAGCCTATACGGCAGCATCTCCAGGCTGATAAATTTGGCTATGTGCACGTCTAACGCTTGAGCGTGCGGGTGCGTGGCGGCGTACTTGCGCTTGCGCTCCAACACTTGCGCTAGCGACGGCTGGACGCTGCGCTGACAGACATTGCTGGATGGGGCCGAGGACAGCGGAGGTGAGGGTGTGGGTGCAGGCCAGGAGACGGTAGTGCCTGTGTCCTGAGAGGGGGGTTGGATCTCAGTGGTAGGTTGGGGCACAGGGGGAGAGGCAGTGGTGCAAACCGGAGGCGGTGAACGGCCTTCGTCCCACCTTGTGGGGTGCTTGGCCATCATATGTCTGCGCATGCTGGTGGTGGTGAGGCTGGTGGTGGTGGCTCCCCGGCTGATCTTGGCGCGACAAAGGTTGCACACCACTGTTCGTCGGTCGTCTGCACTCTCAGTGAAAAACTGCCAGACCTTTGAGCACCTCGGCCTCTGCAGGGTGGCATGGCGTGAGGGGGCGCTTTGGGAAACAATTGGTGGATTATTCGGTCTGGCCCTGCCTCTACCCCTGGACACTGCACTGCCTCTTCCAACCTGCCCTGCTGCTGCACTTGCCTCCCCCTCTGAAGACCTGTCCTCAGTAGGCTTAGCAAACCAGGTGGGGTCAGTCACCTCATCATCCTGCTGCTCTTCCTCCGAATCCTCTGTGCGCTCCTCCCTCGGACTTACTCCAATTACTACTACCTGAGTGATAGACAACTGTGTCTCATCGTCCTCATCGCCCACTGAAAGCTCTTGAGACAGTTGCTGGATGTCCCCAGCCTCATCCCCTGGACCCCGGGAACTTTCCAAAGGTTGGGCATCGGTCACGACAAACTCCTCCAGTGGGAGAGGATTCGGAACCATTGCTGCCCATTCTGGGCAGGGGCCTGAGAACAGTTCCTGGGAGTCTGCCTGCTCCTCAGAATGTGTTATTGTAATGGAGTGAGGAGGCTGGGAGGAAGGAGGAGCAGCAGCCAGAGGATTCAGAGTTGCAGCAGTGGACGGCGCAGAATTCTGGGTGGTCGATAGATTGCTGGATGCACTTTCTGCCATCCACGACAGGACCTGCTCACACTGCTCATTTTCTAATAAAGGTCTACCGTGTGGACCCATTAATTGTGAGATGAATGTGGGGACGCCAGAAACGTGCCTCTCTCCTAATCCCGCAGCAGTCGGCTGCGATACACCTGGATCAGGAGCTCGGCCTGTACCCACAACCTGACTTGGGCCTCCGCGTCCTCACCTGCATCCATGTCCTCTAGGCCTACCCCTACCCCTCAGCATGGTGTATTACCAGTAGTGCAGAAACAGAACGCTGTAATTAAATGTGCCGCTTATTGGCCTGTGGTTGGAGGCTGACTTCCCTTACAGAACGCACAGCAGAGGCAGGAAAGAATTTTGCGCAAGCCTGCTGTAACACTTAGCTGGCTGCGTATGAATTAGGACAACTACCCCCAGCAGAGACGCAGTACAGTCAGGATGGTCACAGGCAGCCCAAATAGATTTTTTTTCCTAAATTTTTTTGGAAAAGCCCACTGCCTATATAGACTGGATATTTCTTTCACTGTCCCTGCCTCACCACCACTACTGGCCCTGGACTATGTAAAATTACTGCAGGACGCAATGCTCTGGACGCAATGCTCTGCACGGCCGATATACAAAAAAAAAAAGTGCAACACTGCAAAAAGCAGCCTCAACAGTACTGCACACAGTCAGATGTGGCCCTAAGAAGGACTGTTGGGGTTCTTGAAACCTAAAATCAATCCTAAAACTCTCCCTATAGCAGCTCCGGCATCAGCAGCACTTTCCCTGATCTCTGTCAGAATGCATCTGTGGCGAGCCGCGGGAGGGGCCGATTTATATACTCGGGTGACATCTGATCTCGCCAGCCCCTCACTGCAGGGGGGTGGTATAGGGCTTGCACGTCGCAGGGGGAAGTTGTAATGCCTTCCCTGTCTTTCTATTGGCCAGAAAAGCGCGCTAACGTCTCAGAGATGAAAGTGAAAGTAACTCGAACATCGCGTGGTGCTCGCCTCTAGTAACGAGCATCTCGAACACGCTAATACTTGAACGAGTATCAAGCTCGGGCGAGTACGTTCGCTCATCTCTAGTATTTAACAAGGAGAAATGCAAAGTCCTACATCTGGGCAAGAAAAATGAAGAAAGCACATACAGAATGGGAGGAATTGAGCTAAGCAGCACATGTGAAAAAGACTTGGGTATACTAATAGATCATAGACTGAACATGAGTCAACAATGTGATGCAGCAGCCAAGAAGGCAAACACAATTCTGGGATGTATTAAAAGAAGCATAGAGTCTAGATCACATGACGTCATTATCCCCCTCTACTCTTCCTTAGTCAGACCTCATCTGGAATGCTGTGTCCAGTTCTGGGCACCCCACTTTAAAAAAGACATAGACAAGCTGGAGCAAGTTCAGAGAAGAGTTACCAAGATGGTAAGCGGTCTGCAAATCATGTCCTTTGAGAAACGGTTAAAGGATATGGGAATGTTTAGCAGAAGAGAAGGCTGAGAGGAGACAATAGCTGTTTACAAATATCTGAAGGGCTGTCACAGTGCAGAGGGATCAGCCCTATTTTCATCTGTACAAGGAAAGACTAGAAGCAATGGGATGAAACTGAAAGGGAGGAGACACAGATTAGATATTAGACAGTGAGGAGGGTCAATGAGTGGAACAGGTTACCACGGGAGGTGGGGAGTTCTCCTTCAATGGAAGTGTTCAAACAAAGGCTGGACAAATATCTGTCTGGGATGATTTAGTAAATCCTGCACTGAGCAGGATGTTGGACCCAATGACCCTGGAGGTCCTCTCTAACTCTGCCATTCTTGGTTTCAATGCCCCTAAAACTGGTATATAACACTGTCTAAATGCCATGAAAGCCCCGTATAACAGTCTTAGGTCACCTAGGAGGACATCTAATGACTACAAAGAAAAAAAGAAGGAAAAACGGTTGGTGGAGGTGGTTTAATGATGTAGGGAAGGTTTTTTTTGGTGCACCTTGGCTCCTGCGATACCTGTAGATGGCTTTCATGATGAGTTGCTGCACTTCTGAAGGACAAAAAAGGTCCAACGTGCTACTAGATGAGGGGTTCTCTAATAAGGGACTATTTAGCATATTTTAGGATATGCTCAAATAAATAAAAATAGAGCCCACCACCCTACTTGCCTTCTCTCGCCTTCACCCTCTCTCTCCTAACTAAACCTGAGACCAACATCCCAGCATTGGAGAACTGAAGGACTGGCATTGACTTCAAAACATGCTGTAGCACCCACTGACTTCAACAACCAATCTGTCATGCATGCCCCTTTATTCCCAGCCAGTCCTAGTAGTTTGCAGCCATAAAGCCACCCAAGAGCTCAATTAACAGATACACAGTGCCAATTATTTCTCCTTCACTCTGGACAATAAGGATCTTTCAGCTTTGGTTGACGTTAATAGCCTGCCCAGCCCTTTACTGCCTCAACTGACATTTAATATAAGTGATTCAGCCATCGCGTAAGAACACCCACAAGTCCTCCGCTCTGCGCCTCGTAGACCATGTCCCATACATGCATCAGTGCTTGGAAAAAAGTACTGCTAAGAGCTTCTAATCATGCCACATGCTGGTGAGCGTCCCATCACTGAATGTGTCACGTCACATGGATCATTAAGAATGAAGTAGCTTGTCCCAGTTGCTCTGAGACTCGGTCCTCGCTGGTGAAGTCTCCAAACATGCTCTGCCAAGTTGAATCAACTCTTGTGAGCTCATATGTGATGGCTCTGCCAACTTCTTCAGATACAGATGTACAGGAAGCAGAAATATTGCAGCATTGAGTTTTGACCTTAGTCAGGGGACTATTTCATTAAGGTGAATTCTCCTCCTGGGGAGAACTTGAATTAGGCAACAAATCTAAAACATTACCGATATATGTCCTTCAGGATGCCACTGTAGTCCTGACTATCATTTCTAAGTACGCTGAGCAAAGACTAATAGTTTTCACATGGTCTTTCCTAATCACCGGTGACCAGTCCTGGGGGGACGATACCAATTGTCATATTTATTGTCATTGAATTTTTTTTCTTGTTTAGCAAATGTGGTGCTGGTATACAAAAAGGAGTCAAGAAGTGAACCTGGAAACTGCAGGCCGGTAAGTCTAACTTCTACTGTGGGTAAAATGTTTGAAAGGTTTTTAACCGCTTCTGCCTTCCTGTCTTGCAAGCTACATAGCGCTCAATAAGCACTACGTAGTGGAGAGAGAAAGAGGAAGTGTCACTTCTGCTATTCCACCCAGCAATCACGTAGCCGCTGGGTGACCCCTACCAGAGCAGAGCTGCAGGGCCCTAGCAGACCCTGACTAGATCTGCCAGTGACTACTGCCACACTAGGGGGTTGTTTTCCCTTTTAACTCGGATCCTATGGGCTCTTATGGAGGCTCCAAATATAGTGAAAAAGTGTGAAATTAAAAAAATAAAATTTAATGTGAATGACCCCCAGAAGTCTTATATAACGTCATGTGAAACATAGATGTAAAAACAATAGTGACAAAAATTAAGTAAAACAAAATTACAGAATAAAATTTTAAAAAATCTATATAATAATTTTGGTAGCTAAAAAAAAAAAATAGGGCCGTGAAACCACATGGGTGAAATCCCTAAAAAGTATTTGGTCTTTACCACTTCCTGCTGTGACGTGCCAGCCCCCCCCCCCTCCCCCCCACAGCAGTGAGTGGCTGGCGAGATCAGGTGACCGCTGAGTACTTAAACTGGTCCCGCCCGCGGCTCGCCTCAGACGCATGCTGGCAGAGGTTAGGGATAGTGCTGAGTAGAGTTGAGTGAACATACTCTTCTGAGCTTGATGCTCGTTCGAGTATTAGCATACTCGATGGTGCTCGCTACTTGAGCAAGCATCACACCGTGTTCGGCCCGCCCCAGTTTTTGGCCCCTCGCTGTTGTGACGTGTCAGTTTTTGCCCCTCCCCGCTGTGACGCCGCGCACGTCAAAGGCAATTTTTTTGGCTGGCTGGCAGGCAGGGAGGGGGAGAGAAAGAGAGAGAGAGAGAACCAACCCCCACAGAAAAAAAAAGCTCGGCACCTGGCGTCCCACATACAAAAATGCTCGAGTCTCCCATTGTAGTCAATGGGGTTTGTTACTCGAGTAGAGCTCTCGAAATTTTACGCTCAACTAGAATAACGAGGACCCGAGCATTTGGGTGCTCGCTCATCTCTAATTAAGAACCAATGCTTTTCAATGGCAGCAATCATATGCCCAATATCTACTTGCACACAAAAATGCACAGAGGTAAATACGGAGCGGCAGATTTTAAAACGCAGGTAACTGCAGCATCCGTCTATTTTGGATGTGAATCCCCTGATGCTGTCACATCCAGGGGTTTCACCTTGTGCTCAATGGGGCCGGCGGCAGCAGTGCTGACCCCATTGTAAATACACAGTGGAGATCGCCATCCTCTGACACAGCTGTGGCAGAGGAGCACAATGTTCTCCCATTGAATTCAATGGAGCTGGCGCTACAGCTAACTCCATTGAAAACAATTGGCTGTCGGCAAGCCCTGCAGTGATTTTCGGGGAAGGGCTTTAAATTAAGCCCTTCCCTGAAAATCATCCCTGAAATGTGTAAAAAAAAATATATATATACATATACTCACCTCTCTGCAGCTGCCGGGGCTCAGGTGCATCCAGACGGGTCTTCTTCCTGCACTCCTTTGAAGGGCTGCCTGTGATTGTTTGAGCACTGTGACCAATCAGAGGCAGTTCTCAGCTATTGAATGACAGCTGAGAGCTGCCTGTGATTGGTCACAGCGCTCAGCCAATTAAAGGCAGCCCTTTCAGCAGGTGGATATTTTAACCCCTTCACACTCCAGGACGTACATTTACGTCCTGGAGTGTCGGGGTATGTATGAAGAGAGGTCGCGGGGCGACGTCCCTTCATACAGCGCGTGCGTCAGTTGTTTATTACAGCCGACACCCTCGGCAATAGTTCCAATTGGCCGTGCAACCGATTGTGGCTATTAATCCTTTAAATGCCGCTGTCAATTTTGACAGCATTTAAATCCTCTGAACGATGTTCGGGGGTCCCGTATGCCCCCCCCCCCCCCCCGGGGTGATATCAGGGGAGCCGTGTAGGTGTCATGGCAGCCGGGGGCCTTCTGAAAGGCTCCAGGGCTGCCTTGGGAGACTGCCTATCAAGCCATCCCCGTGGGGTGGCTTGATAGGCTGCCTTTCAGAATGCAGTATGACGTAATGCTATAGCATTACGTCATACTGCAGGAGCGATCAAAGAATCACATGTTGTAGTCCCCCAGAGGGAAAAAAAATCAATAAAGTTTTATTAATTGTAAAAAAAAAAAAAGTAATAACATTTTAAATCACTCCCCTTTAGCCATATCATAAAAGAAAAATACATATTTGGTATCGCCACGTCTGTAAAAGTCTGATCTATGAAAGTAGTGCATTATTTACTCCGCACAGTGAATGTCGTACCTTAAAAAAAATAAAGAACGGCAGAATTGCACTTTTTTGGCCACCCTGTCAAAAAGTCGTATGTATCCCGAATTTGTACGGAACCAACAGGATGTCCTACAAAAATGAGCCCTCGCTCAAGTACGTCAACGGAAACATAAAAAAGTTATTGTGAGCAGAAGATGCAGCAGAAAATAATTGAAAAATTGAAAAAAATTAAATGTCTTTGAAAAAAAAAGAGTAGTACAGTAAAAAAACCTCTACAAGTTTGGTATCGCAGTAATTGTACCGACCTGTAGAATAAAGTTATCATGTTGGTTTTGTTGCAGTTTGTGCGCCGTAGAAACAAGACGCCCTGAAAGATGACGGAATGTTGGTTTTTTTCATTTTACTCCACTTGGACATTTTTAAAAGTTTTTCAGTACATTATATGGTACTTTAAATAGCACCATTGAAAAATACAACTTGTCCCACAAAAAACAACAAGCCCTCATACAGCGACGGCGATGGATAAATAAAGGAGGTACAATTTTTTAAAGTGGGGAGGAAAAAAACCAAAATGGAAAAAAAAAGGGGTCAGCGTCATTAAGGGGTTAAATGTGCAGGAGAAGACCCGGCTGGATGCGCCTGAGCCCCGGCAGCTGCGGAGAGGTGAGTATATATATATTTTTTAGTTTTTACACATTTTAGGGATGACTTTCAGGGAACGGCTTATATTTGAAGCCCTTCCCCGAAAATCACTGCAGAACTTTCCGGCAGCCCATTTCTTTCAATGGAGCTGTCTGTAGCGCCGACTCCATTGAATTCAATGGGATAGAATTGTGGTCCTCTGCCACAGCTGTGCCAGAGGATGTCTTCATAGCCGTGCGGAGTCCCCTTGTCACTGAACACTGTGTCAATGCTGTGATTCAGTGTGACTGTGACAATGCTGTGATTCAGTGTTCAGTGACAAGGGGACTCCGCGCGGAGATGAAGAAATCCTCTGTCACCGCTGTCACAGCCGCAGCAGAGGATCGCGATGTTCTCTGTATGTCAGTGGGGCGGCTGCAACTACCGCCAGCCCCATTGTCCAAAGTGAAGCCCCTGGATGTGACAGCACTCAGGCGCTCCTGCACCCAGCAGTCGTCCGTGTAAAAGTACCTTACATTTATGGCTTTGACTTATTTGCACCATTTTTATCCCCTTAAAGAGACTCTGTCTCCAAGTTTTTGCAGTCCTTACTGAGAGCACCATAAGGTCGTGCCCATCACACTGATCACAATGATATGTCTGCTGTGGGGATCTGTGCAGAAGTTTTGGAGAAATTTGCATTTTATTAGTAGTAGCAGTAATTCGAACTTCTCATTCCCGCCTCCAAGACTTCTCCAGAGCAGCACCGGTCCTCTGGAACGCACTGCCAAAGGCTACCCGAGCAATCCAGGACTCGCAGAACTTCAGGCGTGCTCTAAAAACGCACCTCTTCAGGGAGGCATACCGAATTCCCTAAACAAACCCCTCTGTACTCTGCCTGATAACATGCTCCCTGACCTACTGACTGCAATCCCTGCTAGCCATCATAAACCGCTCCTGCAGTCATAACGATTCTGCCGTCACACGGCTAAATGTCTGACCATTGTCTGTGTGTATAGCATCCCTCACTCTCCACCTCGCCATACCGGGCACATCTCCACCTCTCCATACCGTGCATATCTCCACCCCCCCCATACCGTGCACATCTCCACCCCGCCATACCGGGCACATCTCCACCTCTCCATACCGTGCATATCTCCACCCCCCCCCCCATACCGTGCACATCTCCACCTCTCCATACCGTGCATATCTCCAGCCCCTCTACCTTCTGTATCTCCCCACTATTCGTAGTATGTAAGCTCGTTGGAGCAGGACCCTCACCCCTATTGTATCAATCAACTGATTACTATGTAACCGCGGTTCTGTAATGTTTGTATTTTGTCTTTCTGTATCCCCCGTCTATGTAAGCGCTGCGGAATATGTTGGCGCTATACAAATAAAGATTATTATTATTAGTAGCCAGACACAGAACTAGTCCTCCATATTCATGAACTGCAAGCTATCGCCACCCACTGTGCCCTGCAGCCAATGATTGGCAGCTCTATAGCTGCGCATAGTAATAGGTCATTGGCTGGAGGGCGGGGTGGGTGGAGCTAGCCTGCAGCTCATGAGTATGAAGGACTACTTCCTGTAGTCCTCCATGTATCTTCTGCTACTGATAAAATGCAGGTTTTTCCCACTAACACACCGCAGACATATCACTGCGATCAGAGTCTCTTTTGTTATTTTCAGTTTTCTCCCCATTTTCAAAATATCGTAATTTCCTTATTTCCCGTTTCCATAGCTACACGAGGGCTTATTGTTTTTGCGGGACACGTTGAACTTTTCGGTGGCATTATTTAATGTACCATATAATTTACAGGTAAACTAAAACATTTCTAAGTGCAGGGAAATGGAAAAAAACATTATTCGCCTTCTTCGGGGATCTTGTTTCTATAGCGTACACATTGCGGCAAGAAAGATAACTTTATTCTGTGGGTCAGTGTGATCACGTTTCCAAATATATCTAGTTTTTCTTTTGTTATACTACTTTTAAAAAATGTTTAAAATTTTCGGACGCCATCATCTGACCACCATAACTTTTATATTTCCGTCCTGTAGTTTACATTGCTACTATTTTGGAGTTTTAATTGATTTTAATTCCTTTTTTTTTTTGGAGACGGGGTGACCAAAACGTGTAAATTTGGCATTGTGTATTTTTTTTCTTAGGACGTTCAATGTGTGGGATAAATAATCTGTTAGGGCTCCCACCCACTAGCGTTTTTTTCTCCACTGCGCTGCAAAAGTAAGTGAAAACTCTCACAGAGCAGTGCGAGAAATCATCGCTGCGACAGTCTTTTCAATGGGGCCAGCGGCAGCAGCGCTAGCCCCATTGAAAAGATATAGAGAATGCCAGGGACTTCTGCCACAGCTGTGACAGCTGTGGCAGGAGTTTCCTTCATCCCCGCGGGGACCACGGGGATGAAGGAACCCTCTGTCACAGCTGTGGCAGAAGTCAGCGGCATGCTATCCCATTGCTTTCAATGGGATCGGCACTGCTGCCGATCCCATTGTAAGCAGTGGTTTCTGACAAGCCCTGCAGAATGATTATTGGAGAAGGGCTTGAAATATAAGCCCTTCCCCGATAATCATAAAAAAGTGGTTAAAAAAATAATAAATAAGTTACTCACCTCTCCTGCTGTCAGCCGCGTCCTCCTGCTGGCTCCCCAGCACTGCTACTGAGCTCTTTCAGCTGACGGGGATATAAAAATCCCCGCCTCCTGAAAGGGCTGTGCAGATTGGCTGAGGGCTCAGCCAATAGCAGCTACTGCTTAGCTATTGGCTGAGCGCTCAGCCAATGGCAGATAGCTCTTAGCTATTCATTCATAAATAGCTAAGATATAGATAACAGTACTGCTGAAATTGTGAAGGAAAGACTTCAACGCTCGCTCTCTTTTCTTACTGACTTGAGACAATTCCCCACTGGCTTGATTTAACTGACTGTGAGCAGAGGGTGGATGAAGGGAGATTTAAGGTCATCTCTAGAGCGCTGGATTGTTACCATGCGGCAGTTACTGGTTCTTCCAGGGGGGGGGGGGGGGGCGGTGTGCGGGGTCCCGCGGTCGTGGCGCATCCCCCTCGGCTTGTTGTCCAGCTGCTGGGGGTACGGGTGCCTGACCGGCGTGGGTGGCGTGGTGCTGGTGGTGCGCGCACCTGTGAGTGCAGCTGTCATGCACGAGCTTCCTTTTATTATGTTCTGTTGGGAGTGGCTGTCTCCCTCTCTTCGCCCCTGGGGTGGAGGCTTTTGTTTAAAGGTCGAGCAGAGACTTGCAATCACTGCCAGTTATTGGTTTCCCTCAGTGTGCTAGCTAGTCCGCCTCTGTTGGTCTCCTGCCTCTGTCATCTTGTCGGCTATACTTTGCTATTATCCGCCAGGTTTTCCATCTGCCTCAGTTTTGCTTAGTATTGTTCGTGTTGGTAATTTACATCTGCCTTTTCTGTCGGTATTCTACCCTTTCCATCCAGGTACGCCAGCGTCCCTTTATCGGTCCCTAGTAAGAGTAGGGATCGCCACTCAGTTGCCCGCCTGGGGTTAGACAGGAGCGGAGGCAAGTAGGCAGGGATAGGGGTTGTGGGTGAGATCTAGGGCCCCCGGGCTGGCGTATCAAGGGTAGTATACCGTGACATAATAACTGGCCCTTTAAAATTGCTCTCCAATGGAGGCCATGAGTACCCTCGCAAGTCGGTTGCAGGGTTTAGTGGTCGTGATCCAAGACCTGTCCGGTCATATGGTGGCCTAGGAGCAGCGGGAGTTAGTGAATGTTTCTGCCACCCCTTCTATTCCTGAGCCCAAGTGTCCTCTTCCTGAGGTGTTTTCAGGGGAGAGGAGCAAGTTTTTTGCTTTTCAGCAGGCATGTAAATTGTATTTTTGGATGCGGCCCCGCTCCTCCGGCTCAGAATCCCAGAAAGTTGGATTGATTATGTCCTTATTTCAGGGTCCCCCCAGACATGGGCCTACTCCTTACCCGAGAGTTCGGCTTGCCTGCAGTCAGTGGATTTGTTTTTTCGGGAACTTGGAGGTATTTTTGATGAGCCGGACCGTGCGGGGTTGGTGGTATCCCATCTCATGTCTCTACATCAGGGGCAGCAGTGGGTAGAAGACTATTGCTCTAAATTTAGACAGTTTGCAGGTGAAACCTCTTGGAATGATAGCGCCCTTAAAGATGCATTTTTCTTGGGTCTTTCTGACGCTGTCAAGGATCTGCTCATTTCCCATCCTGCCCCCGTGATACTCAATGATGTGATGGAATTGGCAGTCAAAAAAGACAGGAAGCTGAGATCTAGAAAAGAGGAGCGTCAGGCCCGTAAGGCTAGTGAATCCAGCAGACCCGCTCCCACTTCTCCCATGCCAACTTCTGGTGCCGAGCCTATGGAAGTGGATTGCCTAAGTCCCGAGGAACGGTTATGGTTCCGGAAGATTCATCGTCTCTGCCTCTATTGTGGGAAAACTGGACATCCTGTAGCGACCTGTCCTCAGAAGTGTCTACAACACCAGTCCGAACCGGCGGAAAACTTCAGATCCTAGGCGATCATTGGGAGGATCGCCTAAGATCACAGGTACTCCCTAAGTTGTTGGTGCCTTGTCAGATTGGCTTCCGGAATTTTACTCGGTCCGGTCAAGCTTTTATTGATTTGGGGGCGGCCGCCAATTTGATTAGTCTAAGTTTTGTCAGCCCTCTGATGACTGAATTCTCGGCGTTAAAGATCCCCATACGCTTCACTAGTATTGATTCTACTCCTCTGTCTGCAGGGGTTGTACAATGGAGGACTCCCATGTTACAGCTCACTGTGGGTGTTCTCCATTCCGAGAATCTGTCCTTCCTGATTATGGAAAGGATGTCTGTTGATGTAGTGCTTGGTATGCCCTGGTTGGCACTGCACAATCCCAGATTTGATTGGTCCACTCGGGAATTGGCACATTGGGGGTTGTCCTGTCATAGTCACTTAGCTGCTATATCCATGTGCTAAGCAGATACCGTACTTATTCTGGAGTATGTGTCTGATTTTCATGAGGTATTCTCCAAGAACCTGTCTGAGACTTTGCCTCCCCATAGGGAGTGGGACTGTGGTATTGATTAGATCCCCGACAGTCCTATCCCTAAGGGAGTCATCTTCAATTTGCTTGAGCATGAAGTCCTTAAGTCCTATATCTCAGAGTCTCTGGCCAAACGACATATCAGGCTGTCCAGGTCCCCTGCCGGGGCAGGTCTCTTCTTTGTAGAGAAGAAGGATTGGACATTGAGGCCTTGTGTGGATTATCATACTGTGAATAAAATTACAGTGAGGAACCAGGGCTCCTTGCCCCTGATTCCTGATTTATGGAATCAGGTGGTAGGGGCCCACTGGTTTTCCAAATTGGACATAAGGGGGGCTTACAATTTAATTCACATCCGAAAGGGAGATGAGTGGAAGACCGCGTTTAACACCTTGTTCGGACATTTTGAATGTCGAGTCATGCCCTTCAGACTTTGTAATCAACTTCAGGCGTGCTCTAAAAACACACCCCTTCAGGGAGGCATACCTCATTCCCTAAACAAACCCCTCTGTACGCCTCCTGATAACATGCTCCCTGACCTACTGACTGCAATCCCTGCTAGCCATCATAAACCGCTCCTGCAGTCACAACAATTCTGCCGTCACACGGCTAAATGTCTGACCATTGTTTATGTGTATAGAATCCCTCACTCTCCACCTCACCATACCGTGCACATCTCCACCCCACCATACCGTGCACATCTCCAGCCCCTTTACCTTCTGTAACACCCCATTACTTGTAGTATGTAAGCTCGTTGGAGCAGGACCCTCACCCCATTACTTGTAGTATGTAAGCTCGTTGGAGCAGGACCCGCACCCCTATTGTTTCCATCAGCTGATTACTATGTAACCGCGGTTCTGTAATGTTTGTACTTTTGTCTTTCTGTATCCCCCCTGTCCATGTAAGCGCTGCGGAATATGTTGGCGCTATACAAATAAAGTTTATTATTATTGACTTTTAAATGCGTTTTAAGTAAAATGGAGAAATGTCCCCTTTTCCCTTCTGATATGTGTTCTGTGTACATTTTACATCGCGTCCCAACTTTTTGGAGATTAGGATTGCAGATCTATGTAGCATATATGTGAAGTAATTGACATATGAAGCATGTAAAAAGTATCCGGTCATCGGGCACACACAGAAACATGTGCGCAAGCACGCCATGAGCGCACCCCATTGTGTCAAACAACCTGGCCCCAACTCCAGCTTTACAGGGAGCCTCTGACTCCAGCTGGATACATAGGCGCTTACTCATTTCTGAACTTTATAACCATGCCCAGTACAAGCATTCACACTCTCTTTTTCCAAGCCTCTTACAGAATTTTGGACAGGGGGATGCACGTTCTGTACTATTTTAGTCCTCAATGGCATTTTCGTGAGAATATTTCTGATCATAAACGACGTCTGGAAATACGAAGCCTTGGCTTAGACGAAGCAGCGATTCAATAGAAAAAGTCATTTCACCAAATCCCAAGGCAGCAGATACTACTCACTCTTTCCAAAATGCCCGACAATCATCCCACATTGTGTCCGCTTTCATTACTGCTAATTGTCATACGCTTGAACCAGCTGAGAGTATCTGTTGAGCCCCAGATCCATAGACACAGGGGTGCCCTTACCATGAGTCAACCGGAGCCCATCGCCTCAGGCGGTAGTCTGCAGGACCTCAGAGGGGCAGCGCTAGGGTTGCAATCCAGCCGGTAAGTCACCAGCCCAGCAGGTAAATAAGTCTAAGGCCAGTGTAGTAGCTCAGATCACCATCCTGGTCCCCTCCATAAATGTCATACATGTTTTGTCCTATGTAGATGCACTGTGCAAAGCTTGTCCTGTCATATCCAGGGTGTGTGTGGCACAGCTGCGGCACGTGAGAGGTTAACGTCACTAAAATCATTGCCTGCATGTAGATGTATCAGTTTGTCATGTCCTGTGGTACAGGTTAAGTTATAAATGTGAGTGATTGAGAGCGGGAAGAGGTCTTCCATCTTGTCTACCCAAGAGAATGCTAACACAGAGCCACATGGGAGCACCTTCAGCTTCCATGTAGCTGAAGATGGAAGAGGAGGAGCGACATCCAGTAGCAATTGGAGTGTGGATGAAAATGAAGTGAGTCCCACCATTAGAGAGAGAAAGTCCTACAATAATGCTGTATAGAGGAACCCACCGTACAGGTACCAGTTCACACTAAAGGCTTTTCCTGCACAGCAGTCAGGATCACTGCACAGAGGTACTTTACTGAGTCACACCCACACTCCTGCTATGTGGGGTGTTTATTGTCCAAACCTTCATTTAAATAATTGTCTGCCAGAGAGTCTGCAAAGTGACCCCTACTGCCCTTCCTCCTCTGGAGTGCTCCCAGTCCAGGACCAGTGCCTTACAGATAACATGGACTGTAGAACCGTATTCATCCTGTGTGCTCTAACCTTCTGTCACTTAAAGACAACTGGAGCTGCATTGCTTTGAAAACCGGTGTTGTAAAGTTTATTCATTCAGTAAAAGTTCTATCGGGTCCTAACTGTTCCTGGGGACCCGAGGTACTATACACAAGTCTCTGTGTTCTTTTCTCCGCCGCATAGCATACGGGTGTGTGGGACCAGTGGCGTCATGAGTGATAAGAACTACTACCCCCATCAACCCATTTTTTGGCATTCCCTATCATAGGGGCGTCGAAGCTGGCCTACGATCCTGCTCTGGCCTAGGCTGCGTGTCATCCCTCCGGGACCAGAGCCTGGTGAGTGCCGCTGTGACAAGCCAACACTTATCCCTCCCAACTATGCATGTTAGCCAGGTGGGTCATCCCTCTGAGGAGGGTGCACCGGCCATATTACTGGTCAGTAACACATAATTGTCAGCTGCCTGCCACCATTGAGCATCAAGTATTGAACTCACTTGGTCTGTTGCTGTAATCAGTCTGTTAAACCCCCTTATTGCCCCCACCCCACCAACAACTGCAGATGTCAGAGTGAGGGGTCAGTGGTCACAGACTGATTATAGTAGTACTAGCTGCCAGACCGGATCCACAGACCAAGTGAGTTAAATGCCTAATGGTGTCAGATTACTGCCCAGTGGGAAGCCAAATAAGGGGGGCACTATTATTACTGGGGCCAATATGGGGTCACCATTACTACTGGAGACACAATGGGGGCACTATTACTACTGGAGCTACTAAGGAGCCACCATTACTACTGGAGCTACTAACAGGGGTACTATTACTACTGGGGCTACTAAGGAGCGACCATTACTACTGGAGCTACTAACAGGGGTACTATTACTACTGGGGCTACTAAGGAGCGACCATTACTACTGGAGCTACTAACAGGGGTACTATTACTACTGGAGACACAATGGGGTCACCATTACTACTGGAGACACAATGGGGGCACTATTACTACTGGGGCTAATAAGGAGCCACCATTACTACTGGAGCTACTAACAGGGGTACTATTACTACTGGGGCTACTAAGGAGCGACCATTACTACTGGAGCTACTAACAGGGGTACTATTACTACTGGAGACACAATGGGGGCACCATTACTACTGGAGACACAATGGGGGCACTATTACTACTGGGGCTACTAAGGAGCCACCATTACTACTGGAGCCACTAACAGGGGCACTATTACTACTGGGACCACTATGTGTTGTTGTTGTTAGCCATTTAATCATTCCTGACCCTCTGCGACCCTAAAGGCCGCTTCCTCCATATTTTTCAGTTTTGCACTGCTTCTTTCAGTTCCACTATGTGAGTCACTGTAACTATTGGGATTACTAAAGGGGACACTGCTACCACTGGGACCACTAATAGAGGCACAATTACTATTGTGGTGACTAACGGGGATGGGCACTTTTATTACTAAGGTGTCACTATTAGAGATGAGCGAGCATGCTCTTCCGCGCTTGCTACTCGTCCGAGCATTAGGGTACTCGAGATGCTCGTTACTTGAGGCGAACACCACGCGGTACTCGAGTCAATTGCATTTCCTTCCCCGCATGTTTAGCGCCATTTTCTAGCCAATAAACATGCGGGGAAGGCATTACCACTTCCTGCTGTGACGTGCCAGCCCTCCCCCCCCCCCCCCCCAGTAGTGAGTGGCTGGTGAGATCAGGTGACTTAAACTGGTCCCGCCCGCGGCTCGCCTCAGACACATGCTGGCAGAGGTTAGGGAAAGGGCTGATGCTTATACAGGGAGAGTGTTAGAGTAGGATCCAGTCTACAAGAACCCCAACGGTCCTTCTTAGGGCTACTCCTCACCGTGTGCATTATAGTTGTGGCTGGCTGGGAGCAGTAGTGCACCCTTTTTTTTCTAAAGCATCTAGCCCTCTGCAGAGCATTACAGCTATAGCATTCTCAGTCTGCAGTGCATTAGACAGCGGTCTCACCATGAAACTGTACTCTAAGGCTGGGTGCACACAGGGCGGATTTGCCGCGGCAAATCCACCCATGGCCGCTAATCTCGGGATTAGCCAGCCATGTGGACGAGATGTCTCAGAAATCTCGTCCACACGGGACGGGCAATCCGCTGCGGTAAGTCCCGGCTAAAACCGCGGCTGTGGCGGCCGCAGCCGCGGTTTCAGGAGATGCAGCATGCCTATTTACTTTTTTTATTGTTTATTTTCGTCGCGGCCGCGCTCTCCTCTATGCAGCGCTGGCCGCAACGGAAAAGCGAGTGGCCGGGCCGCTTCAAAGCCGCCGCGGCTTATACCGCGGCGGTTATCTCGCGGTTTTTGCTGCGGCCACACCGCGAGATTTCCAACGGGAATACGCCCTGTGTGAACCCAGCCTAATATTTCCTAGGCCACTGCAGACTATTTCAGCTCCGCCGCTGTGCAGAGCGTCTCACAATACCCTTTCCTTGGTGGGGTTGAGATCGCCGCAGTTACCAGCACTATCCACTGGCTTTAGAGTCTTCTCCCACTCCACACAGCCTCTATTATCTACAAGTCTCTGCAAGCGGTAAATTACCCCTAGGTATCAGCGCCAGACAGCGGTCACAGCATAGAGCCTCCGCTATCTACAAGTCTCTGTGTGCGGTGAATTAGCCACAGTTGTCAGTGCTATACAGTGGGGTCATTTATTTGGCCCTGCTCTATACTCAATCCGCCATGATGAGGAGTAGGGGTAACTGATTTAATGAGACGTTCACAGCTGTACAAGCATCCCAGTCCGCTTTATGCGCACGATTACTGAGGGTGTGAGCCGAGGCCAAAGTCCTGGGGGGGGGGGTGAAACTCTGCCATGTTTGGGCACTCTGATTTCTTCATATTTAATACTATCTCTGGGTTGCAGGGGCTCGCCTATGCTGTGGGTGCACAAAGATTTCCCATTGCGGTGTTTTACCTATCTGGCACAAATACACTGACGTGGGTAGGGCGCAGAAGGCTTTCCCATTGCGTTGTTCAGCTATCTCACATATACACAGAATGAATTGTGTGGGGACACATGGATTTCGCATTGCTATGTAACTCGTAGCACCTTGGGTCACACAAGGTGGAGGCTGGGACCGAGCCTGACCTAGGGCCCGCTCACGTGCTTCCCACACAGAGTACTGCGGGTCCTACCTCAGTCATGGTTTCTCGGGCTTATTATGCCACCTCCTCCTCCTGCTTGGGGTCTGGGGATCAGCGCTGGGCGACATGTATTATCTCTCATGCTACAGATTACCACAGTTATCCGAGATGTTGGATTGGAGCGTTCACAGGAAGCATTAGTGATTTCATGAGACTTTCACAGGGTCACTGTATACCTGTGGTGGCTACTTTTGCGACACCTCCGGCTTCACACCAATCTTTGGTGTTAGTATGCACTGCTGCATTGTGGAGATGTGTAGAAGTGCTGGCACCTGAGTCCCCTTTATGCCCACGTTTGCGGCTCCTGACAATTTTGTGACGGAGGTGGCACGGGATTGGAATGATGATCGTACGTCAATTTATCATCAATTCTCAACAGCATTGTGGGCTATCGGCCGCCCCTTTCAAAGAGGGTCACTGCCTGGCCCTGCCAACCCGCTGCAGTGTGTGCCTCCGGTTCCTCCTCATCCAGTACACACTTATAAATCGACATGTGGTGGAGGGTGGTGTGGCTATGAAGCGAGCGTGTGCATTGAGGGCAGCTGACCGCTGCGCAGGGACACTTTTGTGTGCACTGTGGACGCAGGGTCGTGCGGGGGGGGGGGGGGGTTGGTTGGACAACAATGCCAGCATGTAACGCAGGAGAAGAGTGGTGTCACCCGCAGGCAATGATTGTCAATGGTTGCAGCTAATGTGGTGCTTAGCTAAGATGTGCCAGTGCGTGTGCCTTGCTGCTTATGGTCAGTCCCAAGTAAATTCTTAGGGGGGTGACCGCCAGACTCTTGCCCCCATTTTGGCTTAATAGCGGGACCTGGGAGCCTCAGGTGCAGCCCTGCATGCTGCCCCTGCCATTCCCTATCTGTTTCTGTGGTGTTTCCATGACTTTCTGAGGTTTTCCGGTGTTTCACAAATCATCCCCCTATGTGGGGCATCGGTCCCATACAAAAATGCTTGAGTCCCCCATTGACTTCAATGGGGTTTGTTACTCGAAACGAGCTCTTGAGCATTACGAAAAGTTCGACTCCAGTACTGAGCACCCGAGCATTTTGGTGCTCGCTCATCTCTAGTCATTATTACTTCTGGGGACACTATGGAGGTCACTATTACTACTGGGGACACTATGAGGGGGTCACTATTACTACTGAACCACTAACAGGGGCACTTTTAGTACTGGAGTCACTATTATTTTGGGAATCACTAAAGGAATTACCATTACAATTGGAGCCACTGAGAGGTCATTATTAATACTAAATGACTAATGGGGACCATATTACCACTGGAGGCATATTGGGGTCACTATTACTACTGAACCCACTAAAGGGGACACTTACCACTGGGCCCACTAATATGGTCACTATTACCACTGGATTTACTGTGGGGGTTCCTAATACTACTGGAGACACTAAAAGGGACATTATTACTACTGGAGCCACTAACTGGGACACTGTTACTACTTTGACCACTAATAGGGGCACTATTACTACTGGGGACACTATGGGAGTCACAATTACTACTTGGGTCACTAACAGGGGCACTTTTCTACTGGAGTTACTATGGGGGTGGGGTCACTATTACTACTGGAATGACTGACAGTGGCACTATAACTGCTGGGACCACTATTACTACTGGTACCACTATGGGTGTAACTATTACTACTAGGGTGACAAATGAGGCAATAGTACTACTGGGGCCATAAACAGGAGCACTATTAGTACTGGGACCAATGTAGGTGTTACCATTACTATTGGGGTCACTAATGGAGGCACTATTACTAGTGGGGCAACTATAGGGCTCCTAATAATACTCAATGACTAAGGGGGGCACTATTACTACTGTGGCCACTAACAGGGGCACTATTACTACTGGCACAACTAACGAGTTGCTATTACTACTGGGACCACTATAGAGGTCAGTACTACTACTGGCACCACTAACAGCAGCATTATAACTGCTGAGGCAACTATAAAAGTCACTATTATTACTGGGGTCACTAAAGGGGCACAATGACTAATGGATAGAGATGAGGGAACGGACTCGTCCGAGCTTGATACTCGTTTGAGTATTAGCGTGTTCGAGATGCTCGTTACTAGAGGCGAGCACCACGCGATGTTCGAGTTACTTTCACTTTCATCTCTGAGACGTTAGCGCGCTTTTCTGGCCAATAGAAAGACATGGAAGGCATTGCAACCCCCTCCTGCGACGTTCCAGCCCTATACCACCCCCCTGCAGTGAGTGGCTGGGGAGATCAGGTGACCCCTGAGTATTTAAATCGGCCCCTCCCGCGGCTCGCCACAGATACATTCTGACAGAGATCAGGGAAAGTGTTGCTGATGCCGGAGCTGCTATAGGGAGAGCGTTAGGATTGATTTTAGGCTTCAAGAACCCCAACGGTCCTTCTTAGGGCCACATCTGACCTTGTGCAGTACTGTTGACGCTGCTGTGAGCAGTGTTGCACAATTTTTTTTTTTTTTGTATATCGGGCATGCAGAGCATTGCGTCCTCAGTCTGCAGTAATTTTACATAGTCTAGGGCCAGTAGTGGTGAGGCAGGGAAAGATATATACTGTGTATATAGGCAGTGGGCTTTTTCAAAAGATTGGGGAAAAATACTATCTTTGGGCTGCCTGTGACCGTCTTGAGTGTACTGCATCTCTGCTGGGGGTAGTAGTCCTAATTAATATGCAGCCAGCTAAGTGTTACAGCAGGCTTGCGCAAAATTCTTTCCTGGCTCTGCGTTGCCCGTTACATCACCGCTGTCATCCTGTCCAGAGGGAAACAGTCTGCAGTAATTTTACATAGTATAGGGCCAGTACTGGTGAGGCAGGGACAGTGGGAAAGGTGAAAGAGATATACTGTCTATATAGGCAGTGGGCTTTTTCAAACAAATTTGGGAAAAATACTATCTTTGGGCTACCTGTGACCGTCTTGAGTGTACTGCGTCTCTGCTGGGGGTAGTAGTCCTAATTAATACGCAGCTAAGTGTTACAGTAGGCTTGCGCAAAATTGTTTCCTGGCTCTGCGTTGCCCGTTACATCACCGCCGTCATCCCGTCCAGAGGGAAACAGTATACATATATACGCTGCCTACAGTATCTGTCTGCTGTCTCAGCTCAGCCTTTAAAAAAATAGAAGCAAAATACTTAAGGCCTACTAGTGGCCTTTGGACATTTGACTGCTTCTGCGCTGTGAATTCCACTAGCTCAGTCATACACACCTACGTCTCACTACAGGCTTGCGCAAAATTCTTTCCTGGCTCTGCTGTGCATTCCGTAAGCGAAGTCAGCCTCCAACCACAGGCCAATAAGCGGCAAATTTAATTACAGCGTTCTGTTTCTGCACTACTGGTAATACAGCATGCTGAGGGGTAGGGGTAGGCCTAGAGGACGTGGACACGGGCGAGGACGCGGAGGCCCAAGTCAGGGTGTGGGCACAGGCTGAGCTCCTGATCCAGGTGTATCACAGCTGACTGCTGCGGGATTAGGAGAGAGGCACGTTTCTGGCGTCCCCACATTCATCTCACAATAAATGGGTCCACGCAGTAGACCTTTATTAGAAAATGAGCAGCGTGAGCAGGTCCTGTCGTGGATGGCAGAAAGTGCATCCAGCAATCTATCGACCACCCAGAGTTCTACGCCGTCCGCTGCTGCAACTCTGAATCCTCTGGCTGCTGCTCCTCCTTCCTTCCAGCCTCCTCACTCCATTACAATGACACATTCTGAGGAGCAGGCAGACTCCCAGGAACTGTTCTCGGGCCCCTGCCCAGAATGAGCAGCAATGGTTCCTCTCCCACCGGAGGAGTTTGTCGTGACTGATGCCCAACCTTTCGAAAGTTCCCAGGGTCCGGGGGATGAGGCTGGGGACTTCCGGCAACTGTCTCAAGAGCTTTTAGTGGGTGAGGAGGACGACGACGATGAGACACAGTTGTCTGTCACTCAGGTAGTAGTAATTGCAGTAAGTCCGAGGGAGGAGCGCACAGAGGATTCGGAGGAAGAGCAGCAGGACGATGAGGTGACTGACCCCACCTGGTTTGCTAAGCCTACTGAGGACAGGTCTTCAGAGGGGGAGGCAAGTGCAGCAGCAGGGCAGGTTGGAAGAGGCAGTGCGGTGGCCAGGGGTAGAGGCAGGGCCAGACCGAATAATCCACCAACTGTTTCCCAAAGCGCCCCCTCGCGCCATGCCACCCTGCAGAGGCCGAGGTGCTCAAAGGTGTGGCAGTTTTTCACTGAGAGTGCAGAAGACTGACGAACTGTGGTGTGCAAGGTTTGTCGTGCCAAGATCAGCCGGGGAACCACCACCACCAGCCTCACCACCACCAGCATGTGCAGACATATGATGGCCAAGCACCCCACAAGGTGGGACGAAGGCCGTTCACCGCCTCTGGTTTGCACCACTGCTTCTCCCCCTGTGCCCCAACCTGCCACTGAGATCCAATCCCCCTCTCAGGACACAGGCACTACTGTCTCCCGGCCTGCACCCACACCCTCACCTCCGCTGTCCTCGGCCCCATCCAGCAATGTCTCTCAGCACACCGCCCAGCCGTCGCTAGCGCAAGTGTTTGAGCGCAAGTACGCAGCCACGCACCCGCAAGCTCAAGCGTTAAACGTGCACATAGCCAACGTGATCAGCCTGGAGATGCTGCCGTATAGGCTTGTGGAAACGGAGGCTTTCAAAAACATGATGGCGGTGGCGGCCCCGCGCTACTCGGTTCCCATTTGCCACTACTTTTCCCAATGTGCCGTCCCAGCCCTGCACGACCATGTCTCCCGCAACATTGTATGTGCCCTCACCAACGCGGTTACTGCCAAGATCCACTTAACAACGGACACGTGGACAAGCACAGGCAGGCAGGGCCACTATATCTCCCTGACGGCACATTGGGTGAATTTAGTGGAGGCTGGGACCGAGTCAGAGCCTGGGACCGCTCACGTCCTACCCACCCCCAGAAGTGCGGGTCCCAGCTCGGTGCTGGTATCTGCGGCAGTGTATGCTTCCTCCACTAAAGCACCCTCCTCCTCCTCCTACGCAACCTCTGTCTCGCAATCAAGATGTGTCAGCAGCAGCACGTCACCAGCAGTCGGTGTCGCGTGGCGTGGCAGCACAGCGGTGGGCAAGCGTCAGCAGGCCGTGCTGAAACTACTCAGCTTAGGAGAGAAGAGACAGACGGCCCACGAACTGCTGCAGGGTCTGACAGAGGAGACCGACCGCTGGCTTTCGCCGCTGAGGCTCCAACCGGGCATGGTCGTGTGTGACAACGGCCGTAACCTGGTGGCGGCTCTGCAGCTCAGCAGCCTCATGCACGTGCCATGTCTGGCCCACGTCTTTAATTTGGTGATTCAGCGCTTTCTGAAAGGCTACCCACGCTTGTCAGACCTGCGCGGAAAGGTGCGCCGGCTCAACGCACATTTCCGCAAGTCCCACACGGACGCTGCCACCCTGCACACCCTGGAACATCGGTTTAATCTGCCAGTGCACCGACTGCTGTGCAACGTGCCCATACGGTGGAACTCTACGCTCCACATGTTGGCCAGGCTCTATGAGCAGCGTAGAGCTATAGTGGAATACCAACTCCAACATGGGCAGCGTAGTGGGAGTCAGCCTCCTCAATTCTTTACAGAAGAGTGGGCCTGGTTGGCAGACATCTGCCAGGTCCTTGGAAACTTTGAGGAGTCTACCCAGATGGTGAGCGGCGATGCTGCAATCATTAGCATCACCATTCCTCTGCTATGCCTCTTGAGAAGTTCCTTGCAAAGCATAAAGGCAGACGCTTTGTGCTCGGAAACGGAGGTGGGGGAAGACAGTATGTCGCTGGATAGTCAGAGCACCCTCCTGTCTATATCTCAGCGCGTTGAGGACGAGGATGAGGGGGGGAGAAGCATGAGGAGGAGGGGGAAGAGACAGCTTGGCCCACTGCTGAGGGTACCCATGCTGCTTGCCTGTTATCTTTTCAGCGTGTATGGCCTGAGGAGGAGGAGGAGGATCCTGAAAGTGATCTTCCTAGTGAGGACAGCCATGAGTTGCGTACAGGTACCCTGGCACACATGCCTGACTTCATGTTAGGATGCCTTTCTCGTGACCCTCGCGTTACACGCATTCTGGCCACTACGGATTACTGGGTGTACACACTGCTCGACCCACGGTATAAGGAGAACCTTTCCACTCTCATACCCGAAGAGGAAAGGGGTTCGAGAGTGATGCTATACCACAGGACCCTGGCAGACAAACTGATGGTAACATTCCCATCCGACAGCGCTAGTGGCAGAAGGTGCAGTTCCGAGGGCCAGGTAGCAGGGGAGGCACAGAGATCAGGCAGCATGTACAGCGCAGGCAGGGGAACATTCTACAAAGCCTTTGCCAGCTTTATGGCTCCCCAGCAAGACTGTGTCACCGCTCCCCAGTCAAGGCTGAGTTGCCGGGAGCACTGTAAAAGGATGGTGAGGGAGTACGTAGCCGATCGCACGACCGTCCTCCGTGACGCCTCTGCCCCCTACAACTACTGGGTGTCGAAGCTGGATACGTGGCCTGAACTCGCGCTGTATGCCCTGGAGGTGCTTGCTTGTCCTGCGGCTAGCGTCTTGTTAGAGAGGGTGTTTAGTGCGGCTGGGGGAATCATCACAGATAAGCGTACCCGCCTGTCAACCGACAGTGCCGACAGGCTTACAATCATAAAGATGAACAAAGCCTGGATTTCCCCAGACTTTTCTTCTCCTCCAGCGGACAGCAGCGATACCTAAGCAATACGTAGGCTGCACCAGCGGATGGAAGCATCGTTCTCTCTCACCATCCAAAATGGGGACCTTTTAGCTTCATCAATCTGTGTATTATATTCATCCTCCTCCTCCTGCTCCTCCTCCTGAAACCTCACGTAATCACTGGGCTGCCTACAGGTCTAGTTACAAATTAAGCCACATTAACCAAAGCGATTAATGGGTTTCACCTGCCCTCTTGGTTGGGCATGGGCAATTTTTCTGAGGCACATTAGTACTGTTGGTACACCAATTTTTTGGGGCCCTCGCCTACATTGTAATACTAGTAATTTTTAGCCCACCTGCATTAAAGCTGACGGTACCTCAGCTGTGCTGGGCACTGCAATGGGATATATTTATGTACCACCAGTGGGTTCCAGGGAGCCACCCATGCTGTCAGTCCACACGGAGTTGTAACTGCATGTGTCCACTTCTAAAGAACCCCAGTCTGACTGGGGCATGCAGTGTGGGCCGAAGCCCACGTGCATTAAACCTGACGTTACCTCAGCTGTGATGGGCAATGCAATGGGATATATTTATGTACCGCTGGTGGGTTCCAGGGAGCCACCCATGCTGTGGGTCCACAGGGACTTCACATTAGGGATTTGTACCTGCCAGTGTCTATGTATTAAAAACCCCGGTCAGACTGGGGCATGCAGTGTGGGCCGAAGCCCACCTGCATTAAACCTGACGTTACCTCAGCTGTGCTGGGCACTGCAATGGGATACATTTATGTACAGCTGGTGGGTTCCAGGGAGCCACCCATGCTCTGGGTGCACACAGAATTCCCATTGCGGAGTTGTACCTGCCTGTGACTATTTATAAAAAACCCCGGTCTGACTGGGGCATGCTGACACCTTGACAGAATGAATAGTGTGTGGCACATGGGTTCCCCATTGCTATGCCCACGTTTGCAGCTCCTGATGGAGGTGGCACAGGATTGGAGTTCTCATTGCTTCTGTACAGCATTGTGGGCTATTGCCCTGCCCCTTTTAAAGAGGGTCGCTGCCTGGCCGTGCCAACCCTCTGCAGTGTGTGCCTGCGGTTCCTCCTCATGGCAGACGCACTTATAAATAGACATGAGGGTGGTGTGGCTATGAGGCCAGCGTGTGGCATGAGGGCAGCTGAAGGCTGTGCAGGGACACTTTGGTGTGCGCTGTGGACACTGGGTCGTGTGGGGGGTTTGGGCAGCATGTTACCCAGGAGAAGTGGCAGCGGAGTGTCATGCAGGCAGTGATTGTGCTGTTGGAGGTTGTGTGGTGCTTAGCTAAGGTATGCCTTGCTAATGAGGGTTTTTCAGAAGTAAAAATTGTTGGGGGGGGGGGCCCACTCTTGCCGCTATTGTGGCTTAATAGTGGGACCTGGGAACTTGAGATGCAGCCCAACATGTAGCCCCTCGCCTGCCCTATCCGTTGCTGTGTCGTTCCCATCACTTTCTTGAATTGCCCAGATTTTCACAAATGAAAACCTTACAAAAATGCTCGAGTCGCCCATTGACTTCAATAGGGTTCGTTACTCGAAAGAGCCCTCGAGCATCGCGAAAATTTCGTCTCGAGTAACGAGCACCTGAGCATTTTGGTGCTCGCTCATCTCTACTAATGGAGCCACTAACAGTGACAATGTTACCAATGGGGCCACTAATAGGGGCACTATTACTATTGGGGCCACTATTAATACTTGGAACATTAACGGGAGCACTATTACTACTGGGGCCACTATGGGGGTCACTTTTAATACTGGAACTACAGAGGGGTTAATGTTACTACTGGGGGCATTTTAGGGGACACTATTACTCCTGGGGCCACTTTCGAAGGCACTATTACTACTTAGGCCACTTTCAGAGGCACTATTACTACTGGTGCCACTAAGGGGGTCACTATTAATGCTGGTACCACTAAGGGGTGCACTATTACTTCTCGGGCCACTATGAGTGTCTCTATTACAAATGGGCCCATTATTGGGATGCAATTAATATTGGGGTCACTATTACTTCTGGAGTCTCTAATGGGATCATTATTACTACTAGGGCCACTATCGGGACCACTATTACTTTCTTTTTGGGGGGAGGGTGACATTTTAAACCACCTCAGATAGCATAATGGCTTGGGGCAAACTAGCATTTATTTATGACCAGGATTTTATGGCCAGTATGACATTAGATGTAAACCTGGAATACTGGGGAGTGGACATACTAGGGGTGGCTCCTACAGTCATGGCACACTACAGTCCTACAATAGATGGACAAAGCTCCATGTCCTCCTGCCCAGGATGGGGGTAATTGGTTGTATGAAGGATGCCATATTGATATGACCATTACATCTTACACCCATGAAGTTTTGAGGCCTTTGGTGTTATGGGGCTTTCAGTAATATGATGCATGTTTAGTGCATCAAATTTGAAAATAACTTGTTGATGAACTATTGGTGAATGAGAACTGCTGCATCCCCTGCAGACGTACTATGGGGCTACTAGGTGAGATGATGGTCAGCTATAGTCCAGCTTCTTACCACCCTATTTCCGAGGAGTAGAGTGATGCCAAGTAAAACCTGAGATGGGCCTCATGTCATCCTTGCGATATGCCCTTTCTCCCTGTCTTCTGGGTACACCAATGATGACTATGTACTGATTTGCCATCAGGATTTGCAGTACCAGAGATCTTTAACTTGGCGCCATAGAGCTTCCTCAGTGATAGAAGAAAACCGCCAACTCCCTAGACAAACAGTTGTTTTATGGAGTCATTTGCATTTTCACAGAAATACAAGCCTGGACTTCGTGGTCAGCTGTGAATCCTCGGGTATAAATATCTGAAACAGCCTGTCCTTTTTGGCCTACAGACATTGGCACAGGTGGGGTTTATACGAAAGTGGTATTGGCTGGTGCGTTGAAGTGCCAAGCGATGGTTACCAATATAATATGTTCCTATGTACGAGGAACGCCAGGGATTTTTTTGTTTTATATTTTTGAGCAGAAGTCAACACTTAAATGTAGGAAAATAAAATACATCTGAGGCTTTTCCCACAGAACCGGTATTATGTGGACGGAGTGCGCGGTCCAAGGTGTGTCAGCCGTGTTGGTGCTGGCAGACGCTAGTAATGACTGGTAAGAGGAGCAGCAGGCTTGGCATCCATCGATGGGTGGTGTCATGGCACCGATGCTTGGCTGCAAACCTGCACTCTAAAATGAGGAACTTAGTGATGCAATTGAGGGAACTTCATCTCATTTCTTCTCCTTCTTTGCCTCTTTCTTCGTACAGGTCTTATTTATTCGTTGTCTTCTAAGAGACAACATATAGACCACCTGGACCTTCAGTCTAGGGCTTGATGGGATGTGGAGTATCTACTATTACTGCTTTGTATTTACTATTACTACTAAACACAAGAACGCAAACTTGCATTTTTTGTGCATTGCGTTTTTAACATTAGAAAGTCGCAATGAATTTGGTAAAAAAAAAACGCAGTGAATTCGCAGCAAAAAAAAAAAAAAACGCTAGTAAATAAAAGCCCTTACAGAGCAAGGCTGCATATTTAGACTCCGCCCATGCGCAATCTATTGTATAGGGCTCACACTGCATGGAATGCAGATAAGTAGAACATGCTGTTGCAGCGTCCCATAGGGAGACCCCAGACACCTGACAAACGCAAGGAACTGGGAGGGTAAAGTGCTGATGTGTCACAGCGGCACTTACCAGGCTCCTTCCCGGAGGGACGCATGCAGCCAAGGTCAGAGTATCACTGCAGGCCACCAAGGACACCCCTAGGATAGCGAATGCCCACTAAACAGGATAACAGGGGATTCGTTGTCACACGTGACGCCACCGTTCCTACATACACCGGTATGACCCTCGGCAGATAAGTAATTCAGCCACAGACAGTACTTAGTACCACGGGGCTCTAGGAGTGGTTAGAGCCCGGCATAAACGTTACTTGGAAACAGACAATACAAGGCAGTTCAACTGAAGACTTCACAGTGCAGGTAAATGACTAGACTTCAGAACGCAGCACCTCCACACGGCTTTCATAAGCTCAAAGACACACATGTGTGAACAAAGATTATTATCTTACAGTACCTCGACCCCGACTTGTAGACGCGTGGGTGTGACCATTAAAGGGTGTACCTCTACGGTGATCCTGACTTCAGACGGCCACATAGAAGATTAGATAGTACCTCTGCACTGGCCGTGAAAGAAAATTGTTACTTACAAATGCTTTCTCTCTCGTTCTCTTAGGGGCTCACTCTATGTACATCCAGGTCACAAGCAGCACAGGAAATCTCTCCTCCTCTTCCATCTTCACCACAGGAAGGCTGAAGGTGCCTCCATGTGGCTTTGTGTTAGGTGGAACTCTGGTGGCAGAGATGGAAGACCCTTTTCCCGATCTCAATCACTCACATCTATACCTTCTCTCATACTACGTGACATGACATAACTGATACCTTTACATGCAGGCTCTGGATTTTTGTAGACATTAACCTCTTAAGCGCTGCAGTTGTGCAACACACATACTGGAAATAACAAGACAGGTTTGCACAGTGCATCAACCTAAGACAAACATGTCTGACATTTATGGAAGGAACCAGGATGATGTACTGGGCCACTACACTGCGATCTATTTCTAGAGTGTATCTACACGCAGTGTCTACACACACAAGTGCAAGGATCAATGAAAGTCCATTGACTTTCATTGACTCCATTCACTGCATATCACTTGGCTGTGCAACGCATGTGTAATATGAGGTGAAAAAACGCCCATGGACATGAGCCCGGACACAAGCCTGAATTCACACAAGAAGGCAAAGACTTCAGTTTCTACAATGTAAGACATAAAAATAAAAAAGACAGTTGGATAAGACGAGATGTTGACAGATCTCACCCATTGTGCCAATCACAGGAGTCAGGTAAGCAATGTAGCGTCAATACCAACCCGGAAGGTTGCATGTCAAGTTAGCGATGCTCCTACCGATTCCTACAACTGTGATACATCCGAGCTCTGAAGGAATGTCATCCGAGGAGAGTCACCCATCACTGTAATACAATGTGCGCACCAACTCCATACATCACTGTGCGCTATGGGGGTCTCCACGTGGGACACGGACGCTGCACACAATTATTAGGATTCCTGCTGTGGTTTTGTGAGGTTTAATCCAAGCTGGAAAATCTGTGGAGCTTATTGCCTGCCTAACGATGCAATGTCTGGTGCCGCACAGGTAGCGCTCACACATACTATGGCCGTTTCATCATCTGCCATTTACGTGACCGCACAAGGATCACTTCCATATTTATGAAAGTATGACTTTTACTAAAGGGCAGAAATGTGGAACTCGACTCTCCTTGATTGGAAGATCTTCCCGGGACAATGTGTTTGATGTAAAAATAGCCTGAAGGGTCAACCATCTGCGAGGAGGACACCGCCGCGTTATATACAGGAGACACGGATGAGATGAAACACACATCAGCACTTTAGAGATCCCTTTATGACTCGCGGCTTAATCAGAACTTCTGGGATGGCTCGCGGCTGACGACTTCCAGTAGCCGCGTCTTCCATAGACCTCTAGGTAATGACTCTGCTTCCTGTTTATGGGTTATCAATCCAATCTGGAGGAGGGAAGATACTAGATAATCCGGCTCATGGGTAACATGTGTCAGCCTGGTCATAATGGATCAGGATGACAAGAACATGTCCTCGCTCTATAGAAAGGCAAAGGATTTAGTCATTTCTTTAGAAAGAACGCATCCAGGCAGAAATGGACCTGAAGATTCTTACCCTTATATTTGCTGCAAAGGACTACAACAAACCCCACTCTTATCATTGCACCAAACTCCTCAAAGTTGGTGACTGCTTACTTTGGGCATCTATGTCCGTGGGACAAGCATGTGGGGGATGCATGTGCAGCATTGGAGTCATGTGTGAGTGGCACACAAGGGGGCTTCAATAAAAGTGACAATGGGGGTCTAATGAAGGGGCCCCTCAGTGTATAGATGGGGGTATAATGAAGGGGGCCCCTCATCGTATAGATGGGGGTCTAATGAAGGGGCCCCTCAGTGTATAGATGGGGTTCTAATGAAGGGGCCCCTCAGTGTATAAATGCGGGTCTAATGAAGGGGCCCCTCAGTGTATAGATGGGGGTCTAATGAAGGGGCTCCTCAGTGTATTGATGGGGGTCAAATGAAGGGGCCCTTCAGTGTATAGATGGGGGTCTAGTGAAGAGGCCCCTCAGTGTATAGATGGGGGCCTAATGAAGGGTCCCCTCAGTGTATAGATGGGGGTCTAATGAAGGGGCCCCTCAGTGTATAGATGGGGGTCTAATGAAGGGTCCCCTGAACGTATAGATGGGGGTCTAATGAAGGGTTCCCTCAGTGTATAGATGCGGGTCTAATGAAGGAGCCCCTCAGTGTATAGATGGGGGTCCAATGAAGGGTCCCCTCAGTGTATAGATGGGGGTCTAATGAAGGGGCCCCTCAGTGTATAGATGGGGGTCTAATTAAGGGGCCCCTCAGTGTATAGATTCGGGTCTAATGAAGGAGCCCCTCAGTGTATAGATGGGGGTCTAATGAAGGGTCCCCGCAGTGTATAGATGGGGGTCTAATGAAGGGGCCCCTCAGTGTATAGATGGGGGTCTAATTAAGGGGCCCCTCAGTGTATAGATGGGGGTCTAATGCAGGGGCCCCTCAGTGTATAGATAGGGGTCTAATGAAGGGTCCCCTCAGTGTATAGATGGGGATCTAATGAAGGGTCCCCACAGCGTATAGATGGGGATCAAATGAGGGGGCCCCTCAGTGTATTGATGGGGGTCTAATGAAGGGGCCTCTCAGTGTATAGATGGGGGTCTAATGAAGGGTCCCCTCAGCGTATAGATAGGGATCTAATGAAGGGGCCCCTCAGTGTATAGATGGGGGTCTAATGAAGGGGCCCCGCAGCGTATAGATGGGGGTCTAATGAAGGGGCCCCACAGCGTATAGATGGGGGTCTAATCAAGGGGCCCCTCAGTGTATAGATGGGGGTCTAATGAAGGGGCCTCTCAGTGTATAGATGGGGGTCTAATGAAGGGTCCCTGCAGCGTATAGATGGGGGTCTAATGAAGGGGCCCCTCAGTGTATAGATGGGGGTCTAATGAAGGGTCCCTGCAGCGTATAGATGGGGGTCTAATAAAGGGGCCCCTCAGTGTATTGATGGGGGTCTAATGAAGGGTCCCCTCAGCGTATAGATAGGGGTCTAATGAAGGGGCCCCTCAGCGTATAGATAGCGATCCAATGAAGGGGCCCCTCAGTGTATAGATGGGAATCTAATGAAGGGGCCCTCAGCGTACAGATGGGGGTCTAATGAAGGGTCCCCTCAGCGTATAGATAGGGTTCTAATGAAGGGGCCCCTAAGTGTATAGATGGGGGTCTAATGAAGGGGCTCCTCAGTGTATAGATGGGGGTCTAACGAAGGGGCTCCTCAGTGTAAAGATGGGGGGGCAAATGAAGGGGCCCCTCAGTGTATAGATGGGGGTCTAATGAAGGGGCCTCTCAGTGTATAGATTCGGGTCTAATGAAGGGGCCCCTCAGTGTATAGATTTGGGTCTAATGAAGGGGCCCCTCAGTGTATAGATTCCAGTCTTATGAAGGGGCCCCTCAGTGTATAGATGCTGGTCTAATGAAGGGGCCCCTCAGTGTATAGATGGGGGTCTAATGAAGGGGCCCCTCAGTGTATAGATGGGGGTCTAATGAAGGGGCCCCTCAGTGTATAGATGCGGGTCTAATGAAGGAGCCCCATCAGTGTATAGATGGGGGTCTAATGAAGGGGCCTCTCAGTGTATAGATGCGGGTCTAATAAAGGCGCCCCTCAGTGTATAGATGGGGGTCTAACGAAGGGGCCTCTCAGTGTATAGATGGGGGTCTAATGAAGGGGCCCCTCAGTGTATAGATGCGGGTCTAATGAAGGGGCCCCATCAGTGTATAGATGGGGGTCTAATGAAGGGGTCCCTCAGTGTATAGATGCGGGTCTAATGAAGGGGCCTCTCAGTGTATAGATGGGGGTCTAATGAAGGGGCCTCTCAGTGTATAGATGGGGGTCTAATGAAGGGGCCTCTCAGTGTATAGATGGGGGTCTAATGAAGGGGCCTCTCAGTGTATAGATGCGGGTCTAATGAAGGGGCCCCTCAGTGTATAGATGGGGGTCTAATGAAGGGGCCCCTCAGTGTATAGATGCGGGTCTAATGAAGGGGCCCCTCAGTGTATAGATGGGGGTCTAATGAAGGGTCCGCTCAGTGTATAGATGGAGGTCTAATGAAGGGGCCCCTCAGTGTATAGATGGGGGTCTAATGAAGGGGCCCCTCAGTGTATAGATGGGGGTCTAATGAAGGGGCCCCTCAGTGTATAGATGCGGGTCTAATGAAGGGTCCCCTCAGTGTATAGATGGGGGTCTAATGAAGGGGCCCCTCAGTGTATAGATGGGGGTCTAATGAAGGGTCCCCTGAACGTATAGATGGGGGTCTAATGAAGGGGCCCCTCAGTGTATAGATTGGGGTCTAATGAAGGGGCCCCACAGTGTATAGATGGGGGTCTAATGAAGGGGCCCCTCAGTGTATAGATGGGGGTCTAATGAAGGGGCCTCTCAGTGTATAGATGGGGGTCTAATGAAGGGGCCCCTCAGTGTATAGATGGGGGTCTAATGAAGGGGCCCCTCAGTGTATAGATGTGGTTCTGCTGAGGCGGGGTGAGGTGACCCACGGAGTGAGGAGAAGGTGCTACAATGTCATCCAGCTTCCAGTTCTTGCTCCTCCGCAGCAGGAAGCTGAATATCTCTTCTGTTTACTCTGAACAGGACAGTAAATCCTTCATCTTCTCATCGTGTTTCCCCTAAATATTGAAAAGATTCATGAAAGGTCATTTATAAGAAGGGACTTTACACCGAGGAAATCCAGAGCCCGACCTGCCCCTCTCCGGCACGAAACAGTAAAAGGGAGAGACGTGAGAGGGGCGGGGGGGGGGGGGGGAGTTCAATAGAACTTCTCTAAAACTATGCAGATTCTCTTTGAAGAAAGTAAAATGATACTGAGCTGCCTGGCTACATCACTGAGAAGGTGCGGGCATTGTAGAAAATACTTTATTGATATACTGAAGCATTGGTAGAGTCAGGGGAATATCTATATTGGGAGTATACCCATATTGGAGGTGTATCTATACTGGGGTGTTTTGTACCTAAAGAAGCTGCAGAAGCACTTATAAGGAACTGAGAATCTTGCAATAGTAAATATCAGATAGATAGATAGATAGATAGATAGATAGATAGATAGATAGATAGATAGATAGATAGATAGATAGATAGATAGATATGAAATAGATTGATAGATAGATAGATTATTGATAGATAGGAGATAGATAGATAGATAGATAGATAGATAGATAGATAGATAGATAGATAGATAGATAGATAGATAGATAGATAGATAGATAGATAGATAGGAGATAGATAGATAGATAGATAGATAGATAGATAGATAGATAGATAGATAGATAGATAGATAGATAGATAGGAGATAGAGAGATAGATAGATAGATAGATAGATAGATAGATAGATAGATATAGATTGATAGATATGAGATAGATTGATAGATATGAGATAGATAGATATGAGATAGATAGATATGAGATAGATTGATAGATAGATAGATAGATAGATAGATAGATAGATAGATAGATAGATAGATAGATAGATAGATATAGAGAGATAGATAGATAGATATGAGATGGATAGATAGGAGATAGATAGATAGATAGATAGATAGATATGAGATAGATAGAGAGATAGATATAGATAGATAGATTGATAGATATGAGATAGAGAGATAAATAGATAGATAGATAGGAGATAGAGAGATAGATAGATAGATAGATAGATAGGAGATAGATAGATAGATAGGAGATAGAGAGATAGAGAGATAGATAGATAGATAGATAGATAGATAGATAGATAGATAGATAGATAGATAGATAGATAGATAGATAGATATGAGATAGATAGATAGATAGATAGGAGATAGATAGGAGATAGATAGATAGATAGATAGATAGAGAGATAGATAGATAGATAGATAGATAGATAGATAGATATGAGATGGATAGATAGATATGAAATAGTTTGATAGATAGATAGATTATTGATAGATAGATAGATAGATAGATAGATAGATGGGAGATAGATAGATAGGAGATAGATAGATAGATAGATAGATAGATAGATAGATATGCAGCGTCAGAGGAGTGGCCCACACCCGAGGAGATGGCAGGGTAGCTAAGGATTTCTGTCACGGGGCTCTACCATCTCCTCCCCTGAGGGTAGCTCGGGACCCATCCAAGTTACTGCTGGGGGAGGTTAAAGGGAAAGGGTAACTAGTGGTTACCTTAAAGTTCTTTGTCACTCATGAAGCCACTGTTCCTTCCTCTACGGTGAACCTTGAGATGGGAATACAGTAGTCCACGCACAGGGATAACTTTCTGAGCACACCAGGAACGGTCAGTTATGCCCGTTTACTTAGGTCTAACAAAAATCCATTAAGAACAGTAACAGTCCAGAAGAAGAACACTTTACATTTTCAGAAGGTGGTGTGACAGGGAGGGCTCTCAGGGTAATCCAGTCAATCCACAGTCTCAGTTATCTGTGAGATCCTGCTCCCAGCAAACTCTCTCCTCTCGTACTCTCTACTAGTCATCACATACTCCTCTGGTATTTTTCTCTCCCCTCAGTGCAGGCAGCGGCACGGGCACATCCTGGGTAGCGTAGGCCCAGGCTAAGCTGATGGATGCCTTTCAGCTTCTTCCATTTTGGACAATACGGACAAGACAGTGTCTGTGTGGCTCATTTGCAGACCTCTCTCTGGCAAGAAGCAAAAAGCCCAAAAGCAAAAGACCCTTGTATACACCTTGCAAACACATATATATGACACCTTCACGTGACATGCAACAAGATACATTTCTTAGACATAACCCAGATGTTAACACATTCAGTGCTGCAGAAGTGCAATACACATCAAATGCATGCAACATAGAAGACACTGACAATACGATTGCACAGGACAAATACTCAACATTATGGAGGGGCCCCTGTTAATTCTGGGTCACTACATGTAGATAGATAGATAGATAGATAGATAGATAGATAGATAGATAGATAGATAGAGACATAGATAGATAGATAGAGAGAGATAGATAGATAGATAGATAGATAGATAGATAGATAGATAGATAGATAGATAGATAGATAGATAGATAGATAGAGAGAGAGATAGAGAGATAGAAAGAGAGATAGGAGATACATAGGATATAGATATGAGATAGATAGATAGATAGATAGATAGATAGATAGATAGATAGATAGATAGATAGATAGATAGATAAATAGGAGATAGATAGATAGATAGATAGATAGATAGATAGATAGATAGATGGATAGATAGATAAATAGATATGAGATAGATAAATATGAGATAGATAGATAGATAGATATGAGATGGATAGATAGATATGAGATAGAGATATATATAGATAGATAAATAGATAGATATGAGATAGATAGATATGAGATGGATAGATAGATATGAGATAGAGAGATAGATAGATAGATAAATAGATATGAGATAGATATGAGATGGATAGATAGATATGAGATAGATAGATAAATAGATAGATATGAGATAGATAGATAGATATGAGATAGATAGATATATAGATAGATATGATATAGATAGATAGATAGATAGATAGATAGATAGATAGATAGATAGATAGATAGGACATAGATAGATATGAGATAGATAGATAGATAGATAGATAGATATGAGATAGATAGATAGATAGATAGATAGATATGAGATAGATAGATAGATAGATAGATAGATATGAGATAGATAGATATGAGATAGATAGATATGAGATAGATAGATAGATATGATATAGATAGATGGATAGATAGATAGATAGATAGATAGATAGATAGGAGATAGATAGATAGATAGATAGATAGATAGATAGATAGATAGATAGATAGATAGATAGATAGATAGGAGATAGATAGATAGATGGATATGAGGTTACATAGGATCTCCTAGATTTAACATTACACCAGGTGTGCTGCTTGTTTTAAAAGCAATGTGATAAATTTAGCAATGAACAAATTCTACCAGGTGAACAGAACAGCCGAGCACGGACCTTCTCCAAGGTAGAGCTACAACTGCTACAACTGTTGGGAGGAGGAGCAGGAAACATGGAGGAAGCAGAAGAAGGAAGCAGCTGCAGTAGCACCACCACCAGCAACAGCACTTTGAGGACACAGTGTGATCTGTGATATTAATCTTTGCTCAGTCATATGGGTAAAAATTGCCAGCGTGCCAACTAATCAGTGGAATCTACGATTGGGTGCAGACGTCAGGTGAAATCCACACCAGGTTCATTTTCATAATTGTGTGGACAGGCGGATGTATCTGTCAGTTATCACATCCCCAGCTGTGCTGAACACCCTTTCTGATAGCACACTGGCAGCGGCAGGCAAGCACCTCTAAAGCATATTGTGCAAGGTCCAGCCACTCGTCCAGCTTAGACACCCAGCAGTCCAAGGGGCTAATGCCAAGGCTGAGTACATCCAAGCGGGCACTGACATAGTCTTGGACCATCATGGATAAGTGCTGTCTGTGACTGTCAGTCCTACCCTGTGCTGTTACTGTTGTACAAGTTATAACTCTGTAGTGCACCGAAGTTCATGTATGGAAGTTTCTGGAAGGTTCTTAGTGATCTCTGTAGTCTTGTACGTCTGTGTATTGTTAGTGTGTTTTATGTTTCATGAATATGGAGTGTATTGCCTAGCTTCAGCACTGAATGGGTTACTGTCTGGGTCATGTCTGGAAATGTATCTTTTGTATGTCATGTGACGTGTTCCATGTATGTGTTTGCAAGCTGAGTGATTGGGTCTTTTGCCTGAATTGAGTTCAAGTCCGGCTAGAGTGAGTGACCGGTGGAGAGTTTGTGTTCTCCTACAGTGTATATATGTTTCCAGGAGCGGTGCTGCACAGATAACTTGGACTGTGGCCCGGTGTCATCCTGTCTGCCTCCCTGTCATCACTAATCCTGCCTGCACTGGTGTCTTTATTACAACTACTTCCATCCTCCGTACTGTAATTAATACGAGTTGTTCGAGTAAAGTTGCAGCTGACGACCGTTCCCGGCAATTGCGTGTTTTCCCGACTCCCCGTGTGCGTGGACTTTATTACACTGTCAGTTTCACCGCGGAGGAAGGAACGATGGCGTCATCTGTGACAACCACAGAACCAAGTCAGCAACCAACCCTATTTAATAGCCCGCCCTCGGCCCCTGGGACTTGTTCTCTAATACCCTCTGGGTGGAAGACGGTAGAGCCACTGTGACACGGCTCTATTCTAATCCTCGCCGTCTCCTAGACCGAGACCCACTCCTCAGATGCTACAACTCTCTATATATAAAGTGTCTGAGATGTCGGAGAGGAAGCACTTGTTCTGGTTTGTTTTAATAAAGAGCACATCTTGACTTGGCCCATCGGAAACAACATTCAGTCATGCGCCAAAGCTGAGATGTCACCGTAGTATTGTTGGATCAGCTGGCGCTGTCATGTGGTCTGTTGGACGCCTTTTCTTGGCGACAACAATATGATACCTGGCTGGAGAACTTGGCGAGGGAATCATCCTTCATAAGTAGAGGTAGCTTCTACGGGAGGAGTCTTGTCTGCATGCCTCCCATGACCCGCTTCTGGCGAGCTCCGCACCTTCCATGGGTGGGAATCTGGGAATGTTCCTGGCGATGTGTTCTCAGTAGCGTCCTTCCTCCAACAAATCCTTGTAAAGTCCCCGCTATTGTGTGTCTGATGGAAGTGGCGGCAGGCAAGGTGCGGCCGTTGGAACTAGATGGCGTGTTTATAGCAGGAAAGCCTGGGATCGGCAGCTGCTGTCACGGCAGAGATACTTGTTGGGTCCGTGGAAGCATCATGGCAAGCACGGCTAATCCCGCACACATTCAATTCACTAGAATCAAAGTCTTACACGCTTATCGCCAGTGATCCCGGGGTTTACAGATACTAGAATCCAACGCACGGAATAAAAGGCGACAACCATCTGGGGGGCGGAATTAACCCTTGGCAGTGCAATGAAATAAAACTTGACTTGATACAGATAGACACATTTTCAACTTCTCTGATCTGTTTTATTTTTCTGATTGTAGACTTTTTTATTTTTGAGGGCTGCAGATGCGGCAATCTTGCATTTACAGCATTTATCCAGATGCTTTACAGCAGCCTCATAGGCCACAGACACAATAGATAGGTTCTGACCTATTGACTTCTATGGGGAAGTGTTGTAGGCATGCTCTGTGACCTGTGCAGGGAAGGAGGTGAGCTGTGACATTACTCATTTACTTCTATGGGAAAGTGGGACAAGCTCTGTGATCTATGCAAGGAGGAGGAGGTAAGCTGTGACCATCACATGAAGCCTTCTATGAGAGATTTGTGAGCATGTTTTGTGACCTATGAGGGCAGGGAATAGAGGTGATCTATGATCATCACATACAGACTTCTATGCGGTCTGTGAGAATGCTATGTGACCTATGCAGACAGGGCGGGGAGATGAGCTGCGACCTTCATGTAGTGACATCTATGGTAGAATGCTGTAACCTGTATGCAACGAGAGGAAAGGGTGAGATGTGAGCGTCACACATTGGCTTCTGTCAGTGTTGCGAACATGTTCTGCAATCTATGCATGAAGGGGAGGAGGTGAGCTGTAGCATCACTATTATGAATGGTGACTACTGTGTTATCTATATATAGGTGTCTCCTCTCAGTGTAATCATGCCTGTACAGGGAGGGGAGGAGGGGAGCTGTGACTATTGTGAATGGTGGCTCCTGTGTTATCTATATATAAGTGTCTCCTCTCAGTGTAATCCTGCCTGTACAGGGAGGGGAGGAGGGGAGCTGTGACTATTGTGAATGGTGTGTCCTGTGTTATCTATATATAGGTGTCTCCTCTCAGTGTAATCCTGTCTGTACAGGGAGGGGAGGAGGTGAGCTGTGACTATTGTGAATGGTGACTCCTGTGTTATCTATATATAGGTGTCTCCTCTCAGTGTAATCCTGTCTGTACAGGGAGGGGAGGAGGTGAGCTGTGACTATTGTGAATGGTGACTCCTGTGTTATCTATATATAGGTGTCTCCTCTCAGTGTAATCCTGTCTGATAATAATAAGATGAAGGCTGAGAGGTTTTCTACAGAGCAGGAAGTGTCAGACTATTATTAGACTTAGTGGTCAGCGTGCAGGGAGGGGGAGGAGGGGAGCTGTGACATCACCTACTGCAATTGGTGGATCCTGTATTATCTATATAGAGGTGTCTCCTCTCAGTGTAATCGTGTCTGTGCAGGGAGTGGAGGAGGTGAGCTGTGACTATTGTGAATGGTGGGTCCTGTGTTATATACATATAGATGTCACCTCTCAGTGTAATCCTGCCTGTACAGGGAGGGGAGGAGGTGAGCTGTGACTATTATGAATGGTGGATCATGTGTTATCTATATATAGGTGTCTCCTCTCAGTGTAATCTTGTCTGTACAAGGAGGAGAAGAAGTGAGCTGTGACTATTGTGAATAGTGGTTTTTGTGTTATCTATATATAGGTGTCTCCTCTCAGTGTTATCCTGTCTGTACAGGGAGGGGAGGAGGTGAGCTGTGACTATTGTGAATGGTGGCTCCTGTGTTATCTATATATAGGTGTCTCCTCTCAGTGTAATCCTGCCTGTGCAGGGAGGGGAGGAGGTGAGCTGTGACTATTGTGAATGGTGGATCCTGTGTTATCTACATATAGGTGTCTCCTCGCAGTGTAATCCTGCCTGGACAGGGAGGGGAGGAGGGGAGCTGCGACTATTGTGAATGGTGGACCCTGTGTTATCTATATATAGGTGTCTCTTCGCAGTGTAATGCTGCCTGTACAGGGAGTGGAGGAGGTGAGCTGTGACTATTATGAATGGTGGACTCTGTGTTATCTACATATAGGTGTCACCTCGCAGTGTAGAAGTTTCCTCTATAGGACAGGAAGTGTCAGACGATTACTACTTCCTAGTGACAGTCGTGTATTATTGTGGATCGTGATCCAGCAGTGTACGGAGCGCACAGGTTGCAATGTGGTGGTTATATGTAACGTCCGGACTACATGGGTCTACTCCTACAGCGGACGATGGATCTAGATATAATGAAATAAATACTTTGTAGGGAAGGTGATGAAGCCCCCACGCCGACTGCTAGTACATATGGATGGAGGGGTCTGAAGGGCCACAGTGTACGGCTCCAGCGCTCTATACAGGAAACCTGTCTATTAGATGGGACCCTTTTATGGGACAGGTGAGACTTTGTGCTGCAGCCCCTGTGTAGATAGGAGATGGGGTGCAGCAGGTAATACATGAGGGTCCTGGCACTCAGTGCCCATGCATATATGCCCGCTGAGGCCAGTAGTAAGTGGCAGTCATGGCTTCCTGTATCGGCGGGGTCCGGAGCGGAGGGGATCAGCGAGAGGCGCGCTGAAAGGATGAGTAATCGTTATTTTATTTCTTGATGCTATTATCGTAAATCCCTTTAACCGCGCCACGTCCCTGGACATACATTTACATGCGGGGTTTCCATGCAGCGGGATCGCTGGCCCATCCCATACCACACAAGGCGGGCGCCAGGTGACTGTGGTAACCGCCCACAACAGGCACAATCAGCGCTTACACTGATCGCAGATGGTAATCCCTTAGATGCCACTGTTAATCCCCAACAGCCACCCCTCCCTCCCGCAATGAGATTGGGGGGTGCTGTTCAGTGGCCATGGGGTCTTCTGAAAGAAAGCCATGACAGATTGCCTATCAAGGCCTGTCAGACCGCAGTATGATGCAACGCTATGGTATTACAGTGTACTGTATAAGCAATGAAACCATCGCACGTCCCGGTGGGGACCACAAAATGTAAAAGTGTGTTACAAGGGGGCAGCTTAATGTGTAAAATCAGTGTTCTTACCAACATTCAAAGTGCCGGACCAAACCTGGCCACTAACCGTGCCTGTCAGATCCAGAGGCCACGGGAAAGCAGGACACTCCGTAGGGTCCCATATTATTACAGTACGACGACCATTAAGGCATATGGGGCTGATTGATCACAGCAGTCCTTCCCGTAACGCATCAGAGGAGCGCGGGGAACGATGTCACCAGATATACGGATGAGGGAATGTGTCCGGCTGCGGTGCCCTCCGATTACTGGGATGCTTCGTCTATTGTTTCCAATGGGGCCGGAAAACCCCTGGAAGGGCGTGCGCAGTGCAGGAAGGGCGTGTGCAGTGCAGGAAGGGCGTGCGCAGTGCAGGAAGGGCGTGCGCAGTGCAGGAAGGGCGTGCGCAGTGCAGGAAGGGCGTGCGTAGTGCAGGAAGGGCGTGCGCAGTGCAGGAAGGGCGTGCGCAGTGCAGGAAGGGCGTGCGTAGTGCAGGAAGGGCGTGCGCAGTGCAGGAAGGGCGCTGCCAGGTTCCCATTATCGCATTAGTACTGAGGTGATGGGAGGCATTTATCACACACGCCCCGCATCCGCAGAGACATCACATAAGTGCGGGCGCGATATCCGCTGGGTGAACCTAGCCTCATAGGGGCACTTATAAAACATGTTTAACTGCAGTCATATCGCCACGTCTTTATTCTACTGTCAGGGTTCTGGTCAGTAAATCTCCTCCTGGGGGCTTATCCACACGGCTGTATACCGGCGTTTTCACGGCCAGTTGGTATACGCTTCCATCTGAGCAGTCCCCCCTCTCTGCCTCTCTCCTCCCCTCCCAGTGGTTTGCAATTGGAGGGGGCAGGATGGGGGTGGAGCTAAGCTCCATAGCCAGCAATGGGAGTGGGCAGGACAGAGTTTAGCTCCGCCCCATCTCGCCTCTCGCATTGCAAACACCAGAGTGGAGGAGAGAGGCAGAAAGCGGGTGAGGGAGAGGGAAGGGGGGCCTGCTTAAATGAAAGCGCCAGCCGATATACGCTCGTGTAAATGAGCCATGAGAGTCAAAATCTGAGCACAAATCTGGAATCAGCAGGAAGCACAAACATCCTGCACAGAAAACAAGGAGGAAAGAAGGTTTCTGTAAGGCAGTGTTATTAACTGAGCGGTGAGAAAAGTTTAACCCCTTCCTCTTTTTCTATATTTATAATAAAAAATCCAAATAAAAAACAAAACACCCATTTGGTCTCGCCACGTCCACGAAAGGAACGCATTATTTATGGTCAACGTCCTCAGAAAAAAAAAACAGGATTAAGCTTTTTTGGTCATCCTGCCTCCAAGAAAAACTTGAATAAAAAGCTCTGGCGTCATTGTTACAAGACTGAAAAGTCTGACCTTGACTTCCAATAGGTGGCGCTGCAGAGGTATTGTTCATCTTCCCATCTGCAAACTAACACCAGAATTGCATGTAAATCCAATGAAAGGTCCAACTTGTGACAGGCTGAGACCCACCTGAACCTGCAGGGCCGCTCTCACGCCGGTGTTAGGGTCAGTTCTGCGTTAGGGTCACTTCAGGGTTTCAGTCTCTCTGCTTCATATTTGGAGGAAAGAAACTGAGATAAAACGAATATAACGGATCATTTTTTTCCCGATTGATTTCAATGGGGTTTAAAAAAAAGTGGAAAGTAAACGAAGAGGCTGCCATTCACTGCCATTCACTGCCATTCACTGCCATTCACTGTCATTCCATAATAATTCTGTTTTTTTGGACGGAAGTATAGCGCAATCTGCAGTGTAGCTTTTCCATTTAGAAAATCAGAAACACGCCCTCCGGTGAAGTGTGAGAGCAGACTAACACGAGTGTGAGAGCAGACTAACGCGAGTGTCAGAGCAGACTAATGCAAGTGTCACAGCGGACTAATGCAAGTGTCAGAGCGGACTAATGCAAGTGTCAGAGCGGACTAATGCAAGTGTCACAGCGGACTAATGCAAGTGTCAGAGCGGACTAACGCGAGTGTCAGAGCGGACTAATGCAAGTGTCACAGCGGACTAATGCAAGTGTCAGAGCAGACTAACGCGAGTGTCAGAGCAGACTAATGCAAGTGTCACAGCGGACTAATGCAAGTGTCAGAGCGGACTAATGCAAGTGTCACAGCGGACTAATGCAAGTGTCAGAGCGGACTAACGCGAGTGTCAGAGCGGACTAACGCGAGTATCAGAGCGGACTAACACGAGTGTCAGAGCGGACTAACGCGAGTGTCAGAGCGGACTAACGCGAGTATCAGAGCGGACTAACACGAGTGTCAGAGCGGACTAACGCCAGTGTGAGAACAGACTAACACGAGTGTCAGAGCGGACTAACGCAAGTGTGAGAGCGGACTAACACGAGTGTCAGAGCGGACTAACGCCAGTGTGAGAGCAGACTAACACGAGTGTCAGAGCGGACTAACGCAAGTGTGAGAGCAGACTAACACGAGTGTCAGAGCGGACTAACGCAAGTGTGAGAGCAGACTAACACGAGTGTCAGAGCAGACTAACGCAAGTGTGAGAGCAGACTAACACGAGTGTCAGAGCGGACTAACGCAAGTGTGAGAGCAGACTAACACGAGTATCAGAGCGGACTAACGCAAGTGTGAGAGCAGACTAACACGAGTGTCAGAGCGGACTAACGCAAGTGTGAGAGCAGACTAACACGAGTATCAGAGCGGACTAACACGAGTGTCAGAGCGGACTAACGCGAGTATCAGAGCGGACTAACACGAGTGTCAGAGCGGACTAACGCCAGTGTGAGAGTGGACTAACGCAAGTGTAAGAGCAGACTAACACGAGTGTCAGAGCAGACTAACGCCAGTGTGAGAGTGCACTAACGCCAGTGTGAGAGTGCACTAACGCAAGTGTCAGAGCGGACTAACGCAAGTGTCAGAGCGGACTAACGTGAGAGGGAGGCCGGAACTGGGGCCCGCAGGGCCGTTAGGTGAAGGCGAACATGACGGGGTTAACGGGGAGGAAAGGGTTAATATTTTAAATAAAAATAAGGTGAGGTGGAGGTTAAAAGGGAGGGGGTAATGAGGGGGAGCAAAGGTTTATGGGATAGAAAGAGCGGGAAGAAAGGGGGGAGGAGTCATTCCGGGAGCAGCAGAGGAAGAAGAAGGACCTGGAGCCTGGACGGGGAGAAGAGTCCCACCCACCCGCCCTTAGAGTAGGGGTAGGTAGGGGGTTAGGTATATCGTCATAGCAGCGGTTAGGGAGGGGTCCTTGGAGTCAATATAAGAGGGGGTAAGGGGGGAGGCAGGGGTTAGTAGAGTTACCTCCTCCCCCCTCTGGTTAGTTTTAAATTGTAGGTGGGTCTGTCGCCTCTTGTTTGGCAGGGGGTTACCTGCTAAAAGTTGTGGTTGTTAATAGCCAGGGTATGGCTAGATAGCCTCGGGGTCGGGAGGTTGGTGACTCGAGGTAAATGGCGAGTCTCCTGAGTCAGGTGATTGGAGACGGGAGGCGTAGTTTGGAAGATAGGGTTTCCCGAGTCAGGTTTTTTAGGAGACGGGAGACAGGTACACCTATCTTCCTTGTTTTTTGGGTGAGGCGACAGATATTTTTCGTTGGGAACTCCAAGGATCTCTCCATAGTAGTTAGGATCAGGGTTAAAAAAGTGTTATGCAGGATTTATTGTTGTATGTTATAATAAAATTGGCTGCTGTGGCCAAATTTAATCCAAAAGAAGTTGTCGGTGTTTATTTTAGATAAGCTAAGTTAAAAGGGGTAAAAGGTGGAGTGGTCACAGCGACGACTCCGTTGTACCTAGTCATGTCAGAGCAGACTAATGCAAGTGTGAGAGCGGACCAACCACTCCTTAACCCATCACCCTTAAGGAACCCTATGAAGAAGTCACTCATACCGCCATAAATCACCGCAAGTAAATGTGACTGAAACAAAAACTAGAAAACAATGTCTTCATCAAACCCAATGACCATTCAGGGATCACATTCTTATTGGCCACAGAACTTTCTACTGACCACCAGGATTCTGAAATCATGGACTAGTGACAAGTACTTATAGTGAATATCACAATGACTACAAAGTGCTATGCGGTGACTGGACCACGGACCACCAAGAACCATGCCTGTGAGCCATACCCAAAGACCACTGACCATCAGGGATAATAACCTAGGAACAGTAACTACCAGGGACCATAATCTGGGACCGCTGACCATCAGAGACCATAACCTGGGACCAGTAACTACCAGGGACCATAATCTGGGATCACTGACCATCAGGGACCATAACCTGGGAACAATAACTACCAGGGACCATAATCTGGGACCGCTGACCATCAGGTACCATAACCTGGGACCAGTAACTACCAGGGACCATAATCTGGGACCGCTGACCATCAGGGCCCATAACCTGGGAACAACAACTACCAGGGACCTGGTGTAGAATGTTTCACTTCTGATCACATATGAATATTAACTGTATCACCAATCAGGAAACGTTGTGAATGTTCTTCAGTGCTTTACTTTGGGTTATACCAGGGCAGTTGGCAGGGCTTTGCTGACACTTTGCACTGTACCCCCTATGTAGTAACTAGTCAACAGCAGATTGGGGGGCATGGGCAGTAGCATAGGTGGGTGTCAGGCCCCAGGCACAAGTCCACCGATACTGCTTTGATGGAGGCCCAATTTACTTCTACTGTTCATGACAACTTCCATAATTTAACACAGTGTCTTAAAACACAAAACCCAAAGGCATATGTAACACCCCCCCCCCCCCCCATATAATGCCAAGAGCGCCCCAACCCTGATGGAGGAGTGGCTGTGCACCCTTTTTAGTATAGGGGTGCATGAATGTTCTTAAAGGGGTTGTCCAGGATTAAATAATGTTTGCTAAACGCAGGAAAAATGCTCAAATCCAACAATCCCCCTGCACTCACCTGGTAACGACGGGTCCTCCAGCTCTGAGGCTCCAGTAGTCCCTGCTGCTCTCCTTACATCCCTGCAGTGATTAGAAGGGTCTTAGTCGGCGAAAAGCCCTTTATTTACCACCTTAGGGCTCTCACCCACTTGCATTTTTATAGGGTGATTGTCAAAGGGACTTTCTAATGTTAAAAACGCATCTGAAGTTGGTGCTGTGCAATATTTGTGTGATGCGTTTTAATATTACAAAGTCCATTAGACAATCGCATTAAAAAAAACAGCGATATTGCAGTGGTAAAAAATGCAAATGTGTGGGAGCCCTTGAGGGGGATTCCAGGTACAGAAGGTTGCTGTGAAATAGTGAATGCTCCGGACTGCAGGCGGCCGGTTCACCCCGGACTCTTCTCCTGTGAAGCCATGCTGTTGTGATGGATGTAGTATGTGGTGGAAGGTCTGGACTGCAGGCGGCCGGTTCACCCCGGACTCTTCTCCTGTGAAGCCATGCTGTTGTGATGGATGTAGTATATGGTGGAAGGTCCGGACTGCAGGCGGCCGGTTCACCCCGGACTCTTCTCCTGTGCAGCCATGCTGTTGTGATGGATGTAGTATATGGTGGAAGGTCTGGATTGCGGGTGCCCGGTTCACCCCGGACTCTTCTCCTGTGAAGCCATGCTGTTGTGATGGATGTAGTATGTGGTGGAAGGTCTGGACTGCAGGCGGCCGGTTAACCCCGGACTCTTCTCCTGTGAAGCCATGCTGTTGTGATGGATGTAGTATATGGTGGAAGGTCCGGACTGCAGGCGGCCGGTTCACTCCGGACTCTTCTCCTGTGAAGCTGTTGTGATGGATGTAGTATATGGTGGAAGGTCTGGACTGCAGGTGGCCAGTTCACCCCGGACTCTTCTCCTGTGAAGCCATGCTGTTGTGATGGATGTAGTATGTGGTGGAAGGTCTGGACTACAGGCGGCCGGTTCACCCCGGACTCTTCTCCTGTGAAGCCATGCTGTTGTGATAGATGTAGTATATGGTGGATGGTCTGGACTGCAGGTGGCCGGTTCACCCCGGACTCTTCTCCTGAGCAGCCATGCTGTTGTGATGGATGTGGTATGTGGTGGAAGGTCTGGATTGCGGGTGCCCGGTTCACCCCGGACTCTTCTCCTGTGAAGCCATGCTGTTGTGATGGATGTAGTATGTGGTGGAAGGTCTGGACTGCCGGCGGCCGGTTCACCACGGACTCTTCTCCTGTAAAGCCATGTTGTTGTGATAGATGTAGTATATGGTGGAAGGTCTGGACTGCAGGCGGACGGTTCACCCCGGACTCTTCTCCTTTGAAGCCATGCTGTTGTGATGGATGTAGTATGTGGTGGAAGGTCTGGAATGCAGGCGGCCGGTTCACCCTGGACTCTTCTCCTGTGAAGCCATGCTGTTGTGATGGATGCAGTATATGGTGGAAGGTCTGGACTGCCGGCGAACGGGTCACACTGAATTCTTCTCCTCTGAAGCCATGCTGTTGTGGGATATGTAGTATGTGGTGGAAGGTCTGGACTGCAGGCGGACGATTGACCCTGGACTCTTCTCCTGTAAAGACATGCTGTTGTAATGGATGTAGTATGTGGAGGATGGTCTGGACTGCAAGCAGTCGGTTCACCCTGGATTCTTCTTCTGTAAAGCTGTTGTGATGGATGAAGTATATGGTAGAAGGTCTGGACTGCAGGCGGCCGGTTCACCCCAAACTCTTCTCATGTAAAGCCATGCTGTTGTAATGGATGCAGTATCTGGTGGAAGGTCTGGACTGCAAGCGGTGGGTTCATCATGGACTCTTCTCCTGTGAAGCCATGCTGTTGTGATGGATGCAGTATGTGGTGGAAAGTCTGAATTGCAGGCCGCCGGTTCACCCCGGATTCTTCTGCTGTGAAGCCATGCTGTTATGATGGATGTAGTATGTGGAAAAAGGTCTGTACTGCAGGCGTCCGATTCACCCTGGACTCTTCTCCTGTGAAGCTGTTGTGATGGATGAAGTATATGGTGGAAGGTCTGAACTGCAGGCGGCCGGTTCATTCTGGACTCTTCTCCTGTGAAGCTGTTGTGATGGATGTAGTTTGTGGTTGAAGGTCTGGAATGCAGGCAGCCAGCTGACCCTGGATTCTTCTCTTGTAAAGCCATGCTGTTATGATGGATGTAGTATCTGGTGGAAGGTCTGGACTGCAGGCGGACGGTTCACCCCGGACTCTTCTCCTGTAAAGCCATGCTGTTGTGATGGATGTACTATGTGGTGGAAGGTCTGGAATGCAGGCGGCCGGTTCACCCTGGACTCTTCTCCTGTGAAGCTATGCTGTTGTGATGGATGTAGTATGTAGTGGAAGGTCTGGACTGCAGGAAGCAGCTTCATCCTGGACTCTTCTCCTGTGAAGCCATGCTGTTGTGATAGATGTAGTATATGGTGGAAGGTCTGGACTGCAGGCGAACGGTTCACCCCGGACTCTTCTCCTGTAAAGCCATGCTGTTGTGATGGATGTAGTATGTGGTGGAAGGTCTGGATTGCAGGCGGCCAGTTCACCCAGGACTCTTCTCCTGTGAAGCCATGCTGTTGTGATGGATGTAGTATGTGGCAGAAGGTCTGGACTGCAGGCAGCCATTTCACCCTGGACTCTTCTCCTGTGAAGCCATGCTGTTGTGATGGATGCAGTATATGGTGGAAGGTCTGAACTGTAGGCGGCAGTTTCATCCTGGACTCTTCTCCTGTGAAGCCATGCTGTTGTGATGGATGCAGTATATGGTGGAAGGTCTGGATTGAAGGCGGCCGGTTCACCCAGGACTCTTCTCCTGTGAAGCCATGCTGTTGTGATGGATGTAGTATGTGGCAGAAGGTCTGGACTCTTCTCCTGTGAAGCCATGCTGTTGTGATGGATGCAGTATATGGTGGAAGGTCTGAACTGTAGGCGGCAGTTTCATCCTGGACTCTTCTCCTGTGAAGCCATGCTGTTGTGATGGATGCAGTATATGGTGGAAGGTCTGGATTGAAGGCGGCCGGTTCACCCAGGACTCTTCTCCTGTGAAGCCATGCTGTTGTGATGGATGTAGTATGTGGCAGAAGGTCTGGACTCTTCTCCTGTAAAGCCATGCTGTTGTGATAGATGTAGTATGTAGTGGAAGGTCTGGACTGCAGGCGGACGATTAACCCTGGACTCTTCTCCTGTAAAGACATGTTGTTGTAATGGATGTAGTATGTGGAGGAAGGTCTGGACTGCAAGCAGTCGATTCACCCTGGATTCTTTTTCTGTGAAGCTGTTGTGATGGATGAAGTATATGGTAGAAGGTCTGGACTGCAGGCGGCCGGTTCACCCTGAATTCTTCTCCTGTAAAGCCATGCTGTTATAATGGATGCAGTATCTGGTGGAACGTCTGGACTGCAGGCGGCCGGTTCACCCCGGACTCTTCTGCTGTGAAGCCATGCTGTTGTGATGGATGCAGTATATGGTTGAAGGTCTGGACTGCAGGCGGCTGGTTCACCCAGGACTCTTCTCCTGTGAAGCTGTTGTTATTAATGTAGTAGGTGGTGGAAGGTCTAGACTGCAGGGAGCCGTTTCATCCTGGACTCTTCTCCTGTGTAGCCATGCTGTTGGCTGTTGTGATGGATGTAGTATATGGTGGAAGATCTGGACTGCAGGCAGGCAGTTCACCCTGGACTCTTCTCCTGTGAAGCCATGCTGTTGTGATGGATGGAGTATATGGTGGAAGTTCTGGACTGCAGGCGGCCGTTTCACCCTCGACTCTTCTCCTGTGAAGCTGTTGTTATGAATGTAGTATGTGGTGAAAGGTCTACACTGCAGGCAGCGGGTTCACCCTGGACTCTTCTCCTGTGAAGCCATGCTGTTGCGATGGATGTAGGACGTGGTGGAAGGTCAGGACTGTGGGCAGCCGGTTCACCCTGGACTCTTCTGCTGTGAAGCTGTTGTGATGGATGAAGTATATGGTGGAAGGTCTGGACTGCAGGTGGCCATTTCATTCTGGACTCTTCTCCTGTGAAGCTATGCTGTTATGATTGATGCAGTATATGATGGAAGGTCTGGACTGCAGCAGCCGGTTCACCCTGGATTCTTCTCTTGTGAAGCCATGCTGTTATGATTGATGCAGTATATGATGGAAGGTCTGGACTGCAGGCCGCCGGTTTACCCTGGATTCTTCTCCTGTGAAGCCATGCTCTTGTGATGGATGTAGTATGTTGTGGAAAGTCTGGACTACAGGCAGTCGGTTCACCCCGGATTCTTCTCCTGTGAAGCTGTTGTGATGGATGAAGTATATGGTGGAAGGTCTGGACTGCAGGCGGACGGTTCACCCCGGACTCTTCTCCTGCGAAGCCATGCTGTTGTGATAGATTTAGTATGTGGAGGAAGGTCTGGACTGCAGGCGGCTGGTTCACCCCGAACTCTTCTCCTGTGAAACCATGCTGTTGCGATGGATGCAGTATCCGATGGAAGGTCTCGACTGCAAGTGGCCGGTTCACTCTGGGCTCTTCTCCTGTGAAGCTGTTGTGATGGATGAAGTATATAGTGGAAGGTTTGGACTGCAGGCAGCCGATTCATCCTGGACTCTTTTTCTGTAAAGCTATGCTGTTGTGATGGATGTAGTATGTGGTGGAAGGTCTGGACTGCAGACAGCCTGTTCACCCGTTACTCTTCTTCTGTGAAGCCATGCTGTTGTGATTGATGCAGTATATAATGGAAGGTCTGGACTGCAGGCAGCCGATTTACCCTGGACTCTTCTCCTGTGAAGCCATGCTGTTGTGATGGATGTAGTATGTGGTGAAAGGTCTGGACTGCAGGTGGCCGGTTCACCCTAGACTCTTCTTCTGTGAAGCCATGCTGTTGTGATGGATGTAGTATGTTGAGGACAGTCTGGACTGCAGGCGGCTGGTTCACCCCGACTCTTCTCCTGTAAAGCCATGCTGTTGTGATGGATGCAGTATCTGGTGGAAGGTCTGGACTGCAGGTAGCCATTTCATCCTAGACTCTTCTCCTGTGAAGTCATGCTGTTGTGATGGATGTCGTATATGGTGGAAGGTCAGGACTGCGGGTGGCCAGTTCACCCTGGACTCTTCTCCTATGAAGCTGTTGTGATGGATGCAGTATATGGTGGAAGGTCTGGACTGCAGGCGGCCGGTTCACCCCGGACTCTTCTCCTGTAAAACCATGCTGTTGTGATGGATGCGGTATATGGTGGAAGGTCTGGACTGAAGGCGGCCCGTTCACCCTGGACTCTTCCCCCTTGAAGCTATGCTGTTGTGATGGATGTAGTATGTGGTGGAAGGTCTGGATTGCAGGTGGACGGTTCACCCTGGACTCTTCTCCTGTCAAGCCATGCTGTTTTAATGGATGCAGTATGTGGTGGAAGGTCCGTACTGTAGGCGGTCGCTTCATCCTGGACTTTTCTCCTGTGAAGCTTTTGTGATGGATGCAGTATATGGTGGAAGGTCTGGACTGCAGGTGGTCGGTTCACCCCGGACTCTTCTCCTGTGAAGCTGTTGTGATGGATGCAGTATGTGGTGAAAGGTTCGTACTGTAGGCGGTCAGTTCACCCCGAACTTTTCTCCTGTGAAGCTGTTGTGATGGATGCAGTACATGTTGGAAGGTCTGAACTGCAGGCAGTCGGTTCACCGCGGACTTTTCTCCTGTGAAGCTGTTGTGATGGATGCAGTATGTGGTGGAAGGTCCGGACAGCATGTGGTCGGTTCACCCCGGACTCTTCTCCTGTGAAGCTGTTGTGATGCATGCAGTATATGGTGGAAGGTCCGTACTGTAGGCTGTCGGTTCACCTCGGATTTTTCTCCTGTGGAGCTGTTGTGATGGGTACAGTATGTGGTGAAAGGTCCGGAGTGCAGGTGGCTGGTTCCCCCTGGACTCTTCTTGATTTCTGCAAGTATTCCTGAGCCCATGCAGTGACTGGCATAACAGAATCATGCCTGCATATAATGTAGTGACGCATGAGAAACCGTACATCTCAATCATCCAATATTGTGCGTTGTCCTGAGCTGTGACAAGCCCGGAGTGAGGAAAAAAGGAAGAGGCTTCGTGTAGCAGTTGTTTATGATAAAACAGTGTAAGAAGATGGAAGTCAAAAAGGGTATGGAGTGAAGCAGTGAGCAAATCAGTCAGAGGAGAGAAAGGAGCTGAGATGGACATGGAGAAAGCTAACAGCCATGTGAAGATCCAGCTTCTCCTTTTTCTCTGTTCTGCTTTAATTACAGACACGTTATGTAAACTTTCAAGAAATCCTGTGTGCAGCAGCTCATAAATTACCCCGATGCTGAGAGAAACTGCTTCTTTTCCCAAAACATGATGTCCGTTCATGCCAGATCTGCTTTCTACCGGAGAGCAATGCAGACACAAAGTTTCAGACAAGCAGTAGATAATTTTCATAGGAATTTCGTGAGTACACGAGAAAATTTCAGCACAGTGTTTCATGGTGGGCAATTTACTCTTAGTTGGAAGAAAGGACTATTTTCTCATTACTTCTCTTTATATAGCTTTCCCTTAGCTCAGATGCTGCCCCATCAAAGTTTGTTCATCTGAGTATTAAGTGTTAAACTTTACATATGCAATTTCTGGTGCTTAATATTAAAGCAAACAACCACATGCCTGAAAGTAAATTGTGTGTCTGTTGTTTACCTACATATGTGTGTTAGTCTTATTTCACTTCCAAGTGCTTTTAATCCAGGCACTGGCATCACAATCACCTAATTCCATTAGTCATCCAGATCCTTTTGTATACCTTCAACTGTGCGCAAGATTTTCAAGAGTGTGCTGCACTCATTGCCACTGTGACACGGCTCCTCAGCCACATCTTAGAAACCACTCAGAGAGTGCAGGCCTCTTCCACTTGTAGCACATTGCACTTGAATTTCTTCAGATTCTCTGACTGTCTGATGATATTATAGACTGTGGATGGTGGGATATTCAGAGTTTTCGCAATTTTACATTGTTGAACATTTTCTGAAATTGTTCCACAATTAGATGCAGTTTTTTCACAGATTCGACACATACACATACGTAGAAGCAAACAGTTACAGAACAATGAAGAAAAAGGCCTATTATCATCCAAGGTGGGGATATCACTTGGTACATCCCTTTGAATCCCTTAGATATAAAATCTAAATAATAATGAAAAATAAAGATAAAAATAAATAAACATAGCCTTCAGTCTACCATCTGGGCTGCCTGCTATATTTATTTCTTTTTATCTTTATTTTTCATTATTATTAAGATTATCGAGGAGGCACGGGGAATGGTCCTGGTGTGACTAAGACTTGAAGGACAGATAGTAACAAAATCTGACAACTAGTCTATTTAGATGAGGCCAAAGAGACAAATCCTACTTATTCCATCAGCTAATAGATAGGAGAGAAGAGAGTGGTGGAAAAAGCCTCATTATCACTGCATAAATGTAAATCTGCAGCAGAGTTGAGTGAGAGCAATCCATATCCTTCTTTTATGTCCTAGGACCAACTTGCAGTGAAGCTTAGGCTAACTTTATCGATAGAAATTGCGTCTGCCAATTGTCAGTGTGGATCTGCGCTTTAGCTCTCCTTTATATATCTCACCTGGATCCCCATATGCAACTGTTCATCACAAGATCGATTAGAAATATAAAGAGTTATGTCCAGCAAACAGGACAATTGTAGTATTTTAGAGGTCTACTGATATCCCTCCTACCTATAGTTCCTGATGAACTACTAGACAACGTAGGGGAAATGCGTCAAACCGGACCCAAACTCTAATAAGATAATCCTACTCTAAATGTACATAAGAAACAGTAAATCAACAGATTGGTGAACCTCTGACCATCTTTACTTCTGAGGGACTCTGCCTCTCTAAAATGCTCTTGTTATACACCATCATGTGACTTAGCAAGAAACTAACCCTTCAGCAGTTTTTCATTAGTACCTCTTACTTTTCCAACTGTTTGTTAACCCTGTGCCAACTTTTATGAGATGTGTTGCTGCCATCAATTTCTGAATGAAGAAGGTCTCCGCTCCCGCTCTGGTTTCTGTTCCACTGGGAATAAAATAATAAATGAGTTTTCCAAATCATTGTATTCATTTTTTCTTTACATTTATATTTAACACAAGGTCTCATCTTTTTTGGAATTGTGGTTGCTCTTTCAAGCTGCATATCAGCAAGGGTGCAGTGGCTACATTGGCATATTGTGATGCACGGAAACATCAGAAATGGAGGACAGGATAAGAAGGTAATGGCTGCTTGATTTATCCCATAAACAGCTGTACATAAACGTGGCGCAAATACCTTTCATACCCGGAATTTTTGAAAATTTGCTTCACAATCTGAATACCTCTTTAAAGGGGTTGTCTCGCGCCGAAACGAGTTGTTTTTTTTTCCATAGGCCCCCCGTTCGGTGCAGGACAACCCCAAAGGATGTGTTAAAATTAAAAAAATTGTATTACTTACCCGAATCCGCGCTCTGCGACGTTTTCCTTCTTCCTTCACCAAGATGGCCGCCGGGATCTTCACCCACGATGCACCGCGGGTCTTCTCCCATGGTGCACCATGGGCTCTGTGCGGTCCATTGCCGATTCCAGCCTCCTGATTGGCTGGAATCGGCACACGTGACGGAGCGGAGCTACGAGGACCAGCTCTCCGGCACGAGCGGCCCCATTCACCAGGAAGAAGACCGCACAGTGCAAGCGCGTCTAAAAAAGCAAGAAGACATCAGAATTAGACAGATCCATGGCGACAGGGACGCTAGCAATGGAGCAGGTAAGTGAATAACTTCTGTATGGCTCATATTTAATGCACGATGTATATTACAAAGTGCATTAATATGGCCATACAGAAGTGCTGAACCCCACTTGCTGCCGCGAGACAACCCCTTTAAGTATTGGTATTATGTAAAGGACTGCCGGAGCTGAAGCCCGCAGGGCTGATAGGAGAGAGGCAGCATGACAGGGTTAACGGGAAGGAGGGGGTTAACAGGTAGAAGGGGGGTGAGTAAAGGGGGATGTGAAGAGGAAAACAGCGGGAAGGAAAAGGAGGCGGAGTCACTTCCAGCAGCGAGGAGAGTGAAGAAGCAGGAAGAGACAGCGGAGCTGAGAAGAGTGAAGAGACACAGGGGAAATGAAGAAAAGCAGGAAAAACTGAAGAATACCAGCCAGACCCCCAAAAAAGCAGCCAGACTGGTGAAAAGACAGCAAGTCCCGTAAAAAGCAGGAAGATCTGAAAGAAGGGACTGTTGCGTGGTACAGGCAAAGAGGGCAGGAAGGAGAAGTAGGGAAGCAGAAGAGCCTGAAGGGGATGGACTGACTAGTGTGAGCATGGAGGGGCTTCTTGAAAGGATCCAGGCAGCAGCGGCAGAGAGGGGTCTGGACTAGCCTTGAGCAGCTTTCTGGTAAGGCCTTGGGAGCAGCGGATAGGGCCCCAGCGGCAGCAGCAGTGGCAGGATCGGCAGCAGGAGCAGCAGGTGAGCGGAGACCACAGAGGGCACGTGCACCAGCAAGGCTCAGCCTCGAGCACATGCCCACATGCTGACGCCGCATGAGGAGCCCATTCCCAGTCCCCCTTCTTGTAGGCTCCCCCGGGCAACACCACCAGACAGGGGGAGCATGGCAGGGAGGACTCCTGCCCAGTGGCGCAGTGCGGCATCCAGCGCTAGCCCTCATGCTGAGAGGAAGGCTAGGCCTAGTCCTGGACTGGCACCATTCCCCAGGGAGAGTACCCAGGGTGGAGGCGTTGCTGAGGGTTTAGAGGTTGGCCTTTGGCAGAGGTGACGGTGCCGGTGAAAATGGTAAAAGATGGGGAGGGAATTTGCCTAGATGATCGGGCGAAAGGCGAGGTCTATGTTTGCTTTGAGGGGCCCTTGGGGGCCCACTTGAAGAAGGGTGTTAGGGAAAAGATTTGGAGGGATGAATACGTGGAAATATTCTCCCTCCTCCCCTTAGAAAAATTTAATTTAGACAAGGGGAAGAGAATGGAGTACAAAAAGGAGGAGGAGGAAAAGCGGAGGTGGCGTCTCATTCCGCAGACGTTCACAAATTGGCTCCAAGCGTTTGCCATCTTGGCGAGCGTGATTGGGGAAAAAGCGCAGGAAAATTGTTCCAGGCTTTTTTGTTATCTGGACTCAATAGGCGATGCCTATCGGGTATACAGGGGGCAGACCTGGCTGTGCTACGATGAGCAGTTCAGGCAGCGAAAAGTGGTGCGCCCATCAATCAGATGGCACCAGAAGGATATTGGCTTGCGGTTGAGGGTAATGGCACTGCGCGATTTGGGCATCTCTTTCTAGGAGGTGCTGGGTCTTCAGGCTCAGCCTCCAATTCAGCAGTGGGCCAAGGGGGACAGGCAGGAGGGAGTAGACCCGGCTTTTGTTGGCAATTCAATAAAGGCCAATGCAAGTTCAGGGCGACATGCAAGTTTAAGTATGCCGACTCATATTGTAGCGCAGGGTCGCATGGAGCAGCCAAGTGCTTTAAAAAAGGAGAAGGGAAAAGGGACAGGGGGGTTTCAAAAAGGGATGACCCCAGTGAAACTGGAAGTGATAGTATCGTTTCTAAATAGGTACCAGGATAGGGAGAAGGCAAAATTACTGTTTAAGGGTTTATGGGATGGTTTTGTCATCGGAGATGCTGAGTTTGGGCTCCCACTGAGAGGAAGGAAGTTGCCGAGTGTCCCAGTCATAGCATAGTGGCATTATCTGTCAAGTGCCGAGCTATTGCCAATGAGATACTCAGTTCCACCAGATAAATAATGCCTGGGGAGTGTGATTACAAGAGACTGTGAGAGCCAAGAAGACCAAGTGCCATGGCCATATGTTGTTGCCGCCAAGAAAGAGATCACAGGTTATAGTGTTCCTCGAAAGGTTCCTCAGTAAAGAACTGTTAAAGCACAGTGATGTGCTACTATTTCCTATCTCCACTGCCACTCTATCCCTCCCACCGTAAAACATAACATATGATTGGCATGATTTAATGAAGCTAGGGTCACCTGCAGATGTTGCGAGTAGGACAGACATGATGGCAGCAGCCCATCCCGTTCTTCCTTCTCTGTTGGTGAGCCCAAAGTTGGCCCACATGACCATGTGCCATGTGCCACTGCAGCCAGTCACTGGCATGTACATCATCAATGCAGGAAAGTAAACAAAGACCTGAGGGGTCCATCGGTGCTGGAGTGGCACAGGGTTTAACAGATTCCTACATTTTGTTTTTCTTTAATTTAAGAAACTTTCCTGCCCTTTGTTTTCTGTAGATATTTTCTCTTTTGAGGCTGAAGGTAGGAGGGGTAACACAATCTGTATCTTCCCTGCATTCTTCTCCATTGGGGCTTGAGGTAGCAGGGGTATCACAATTTGTGTCTTCCTTGCATTCTCCATCAGGGCTGACACAGGAAACGCCATATAACATTTAGTAATATCATCACGCTCTTTGCTGCAGCTACGCTTGTTCGACGGATAAAAATGTTAGCTTAGTATAGTTGGGGAAATGCCATAACTGCTGCAGGCTTATCACAATTACTAATGTTTACCGTGCGACTATATAACACGATCACAAGGTACAGGAGCTGCTGTGGCCCGCTTGTGGATATCCTGTGAGTTGTCTCATTCCCAGTCCTGTGGCCATTCTGAGGTTTGTATAATTGGTCACAATGCTGGGCAGAGAATATGCATCTGATTACGAATGGTAGGGTACGGCCTGTGGATGGTATATGTGGCAGAGTGCGGCCCGCATGCATAGACTGTAATGCAGTGCGAGGAGCAGTGCCAAGTCAAGTTGGCCACTGGAGTGAAGTAAACCAGTAAGTGAAGTTAGTGCCTTTAGTAGAGTGAACCGCTGCGAATGGTGACCACTGAGTCAAGTGAGCCACTGTGATGAGTAAACTGCTATTGTAAAGTGTGGAAGCAAGAAGCAGAGGCCTGAGAAGCGTTGGGTCAGCCAAAGAGTGTCAGCTGTGGAGAAACCCTGAAGCCTCCCGGCCTCAAACAAAAGGGAGTGTGACTGGATATTTCCCGGGTGCTGTATGTTTATGACAGGCCTGCTGTGCGCTAAAAGAGACTGAAACTTGATCCGGTGCATGCTGATTGACGGTTACTATGTTGCTAAATTCAAAAGACTTTGTTCCAAGTTTAAAAAGATTTTGTTGTAAAGTTTGAAAAACTGTTCAGAAATTCAAAAGACTTTATGCCAAGTCTGAAACAATTTAGGCCAAGTTTGAAAGTTTTGTGCCAAGTTTGAAACATTTTATGACAAGTTCGAAAGACTTTGTGCCAAATTCTAAAGACTTCATTGCCATATTGGTGCCAAGTTTGAAAGATTGTCCTGACACCTTGTTGCTGTCCATTGTAATGTATGTTTCCCTGTCTCTTGATCTACCTGTCTGTGGGGATCCCACGTGCCGACACACATGTAAATATTTATCTGAAGTTCGAAAAGTAGGACCTCTAGAAGGTGGATTTGCAGACGTGCCAACTCTATGTCTCCTACAGTACAGGTATACACATATACTGTATACATCTAGATTCTTCTTGAACACTTGTCTCCAGCCCCCGCAGTCTGTCTTGGAGCATCCAGACATTTACAACCCGGCTGCCTGGTTTCCATAACACGGAAGGAGCCGGGTGTCCATGCTGAGATCACATCCACGTTGGCCTTTGAACATGAAGCACAGTAGGCCTGAGCAGTAGCCTCCAGCATGTCAGTCTAACTGCACCTGACCTTAAAATTATAGTCACCTCTCAGCCTACAATTATACGAGTGCTGGAGCCTGGAAAAAAAGTGGAACAATTGTTGTCGGAGGGAAAGTGAAGTCTTCAGGAAGCCGGCTAATTGCTGGGTGAATTGCCCCTCTGTTCCCGGCCGCGTCAGAATGCCCGTGAGGACTTTTTGTGCTTTTATGAACTCTCTGCAGCTTCCTGACATCTGGAGTTAATTGACTTACTCTCCTGTTTCTCTGTGTGTCCTGGTGACCCTCTTCTTACCTGCTCCGAGGTGGAAATCATTATTAGGGATGACAGCTCTCCCTGTCGCCCCCATTCTGGCCTGTTCCCACCCATAAATCTATCCAGTCGCCTCATGGAATTAGCCGGATGGCAGCGGGATTGCGTCATAACATTAATGGTCCAGTCACACACAGCAGGTGGACCTCAATTACATCAGGCCGAGCCTTCACTAAAGAACCGACCTCCACAGACTGCAAATAATCATTATATTATCATCACACTTGTCACCACATACTCATTATATCGTGGTCACAGTTGTCAGTGACAATCATATTATCACTAAAGTTGTCAGTAGATCATCAATATAGTCTGGTCAATGAGTTGTCAGCTGAGAATCACTATATGATCAGAACAATTGTCAGCAAACATTCACTATATTGTGGTCCCATCTGTCAGCAGATGATCACTATATTGTCACACAGCTGTCAGTGCTAATCATTATACAACGTCAATTCCTAAAAACTTTGGCCGCTGTGCAAAATGTAAAGAAGAGAAGAAGAAAGGATTGTAGATCTCAGCCAACCATATTGTATCCCCAACAGAACATTGGGGGGGGATTGTTTTATTTCATTTATAAGATTAACTCACATGGAAACTTCCGAATCATTGCATTCTTTCTTACATTTTACACAGTATTGTAGCTCTTTTGGAATTAGTGTGTATTATCCTCACAGTTGTCAGCAGGTAATCTTTATGTCATTAGAGTTGTCAGTAGACATATATTTACTGATATCTACTGTGTGTATATATATATATATATATACACACACACACACCACGTTGATAAAAGTATTAGGGGGCGAAGAAGTTATTGAAATTAGATTATATTCCCACTACCCCTACCGGTGTTGGCCACCTTCGGCCTCAGTGACTGCAGTTACCCTCCGCGGCCGCTTTCCACCAGATTTCCATAAATGTGTGGAGAGATTTGCCTATATTTCTCCAGGAGCTTCAAATAGTGATGTGGGGGATGGTGAGTATGTTGGGCACACGGATACGGCGTTTTAGTTCAGCCCAAAGATGCTTGATGGCAACCGTCACACCCATACCCCAAGCCCCATCGCAGGCGCTGCTGAGCATTCACTGCTGTGATGTGTGCAGTTGCTCGTCTATGGTAACCCTTCACATGCCAATCCCTACAGATGGTTCTGGTGCTAATGGATGTAATAACATGGCCAACAGTGGACTCTTGAAGATCCAAAGGCTGTGATAACCGTACTGATTGGTTGGTGACATCTCATCACCAGACCCCGTTGTCGGTTCTGCACCTGGTGACATCCCCCCCACCAGACCCCGTTGTCGGCTCTACACCTGGTCACATCCCATTACCAGACCCCGTTGTCAGCTCTACACCTGATGACATCCCACCAGCAGACCCCGTTGTCAGCTCTACACCTGGTGATATCCCCCCATCCGACCCTGTTGTCAGCTCTGCACCTGGTGACATCCCCCCACCAGACCCCGTTGTCGGCTCTACACCTGGTGACATCCCCCCACCGGACCTCATTGTCAGCTGTACACTTGGTGACATCCCACCACCAGACCGCGTTGTCAGCTCTACACCTGGTGACGTCCCCCCATCCGACCCTGTTGTCAGCTCTGCACCTGGTGACATCCCACCGCCAGACCCTGTCGTCAGCTCTACACCTGGTGACATTCCCCCACCAGACCCCGTTGTCAGCTCTACACCTGGTGGCATCCCCCCACCAGACCCTGTTGTCAGCTCTACACCTGGTGACATCCCCCACCAGACCCCATTGTCAGCTCTACACCTGGTGACATCCCCCACCAGACCCCGTTGTCAGCTCTACACCTGGTGACATCCCCCCACCAGACCCCGTTGTCAGCTCTACACCTGGTGACATCCCCCCACCAGACCCCGTTGTCAGCTCTACACCTGGTGACATCCCCCACCAGACCCCGTTGTCAGCTCTACACTTGGTGACATCCAACCACCAGACCCTGTTGTCAGCTCTACACTTGGTGACATCCCACCACCAGACCCTGTTGTCAGCTCTACACTTGGTGACATCCCACCACCAGACCATGTTGTCAGCTCTACACTTGGTGACATCCCACCACCAGACCCCCGTTGTCAGCTCTACACTTGGTGACATCCCACCACCACACCTCGTTGTCGGCTCTACACCTAGTGACATCCCACCACCAGACCCTGTTGTCAGCTCTACACTTGGTGACATCCCACCACCAGACCATGTTGTCAGCTCTACACTTGGTGACATCCCACCACCAGACCCCCGTTGTCAGCTCTACACCTGGTGACATCCCACCACCAGACCCTGTTGTCAGCTCTACACTTGGTGACATCCCACCACCAGACCATGTTGTCAGCTCTACACTTGGTGACATCCCACCACCAGACCCCCGTTGTCAGCTCTACACCTGGTGACCTCTGATGGTTTCTCTACTGGGATCTCCTGTATGATCCTCTCCTTTATACCTAATGCTACACATCACCTGACCGCACAGGATTGTGGGCGGACAATACTTTTGTCAACATAGTGTATATTTTACCTTAAGTGTGCGCCATAGTGTATTGCAGACGGCATGTCTCAGATATTTTGCTTCTCCTATGATACATCTTGCCTGACATGTAACCTCTGCCCCCGTGTGATTATACATGGAGGACGCATTAGTCGGTGTTCACTGTTGATGGTTGTATACTGTAACCAAGGCTGCGGTCCCGGATCCACTCCTGACCTCACTCTTCACATGCGGCTCCTCAGCCCCACAGACGAATGAGTCCCTGAAGGACAATAAAGTATGCGCGCCGATGTTTAGGTTTTATTACAGATGATTTCCTGCAGAAATCCTTTAAATCATATTGAAATGAGACGTTGTGTGTGGCAGACGAGATGTGAGACGCCCGGCATCCGGGAGCGGCGTCATACTGTCACCTCTATGGTCACTTTTATATTTAGAGCGTTATCTTGGGGGCGGAGACGCGCAGGAACTTGTAATCTCTAAGGAAAACCCTGCTGGACATTGAGAAAGGTAAGCATTCCTTCCATGGTGGCAGTCGGGTGACACCGTAGTGATGGCTACTAGCATAGTTAGTGGTCTATCAGAGCTTGCCTTGGGTACCAGTCACAGCGTTCCTGCCGCAGCGATGGCTGTGATTGGTGAGTCAGCACTGACCAATCAAGAGTGCAGCAGCCTGAGTTCATGCTATTTACAATGCCCTCAACCAGCGCAGCGTGTGATCCAGGCTGGGAGAGAACTGTGTCCGAATAGGAATAATATATAGTAATCGGTGTTATATAGGTAGAACAGGTGTAATATTCACATGAACGGAGGTGCAGATACGCTCAAGGTAGCGTGACTATTTGCATGTATCGGTGCTTTTACCTGTACTGTCTGCGCTACTGGGGACCGATCATATCGGCATGAGAAACGCCCGCGCCGTGATTGGAAAGTCAGCCTAATTAGCCCGAGTGTTATTAATTCCCCTATAAAATTGCGCTGCTCATTGAGCTTTTTCGCAGGGATCGGGTGCGCCCCCGTACACTCCTATTCTGCCTTAAGTGCACAAATGCGCATAAAAATAGGGCACTTTTTTTGCGCATGCAATTCGTGAGAGTGTGAATTAACCCATTGGGGACAGTGGATTCTATTCTCTGCACCAACGCATTCTTCTGATTATGGCCGCTCTCACACATGCGCTTTTTACTTCGATTGGAGCGCCTCGCTAATCGCGGTATAACGTTTCAATTGATTTCAATGGGGCCTCACAGACATGCGTTCGGCCGCGGCGCTGGACAGTGCTATCTAGCGCGGCGATTTTTAAGCGCAGTCTGCTGTATTTCTCAGTGTCATTGTGATGGGTGATGAGGTGCGCTAAAACACGCTGCTGGAAGCAGGGAGCTGCGTCCGAAAACAAAAGTGAAGTTGTGGTGCTTTGCTGTCTTCATGTGTGAGAGTGGCCTGAGCCCGAAGGGCTTAACAGATGAACGTGAGACGCTGCAATCATACATGCCTGTGCGTCAGACCACTGACCTTACTGGGAACTCGGGGACACAATGTCATACAGCGGGCTCCGGGGACGGGCGGGCGGGCGGATTTAAGTTGTTTTTTTATTTTATTCGCTCATTTTTACCCAAACTAATTTATATGTCCGGAATTTCATCCGAGAAAACCCCAACTCTAGTTTTGCAAAACCCCACAAATAGCGCCCCGTGGATTCTGCATGGGGCTAGTAAAGAACCCGAGCCCTGGGGCTCCTGGAGCCCGGATATGTTATGCCGTACCCCACTAAACATAAGCCACACGTGTCACAAAAACACAGAATCGTGTTGGTAAGTAAAAGCATTCAAAAGTTATCACCGCATAAAGTGACAGATTGAAGGCATGAAAACTGAGGCTTGGTCCTTAAGGGGTTAAAGCGTATCTTCCCATGTCCATATCGGGAGAACACCTCGGCAGGACAAGGCACTTTGCATCCCTCGATACTAAACATCCTCACTGGGGTCCTCCATGCCAGTCACTGTACCTCGGCACCAGAGTACATCATCACCGCAGACTCACTCCGCCATGGGTGCAGCGCCGTCTCCTGCACACCTTTATCTCATACACTCTTATCTGCGCTACTAAGAATGCCTCACCACTTCAATGATCATTACATGGATTACCTAAATAAGCTCCAGACCATAGATATGAGCTGTGATCTCCTCTACTATTCCTGTGTGATCAGCATCAGTAACTCTGATAGGAGTGTCTGTGTCCCCCTGTAGGTGGTTTCTGTGGCAGGTCCATGTAACTGACTAGTATCAGACACCATAACCCCAAGTAGATCTGAGCTGGTCAGATCTGAGATCACATGACCATCGGAGGAAAGAGGACAGGAGTTACGACTAAAATAAAGGCTTTCTTAATCTTCTAAAAAATTTTAACTTCCTAATAATCAAAAATGTTTTTGAATCTTATTCTTATTTTTACAGTACAGCAGAAACAATAAAATGTTGTATCCGCTAGGGTTCATCTAGCCCCCCAACAGCACAGGGCATACATTTACATCATGGCTGTGCTGGGGTTTATATGGAGGCGAGTGCTGACTGTGATAGCAGACACCCTCCTGCAGCAGCCCCAATCAGCGCTAATGCTGAGCACAGCTGTTAACCCTTCATTTGAAAAAAAAAAATTAATGAAAATGCACCTTTAAACTCCCACTGCTCCCCTATTAACAATAATAACAAAACATATTTGGTATCGCCGCATCCATAAAAGTCAAATCTATCAAAGCAATTATTAATCCCGCATGGTGAATGTCTTCAGAAAAATTCGGCAGAATTGCGAATTTTTGGTCCTGCGGTATTCAAGAAATAGTTTAATCCCTTAAGGGTTCAATCAGACGGACGTTTTTATGTGCGCATGTTACCTTTGTTTGCGATTCACATCTATATAGAACCAATGCTTTTCTATTGCAGCAGTCATATGCCTGTTATTTAGCTCCGCACAAAAATGCGCAGCGGTAAATATAGTGCAGCGGATTTAAAAACGTAAGTAACTGCGGCATGTGAAACCCCTGGATGCTGTCACATACAGGAGTTTTACCTTGAGCTCAATGGAGCCGGCAGCAGCAGCACCGACCTCATTGAGAACATAATGAAGATCGCGATCCTCTGGCACAGCTGGCACAGGAGCACTGGCTGGCTGAATTCCATGAATGGCTGAGTGCTGCTTCTGATTGGCTGAGCACTGTGACCAATCACAGGCAGCTCTCTGATGTCATTCAATAGCTGAAAGCTGCCTCTGATTGGTCACAGTGCTCAGCCAATCAGAGGCAGCTCTTTAAAGCACTTCAGAGCAGTACAGAGAGAAGACTTGGCTGGATGCACCTGAGCCCCGGCAGCTGCAGAGAGGTGTGTGTATATATATATTTTTTTTTAACACACATTTTAGGGATGATTTTCAGGGAATGGCTTAAATTTAAAGCCCCTCCCTGAAAAATCACTGCAGAACTTGCCGGCAGCCCATTTCTTTCAATGGAGCTGTCTGTAGCGCCGACTCCATTGAATTGAATGGGATAGAATTGTGGTCCTCTGCCACAGCTGTGCCAAAGGATGTCTTCATCACCGTGTGGAGTCCCCTTGTCACTGAACACTGTGTCAATGCTGTGATTCAGTGTGAATGTGACAATGCTGTGATTCAGTGTTCAGTGACAAGGGGACTCCGCGCGGAGATGAAGAAATCCTCTGTCACCGCTGTCACAGCCGCAGCATAGGATCACGATGTTCTCTGTATGTCAGTGGGGCCGCCGCTGCTGCCGCCAGCCCCATTGTCCAAAGGTGAAGCCCCTGGATGTGACAGCATCCAGGGGTTTCACATCCAAGGAATCCCCTGCTGCAGCTGTCACACTTTTTTTTATTTTATTTTACTACTTTGAAAATATAAAATATATTTGGAATAAAATAAATGTATTTTCTGCTGCCATCTTCTGACCACCGTAACTTTTTATTTTCTGACAATGTTCACTGTGCAGGTAAGTCATACAAGTCATGCATTACTTTGATAGATTGGACTTTTATGGACACAGCGGTACCAAATATATTTTTGTTTTTTTATTAAAAATATGCTAAAAAAAATTTGTTGTTATTTTATTACCCTTTTTTTTCAAAATAGTAAATTAAACTTTTTATAACTGATTTTTACTTTTTTAGCCCCCATAGGGGATAAGAACCTATGATGGTTTGATCGCTTGTGCAATATAATGTAATATATCTGACAGACAATCTATCAAGCCATGGCCCGTGTGAACATTCTATGGGTGGTTTGCTTCCCAGTCCTGGTGACCATTGGATGGTGTACAGCGCCTGGTCACTGTGTGGGGTGGAGCATGTGCATCTAATGGACAAATAATAGGAGACATTTTGCCCCCAGGATGGTGCCTGTGTAAAGGGGAACTGATGCGAATGTTTATTCACCAAATGGTCATCCTCACAAACAAACATTCCCACGCTTGAGTGAAACCCCACACCGGCTCGCGAGGCTACCGGCGGGCATATTGCCTATAAAAGAATATGCAGCTGCGCCATCAAATGGTCAGGACTGCCGCAGGATTTAGCCAAGCAGGGAAGAAAGCATCATGAGCGACAAATGGATCCTGAGACGCGGAGGACTAATAGCCAACAGCATTGGAGCCTTTCACAAATCTAAAAGTAGTGGCGTCTACAATGCTACTGTGCCTCGTAGGTGAAGGCGCTGCCCCAACGAGGCGGTAACAGGTCTGGTCTATGCGCAGCTAAGTCAATAGTGGCTAACAACCATTATGACAAGGTCAGGTGACTCGCTGCAGCCTAGAGTGAAAGAAGATGTGAATGTAAAATACTCATATGGAGTAATGCCATTTGTTTGTTACCGTGCAATGTTAAAGTAATCGTGACCCTCCTGTGGAAAATCTCCTGGACATTCAGTAAAGCTACTCTGTTTGAAAATGGGTGCCACCTCTGTGTTAGGTTGTGATTCTGGGACTTGCAGTACTACGAGTTTGCAGAAGCACATTTTCACAGGTGTGGCATGGTTGAGCCGGCTGGGTGTGCTGTTTTCCAGCCAGACAATCATCTCTGGTCTATTGCATATAAATATCAGCCCTCCAGCTGGAGGGAGTTGGTGTTCCTCATTCCCCCTTGTGTTTGCATTCCTGCTTGTTGCTTGGTGGGTGTGAGCTGCCATGTGTTCTGTGTGTCTGAGGTGGTCGCCAGACATGTGGTGTTAACAGTCCTGTTCTGTTGTTTATGCGTTCCATGCTGTGTTGGTGCGAAATTTGTCCTATGCTGCTTGGATCATTTACCATCTCTGGGCTAATTTGGTCCATAGGGTCCAGTGTGGGGCCGTCCCTATCAGGATGATCACCCTGTTTGCAGACAGGTTTCCTAGGGTTAGTTGTCTCGTTAGAGTAGGGACCCGCGAGACAACGAGGACCCTTGAAGTGGGCTTGCAGGCTTTAGTGACTTGGCCAATCCACGAACAAATACTGTGTACATTCTTTTTCTATTCTACCTGTAATGTGTGTAGATATGTGTAGTGGCCCAGTGGGTCCTACAGAACACTCATGGTACACTTGTCCTGTCTTACCTGTCTGGATGCTGTCCCTGGATCCAGAAGGCGCCTTCTGCTCTGAGCAATAGAGCACAACCCTGATGTCAGCTGGTCTCTTATTGGCTGGTAGTCAGGTTTAATCTTACTGGTGCCCAAGGCAGGAAGCAAGATACAGGTCCTTATGCAAGAGCGTGGGAGAGAGAGAGGTTATAAAAAGAAGTAACGCAGAGCAGTTAGGCAGACTCAGCTAGGAGCAAGTGAGGAGAGGTTGTGTTTCCGTAGTTGGTGAGGAGGAGTAGTTCAGCAGTTATCGTTTCCCAAGGTAGAGTGTGGTGATAAACCCGCTCCCTTGCCATCCCACAGCAGAGAACACAGAAGATCCTTTCAGAGGTCTATCTTCATCTAAAAGGGAGTTATACCCACCTGGTGAAGTTAAAGCCAGCATTAGCCATACAACCACTTGTCCCTCTGCTTCATTAAATCCTACAGTTTAATTCAACTCAATTATTCATCTAAGTCCACTAGTGGGGAAATTGTCTGATAAATCAAATCTTCAGGAAAATAAGAGAGAGCGTTGAATAAGAGAGAGTTAGAGTATCATCAATTCAACATTACTGTATTTTGCTTCTGTATTACCGCATTCTTGAATACATACTCTAAATACGTCTTCAGAGAATTGTAAAGTTAACCTGTTGTTGCAAAATACCAAAGTTAGTAAATCTGCTCACTCTTGGATTGCTAAACTAAACTGTACTTGTCTCCATTATTTCTTGTCCAGCTTACTATGTAGTTATGTAGTGGCCTGGCAGGTCCTCCAGAACAGTCACATCAACACCTGCCCTATCATACCCGTCTATGCGCCTGCCTTGGGCATAGAAGGTGTTGTACGTCGGAGAAACCCTGTTTCTCTCCCTCTTGTAAGCCTGGAGCTGGGTTCTGGCATTAGCTGGTTGCCTATTGGCTAATTGTCAAGTTCACAGTGATTGGATCAGAGTCCAGGGTGAGAAGAATTCAAAGGAGCCCCTATGCAGAGTAGGAGGAGAGAAGAAAAGTGTGGGAACTGGAAGAAAAGATAAAAATGGGAGGGGAGAGAGTCAGCTAGGGGGCAGTTGGAGTTAGGTGTTGGAGGAGAGAGGTCGTGAGAGAGTTGGCTGCAGCAAGCCATGTCGGAGAAGGAGGAGGTGTTCGTACAGGAGAGAAAGCAGTATCTTTACAAGTCTTCCCGAGGGTTAGCAAGGTCCTTTTCCACTCCCTTGGTGTTCCACAGCAGAGAGGAGGAGAGAGTATCTGAGGTCGATCTTCCACTAAAACTGTGACTCTAAAGCTACCCGGTGAACTCAAAGCCAGGATTAGTCTAGCGACCATCTTACCCTCAACTTCATCTACACTGTTTAAATCTTACCCTTCCTGTCAGCTAGATAAACTAGTGGGGAATCGTCTTAAGTCAGCTTCAGTGAAAGAAAAAGAGGGAGCCTTGAAATCACTTGTCATTCATCGTATTCAACTCACTGCATATTGCTGTATCTACTTGTACCATCACCAAGTGCTGCATTGCAAGTTTGTGCATTAAATTGTTACAAATACCAGCTTAGTAAATCTGCGTATTCCCAGAATTACTACACAAGCTAGCGGACTCGTCTCAGTTATTTCATCGGCATTCCATCCTGAGAGTTCAGGTTGGAGTACTGGCATCACCCGTGACAAAACAGGTCTTCCTGTTAAGCATACTGTAGTACGTTATTTTGGCCATTGTGTGACAGCTGAGCAGGGCATTGTTATCGCCACTGTTAGGAGGGGTTACAGAGACACCCGTGACAACCGTACTACCAACCCTGTGGTCTCGCCCACTTTGGCGCGCTCAGCTCAGCCGTTGCAGCTATATAGCAACATAAGTAATTGTTGTGGGAGATACCTTCACTACATTCAGGTTTCACTATAAAGAAAGACGTCTTCGGTAGTCCAGAAACACCTCGTCCGCTCCCCCACACGCACTCTCCATCCTCCGTATCGAGTTTCTGCAGGATAAAAATGTCATTTATTATTTTAAATTGAAAATCATAGAGGTTATAAAAAGTCCAAGAATAGCACGCAGAGGGGAACACCTGCTGGGATTTTTGTTGCTCCTGGAATCTACCCCAGATGTGGCTTCTTTTCCATATCTTTTCAGCATAAAAAAATGGGAAATGGATTCAGAGCCTGCGGTCAGGCACCAGAGAACCTCAGCTCGAGAGCCCCTCGGTCTCCGCCATCAGCCAGTGCGCTCGCTCCAAACAACGGCCACTTTATGCTTCCTCCGTCAGAAATCTTTGGAAAATTTCTGTTATAGTAATTGAAATGCAAACTATAAGAGGGTAAATAGCAGTCTGTTTGTAGAAGGATAGACAAGGGGGTTTGGGGTCGGCTTCAAGAGGTACTTTGCATCTCAGACATGGAAGAGCAGTTCAGAATGTGTTTTGGGAGGATTACAAGAGACGACCAATGTGTGCATGAATGTGTAACACTTGACTCCCTCACGCCTTATTGGATTTTATATCTTCCATCCTGCTACAACATCGAAGCCCAGATCCACCATAGCATAGACCGGCTCCTTTTAAAGCACACATCTCTGTGTAAGCCAAATTGTTGGGTTTTGGCTATTTGATGATGTGATTAAAAAGCAATTCATTATGTTTACACATGGATGTTATCATATCATCATCCATCATGGATTCGGATGTTTCTGATATGAAAATACTTCTGCTGAACTTCTGGTCCCTCCTTCAAACTCAATCTTCTTCTAGGCAGACTGGGAATCTTGCCATTCTAGATTGTCCAATGGTGGAAAGACTGGTAATGAAAGTCCAAATGATAAAGTCAGAGGTCCTAACTTGGGTGGCACTACAGATGATGAGCAGTGATGGTGGAGTGACTAGTTGTGCCAGGATGGCACTTTGATAGGAAGGTTCTGCCGGTCCAAATTATGCTATCCACATGGTAGAAATAGCACGACGGTGGTGGCACGACCTTGAGAGAAGTAATAAACGTGACTTGGAGCCAAGGCTAAAACTTGACTGTTCTTTTGAGTAGGTATGAAACTGTGGTGACCCAGAAGAGTACTACAAATCTCTATGTGAAACTGACATAGTTTGGGCATTTACCCCAGATTCAGGATTGGGTTAAAGCAGTGCCTTGATGAGTAAAGAAGCCTGCCTAGCAACAGGATATCATAGACCCTTGCTATTGGTTGCAGGCAGTGATTTTTCTTATTGGCCAGTCTTCCAAATGAGAGAAATAACAGGATTGGGCAGTATTTCTATACAGCGGGTTCTATTACTATATAAGTGTGCTCTATTTCTACACAGGTGTAGTGGGAATGTGAATGACTGTTGTGAGTCCTGTGTGTGTGCCCCTTTAAGTGCGTGTGCGACGTGGTTAAAAGACTCAGGTAGTTGAGACGTGGAGTTTAGTGAGAGAGAGTTGAGAAAATGTAGTCGAAGGTGGTGGACGTTCCTGCGCTGAGCTAGGCGTAGAGTAACAGGGCTCCTGCCACATCAAAAAGAAGGGAAGCAACTTAAGAAGCCTGAGAAAAAGATAGAAAATTTTAGTGAATGCTGTTACTGAGTCGGGTGACGCCACCGTTCCGGTACCCAAAAGCATGAACATCGGTGGAGAAATTAATGAGCCGCAGACAGGGATAAGAGTACCTGAGGTCCCTGGGAATGGTCAGGGCCTGAAATAACTACTTGAACGAAACTTCTGCAATACACAAGGCACAAATTACAGACTGAGAAAGTGCAGGCAATAGATGAGCTGGAGTACCTCCACACCCCAAGCCCAGACTTCGGGACGCATCTGTGTGATGAATTAAAGATGCGTACCTCCACTTAGCAGACCCAGATGCTTGAGTGTGAACAATGAGAATAGAGTACCTCCACCTGGCAGTCCCAGATTACAGGACATTCAGGTGTGAAAACCATTATAAGTGAGTACCTCTGCACTAGGCCTTGGGATGAAATGCTCACTTGTCGCTCACTCATTCTCTTTTGGGGGCTCACTCCTTCATTGATACAGGCACTCGGGAAATCTCTCCTCTTCTTCCATCTTCAACACATGAGGGCTGAAGGTGCCTCCATGTGTCTCTGCGCTTTCTCTCCTTGTTGGAACTCAGATGAAAGCCAAGATAAAAGACTTTTTCCCATTCTCAAGCACTCACATTTATACCCTCTCTCATACCACGTGACAGGACATAAATTGATACATTTACAGACAGTCAGCTCACACTTTGCAAACATTAACCCATCATTTGCTGCAGCTGCGCAAAACACATAACAGAATGACAAGACAGTTTTGCACAGAGCATCTACATAAGACATACATGTATGACACTATGGAGGGGGCCAGGAAAGCATGTACTGGGCCACTACACATATGTATAGTACGCTACGCAGGACATTACATGTTCTAGATACGCTATATAATTTCCAATTGATAAGAATGCATTTCTAATGTATCTATCTGTTTCATATCTATCTATTTATCTATCTCATATCTATCGCTCTTATATATATATATATATATATATATCTCTGTATTATTATTAGCAGCAATCAGTCCTGCATATTCATGAGCTGCAGCCACGCTCTACAGCGCATATCGCATGGGACAACGCACGGGTGCCCATCCATGTGCTGTCCGGTCTGCATGGATGCCCGCAATACAACATGCAGCAACTTCTTTCCCGCAGCCTGGGTCCTCCGACTTACTGCAACTACTTGGACGGAGCTATGGTAATAATAGAGCTCCCATGCCCCCGTGTAGTAATAGTGTCCCCTGTGTGGTAGGGTAATAGTGCCCTGTGTAGTAATAGTGCCCTGTGTAGTAATAGTGTCCCTGTGTAGTGATAGTGTCCCCTGTGTAGCAATAGATGCTCTGTGTAGTAATAGTGTCCCCTGTGTAGTAAAAGAGACCCCGTGTAGTAATAGTGCCCCTGTGTGATACGGAGCCTCTATTTCTACACAGGGGACACTATTACTACACGAGGTCTCTATTACCACACAGGTGCACTATTACTACACAGGGGACACTATTACTACACGGGGTCTCCATTACTATACGAGGTCTCTATTACCACACAGGGCACTATTACTACAGGGGTCTCTTTTACTACACAGTAGCACTATTACTACACAGGGGGCATTATTACTACAAGGAGCCACTTTTACTACACAGGGGGCAGTATTACTACACAGGGGACACTATTACTACACAGGGGACACTATTACTACACAGGGGACACTATTACTACACGGAGCCTCTATTACTACACAGGGGGCATTATAACTACAAGGAGCCTCTATTACTACACAGGGGGCAGTATTACTACACGGGCTCTCTTACTACACAGGGGCACTATTACTACACAGGGGACACTATTACTACACGGGGGCACAATTACTACATTGAGCCTCGTTTACTACACAGGGGCACTATTACTACACGGAGCCTCTATTACTACACAGGGTACACTGTCACTACACAGGGGACACTGTCACTACACGGGGCACTGTCACTACACGGGGGCACTATTACTACACGGGGGCACTATTACTACACGGGGGCACTATTACTACACAGGGGACACTATTACTACACGGGGGCACTATCACTACACGGAGCCTGTATTACTACACAGCGCACTATCACTACACGGAGCCTGTATTACTACACAGCGCACTATTACTACACGGAGCCTCTATTACTACACAGGGGGCATTATAACTACAAGGAGCCTCTATTACTACACAGGGGGCAGTATTACTACACGGGCTCTCTTTCTTTTACTACACAGGGGACACTATTACTACATTGAGCCTCTTTTACTACACAGGGGCACTATTACTACACAGGGAGCAGTATTACTACACGGAGCCTCTATTACTACACAGGGGCACTATTACTACACAGAGCCTCTATTACTACACAGAGCCTCTATTACTACACAGAGCCTCTATTACTACACAGGGGAACTACCCTGTTTCCCCGAAAATAAGACGCGTCTTATATTAATTTTTGCTCCCAAATATGCGCTATGTCTTATTTTCAGGGGGTGTCTTATTTCTCTGCGGCAAATCCGTCTGTGGCCGCTAATCCCTCAATTGGCTAGCTTTGTGGACGAAATTTCTCAGAAATCTCGTCCACATGGGACAGCAAATCTGTCACGGCAAAGCTGGGAGAAGCCGGTGTTGTGGTGCGGATTCACCGGCCACAGAAATGGAAAAGCGTGCAGCCAGGTCACTTCAAAACAAGCGGCTGAGTGCCGTGGGTTTTGAAGCAGCGCTTTCCCGGCGGAAATCTCGCTGTTTATCGCTGTGGCCAAACTGCGAGATTTCCGCTGGAAATACGCTCTGTGAGAACCCAGCCTTAAGAATCACACAGGGTGCCTGACTCACACACAGAGCCATAAAATAATAAAGGCTGTAAAGTAACGTACCTGGCTGCAGACAGAAGTTCCTGTACCACTTGTAAGCAGGGATGGTATTGCAGCTTCCGGCCACCAGGGGGAGCTCATCACAGCAGACATGTACAGCAGGAACAGAACGTACAGTATGGACTTTTCCAGCCAGCAAGGGGAGCTCACAACAGCACACTGGTACAGCACAGCAGGGACAGGATAACAGCAGACTGTCTGCAGATCTACCTATACATCTGGAGGTAGGAGACAACGGGGCTGGGAGCAGGGGACAGGCCTCTTGACTTGCCTGCACACTTTACTATGCCTTACTATCGGGGGGTGCCTTATATTTGGGACTTCTGCAAATTTCAGGGGGTGCCTTATTTTCGGGGAAACACAGTATAACTACACAGGGGACAGTATTACTACACAGAGCCTCTATTACTACACAGGGGACACTATCACTACACAGGGGCACTATTGCTATGCAGGGGACATTGTCACTACACAGGGGCACTATTGCTATGCAGGGGACATTGTCACTACACAGGGGCACTATTGCTATGCAGGGGACATTGTCACTACACAGGGGCACTATTACTACACTGAGCCTCTATTTCTACACAGGGTACACTATTACCACACAGGGGATACTATTTCTATGCAGGGGACATTATCACTACACAGGGGCACTATTACTACACAGAGCCTCTATTACTACACAGGGGACACTATTACTACATGATGTCTCTATTACTATACAGGGCACTATTATCACACAGGGGCACTATTACTACACAGGGGACACTATTACTATACAAGGCACTATTACCACACAGAGCCTCTATCACTACACAGGGGACACTATTACTACAGAGGGGCACTATTACTATACAAGGCACTATTACTGCACAGTGGCACTATTACCACACAGGGGACACTATTACTACACGGGGGCATGGGAGCTCTATTATTACCATAGCTCCGTCCAAGTAGTTGCAGTAAGTCGGAGGACCCTGGCTGCGGGAAAGAAGTTGCTGCATGTTGTATTGCGGGCGTCCATGAAGACCGGACAGCACATGGATGGGCACCCGTGCGTTGTCCCATGCGATATGCGCTGTAGAGCGTGGCTGCAGCTCATGAATATGCAGGACTGATTGCTGCTAATAAAATGCCATTTTCTCCAAAATCTGCAGCTCAGGAGTCGGCGTGGCGTCTGCAGTCAGTTACACACAGACATGGATATCATTCATGTGAATAAGCCCACAAGGGCGCCTTATCATTGTGCATCGCGATACCAATAGCCCACTGATTTCTATTGGGCCGCTCACACCCGCTATTTAGTCGCATATGTACCCTCGTGGTGCGGATTACGGGCGCATACATGGCAAGACAGTGAATGAGGACATGCATGTCATTGTATACTCACGTGTGAGAGATATGTGCGCAGCCTGCAGGTAAACAGAACGGTGTGAGCCCGGGCTGAGAGACAGTCCATAAGAAGTGAGAAGTGTCAGTGCGGATTGTGAGAGGACTTTACCATGAATTACTGCGGACATGTGTAACTGCCACTGTGGAACAACCAGACGACAGCAGGCTGTGCAAGGACTACGGAGGCGGCCATTCTGTGAGGGGAACCAGTCGTCTATGGAAGGGAAAGGTCTGTCTACTGTACACAAAAAAGGGGAGAACAGAACTACATCTCCCAGCACCAGCGCGGCCAGACAGGGAGGGCCGAAGGCTGAGAAGACAGTTCTATGAGGAGAACCATGACTGAAATGGCGAAGTCTAAGGTAAAAAAAGAGAGAAGACCGTCATGTGAGGAGAACCATGAGAGGAAATGGCGATGTCTGAGGTGAAAAAGAGAGAAGACCGTCCTGTGAGGAGAACTGTGAAAGGAAATGGTGAAGTCTGAGGTGAAAAAGAGAGAAGACCGCCCTGTAAGGAGAACCATGAGAGGAAATGGCGAAGTCTGAGGTAAAAAAATACAGAAGACCGCCTTGTGAGGAGAACCATGAGAGGAAATGGCGATGTCTGAGGTGAAAAAGAGAGAAGACCATCCTGTAAGGAGAACCATGAGAAGAAATGGCGAAGTCTGAGGTGAAAAAGAGAGAAGACGGTCCTGTAAGGAGAACCATGAGAAGAAATGGCGAAGTCTGAGGTAAAAAAAGAGAGAAGACCGTCCTGTGAGGAGAACCATGAGAAGAAATGGTGAAGTTTGAGGTAAAAAAGAGAGAAGACCGCCCTGTGAGGAGAACCATGAGAAGAAATGGCGAAGTCTGAGGTAAAAAAGAGAAAAGACCGCCCTGTGAGGAGAACCATGAGAAGAAATGGCAAAGTCTGAGGTGAAAAAGAGAGAAGACCGTCCTGTGAAGAGAACCGTGAGAGGAAATGGTGAAGTCTGAGGTAAAAAAGAGAGAAGACCGCCAAGTGAGGAGAGCAGGGAGAGGAAATGGCGAAGTCTGAGGTGAAAAAGAGAGAAGACCGCCCTGTGAAGAGAACCATGAGAGGAAATGGTGATGTCTGAGGTGAAAAAGAGAGAAGACCGCCATGTGAGGAGAACCATGAGAGGAAATGGCGAAGTCTGAGGTAAAAAAAGAGAGAAGACCGCCCTGTGAAGAGAACCGTGAGAGGAAATGGCGAAGTCTGAGGTAAAAAAGAGAGAAGACCACACTGTGAAGAGAACCGTGAGAGGAAATGGCGAAGTCTGAGGTAAAAAAGAGAGAAGACCGCCCTGTGAGGAGAACCATGAGAGGAAATGGCGAAGTCTGAGGTAAAAAAGAGAGAAGACCGTCCTGTGAAGAGAACCGTGAGAGGAAATGGCGAAGTTTGAGGTAAAAAAAGAGAAGACCGCCCTGTGAGGAGAACCATGAGAAGAAATGGCGAAGTCTGAGGTAAAAAAGAGAGAAGACCGCCCTGTGAAGAGAACCGTGAGAGGAAATGGCGAAGTCTGAGGTAAAAACGAGAGAAGACCGCCCTGTGAGGAGAACCATGAGAGGAAATGGCGAAGTCTGAGGTGAAAAAGAGAGAAGACCGTCCTGTGAAGAGAACCGTGAGAGGAAATGGTGAAGTCTGAGGTAAGAAAGAGAGAAGACCGCCAAGTGAGGAGAGCAGGGAGAGGAAATGGCGAAGTCTGAGGTGAAAAAGAGAGAAGACCGCCCTGTGAAGAGAACCATGAGAGGAAATGGTGATGTCTGAGGTGAAAAAGAGAGAAGACCGCCATGTGAGGAGAACCATGAGAGGAAATGGCGAAGTCTGAGGTAAAAAAAGAGAGAAGACCGCCTTGTGAAGAGAACCGTGAGAGGAAATGGCGAAGTCTGAGGTAAAAAAGAGAGAAGACCGCCCTGTGAGGAGAACAATGAGAGGAAATGGTGAAGTCTGAGGTAAAAAAGAGAGAAGACCGTCCTGTGAAGAGAACCGTGAGAGGAAATGGCGAAGTTTGAGGTAAAAAAAGAGAAGACCGCCCTGTGAGGAGAACCATGAGAAGAAATGGCGAAGTCTGAGGTAAAAAAAGAGAAAAGACCGCCCTGTGAGGAGAACCATGAGAAGAAATGGCGAAGTCTGAGGTGAAAAAGAGAGAAGACCGTCCTGTGAAGAGAACCGTGAGAGGAAATGGTGAAGTCTGAGGTAAAAAAGAGAGAAGACCGCCAAGTGAGGAGAGCAGGGAGAGGAAATGGCGAAGTCTAAGGTGAAAAAGAGAGAAGACCGCCCTGTGAAGAGAACCATGAGAGGAAATGGTGATGTCTGAGGTGAAAAAGAGAGAAGACCGCCATGTGAGGAGAACCATGAGAGGAAATGGCGAAGTTTAAGTTAAAATAAGAGAGAAGACCGCCCTGTGAAGAGAACCGTGAGAGGAAATGGCGAAGTCTGAGGTAAAAAAGAGAGAAGACCGCCCTGTGAGGAGAACCATGAGAGGAAATGGCGAAGTCTGAGGTGAAAAAGAGAGAAGACCGCCATGTGAGGAGAACCATGAGAGGAAATGGCGAAGTCTGAGGTAAAAAAAGAGAGAAGACCGCCCTGTGAAGAGAACCGTGAGAGGAAATGGCGAAGTCTGAGGTGAAAAAGAGAAAAGACCGTCCTGTGAGGAGAACCATGAGGAGAAATGGCAAAGTCTGAGGTAAAAAAGAGAAAAGACCGCCCTGTGAGGAGAACCATGAGGAGAAATGGCGAAGTCTGAGGTGAAACTTGTGAACTGGAGACAATTTACCTGAAGACGTAAGAAAGCATCCGACGCTGAAGAGCTGCCCAGTGGAGCAGTCTGAGGGACATGCGGGCTACTATGGAGGAGAGATGTCTGCGGTGACATGAGAGCCTTGTGCTTGAGGTGCTGAGTGACCACAGCTGCAGGTGAGCCGACCGCTTCCTCCTCAGGCGGTGAAGAGGCTGAGGATCCTTTTAGCCGGGACGACTGGCTGGTGCAGAAGCCCCTGACCGCTGCTATGCTTTTACACCGGACCGGTCATCGCTCAGTGAATGGAGGCGGGTGAGATGGAATTAGCTGCGTCCGCCTCCATTTACAGGACACCGACGATCACCTGCCCGGCACACCGGCATTATAATGGCGGCAGGATCTGAACGACAAGCGGTAAGTGGATGAATTATTGTACCATTTGAGAGCCCGAAGGGCCTTCTACACGCAGCCATGAAGCGTTGGAACAGCCAATGAGCCATTTGCCTTCGCCCATTTACACGTGCCGATAATCGCCGGAATGATTTCCTCATTTCTCTCCTCATTCATCTGGTTGCGGCCCTCGTTCTTCTGCCGGCAGTCCGGAATGGTTTGTGAATGAGGCCGGTACTGGCAAAAATGGTGAACGCTTATTTTATGCTAGTGTAAAATGAACGACGAACAAAAAGTGAATTATCATTCATCGTTCAATCATTGTCCATGTTTACACTGAATGATTCATTCGTTTTCACACAATTCCACAATTATTTGTTCATTTGGTATAAAAGTGCCTCCAGTTACAGATGTGTCACTTCTAAGGCCAATGTCTGCGGTCCGCTCACCATTATTGTAGTTTGCCTATGCCATTAGTGTTCCCTGACTGTCATTGGTGTATGGCAGCGCATGGTGCGATGGGAGAGGACTATCTGCAGGACATCTATTGTATGGCAGCGCATGGTGCGATGGGAGAGGACTATCTGCAGGACATCTATTGTATGGCAGCGAATGGTGCGATGGGAGAGGACTATCTGCAGGACATCTACTCTACGTCAGCAATGATGTGTGCGAGAGGACTATCTGCAGGACATCTATTGTATGTCAGCGCATAGTGTGATGGGAGAGGACTATCTGCAGGACATCTATTGTATGGCAGCGCATGGTGCGATGGGAGAGGACTATCTGCAGGACATCTATTGTATGTCAGCGAATGGTGTGATGGGAGAGGACTATCTGCAGGACATCTATTGTAGGTCAGCGAATGGTGTGATGGGAGAGGACTATCTGCAGGACATCTATTGTATGTCAGCGAATGGTGTGATGGGAGAGGACTATCTGCAGGACATCTACTCTACGGCAGCAATGATGTGTGCGAGAGGACTATCTGCAGGACATCTATTGTATGGCAGCGAATGGTGTGATGAGAGAGGAATATCTGCAGGACATCTATTGTATGGCAGCGCATGGTGTGATGGGAGAGGACTATCTGCAGGACATTTACTCTACGGCAGCAATGATGTGTGCGAGAGGACTATCTGCAGGACATCTATTGTATGGCAGCGAATGGTGTGATGGGAGAGGACTATCTGCAGGACATCTATTGTATGGCAGCGCATGGTGTGATGGGAGAGGACTATCTGCAGGACATCTCTTGTATGTCAGCGAATGGTGTGATGGGAGAGGACTATCTGCAGGACATCTACTCTACGGCAGCAATGATGTGTGCGAAAAGACTATCTGCGGGACATCAACTGTACGGCAGCGAATGATCTTACAAAGCAAGATACCCCCCAGTTTGTTTCCCTTTAACCCTTATTTGGGCAGTATCAGGTTGGGCTCAAAGACTTGGAATTTTCAGACTTTTTACTAGTGATGATGAAGTCTGCGGTCCGGCCCCTAAGCGCTGACTGACAGGGATTTGTGGCGTCATTTTGACTACTTTCATATATTTGGAGGTATTTTTGTAGGAACGGCACAGATGTGTAGATTGTCAGGACAGCGGCTGCCGTCAGCACCTAATGTGATAAAGTCCAGCAAATTGTACTTCTGAATGCCGCAGCGCATGGAACCATACGCGCCATTTCCCATAATCCAATGAGTTTTGAGCGCGGTCTTGCGTGTGATGGGACACATTGGGATGGGTCTTGCTGTACAGCGGCCACCTTAGTTTTTCCCCATGGGCCCTAATCTGGATAATGACACACAAAAATGCAGCTCATTTCTTTTTGTTTTTTTATTACTGAACTCTATAAAATTGTTGTACTGATTATTTTAGGATCACAAAGTACACAACATTAAATTTTAATATATGACACATAATATTATATACATACATCGAGAAAACATATAAAAACAGGAGACACGTCAGCGGGCATCAATAACCAAAAATAATAATAATAATAAAAACACAAGTGCTTCTTTAATATTAAAATGACAGCTATATAAACATATTAATATCTGGACAATCGGGCAAACTTTACTAAATAATTATATAACAACGTGAGGGGCAAAAACTTTACACCAAGCATCTATCTGAAATAACAAAATAGCACTTATCATAGTTTATTAGAAAAGACTCCAATGAATGCGTCCATCAGAGCGGACAAGTGAGAGGCAGACAATCTAGATTCAAAGTGCTTAATCTGCGAATTAATTGCAGGACCCTGCGTGAATGTTACTCTCTAGTCAAGGAAGGGGTTATTGGAGAAGCGCCAGGAAGCCGTTACATTGTGGGCCGGCAGCGATGGACTGAGGGGTCGGAGAATGAAAACGGCATCGAAATCTGATCTCATTATATCTCTATATCATAGAAAACTATAAAGGTATATAAATCTATCCAAGTACATGTAGATGTATATCAACGCAGACATATATGAAGCATCAAGAACAGCTCAGCCACACAACACAACATGGTCCCTCATGGATAAGTCTACCGATACGAAGGGGAACCTTTGGAAGTTATTGGGGAAACCTCTAATCCTAACCATGATCCAGAACCCACACCTAGCAATGATGGTTAGTGATGAGGACTGGCTAGACCCACCAGAAGGCCTGAGCATCCTCCAATGGACTAAATGTCTGACATACTTGGGACTACGAGGTCCTCATGGTTTATCACGCTTATGATCCAGTCATGGATAGCTTATCAGTCTCTGGTGGACAGATGTAGCAAAGCTTAACTTGACTCTTCACTCATTAAGGATACGTTCGCACGTAACAGGTACTACCTTGCGGCTGTGACTCCACCCAGCTGCCCGTAGCCGCACGATCTAGCTGACTTTATTGGCAAGACTGCGCTTCCATTGGCAAACGCGGCTGGGTGAAAATCACAGCTGCAAGCCAGTACGTGTGACGTAGGATCGCACTCTTGGATAGCTTTCTGTGCCATAGTTTAATTGCCCTTTCAGTAGTTTTTCAATGGCTTTTGTCATTAGATAAGATAGCAATAGCTTTTCAACTACTTAAAGGTGTTGTCCAGTTGTAAGGTATTGATGGTCTATCCTCAGTACGGGTCATCATCAATAGTAGATCGGTGGGGGTCTGCCGCCTAGAATCCCCGCCGATCAGCTGTTCTCAAGGTTAGTGCACTCATGCACTGCAGGAAGCAGACAGCTTCGTTCCCACTGCAGTGGCCAAACCTGGTATTACAGGTCATTGAATTCCACGGGAACTTTTTCTATTGTACCAAGCCTGGCCACTGCAGTGGGAACAGAGCTGTCTGCTTCCTGCAGAAATCAGTTCATTGCATGAGCACACCCCGGCCCAGAGAATAGCTGACCGACAGGGGTCCCAGGTGACGGACCTCTCTCAACTATGATTGATGACCTATCTTGAGAATAGGCCATTAATAGTTTACAACTGGGCAACTCCTTTAAGATAACTTGAAGAAAAGTTATCACCGTCATGTTAAACTTTGCTGCATCTGTATGATGCGTATGAGTAATAATCACAAACTTTACAGTGTGTTCATTAACTTTTTGAAAAATGACCTGAACAAGTCAATTTGTGAAATGTGCTTGTACTGCTGCCGGTAGTTGGGGATACAGTACTTCAGACTACACTGACAGTAGCAGTCATCATCAGGTGTATATCAGTAAAATGAATTGATTGCAACTTTTTGGTCGTAACAGATGAAGGAATTGGTTTAAATATTTTTCATGAGGTTTTTCTTGGTCCTTACGGACTCCGTTTATAGTATTACATTGGCAGCTGTAGTAGATCATCCATGAACATTTATGGAATTTGACTACACAGGATCGAGATTCTACATGGAAAAGAAGAGCCCTGCTCAGGTCCAGGGACAGCTTCTTTTTGGATCATGTTGGTGGCTGAAGAGAGGGACTATTTATGTGATGCAACTGGAAGCCGTCAGGACTGACATGTATAACCCCACCAGCTCTACGAGTGAATAAATAGTATATAAATAATACACAGGGTAGCATAAAGGTTGCTCTCCAGTGACTGCTATTTTTCCATCTAACATCAACCCCAATAACATGAGATTTATCTAGCTTACGTATTACCAAATATCCACATATATATGAATCCAGGCTTATTCTAACAATGCTTTGATCTTAAAAAGTTAACATGGAAATACTAAAGTCTGTTCCCCAAGAGAAAAGATCCAGAAAAGCTCTTAACATTTTTTCTTAAAGACTGTTTCTTGGTGCCATGTCCAGAATATAATGTCATCGGTAACAACGTCATTGATTGGTGTGTTTGAATGAATGAAAAATGAGATAGAATTAAGGGTATTTAGTTTGGGGTTCAGAAACATGGATTCTGGAATGTGGCAGCCAAATTCTCGGAAAAGTAAAAAACAGCAAGTATGGCCTTGGAGAATTATACGGAGATTAGATCAAACGAGATGTAGATAATCAGGCAGGAGAATTAGCTCTCAATGACATGTAAGGACAAGCGATGGTCCAACACAGCATGGACTAAGCCACCACAACCCTAAACAACAATTTTCTTGCAAAATCAGTGTATAAAGGACATTGAAGGAAAGGCCACAGAACTGCCAGGAATAGGAATGTTGTAGAGGTAAGAAAAAGATCACTAGGTCCTGGCACTGATGGACGGCTCTGTGGAGAAAGGTACTGGCCGCCCAGAGAAGCCGGTAAATAAGACCTTGTTCAGTTAAGGCACTGGCCTCTAAATCTAGAGCTCTTGATTTTTCTCAAATAGACAAATCCTTATGTGCTAAACATATATTAACTTCTGTATCCCTCCCAGCAGCATGGGCCTCCTCAAGCGTCTCCCATCAGAACGATTATGGCAGAAGTTCTGATAGAGAAAACTAGCCGAGAGTAGATTAAAGACCAACTGGCCCAACCATGTTCATCACCAAAGTGCTATAATGGGACGGGGAGAAGACCTATCAGTGGTGTCCACCTTTAGCTTCATTTTATAAACCTTATTGGAAATAACATTCTGTGCTTCCAGTGATTTTGCTGGGTCCTGCACTCCGGATCTTGACCACCATAGTTATAATGTAAACTCAATAATTGCTGGCGTTCAATATGTTGACCCGTCACAACAAGCTTTAGTCGAAAAGCTTTTTTCTTTTCTCATAAACAATAAGGCAGGTCTAGAAACAACAGTAGGAAAACCCTGGTATCCCTGATGTGTGTAACACTGAAACAAGCTTTTGGAATAAAGATTAAAACAAAAAAAGAAAGTTTACAGGAAGGTCTTGTAAACAGCTGAAGACCATCCAAGAATCCCTCAACCATGAGAGCCACCAGCTTGACGATAAGCCTTTCACCAAGTCCATCTCTGGCTGGTGTTCTCCAAGTGTTTTTCTCTGCAGCAGGATTCATAAATACAGGACTTGGATCCATTTTTTGTCACTTAAAGTATATATGTTACTATATTTAAGTTAAGCATTCCACAGAGATATATTCATGGTTTGGTGGCTCGGTGCACTTAAATTAGTATTACGGATGTATTCTTCTTGGTCATTACGGTGTAGCTCTGATTGTGTGCTTATTTTCCATTTTGCTTTCTCCATGATGGTTCAACAAAAAAGAAATGAAGATCCTAAAGGCTACACTGTGGCTCCCAACATGGCTTCTGTCTCTGTCACAATTTCATTTTGGTTGGAATCAAGTCCATAAAATCTGACTTTGAGTTCGCCAGCTGGATGAACCACAGGGACTGGCATGATTTTTGGAAAAGTTCTGGTTGCCAGTTCAAACCTGCTCATGCTGGCCAATTCTATCGCCAAGGTCTTCAAGAAAAGTTTGGCCAACTGTTTGCCCAAGCAGTTCCGTACTCCACCACCAAATGGCAAATAATGGAACCTGCCATCTTTGTCTTCAGTACGATCTTGTCCAAAGCGATCAGGGTCAAAGACATCAACATCCTTGAAGACCGGAGCCGTGTCGTGCGTGTCTCTGATGCTGTACAAAACGCTCCATCCTTTTGGAATTTGGAAGCCCTGTGAAAAGGGAACAAACATTGCTCTGGTTAGAGTTGGTCCCAGATATGATCACTAGATTGCAAGTTCTCAAATACAAACTGACCGCTAGGGGATTTTTTCTACCTCGAAGTACATTAACAGACGTGAGGGGATGGTGACGTTTATCTTTCATTCATAATTGAGAATTTTGTAATATTTCCATCAGCATTTAAATAAACCTTTTACATAAAATTGGAATATTTGAGAAGCCTTTCCCCATCCACACAGTATAGCCAACAGAGCCCAATGCACTACGTAAAGGAATACAAAACCTAGAAAATGCACAAAAATAACAGATCCCAACTCTTCCGCCCTTTGGGTCTTCCTTCCTTCGATCCCATTTTGTCTCAAATTACAATTTAAAGCGTGAAATACAGAAATCTTCTCTTTATGTCCCAGGAGATCCTCACCTCCTCCTCTTCCTCACTTGTATCTGGCTGCAGCAGGAGCCTGAAGGAGGACAAAAGGATTCAACGGCGCCCTTTGTCTAAGCCCCATAGCTTAAGGTACCTGTCCACGGGGCGATCATCATCTGGATTATCACCCTGTGTACACGCGGCTGCAGACAGGACACCAAGCGACTGTTGGATCGCGTAAACGGGAGCCGCTGAATGTTTGTGCGACAGTGAATAGGGGCGGGTGGTCCGGGATGATCCCTGCCACCGCCGCCGCGCTCATTCACTTGGACAAGTATCGCTCTGGTGTAAGCACAGGAGCAATAGTCAGGCGGTAATCCATGGGACGGCGGTCAAACGCTTATGCACCTGCCAGCTGTCCTGTGTAAAGGTACCTTAGGATAGCCGGCTGCGGGCAGGAGACGCAACTCTTTGCAGAAGGACAAAAAGATTAGGCCCCGCCCTTTGTCTAAGACCCGTAATTCAGCTGGTCTCCAGCCTAAAGTCCCGTTTAGATGGGGGTTTAAGGTCGTTAGCGCACGTGAAGAGCATTCAGACAGGCAGATCACCGCTGGATCGCGGACTTCTCGCTCAGCTTACACGCAGCGAGAAAGCCGCGATGCAGCCATGATTTTTATGCAGACTAAAAGTCAGCAATAATGAAAAGTGAATGAATAATACATTTTTTTTACAAATTACACAGGAACGATTATCGCTCTATTTCGTTTGTTTGAACTAATTTTGAGTGATAATCGTCCCGTGTAAATGGCCCTTAAGATAAAGCAGCAGATTAACCCTGTGCGCTCTGCAGGACCTCTACTACAAGTCTGACGGTCAGTGTGGGCAGCGTTCTCTCCTGTGGACTTCCCGTTCCTTTAAGAAGTCGCTACTGATGATACGTCTAATAGGTTCTAGTTTTAGTATATGTAATCTATACCAAATACTGTTAATTACTAATCAAGCTGCAGTAAAGTGCTTGTCCAGTCAGCTGATAAAATACTTTTATCTTACGCTACTTACATCCAACTCAAAGGTTTGCAGCACAGTTCGGTAGCCCCCCGAGATGGGGCTGAAGAGCCTCAGTAACTCCTTAATGACACAGTCCAGGTACCGCAGGCTGCTGATGGTGTCCACACGTAGGGCCCCCTCACAGACACAGCCGTTATGGAGGATGCCGTTCCCTCGAAGCTCCTCTCGCAGCTTTTCCAAGACTGTCGGGTGCTTAAGAAGCTGCATGATAAGGGAGGTGCTGGCACTTGCTGTGGTGGCGTAAGCTGCAAATATCAGCTCCAAGGTAGCATCCTGGTAAAAAGAGAAAGGGTTAAACGTAATGCACCTTCAGGACAAAGTCATTAACGCTGGTTGTCTACCAACAACGTTTTTGGATGAGTCATGTGTTTTTGGGCAGTTATATGGACATCTGACCGACTCCATTGTCCTAGCAATGGGAATGTGCTTTCAAAGAAATCATCTGCATACTACGTCTTTCTTCGGTGGCTGGCATTCCACGGACAGTCTAGATACTTGGCACAGAGATCGATTTGGGCACCGGCCAAATTGTCCGAGTAGGATTCCTCAACATGTAATTGATTTTTGGTGTCTGCCATCACCGCCATATGATGTAACCAGATCTGAATCCAGCGTTGTGAGCTCACTAATCTCCTCTCCTCCTAGAGAAACAAGAACAAGCAGGACACCTTCTCTGCAGCCCATGTGCCTCACAAGGAGAACAGCAGGCAAGCTTGGAGGAATTACTGGGATAATCTAGGTAATTAAGTAACATTTACGTCGTTTCTGTAGAAACATTAGTCTCAAACCTGTTACTTCGTGCCAAAAAAACTACTTAAAACCTCAACAATAAACCTTCCATCAATCGTACTGACATCATCTTTTGTAGCTGAAACTGCACAAATCGTTGCATTTATCAAACATTCCATTGATGTCAGGTTCGGAATGAACACCAGGTATAGGATGCCTATGAGATGAATGTAGCGTCCCAGAACATCATCCTGGACCCCTCCATATTGTCACACATGTCTGTCTCATGTGGATGCGCTGTGCAAAGCTGTCATGTCTATTTTCTGTATGTGTGTTGCACAGCTGCAGCATCTGAAGGGTTAACTCCCTTAAAATCATTGTCTGTCAGTTCTGCTGCATGTTGAATGTATCTTTCTGAGTCATGTGGTACAAGTAAGGAGATAAACGGGGGTGTATGAGAGCGGGAAGCAGGTTGATGATCTTCCATCTGCCCATGCTGTTGGAGGACCCACAGTGATGCAGGGAAGCACCTTTAGCTTTCCTGTTTCGAAAATGGAGAAGGAGAGGCTCCCTATGGAGGAGCTGAGGATCTTTCCTCTTCCCCAATCAGCTGGAGAAACCGCAGGGGCGCAGGGAGACATCTCCGGTGTCTTTGCATCTAATATGGAGAAGATGGAGAGACCGCCTAACCGTATGTGAAGCACATGGGAGTGAGTTTAAGTGTTTTTCCCCAAAAGTCCCATCGCCAGAGAGCCATTGTGAGTAACTACCTCTTCTAGTGACTGTACATTTCCTACAACAAGATCAGTGCAGAAGTCTACCAAACCTCTGAAAATAATATTAAGTCTGCTTATAATTCCTATGCGGCCGCCTGAGGTCTGGATCACCATATAGCGGTACACCTTTTACTGACACCCACGCGTGCTGAAGTCTATGAGAGCGGGGTGATCATTACTGCCATTCTGTGGCCATTGACTTTCATGTCAAGTTGTCTGAGTAATACTAATCTGCCTGCACTGTAAACTCTTCCTGCTGAAGTTTGTTGTCCCGTGTTTAGCAGTCACTAGTAAAGCCGTACCGGGCCTCCCCCGTTCAGGAGGACCCGAGGTCCGATACACTTGTCCGGTGTTATTCATCCGCCGTGTATAAATGCCGGTGTGTGGAACGGTGGCGTCACGAACTGACAACTGCAACCCCCTCATCCTAAGGACTACTGGCCCCATCTTCTGCTGCGGTAACTCCCTGCAGGAACAGAAGTTGGTAAGTGCCACCGTGACAGCTCCACGCACCACACCGTCCGAACTCCAGCTGTATGCTTGGGTAGAGAGTCATTTCCTAGCGGCATCCCAACCAGGGGTGTTGCATGTTGTAGCGTCTCAGTAGGACGTTGCAACCTTTTGGCCTCACGAACAGGCTATTACCACTTTTTGGCAGTCACAGGATCTATATATTTATATTTTATATATCGGATCGTTGCATGAAACTTAAAGCCAGAGGCTTAACTAAGAATGAGCTACTGGGATATGTGCCCTGGTGTCCGAGGGGGTAGCAGCAAGACACTTCACCTCCAAGAGGGCATTTAGGTACAAAGCAAACGCAACTACTGCTCTAGCTGAAGGAAATCTTAGTAACCAAGTAAGCATATCACTATCAACTCATCTACCATCATGTGAATATTTACCATTTTAACCAACCTCTAACCTTCCCTTGGCATCTTGGGGTACTTTGCACTCAAGCACAAAAATATCAGCTTTTCACAAGTTAAAACACCACGTTTGTTATGCGCAATCCAACACCGATTTAGGATCCCATGTTGGTCATTGCTAGTGGGGATTCTCAAGCGGGTGATCTCCCAACGCACGCTCATATGCCAGTAAAGTCAGCAGATCTATAGGAAGCGGATTTCCATTGATCGCGTCTTACCTTCAGCTCCTGCATAGTCAACTCATTGCCATGCTCCTTCCCACTCTCGATCAGAACATCCAGAGCATCAGTATAGTCTTTGCCTTGAGTGTTCTGCAACTTCTCCTGGATGGCTTTTTCCAGGCCCTTCAGTAGAGTCTCTCGAGCTTGAATACCCTGGTGAGAAAAGAAGAAGGTCAACCAAGATGTCAACAGTGAGGCACAAATATGAGCAGATACAGGAGTTAATTAACTGCTCTTATTGGACATTGGATTGGCTGATATCCACACCATGTATTATCACAAGGACTTCAAGTCTCTGCCAACAGGGCAATGGTTGAATTTGATGTTTTTTCCCCATTTGCTGTGAAATTCCAAAGGCTACACAAGCAGGTAATAATGACACCAAGTAGAGCGACCCAAGTGTGCCTGTCTGTGGCCAGTGCTGGGGCATTAAGTCAAACACCTTTCAATTAGTTGATCTATCCTATAGAACTCGAAATACTCCAGGCGGATACCCCTGTGAATGATTTATGATAGAAGCAGATACGCAGAATAGCAAATAGGGCAACCCAAATAATTAAGGGAATGGGTGGCCTGCAGTACCAGGACAGGTTATCGATACAGTTTGGGAAAATAGACGGTTTAGGGGCAATCTAACGCAGGAGTCACATGACCGCATGTGCCGGCGTGCCACACGCAGAACTCTTATGTGGGCACGCAAGTACACAATGTCATATGCACTTGCTGCGTGCCGCCACTCCCCATGCACTATCTTGACGTATATGTGTGCATAATATGCACCAAGATAGATAATGCTGTTCTAAATGGCCCAGTAGAAATCAACAGGCCATTGGCATTGCATGTCAGGCGTGGAATCCAAATAGATGTGCACGCGACGCAAAATGACAATACGCCCGTGCGAGAGCAGACTAATTCCTCTGTACATGATTTACTTCTGCCTGGACCTATGGCTATGACAAGGGGCATCCTCCACGTCTAGAAGAATGAAGGTTTCACCATGATCATCAATGGGATTCTTTACTGTAAGAGCAGTGATATTGTGGCGCTCTCTGCCGCATGATGTTGTGGTGCTGGAGAGGTTCAAAAAGAATCCAGTTCATTTCTTGAAGCATCACAAGTCGTGGATTACGGAGATGGGACGTTAATTAGGGCTTTTATCCCTAATGTGGGCCAACTGGCATCAATACGGTAGAGTTACAGCTTTGACTTGAAGCAGCGGTGGGTCTTTTCAAGGTTCCCAACTATGCACCTACGTTGCGGTTCTTCGTCACATTTCTGCCAAGTAACATGACACAACAGGCCGTACGACCGCCAGTCTACTCCATTCCTGTGAATTCTCTCAGTGAGCCATTTACGAGGCATAAAAAAAATAATAGCGCAATTTCCCTGCATGTCTCTCACTGCTTTAAAGCCCATTAAAGGTGCGGCATTTCAAAGGTGAAGATAAAACACAAGAAATGCCTCCCGAGATCCACGACTTACGAAGCATTTCCCTTAATGCCAAATTTAAAAAATTAATTGGCTTCACCTGTTAGTCATGAATGAGGGCTCTCCCGGCCGTTGGTGCTCAGATCTCTGCTCCAAGATAATGAGATCCGAGTACAAGATTCTTAAAGACATTAGAGCAGCGGTTCCCAACCACTACAACTCCCAGCATGCCCCGATATCCTCTAAGCTATCAACCTGCCAATGCCATGGCCCGTTATCATTGCATCAAGAAGGTTGGGAATACTGGTAGCTTACTGGTATACAGGGAAAGCAAAAAATCCTATCAGATGTGTTCATAAGACGTGTATGGAAGAAAAGGCAAAAATCCAAAACAAGGAGAAAACGGCATCTAAATGGAGAAATAGCAGAAAACTACTAAAAGGAGGATTAAGACATGTGAAAGTCGTGACAGACTGTGGCACATCTTTGTATCCCGACTCCAGACGGCCGCTGCTGTGCGCAGGATGTATTCCCACCATTTGCCCCTATAGATTTTGTTTTCGTTGCTCTGCGCCATTCTTTATTTACGGTTTCCACGTTTTGTCCAATATGCTTTATCTAGTGTTTTAGCAGCAGGATTACCGGCTTTGCGCGGGTCGCTTTCATGGAACACGGTTTCTGTATGTGGTTAAACGTTTTGTTTGCTACCGATCAGAAGCCGACACCTTTATATATTAACGGATTTCTGCTGCCAAATGGCTGACCAATCTGCACTGAATCTGCCCCAGGGGTGAGTCGGGCGTTTGGAGAGCTTCACACCGCGTTCAGCACAAACGCAGAGACGCACGTGGGTCTGCAGAGAGGTTCCCGCGGCTCGGGCAGCACTCTGCCAAGGAGTCTGTCCTCCTTTTTGGAGGTCGGATTGGTCTGGAAGGGGTTAAATTTATAAGGAAGCTCCTATTCAGTACAGATCCAGTCCGACCAGCCGTCTCTCAAAGGGACTGTAATTGGGAACGGTCGGTCCTAGAGAGTAAAACCTTGCGAAGCGCCTGATTTACCTGGGTGGCAAACTTGGCGCAGATTGTCCAGTCGTCTAGTAGCCGAGCACAAAGAGCAGCCTACAGAAGTTCATTCCTATAAGAGGTTAGATCTCATCTTCCTTGTTGTGTCTTGGTTTAAAGGTTCTTCTTATGTATTAGATTTCCCTTCTGCATTATGTTACTTTAGGGACACATGCTTATAAGATCGGGTTATTTGGTGTCTGTTCTTGCTCTTTTGTTTCCTCTCCACCATACTTTTCCTTTCCACGTTTATTGAGTAGCCATCTCAGCCAAACTGACGAAGGGGTTTTTATGCCATGAAATCTGTTCTTTTGTTGGATGTGGGACATAAGAGAAGTCAGATACCTCTCCGCTCTTTCCTTGAGATTGCGCTGCTTTGCCATATTTTGCTTCTCCTTGCTAATACTCTTCAACACATTGACTATGTTGGGCACCAGCTGGCCGGCGGCACTTCCGTATCATCTGCCACGCATTTGTCCACTATCACCCATGGCCTCTACAAAACATTTTAAGCCTCATCTTTGTCACGGGATCCCTCCAGCCATTTTTTTCCTCTACACCTATTGTGAATACGAGGATGGCACGGTCCACCGGTTCGGATGTTTAGAGGAGTTCAGCAGTCTACATGGACACTTACCCTTCGGTAACCGCTGCATGGCAGATCCACCGGTAAAGAGAAAACATTCTCGACGAACTGCTGAAACACCTGGAACAGATGGTTGAGTTCTTCATCGGAGAGTCGGAATCCTAGCAGAACCCGGATTGCCAAACGGAAAGTCAACTTTTGTGCCTCGCAGTAGACGTTGATGGGCCCTGGATGACTGCTCCACACCCTCAGCGTGTCTTGGATCACCAGATGGATTTTCGGGAGGTAGGTCTCCAAAGCCTCGTGGCTGAATATTTTTGAGAACACCTTTGAATGATAAAGAATGGCATGATGAGTTACATTTTCTAGACCCTTTAAAACTTATTTCTAACAGAAAGGACCGAGCAAGATCAACAATGAACCCCGTAACGCCCACTCCACCGTGGCGCTGCCAAGTCTAGCACGGGCGTTGCGTTCCTACATGGTTGCTTGGAAACCGATGAGCTAGAATCTAACATAAGCGTGGAATTCCCTGTGCCAAAGTAAAGTTCAGCTCCTTGAAATGCGATTGACCAAGAGTCAAAGACCCAAATAGAGCAGGATATTTGTTAGTCTGAACGCGTAAGAAACATAAGCAATGTATGAATCGAAGAGTTTCCCCACAAGTCAGCAGCAGTCCGTAAACGTAAAACTTTCCTGGCTCCGGCCCGATGTTCACAATACAATGTTTACTGAGGTCTGCACTTGGTAAGATAACATGCCTGTCCTTCATAATAGAGACCCCAGTAGTCAGTGACTAAACCTTTCCAAGAAGGTCTCCTGCATGTGCTGCGGAGGAAGCAAAGTCAAGTAGGGGGGGGGGGGGGGGTACTGAACCTCCATCCATAGTGATGTCCTTATATCCCGATCACTACTGCCCATCCCTCTATATATATATATACACACACACACACATCTATCCACTAACCCGTGGCACAGGGCCCGAGGTGTGAACTAATAAACTACCATCCATCAAGGACATAAATCCACGGAACATTTCTTTTCCCCATAAAGTAGAGCTCCTACAGACAGACGTATAATTACACCCTCCGCTGTCGGCGCTGAGAAAATCACCTACAAATAAAACTAATTACCTCGACATTTAGGAACAAAAAGAAGTTCCTGAGTGTCCATCGTGTCCAGGACTGGAGGTGCTTCCCGTAAAGTACAAGGAGAGCGCCCCCTGGTGTACAATGCAGGATACAGACTCATACCAAGGATCGCTAGAGACCATTCAGATACATTAGTCAGCGCCAACAATCAATATTCCTTCTGCATCCGACAGAAATCGCAAGAGGAACTCAAGGATTTCAGCTGTGAGGTACAAGTGTCTAATACATTCTGGGACAGGAGTCCCGGCAACACCGCCACTGGGCCAAATCAGATGCACAAAAATCAAAGTGCGATGCTCTGATTATCTCCATCCCATGGACCCGGGTGCGATGCTCTGATTATCTCCATCCCATGGACACGGGTGCGATGCTCTGATTATCTGCATCCCATGGACCCGGGTGCGATGCTCTGATTATCTCCATCCCATGGACCCGGGTGCGATGCTCTGATTATCTCCATCCCATGGACCCGGGTGCGATGCTCTGATTATCTGCATCCCGTTTAATGCGGTGTGATGCTCTGATTATCTCCATCCCGTTTAATGGGGTGCGATGCTCTGATTATCTCACCCCATGGACCCGGGTGTGATGCTCTGATTATCTGCATCCCATGGACCCAGGTGCGATGCCCTGATTATCTCCATCCTATGGACCCGGGTGCGATGCTCTGATTATCTCCATCCCATGGACCCGAGTGCGATGCTCTGATTATCTCCATCCCATGGACCCGGGTGCGATGCTCTGATTATCTCCATTCCATGGACCCGGGTGCGATGCTCTGATTATCTGCATCCCATGGACCCGGGTGCAATGCTCTGATTATCTGCATCCCATGGACCCGGGTGTGATGCTCTGATTATCTCCATCCCATGGACCCGGGTGCGATGCTCTGATTATCTCCATCCCATGGACCCGGGTGCGATGCTCTGATTATCTGCAATCCATGTACCCGAGTGCGATGCTCTGATTATCTCCATCGCATGGACCCGGGTGCAATGCTCTGATTATCTCCATCCCATGGACCCGGGTGCGATGCTCTGATTATCTCCATCGCATAGACCCGGGTGCGATGCTCTGATTATCTCCATCCCATGGACCCGGGTGCGATGCTCTGATTATCTCCATCCCATAGACCCGGGTGCGATGCTCTGATTATCTCCATCCCAGTGACCCGGGTGTGATGCTCTGATTATCTGCATCCCATGGACCCGGGTGCGATGCTCTGATTATCTCCCTCCCATGGACCAGGGTGCGATGCTCTGATTATCTCCATCCCATGGACCAGGGTGCGATGCTCTGATTATCTCCATCCCATGGACCCGAGTGCGATGCTCTGATTATCTCCATCCCATGGACCCGGGTGCGATGCTCTGATTATCTGCAATCCATGTACCCGGGTGCGATGCTCTGATTATCTCCATCCCATGGACCAGGGTGCGATGCTCTGATTATGTGCATCCCATTGACCCGGGTGCGATGCTCTGGTTATCTCCATCCCTTTTAATGTAGTGCGATGCTCTGATTATCTCCATCCCATGGACCCGGGTGCGATGCTCTGATTATCTCCATCCCATGGACCAGGGTGCGATGCTCTGATTATCTCCATCCCATGGACCAGGGTGCGATGCTCTGATTATCTCCATCCCATGGACCCGAGTGCGATGCTCTGATTATCTCCATCCCATGGACCCGGGTGCGATGCTCTGATTATCTGCAATCCATGTACCCGAGTGCGATGCTCTGATTATCTCCATCGCATGGACCCGGGTGCGATGCTCTGATTATCTCCATCGCATAGACCCGGGTGCGATGCTCTGATTATCTCCATCCCATAGACCCGGGTGCGATGCTCTGATTATCTCCATCCCATGGACCCGGGTGTGATGCTCTGATTATCTGCATCCCATGGACCTGGGTGCGATGCTCTGATTATCTCCTACCCAAGGACCCGGGTGCGATGCTCTGATTATCTCCATCGCATGGACCCGGGTGCGATGCTCTGATTATCTCCATCCCATGGACCCGAGTGCGATGCTCTGATTATCTCCATCGCATGGACCCGGGTGCGATGCTCTGATTATCTCCATCCCATGGACCCGGGTGCGATGCTCTGATTATCTCCATCCCATGGACCAGGGTGCGATGCTCTGATTATCTCCATCCCATAGACCCGGGTGCGATGCTCTGATTATCTCCATCCCATGGACCCGAGTGCGATGCTCTGATTATCTCCATCCCATGGACCCGGGTGCGATGCTCTGATTATCTCCATCGCATGGACCCGGGTGCGATGCTCTGATTATCTCCATCCCATGGACCCGGGCGCGATGCTCTGATTATCTCCATCTCCTGTAATGGGGTGCGATGCTCTGATTATCTGCATCCCATGGACCCGGGTGCGATGCTCTGATTATCTGCAATCCATATACCCGGGTGCGATGCTCTGATTATCTCCATCCCAAGGACCCGGCTGCGATGCCCTGATTATCTCCATCCCATGGACCCGGGTGCGATGCTCTGATTATCTCCATCTCCTGTAATGGGGTGCGATGCTCTGATTATCTCCATCCCATGGACCCGGGTGCGATGCTCTGATTATCTTCAAGCCATGGACCCGGGTGCGATGCTCTGATTATCTCCATCCCATAGACCCGGGTGCGATGCTCTGATTATCTCCATCCCATGGACCCGGGTGCGATGCCCTGATTATCTCCATCCCATGGACCCGGGTGCGATGCTCTGATTATCTCCATCCCATAGACCCGTGTGCGATGCTCTGATTATCTCCATCCCACTGACCCGGGTGTGATGCTCTGATTATCTGCATCCCATGGACCCGGGTGCGATGCTCTGATTATCTCCATCCCATGGACCCGAGTGCGATGCTCTGATTATCTCCATCCTATGGACCCGGGTGCGATGCTCTGATTATCTGCAATCCATGTACCCGGGTGCGATGCTCTGATTATCTCCATCCCATGGACCAGGGTGCGATGCTCTGGTTATCTCCATCCCTTTTAATGTAGTGCGATGCTCTGATTATCTCCATCCCATGGACCCGGGTGCGATGCTCTGATTATCTCCATCCCATAGACCCGGGTGCGATGCTCTGATTATCTCCATCGCATGGACCCGGGTGCGATGCTCTGATTATCTCCATCCCATGGACCCGGGTGCGATGCTCTGATTATCTCCATCCCATGGACCCGGGTGCGATGCTCTGATTATCTGCAATCCATATACCCGGGTGCGATGCTCTGATTATCTCCATCCCAAGGACCCGGCTGCGATGCCCTGATTATCTCCATCCCATGGACCCGGGTGCGATGCTCTGATTATCTCCATCCCATGGACCCGAGTGCGATGCTCTGATTATCTCCATCCCATGGACCCGGGTGCGATGCTCTGATTATCTGCAATCCATGTACCCGGGTGCGATGCTCTGATTATCTCCATCCCATGGACCAGGGTGCGATGCTCTGATTATGTGCATCCCATTGACCCGGGTGCGATGCTCTGGTTATCTCCATCCCTTTTAATGTAGTGCGATGCTCTGATTATCTCCATCCCATGGACCCGGGTGCGATGCTCTGATTATCTCCATCCCATGGACCAGGGTGCGATGCTCTGATTATCTCCATCCCATGGACCAGGGTGCGATGCTCTGATTATCTCCATCCCATGGACCAGGGTGCGATGCTCTGATTATCTCCATCCCATGGACCAGGGTGCGATGCTCTGATTATCTCCATCCCATGGACCCGAGTGCGATGCTCTGATTATCTCCATCCCATGGACCCGGGTGCGATGCTCTGATTATCTGCAATCCATGTACCCGAGTGCGATGCTCTGATTATCTCCATCGCATGGACCCGGGTGCGATGCTCTGATTATCTCCATCGCATAGACCCGGGTGCGATGCTCTGATTATCTCCATCCCATAGACCCGGGTGCGATGCTCTGATTATCTCCATCCCATGGACCCGGGTGTGATGCTCTGATTATCTGCATCCCATGGACCTGGGTGCGATGCTCTGATTATCTCCTACCCAAGGACCCGGGTGCGATGCTCTGATTATCTCCATCGCATGGACCCGGGTGCGATGCTCTGATTATCTCCATCCCATGGACCCGAGTGCGATGCTCTGATTATCTCCATCGCATGGACCCGGGTGCGATGCTCTGATTATCTCCATCCCGTGGACCCGGGTGCGATGCTCTGATTATCTCCATTCCATGGACCCGGGTGCGATGCTCTGATTATCTGCATCCCATGGACCAGGGTGCGATGCTCTGATTATCTCCATCCCATAGACCCGGGTGCGATGCTCTGATTATCTCCATCGCATGGACCCGGGTGCGATGCTCTGATTATCTCCATCCCATGGACCCGGGTGCGATGCTCTGATTATCTCCATCCCATGGACCCGGGTGCGATGCTCTGATTATCTGCAATCCATATACCCGGGTGCGATGCTCTGATTATCTCCATCCCAAGGACCCGGCTGCGATGCCCTGATTATCTCCATCCCATGGACCCGGGTGCGATGCTCTGATTATCTCCATCCCATGGACCCGAGTGCGATGCTCTGATTATCTCCATCCCATGGACCCGGGTGCGATGCTCTGATTATCTGCAATCCATGTACCCGGGTGCGATGCTCTGATTATCTCCATCCCATGGACCAGGGTGCGATGCTCTGATTATGTGCATCCCATTGACCCGGGTGCGATGCTCTGGTTATCTCCATCCCTTTTAATGTAGTGCGATGCTCTGATTATCTCCATCCCATGGACCCGGGTGCGATGCTCTGATTATCTCCATCCCATGGACCAGGGTGCGATGCTCTGATTATCTCCATCCCATGGACCAGGGTGCGATGCTCTGATTATCTCCATCCCATGGACCAGGGTGCGATGCTCTGATTATCTCCATCCCATGGACCCGAGTGCGATGCTCTGATTATCTCCATCCCATGGACCCGGGTGCGATGCTCTGATTATCTGCAATCCATGTACCCGAGTGCGATGCTCTGATTATCTCCATCGCATGGACCCGGGTGCGATGCTCTGATTATCTCCATCGCATAGACCCGGGTGCGATGCTCTGATTATCTCCATCCCATAGACCCGGGTGCGATGCTCTGATTATCTCCATCCCATGGACCCGGGTGTGATGCTCTGATTATCTGCATCCCATGGACCTGGGTGCGATGCTCTGATTATCTCCTACCCAAGGACCCGGGTGCGATGCTCTGATTATCTCCATCGCATGGACCCGGGTGCGATGCTCTGATTATCTCCATCCCATGGACCCGAGTGCGATGCTCTGATTATCTCCATCGCATGGACCCGGGTGCGATGCTCTGATTATCTCCATCCCGTGGACCCGGGTGCGATGCTCTGATTATCTCCATTCCATGGACCCGGGTGCGATGCTCAGATTATCTGCATCCCATGGACCAGGGTGCGATGCTCTGATTATCTCCATCCCATAGACCCGGGTGCGATGCTCTGATTATCTCCATCGCATGGACCCGGGTGCGATGCTCTGATTATCTCCATCCCATGGACCCGGGTGCGATGCTCTGATTATCTCCATCCCATGGACCCGGGTGCGATGCTCTGATTATCTGCAATCCATATACCCGGGTGCGATGCTCTGATTATCTCCATCCCAAGGACCCGGCTGCGATGCCCTGATTATCTCCATCCCATGGACCCGGGTGCGATGCTCTGATTATCTCCATCCCATGGACCCGAGTGCGATGCTCTGATTATCTCCATCCCATGGACCCGGGTGCGATGCTCTGATTATCTGCAATCCATGTACCCGGGTGCGATGCTCTGATTATCTCCATCCCATGGACCAGGGTGCGATGCTCTGATTATGTGCATCCCATTGACCCGGGTGCGATGCTCTGGTTATCTCCATCCCTTTTAATGTAGTGCGATGCTCTGATTATCTCCATCCCATGGACCCGGGTGCGATGCTCTGATTATCTCCATCCCATGGACCAGGGTGCGATGCTCTGATTATCTCCATCCCATGGACCAGGGTGCGATGCTCTGATTATCTCCATCCCATGGACCAGGGTGCGATGCTCTGATTATCTCCATCCCATGGACCCGAGTGCGATGCTCTGATTATCTGCATCCCATGGACCCGGGTGCGATGCTCTGATTATCTGCAATCCATGTACCCGAGTGCGATGCTCTGATTATCTCCATCGCATGGACCCGGGTGCGATGCTCTGATTATCTCCATCGCATAGACCCGGGTGCGATGCTCTGATTATCTCCATCCCATAGACCCGGGTGCGATGCTCTGATTATCTCCATCCCATGGACCCGGGTGTGATGCTCTGATTATCTGCATCCCATGGACCTGGGTGCGATGCTCTGATTATCTCCTACCCAAGGACCCGGGTGCGATGCTCTGATTATCTCCATCGCATGGACCCGGGTGCGATGCTCTGATTATCTCCATCCCATGGACCCGAGTGCGATGCTCTGATTATCTCCATCGCATGGACCCGGGTGCGATGCTCTGATTATCTCCATCCCATGGACCCGGGTGCGATGCTCTGATTATCTCCATTCCATGGACCCGGGTGCGATGCTCTGATTATCTGCATCCCATGGACCAGGGTGCGATGCTCTGATTATCTCCATCCCATAGACCCGGGTGCGATGCTCTGATTATCTCCATCCCATGGACCCGAGTGCGATGCTCTGATTATCTCCATCCCATGGACCCGGGTGCGATGCTCTGATTATCTCCATCGCATGGACCCGGGTGCGATGCTCTGATTATCTCCATCCCATGGACCCGGGCGCGATGCTCTGATTATCTCCATCCCGTGTAATGCGGTGCGATGCTCTGATTATCTGCATCCCATGGACCCGGGTGCGATGCTCTGATTATCTGCAATCCATATACCCGGGTGCGATGCTCTGATTATCTCCATCCCATGGACCAGGGTGCGATGCTCTGATTATCTCCATCCCATAGACCCGGGTGCGATGCTCTGATTATCTCCATCCCATGGACCAGGGTGCGATGCTCTGATTATCTCCATCCCATAGACCCGGGTGCGATGCTCTGATTATCTCCATCGCATGGACCCGGGTGCGATGCTCTGATTATCTCCATCCCATGGACCCGGGTGCGATGCTCTGATTATCTCCATCCCATGGACCCGGGTGCGATGCTCTGATTATCTGCAATCCATATACCCGGGTGCGATGCTCTGATTATCTCCATCCCAAGGACCCGGCTGCGATGCCCTGATTATCTCCATCCCATGGACCCGGGTGCGATGCTCTGATTATCTCCATCCCATGGACCCGAGTGCGATGCTCTGATTATCTCCATCCCATGGACCCGGGTGCGATGCTCTGATTATCTGCAATCCATGTACCCGGGTGCGATGCTCTGATTATCTCCATCCCATGGACCAGGGTGCGATGCTCTGATTATGTGCATCCCATTGACCCGGGTGCGATGCTCTGGTTATCTCCATCCCTTTTAATGTAGTGCGATGCTCTGATTATCTCCATCCCATGGACCCGGGTGCGATGCTCTGATTATTTCCATCCCATGGACCAGGGTGCGATGCTCTGATTATCTCCATCCCATGGACCAGGGTGCGATGCTCTGATTATCTCCATCCCATGGACCAGGGTGCGATGCTCTGATTATCTCCATCCCATGGACCCGAGTGCGATGCTCTGATTATCTCCATCCCATGGACCCGGGTGCGATGCTCTGATTATCTCCATCGCATAGACCCGGGTGCGATGCTCTGATTATCTCCATCCCATAGACCCGGGTGCGATGCTCTGATTATCTCCATCCCATGGACCCGGGTGTGATGCTCTGATTATCTGCATCCCATGGACCTGGGTGCGATGCTCTGATTATCTCCTACCCAAGGACCCGGGTGCGATGCTCTGATTATCTCCATCGCATGGACCCGGGTGCGATGCTCTGATTATCTCCATCCCATGGACCCGAGTGCGATGCTCTGATTATCTCCATCGCATGGACCCGGGTGCGATACTCTGATTATCTCCATCCCATGGACCCGGGTGCGATGCTCTGATTATCTCCATCCCATGGACCCGGGTGCGATGCTCTGATTATCTCCATTCCATGGACCCGGGTGCGATGCTCTGATTATCTGCATCCCATGGACCAGGGTGCGATGCTCTGATTATCTCCATCCCATAGACCCGGGTGCGATGCTCTGATTATCTCCATCCCATGGACCCGAGTGCGATGCTCTGATTATCTCCATCCCATGGACCCGGGTGCGATGCTCTGATTATCTCCATCGCATGGACCCGGGTGCGATGCTCTGATTATCTCCATCCCATGGACCCGGGCGCGATGCTCTGATTATCTCCATCCCGTGTAATGCGGTGCGATGCTCTGATTATCTGCATCCCATGGACCCGGGTGCGATGCTCTGATTATCTGCAATCCATATACCCGGGTGCGATGCTCTGATTATCTCCATCCCAAGGACCCGGCTGCGATGCCCTGATTATCTCCATCCCATGGACCCGGGTGCGATGCTCTGATTATCTCCATCTCCTGTAATGGGGTGCGATGCTCTGATTATCTCCATCCCATGGACCCGGGTGCGATGCTCTGATTATCTTCATGCCATGGACCCGGGTGCGATGCTCTGATTATCTCCATCCCATAGATCCGGGTGCGATGCCCTGATTATCTCCATCCCATGGACCCGGGTGCGATGCTCTGATTATCTCCATCCCATAGACCCGTGTGCGATGCTCTGATTATCTCCATCCCATGGACCCGGGTGCGATGCTCTGATTATCTCCATCCCATGGACCCGGGTGCGATGCTCTGATTATCTCCATCCCATAGACCCGTGTGCGATGCTCTGATTATCTCCATCCCACTGACCCGGGTGTGATGCTCTGATTATCTGCATCCCATGGACCCGGGTGCGATGCTCTGATTATCTCCATCCCATGGACCCGAGTGCGATGCTCTGATTATCTCCATCCTATGGACCCGGGTGCGATGCTCTGATTATCTGCAATCCATGTACCCGGGTGCGATGCTCTGATTATCTCCATCCCATGGACCAGGGTGCGATGCTCTGGTTATCTCCATCCCTTTTAATGTAGTGCGATGCTCTGATTATCTCCATCCCATGGACCCGGGTGCGATGCTCTGATTATCTGCATCCCATGGACCAGGGTGCGATGCTCTGATTATCTCCATCCCATAGACCCGGGTGCGATGCTCTGATTATCTCCATCGCATGGACCCGGGTGCGATGCTCTGATTATCTCCATCCCATGGACCCGGGTGCGATGCTCTGATTATCTCCATCCCATGGACCCGGGTGCGATGCTCTGATTATCTGCAATCCATATACCCGGGTGCGATGCTCTGATTATCTCCATCCCAAGGACCCGGCTGCGATGCCCTGATTATCTCCATCCCATGGACCCGGGTGCGATGCTCTGATTATCTCCATCCCATGGACCCGGGTGCGATGCTCTGATTATCTGCATCCCATGGACCAGGGTGCGATGCTCTGATTATCTCCATCCCAAGGACCCGGCTGCGATGCCCTGATTATCTCCATCCCATGGACCCGGGTGCGATGCTCTGATTATCTCCATCCCATGGACCCGGGTGCGATGCTCTGATTATCTCCATCCCACTGACCCGGGTGTGATGCTCTGATTATCTGCATCCCATGGACCCGGGTGCGATGCTCTGATTTTCTCCATCCCATGGACCCGGGTGCGATGCTCTGATTATCTCCATCGCATGGACCCGGGTGCGATGCTCTGATTATCTCCATCGCATGGACCCGGGTGCGATGCTCTGATTATCTCCATCCCGTGTAATGGGGTGCGATGCTCTGATTATCTCCATCCCATGGACCCGGGTGCGATGCTCTGATTATCTCCATCGCATGGACCCGGGTGCGATGCTCTGATTATCTCCATCGCATGGACCCGGGTGCGATGCTCTGATTATCTCCATCCCATGGACCCGGGTGCGATGCTCTGATTATCTCCATCACCAGGACACGGGTGCGATGCTCTGATTATCTCCATCCCTTTTAATGTAGTGCGATGCTCTGATTATCTCCATCCCATGGACCAGGGTGCGATGTTCTGATTATCTCCATCCCGTGTAATGGGGTGCGATGCTCTGATTATCTCCATCCCATTGACCCGGGTGCGATGCTCTGATTATCTCCATCCCATAGACCCGGGTGCGATGCTCTGATCATCTCCATCCCATGGACCCGGGTGCGATGCTCTGATTATCTCCATCCCATGGACCCGGGTGCGATGCTCTGATTATCTCCATCCCATGGACCCGGGTGCGATGCTCGGATTATCTGCATCCCATGGACCAGGGTGCGATGCTCTGATTATCTCCATCCCATAGACCCGGGTGCGATGCTCTGATTATCTCCATCCCATGGACCCGAGTGCAATGCTCTGATTATCTGCATCCCATGGACCAGGGTGCGATGCTCTGATTATCTCCATCCCATAGACCCGGGTGCGATGCTCTGATTATCTCCATCCCATGGACCCGGGTGCGATGCTCTGATTATCTCCATCCCATTGACCCGGGTGCGATGCTCTGATTATCTGCAATCCATGTACCCAGGTGCGATGCTCTGATTATCTCCATCCCAAGGACCCGGGTGCGATGCTCTGATTATCACCATCCCATGGATCCGGGTGCGATGCTCTTATTATCACCATCCCATGGACCCGGGTGCGATGCTCTGATTATCTCCATCCCATGGACCCGGGTGCGATGCTCTGATTATCTCCATCCCATGGACCCGGGTGCGATGCTCTGATTATCTCCATCCCATGGACCCGGGTGCGATGCTCTGATTATCTCCATCCCATGGACCCGGGTGCGATGCTCTGATTATCTCCATCTCATGGACCCGGGTGCGATGCTCTGATTATCTCCATCCCATGGATCCGGGTGCGATGCTCTGATTATCACCATCCCATGGACCCGGGTGCGATGCTCTGATTATCTCCATCCCATCGACCGGGTGCGATGCTCTGATTATCTCCATCCCATGGACCCGGGTGCGATGCTCTGATTATCTCCATCCCACTGACCCGGGTGTGATGCTCTGATTATCTGCATCCCATGGACCCGGGTGCGATGCTCTGATTATCTCCATCCCATGGACCCGAGTGCGATGCTCTGATTATCTCCATCCCGTGTAATGGGGTGCGATGCTCTGATTATCTCCATTCCATGGACCCGGGTGCGATGCTCTGATTATCTCCATCCCATGGACCCGGGTGCGATGCTCTGATTATCTCCATCGCATGGACCCGGGTGCGATGCTCTGATTATCTCCATCCCATAGACCCGGGTGCGATGCTCTGATTATCTCCATCACCAGGACACGGGTGCGATGCTCTGATTATCTCCATCCCTTTTAATGTAGTGCGATGCTCTGATTATCTCAATCCCATGGACCCGGGTGCGATGCTCTGATTATCTCCATCCCATGGACCCGGGAGCGATGCTCTGATTATCTCCAACCCATGGACCCGGGTGCGATGCTCTGATTATCTCCATCCCTTTTAATGTAGTGCGATGCTCTGATTATCTGCATCCCATGGACCAGGGTGCGATGCTCTGATTATCTCCGTCCCATAGACCCGGGTGCGATGCTCTGATTATCTCCATCCCATGGACCCGGGTGCGATGCTCTGATTCTCTGCATCCCATGGACCCGGGTGCGATGCTCTGATTCTCTCCATCCCATGGACCCGGGTGCGATGCTCTGATTATCTCCATCCCATGGACCCGGGTGCGATGCTCTGATTATCTCCATCCCATAGACCCGGGTGCGATGCTCTGATTATCTCCATTCCATGGACCCGGGTGCGATGCTCTGATTATCTCCATCCCATGGACCCGGGTGCGATGCTCTGATTATCTCCATCCCATAGACCCGGGTGCGATGCTCTGATTATCTCCATCCCATGGACCCGGGTGCGATGCCCTGATTATCTCCATCCCATGGACCCGGGTGCGATGCCCTGATTATCTCCATCCCATGGACCCGAGTGCGATGCTCTGATTATCTCACCCCATGGACCCGGGTGCGATGCTCTGATTATCTCCATCACATGGACCCGGGCGCGATGCTCTGATTATCTGCATCCCATGGACCCGGGTGCGATGCTCTGATTATCTGCAATCCATGTACCCGGGTGCGATGCTCTGATTATCTCCATCCCATGGACCCGGGTGCGATGCTCTGATTATCTCACCCCATGGACCCGGGTGCGATGCTCTGATTATCTCCATCACATGGACCCGGGCGCGATGCTCTGATTATCTGCAATCCATGTACCCGGGTGCGATGCTCTGATTATCTCCATCCCATGGACCCGGGTGCGATGCTCTCATTATCTCCAGCCCAACATTACCATAATACATTCCATTATACCGCATACATGGAGGACTACAACCCCCAGCATGACCATAATACATTCCGTTATACTCTATACATGGAGGACTACAACCACCAGCATGACCATAATACATTCCATTAAACTCTATACATGGAGGACTGCAACCCCCATCATGACCATAATACATTCCATTATACTGCATACATGGAGGACTACAACCCCCAGCATGACCATAATACATTCTATTATACTGCATACATGTAGGACTACAAGCCCCAGCATGACCATAATACATTCCATTATACTGCGTACATGGAGGACTACAAGCCCCAGCATGGCCATAATACATTCCATTATACCATATACATGGAGGACTACAACCCCCAGCATGACCATAATACATTCCATTATACTCTATACATGGAGGACTACAACCCCCAGCATGACCATAATACATTCCATTATACTCTATACGTGGAGAACTACAACCCCCAGCATGACCATAATACATTATATTATACTGTATACATGGAGGACTACAACCCCCAGCATGACCATAATACATTCCATTTTACCGTATACATGGAGGAGTACAACCCCCAGCATGACCAAAATACATTCCATTATACTGTATACATGGAGGACTGCAACCCTCAGCAGGACCATAATACATTCCATTATACTGCATACATATAGGACTACAACCCCCAGCATGGCCATAATACATTCTATTATACAGTATACATGGAGGACTACAACCTCCAGCATGACCATAATACATACTATTATACTGCATACATGGAGGACTACAACCCCCAGCATGACCATAATACATTCCATTATACTGCATACATGGAGGACTACAACCCCCAGCATGACCATAATACATTCCATTACACTGCATACATGGAGGACTACAACCTCCAGCATGACCATAATACATTCCATTATACCGTATACATGGAGGACTACAACCCCCAGCATGACCATAATACATTCCATAATACTGTATACATGGAGAACTACAACCCCCAGCATGACTATAATACATACTATTATACTGTATACATGGAGGACTACAACCCCCAGCATGACCATAATACATTCCATTATACTGTATACATGGAGGACTACAACCCCCAGCATGACCATAATACATTCTATTATACTGCATACATGTAGGACTACAAGCCCCAGCATGACCATAATACATTCCATTATACTGCATACATGGAGGACTACAACCCCCAGCATGGCCATAATACATTCCATTATACCGTATACATGGAGGACTACAACCCCCAGTATGGCCAAAATACATTCTATTATGCTGTGTACATGGAGGACTACAACCCCCAGCATGACCATAATACATTGCATTATACTGTATACATGGAGAACTACAACCCCCAGCATGACTGAAATACATACTATTATACTGCATACATGGAGGACTACAACCCCCAGCATGACCATAACACATTCTATTATACTGCATACATGGAGGACTACAACCCCCAGCATGGCCATAATACATTCCATTATACTGTGTACATGGAGGACTACAACCCCCAGCATGGCCATAATACATTCCATTATACTGTGTACATGGAGGACTACAACCCCCAGCATGACCATAATACATGCCATCATACCATATACACGGAGGACTACAACCCCCAGCATGACCATAATACATTCCATTATACTGTGTACATGGAGGACTCCAACCCCCAGCATGGCCATAACACAATCTATTATACTGTATACATGGAGGACTACAACCCTCAGCATGACCATCATACATTCTATTATACTGCATACATGGAGGACTACAACCCCCGGCATGACCATAATACATTCCATTATACTGTATACATGGAGGACTACAATCCCCAGCATGACCATAATACATTCTATTATACCGTATACATGGAGGACTACAACCCCCAGCATGACCATAATACATTCCATTATACCGTATACATGGAGGACTACAACCCCCAGCATGGCCATAATACATTCCATTATACTGCATACATGGAGGACTACAACCCCCAGCATGGCCATAATACATTCCATTATACTGCATACATGGAGGACTACAACCCCCAGCATGACCATAATACATTCCATTATACCGTATACATGGAGGACTACAACCCCCAGCATGGCCATAATACATTCTATTATGCTGTGTACATGGAGGACTACAACCCCCAGCATGACCATAATACATTCCATTATACTGTGTACATGGAGGACTACAACCCCCAGCATGACCATAATACATTCCATTATACTGCATACATGGAGAACTACAACGCCCAGCATGACTGTAATACATACTATTATACTGCATACATGGAGGACTACAACCCCCAGCATGACCATAACACATTCTATTATACTGCATACAGGGAGGACTACAACCCCCAGCATGACCATAATACATTCCATTATACTGTGTACATGGAGGACTACAACCCCCAGTATGACCATAATACATGCCATCATACCATATACACGGAGGACTACAACCCCCAGCATGACCATAATACATTCTATTATACTGTATACATGGAGGACTACAACCCCCAGCATGACCATAATACATTCCATTATACTGCATACATGGAGAACTACAACGCCCAGCATGACTGTAATACATACTGTTATACTGCATACATGGAGGACTACAACCCCCAGCATGACCATAACACATTCTATTATACTGCATACATGGAGGACTACAACCCCCAGCATGACCATAATACTTGCCGTCATACCATATACACGGAGGACTACAACCCCCAGCATGACCATAATACATTCTATTATACTGTATACATGGAGGACTACAACCCCCAGCATGACCATAATACATTCCATTATACTGCATACATGGAGGACTACAACCCCCAGCATGACCATAATACATTCTATTATACTGTATACCTGGAGAACTACAACCTCCAGCATGACCATAATACATTCCATTATACTGTATACATGAAGGACTACAACCCCCAGCATGACCATCATACATTCCATTATACTGTATACATAGAGAACTACAACCCCCAGCATGACCATAACACATTCTATTATACTGAATACATGGAGGACTACAACCCCCAGCATGACCATAATACATTCCATTATACTGTATACATGGAGAACTACAACCCCCAGCATGACCATAATACATTCTGTTATACTGTATACACGGAGGACTACAACCCCCAGCATGACCATAATACATGCAATTATACCATATACACGGAGGACTACAACCCCCAGCATGACCATAACACATTATGTTATAATATATACATGGAGGACTACAACCCCCAGCATGACCATAATACATTCCATTATACTGCATGGATGGAGGACTACAACCCACAGCATGACCATAATACATTCCATTATACCGTATACATGGAGGACTACAACCCCCAGCATGACCATAATACATACTATTATACTGTATACATGGAGGACTACAACCCCCAGCATGACCATAATACTGCATACATGGAGGACTACAACCCCCAGCATAACCATAATACATTCCATTGTACCGTATGCATGGAGAACTACAACCCCCAGCATGGCCATAATACATTCTATTATGCTGTGTACATGGAGGACTACAACCGCCAGCATGACCATAATACATTCCATTATACTGTATACGTGGAGGACTACAACCCCCAGCATGACCATAATACATTCCATTATACTGTATACATGGAGGACTACAACCCCCAGCATGACTATAATACATTCCATTATACTGCATACATGGAGGACTACAACCCCCAGCGTGACCATAATACATTCCATTATACTGCATACATGGAGGACTACAACCCCCAGCATGACCATAATACATTCCATTATACCGTATACATGGAGGACTACAACCCCCAGCATGACCATAATACATTCTATTATACTGCATACATGGAGGACTACAACCCCCAGCATGGCCATAACACATTCTATTATACTGCATACATGGAGGACTACAACCCCCAGCATGGCCATAATACATTCCATTATACTGCATACATGGAGGACTACAACCCCCAGCATGACCATAATACATGCCATTATACTGCATACATGGAGGACTACAACCCCCAGCATGACCATACTACATTCCATTATACTGTGTACATGGAGGACTACAACCCCCAGCATGACCATAATACATTCCATTATACCGTATACATGGAGGACTACAACCCCCAGCATAGCCATAATACATTCCATTATACTGCATACATGGAGGACTACAACCGCCAGCATGACCATAATACATTATGTTATACTGTATACATGGAGGACTACAACCCCCAGCATGACCATAACACATTCTATTATACTGCATACATGGAGGACTACAACCCCCAGCATGGCCATAATACATTCCATTATACTGCATACATGGAGGACTACAACCCCCAGCATGACCATAATACATTCCATTATACTGTGTACCATGAGGACTACAACCCCCATCATGACCATAATACATTCCATTATACCGTATACATGGAGGACTACAACCCCCAGCATGGCCATAATACATTCCATTATACTGCATACATGGAGGACTACAACCGCCAGCATGACCATAATACATTCTGTTAAACTGTATACATGGAGGACTACAACCCCCAGCATGACCATAATACATTCCATTATACTGCATGGATGGAGGACTACAACCCACAGCATGACCATAATACATTCCATTATACCGTATACATGGAGAACTACAACCCCCAGCATGACCATAATACATACTATTATACTGTATACATGGAGGACTACAACCCCCAGCATGACCATAATACATTCCATTATACTGCATACATGGAGGACTACAACCCCCAGCATAACCATAATACATTCCATTGTACCGTATGCATGGAGGACTACAACCTACAGCATGGCCATAATGCATTCTATTATACTGTATACATGGAGGACTACAACCGCCAGCATGACCATAATACATTCCATTATACTGTATACGTGGAGGACTACAACCCCCAGCATGACCATAATACATTCCATTATACTGTATACATGGAGGACTACAACCGCCAGCATGACCATAATACATTCCATTATACTGTATACGTGGAGGACTACAACCCCCAGCATGACCATAATATATTCCATTATACTGCATACATGGAGGACTACAACCCCCAGCATGACCATAATACATTCCATTATACTGCATACATGGAGGACTACAACCCCCAGCATGACCATAATACATTCCATTATACCGTATACATGGAGGACTACAACCCCCAGCATAGCCATAATACATTCCATTATACTGCATACATGGACTACAACCGCCAGCATGACCATAATACATTATGTTATACTCTATACATGGAGGACTACAACCCCCAGCATGACCATAACACATTCTATTATACTGCATACATGGAGGACTACAACCCCCAGCATGGCCATAATACATTCCATTATACTGCATACATGGAGGACTACAACCCCCAGCATGACCATAATACATTCCATTATACTGTGTACCATGAGGACTACAACCCCCATCATGACCATAATACATTCCATTATACCGTATACATGGAGGACTACAACCCCCAGCATGGCCATAATACATTCCATTATACTGCATACATGGAGGACTACAACCGCCAGCATGACCATAATACATTCTGTTAAACTGTATACATGGAGGACTACAACCCCCAGCATGACCATAATACATTCCATTATACTGCATGGATGGAGGACTACAACCCACAGCATGACCATAATACATTCCATTATACCGTATACATGGAGAACTACAACCCCCAGCATGACCATAATACATACTATTATACTGTATACATGGAGGACTACAACCCCCAGCATGACCATAATACATTCCATTATACTGCATACATGGAGGACTACAACCCCCAGCATAACCATAATACATTCCATTGTACCGTATGCATGGAGGACTACAACCTACAGCATGGCCATAATGCATTCTATTATACTGTATACATGGAGGACTACAACCGCCAGCATGACCATAATACATTCCATTATACTGTATACGTGGAGGACTACAACCCCCAGCATGACCATAATACATTCCATTATACTGTATACATGGAGGACTACAACCGCCAGCATGACCATAATACATTCCATTATACTGTATACGTGGAGGACTACAACCCCCAGCATGACCATAATATATTCCATTATACTGCATACATGGAGGACTACAACCCCCAGCATGACCATAATACATTCCATTATACTGCATACATGGAGGACTACAACCCCCAGCATGACCATAATACATTCCATTATACCGTATACATGGAGGACTACAACCCCCAGCATAGCCATAATACATTCCATTATACTGCATACATGGACTACAACCGCCAGCATGACCATAATACATTATGTTATACTCTATACATGGAGGACTACAACCCCCAGCATGACCATAACACATTCTATTATACTGCATACATGGAGGACTACAACCCCCAGCATGGCCATAGTACATTCCATTATACTGCATACATGGAGGACTACAACCCCCAGCATGACCATAATACATTCCATTATACCGTATACATGGAGGACTACAACCCCCAGCATGGCCATAATACATTCCATTATACTGCATACATGGAGGACTACAACCGCCAGCATGACCATAATACATTCTGTTAAACTGTATACATGGAGGACTACAACCCCCAGCATGACCATAATACATTCCATTATACTGCATGGATGGAGGACTACAACCCACAGCATGACCATAATACATTCCATTATACCGTATACATGGAGGACTACAACCCCCAGCATGACCATAATACATACTATTATACTGTATACATGGAGGACTACAACCCCCAGCATGACCATAATACATTCCATTATACTGCATACATGGAGGACTACAACCCCCAGCATGACCATAATACATTCCATTATACTGTATACGTGGAGGACTACAACCCCCAGCATGACCATAATACATTCCATTATACTGTATACATGGAGGACTACAACCGCCAGCATGACCATAATACATTCTATTATACTGCATACATGGAGGACTACAACCCCCAGCATGGCCATAATACATTCCATTATACTGTGTACATGGAGGACTACAACCCCCAGCATGACCATAATACATTCCATTATACTGCATACATGAAGGACTACAAACCCCAGCATGACCATAATACATTCCATTATACCGTATACATGGAGGACTACAACCCCCAGCATGGCCATAATACATTCTATTATGCTGTGTACATGGAGGACTACAACCGCCAGCATGACCATAATACATTCCATTATACTGTATACATGGAGGACTACACCCCCCAGCATGACTGTAATACATACTATTATACTGCATACATGGAGGACTACAACCCCCATCATGACCATAACACATTCCATTATACTGCATACATGGAGGACTACAACCCCCAGCATGACCATAATACATTCTATTATACTGCATACATGGAGGACTACAACCCCCAGCATGACCATAATTCATGCCATCATACCATATACACAGAGGACTACAACCCCCAGCATGACCATAATACATGCCATCATACTATATACATGGAGGACTACAACCCCCAGCATGACCATAATACATTCCATTATACTGCATACGTGGAGGACTACAACCCCCAGCATGACCATAATACATTCTATTATACTGCATACATGAAGGACTACAACCCCCAGCATGACCATAATACATTCCATTATACTGTATACATAGAGAACTACAACCCCCAGCATGACCATAATACATTCCATTATACTGCATACATGGAGGACTACAACCCCCAGCATGACCATAATACATTCCATTATACCGCATACATGGAGGACTACAACCTCCAGCATGACCATAATACATTCCATTATACTGCATACATGGAGGACTACAACCCCCAGCATGACCATAATACATTCCATTATACCGTATACATGGAGGACTACAACCCCCAGCATGGCCATAATACATTCCATTATACTGCATACATGGAGAACTACAACCCCCAGCATGACCATAATACATTCCATTATACCGTATACATGGAGGACTACAACCCCCAGCATGACCATAATACATTCCATTATACCGTATACATGGAGGACTACAACCCCCAGCATGGCCATAATACATTCCATTATACTGCATACATGGAGGACTACAACCCCCAGCATGACCATAATACAATTTATTATACTGCAGACATGGAGGACTACAACCCCCAGCAAGACCATAATACATTCCATTTTTCTGTATACATTGAGACCTACAACCCCCAGCATGACGATTATACATTATATTATACTGTATACATGGAGGACTACAACCACCAGCATGGCCATTATGCATTCTATTACGCTGTGTACATGGAGGACTACAACCCCCAGCATGACCATAATACATTATATTATACTGTATACATGGAGGACTATAACCCCCAGCATGACCATAATACATTCCATTATACTGTATACATGGAGGACTACCAACCCCAGCATTACCATTATACTGTATGCATGGAGGACTACAAACCCCAGCATTACCATAATACATTCTATTATACTGCATACATGGAGGACTACAACCCCCAGCATGACCATAATACATTCTATTATACTGTATACATGGAGGACTACAACCCCCAGCATGACGATTATACAATATATTATACTGTATACATGGAGGACTACAACCCCCAGCATGATCATAATACATTCCATTATACTGCATACATGGAGGACTACAACCCCCTGCATGACCATCATACATTCCATTATACTGCATACATGGAGGACTACAACCCCCAGCACGACCATAATAGATTCTATTATACTGCATACATGGAGGACTACAACCCCCAGCATGACCTTAATACATTCCATTATACTGTATACATGGAGAACTACAATCCCCAGCATGACCATAATACATTCTATTATACTGCATACATGGAGGACTACAACCCCCAGCATGACCATAATACATTCCATTATACTGTATACATGGAGGACTACAACCCCCAGCATGACCATAATACATTCTATAATACCGTATACATGGAGGACTACAACTCCCAGCATGATCATAATACATTCCATTATACTTTATACATGGAGGACTACAACCCCCAGCATGACCATAATGCATTCTATTATACTGTATACATGGAGGACTACAACCCCCAGCATGACCATAATACATTCCATTATACTGCATACATGGAGGACTACAAGCCCCAGCATGACCATAATACATTCCATTATACCGTATACATAGAGGACTACAACTCCCAGCATGACCATAATACATTCCATTATACTGCATACATGGAGGACTAAAACCCACAGCATGGCCATAATACATTCTATTATACTGTGTATATGGAGGACTACAACCCCCAGCAAGACCATAATACATTCTATTATACTGCATACATGGAGAACTACAACCCCCAGCATGACCATAATACATGCCATTATACTGCATACATGGAGGACTACAACCCCCAGCATGACCATACTACATTCCATTATACTGCGTACATGGAGGACTACAACCCCCAGCATGACCATAATACATTCTATTATACCGTATACATGGAGGACTACAACCCCCAGCATGACCATACTACATTCCATTATACTGCATACATGGAGGACTACAACACCCAGCATGACCATAATACATTCCATTATACCATATACATGGAGGAATACAACCCCCAGCATGACCATAATACATGCCATCATACCATATACACGGAGAACTACAACCCCCAGCATGACCATAATACCTTCCATTAAACTGCATACATGGAGGACTACAACCCCCAGCATGACCATAATACATTCCATTATACTGTGTACATGGAGGACTACAACCCCCAGCATGACCATAATACATGCCATCATACCATATACACAGAGGACTACAACCCCCAGCATGACCATAATACATTCCATTATACTGCATACATGGAGGACTACAACGCCCAGCATGACCATAATTCATTCCATTATACTGCATACATGGAGGACTACAACCCCCAGCATGACCATAATACATTCCATTATACTGTATACATGGAGGACTACAACCCCCAGCATGACCATAATACATTCTATTATACTGCATACATGGAGAACTACAATCCCCAGCATGACCATAATACATTCTATTATACTGCATACATGGAGGACTACAACCCCCAGCATGACCATAATACATTCTATTATACTGCATACATGGAGGACTACAACCCCCAGCATGACCATAATACATTCTATTATACTGTATACATGGAGGACTACAACCCCCAGCATGACCATAATAAATTCCATTATACTGCATACATGGAGGACTACAACCTCCAGCATGACCATAATACATTCCATAATACTGTATACATGGAGAACTACAACCCCCAGCATGACCATAATACATTCTGTTATACTGTATACATAGAGGACTACAACCCGCAGCATGACCATAATACATTCCATTATACTGTATACATGGAGGACTACAACCGCCAGCATGACCATAATACATTCCATAATACTGTATACATGGAGAACTACAACCCCCAGCATGACCATAATACATTCTGTTATACTGTATACACGGACGACTACAACCCCCAGCATGACCATAATACATTCCATTATACTGTATACATGGAGGACTACAACCCCCAGCATGACCATAATACATTCTATTATACTGTATACACGGACGACTACAACCCCCAGCATGACCATAATTCATTTCATTATACTGTATACATGGAGGACTACAACCCCCAGCATGACCATAATACATTGCACTATACTGCATACATGTAGGACTACAACCCCCAGCATGACCATAATACATTGCACTATACTGCATACATGTAGGACTACAACCCCCAGCATGGCCATAATACATTCCATTATACTGCATACATGGAGGACTAAAACCCACAGCATGGCCATAATACATTCTATTATACTGCATACATGGAGAACTACAACCCCCAGCATGACCATAATACATTCCATTATACTGCATACATGGAGGACTACAACTCCCAGCATTACCATAATACATTCTATTCTACTGCATACATGGAGGACTACAACCCCCAGCAAGACCATAATACATTCTATTATACTGTATACATGGAGGACTACAACCCCCAGCATGACCATAATACATTCCATTATAATGCATACATGGAGGACTACAACCCTCAGCATGACCATAATACATTCCATTATACGGCATACATGGAGGACTACAACCCCCAGCATGACCATAATACATTCTATTATACTGCATACATGGAGGACTACAACCCCCAGCATGACCATAATACATTATATTATACTGCATACATGGAGGACTACAATCCCCAGCATGAACATCATACATTCCATTATACTGTATACATGGACGACTACAACCCCCAGCATGACCATAATACATGCCATCATACCATATACACGGAGAACTACAACCCCCAGCATGACCATAATACCTTCCATTAAACTGCATACATGGAGGACTACAACCCCCAGCATGACCATAATACATTCCATTATACTGTGTACATGGAGGACTACAACCCCCAGCATGACCATAATACATGCCATCATACCATATACACAGAGGACTACAACCCCCAGCATGACCATAATACATTCCATTATACTGCATACATGGAGGACTACAACGCCCAGCATGACCATAATACATTCCATTATACTGCATACATGGAGGACTACAACCCCCAGCATGACCATAATACATTCTATTATACTGTATACATGCAGGACTACAAGCCCCAGCATGACCATCACACATTCTATTATACTGTATACATAGAGGACTACAACCCCCAGCATGACCATAATACATTCCATTATACTGTATACATGGAGGACTACAACCCCCAGCATGACCATAATACATTCTATTATACTGCATACATGGAGGACTACAACCCCCAGCATGACCATAATACATTCTATTATACTGCATACATGGAGGACTACAACCCCCAGCATGACCATAATACATTCTATTATACTGTATACATGGAGGACTACAACCCCCAGCATGACCATAATACATTCCATTATACTGCATACATGGAGGACTACAACCTCCAGCATGACCATAATACATTCCATAATACTGTATACATGGAGAACTACAACCCCCAGCATGACCATAATACATTCTGTTATACTGTATACACGGACGACTACAACCCGCAGCATGACCATAATACATTCCATTATACTGTATACATGGAGGACTACAACCGCCAGCATGACCATAATACATTCCATTATACTGTATACATGGAGGACTACAACCGCCAGCATGACCATAATTCATTTCATTATACTGTATACATGGAGGACTACAACCCCTCAGCATGACCATTATACATTGCACTATACTGCATACATGTAGGACTACAACCCCCAGCATGACCATAATACATTCCACTATACCATATACATGGAGGACTACAACCCCCAGCATGGCCATAATACATTCCATTATACTGCATACATGGAGGACTACAACCCCCAGCATGGCCATAATACATTCTATTATACTGTGTATATGGAGGACTACAACCCCCAGCATGACCATAATACATTCTATTATACTGCATACATGGAGAACTACAACCCCCAGCATGACCATAATACATGCCATTATACTGCATACATGGAGGACTACAACCCCCAGCATGACCATAATACATTCTATTATACCGTATACATGGAGGACTACAACCCCCAGCATGACCATACTACATTCCATTATACTGCATACATGGAGGACTACAACCCCCAGCATGGCCATAATACATTCCATTATACCATATACATGGAGGACTACAACCCCCAGCATGACCATACTACATTCCATTATACTGCATACATGGAGGACTACAACCCCCAGCATGGCCATAATACATTCCATTATACCATATACATGGAGGAATACAACCCCCAACATGACCATAATACATTCCATTATACCATATACATGGAGGACTACAACCCCCAGCATGACCATAATACATTCTATTATACTGTATACATGGAGGACTACAACGCCCAGCATGACCATACTACATTCCATTATACTGCATACATGGAGGACTACAACCCCAGCATGACCATAATAATTCTATTATACTGCATACGTGGAGGACTACAACGCCCAGCATGACCATACTACATTCCATTATACTGCATACATGGAGGACTACAACCCCCAGCATGACCATAATACATTCTATTATACTGCATACATGGAGGACTACAACTCCCAGCATGACCATCATACATTCTATTATACTGCATACATGGAGGACTACAACGCCCAGCATGACCATAATACATTCTATTATACTGCATACATGGAGGACTACAACTCCCAGCATGACCATCATACATTCTATTATACTGCATACATGGAGGACTACAACTCCCAGCATGACCATACTACATTCCATTATACTGCATACATGGAGGACTACAACCCCCAGCATGACCATCATGCATTCTATTATACTGTATACATAGAGGACTACAACCCCCAGCATGACCATAATATATTCCATTATACTGTATACATGGAGGACTACAACCCCCAGCATGACCATAATATATTCTATTATACTGCATACATGGAGGACTACAACCCCCAGCATGACCTTAATACATTCCATTATACCGTATACATGGAGGACTACAACCCCCAGCATGAGCATAATACATTCCATTATACTCTATACATGGAGGACTACAACACCCAGCATGATCATAATACATTCTTTTATACTGTATACATAGAGGACTACAACCCCCAGCATGACCATCATACATTCCATTATACTGCATACATGGAGGACTACAACCCCCAACATGACCATAATAGATTCTATTATACTGCATACATGGAGGACTACAACGCCCAGCATGACCATACTACATTCCATTATACTGCATACATGGAGGACTACAACCCCAGCATGACCATAATAATTCTATTATACTGCATACGTGGAGGACTACAACGCCCAGCATGACCATACTACATTCCATTATACTGCATACATGGAGGACTACAACCCCCAGCATGACCATAATACATTCTATTATACCGCATACATAGAGGACTACAACTCCCAGCATGACCATCATACATTCTATTATACTGCATACATGGAGGACTACAACGCCCAGCATGACCATAATACATTCTATTATACTGCATACATGGAGGACTACAACTCCCAGCATGACCATCATACATTCTATTATACTGCATACATGGAGGACTACAACTCCCAGCATGACCATACTACATTCCATTATACTGCATACATGGAGGACTACAACCCCCAGCATGACCATCATGCATTCTATTATACTGTATACATAGAGGACTACAACCCCCAGCATGACGATAATATATTCCATTATACTGTATACATGGAGGACTACAACCCCCAGCATGACCATAATATATTCTATTATACTGCATACATGGAGGACTACAACCCCCAGCATGACCTTAATACATTCCATTATACCGTATACATGGAGGACTACAACCCCCAGCATGAGCATAATACATTCCATTATACTCTATACATGGAGGACTACAACACCCAGCATGATCATAATACATTCTTTTATACTGTATACATAGAGGACTACAACCCCCAGCATGACCATCATACATTCCATTATACTGCATACATGGAGGACTACAACCCCCAACATGACCATAATAGATTCTATTATACTGCATACATGGAGGACTACAACCCCCAGCATGACCATAATAGATTCTATTATACTGCATACATGGAGGACTACAACCTCCAGCATGACCATAATAGATTCTATTATACTGCATACATGGAGGACTACAACCCCCAGCATGACCTTAATACATTCCATTATACCGTAAACATGGAGGACTACAACCCCCAGCATGAGCATAATACATTCCATTATACTCTATACATGGAGGACTACAACACCCAGCATGACCATAATACATTCTATTATACTGCATACATGGAGGACTACAACCCCCAGCATGACCATAATACATTATATTATACTGCATACATGGAGGACTACAATCCCCAGCATGACCATCATACATTCCATTATACTGCATACATGGAGGACTACAACCCCCAGCATGACCATCATACATTCCATTATACTGTATACATGGACGACTACAACCCCCAGCATGACCATACTACATTCTATTATACTGTATACATGGAGGACTACAACCCCCAGCATGACCATAATACATTCTATTAAACTGTATACATGGAGGACTACAACCCCCAGCATGACCATCATACATTCTAGTTCTTTTTATACATGGAGGACTACAACCCCCAGCATGACCATAATACATTCTATTAAACTGTATACATGGAGGACTACAACCCCCAGCATGACAATCATACATTCTAGTTCTTTTTATACATGGAGGACTACAACCCCCAGAATGACCATAATACATTCTATTAAACTGTATACATGGAGGACTACAACCCCCAGCATGACCATAATACATTCTATTATACTGCATACATGAAGGACTACAACCCCCAGCATGACGATAATGCATTCCAATATACTGTATACATGGAGGACTACAACCCCCAGCATAACCATAATACATTCTATTATACCGTATACATGGAGGACTACAAACCCCAGCATGGCCACAATACATTCTATTATACCGTATACATGGAGGACTACAACCCCCAGCATGACCATAATACATTCTATTATACCGTATACATGGAGGACTACAACCCCCGCATGGCCATAATGCATTCTATTATACTGTATGCATGGAGGACTACAACCCCCAGCATGACCAAAATACATTCCATTATACTGCATACATGGAGGACTGCAACCCTCAGCAGGACCATAATACATTCCATTATACTGCATACATATAGGACTACAACCCCCAGCATGGCCATAATACATTCTATTATACAGTATACATGGAGGACTACAACCTCCAGCATGACCATAATACATTCTATTATACCGTATACATGGAGGACTACAACCCCCAGCATGGCCATAATACATTCCATTATACTGCATACATGGAGGACTACAACCCCCAGCATGATCATAATGCATTCCATTATACTGCATACATGGAGGACTACAACCCCCAGCATGATCATAATACATTCCATTATACTGCATACATGGAGGACTACAACCCCCAGCATGATCATAATACATTCTATTATACTGTATACATGGAGGACTGCAACCCTCAGCAGGACCATAATACATTCTATTAAACTGTATACATGGAGGACTACAACCCCCAGCATGACCATAATACATTCCATTATACTGCATACATGGAGGACTACAACCCCCAGCATGACCATCATACATTCCATTATACTGTATACATGGAGGACTAGAACCCCCAGCATGAGCAAAATACATTCCATTATACTGTATACATGGAGGACTACAACGCCCAGCATGACCATCATACATTCCATTTTACTATATACATGGAGGACTACAACCCCTAGCATGTCCATAATGCATTCTATTATACCGTATATATGGAGGACTACAACCCCCAGCATGTCCATTATACATTCTACTATACTGTATACATTGAGGACTACAACCCCCAGCATGTCCATAATACATTCTACTATACTGCATACATGGAAGACTACAACCCCCAGCATGGCCATAATACATTCTATTATACTACATACATGGAGGACTACAAACCCCAGCATGACCATAATACATTCCATTATACTGTATACATGGAGGACTACAACCTCCAGCATGTCCATCATACATTCTATTATACGGTATACATGGAGGACTACAACCCCCAGCATGACCATAATACATTCTATTATACTGTGTACATGGAGGACTACAACCCCCAGCATGACCATAATAAATTCCATTATACCGTATACATGGAGGACTACAACCGCCAGCATGACCATTATACATTCCATTATGCCATACACATGGAGGACTACAACCCCCAGCATGACCATAATACATTCCATTATACTGCATACATGGAGGACTACAACACCCAGCATGACTATAATACATTCTACTATACTGTAAACATGGAGGACTACAACCCCCAGCATGACCATAATACATTCTATTACACTGTATACATGGAGGACTACAACCCCCAGCATGACCATAATACATTCCATTATACGATATACATGGAGGACTACAACCCCAAGCATGACCATAATACATTCCATTATACAGCATACATGGAGGACTACAACGCCCAGCATGACCATAATACATTCCATTATACTGCATACATGGAGGACTACAACGCCCAGTATGACCATAATACATTCCATTATACTGCATACATGGAGGACTACAACCCCCAGCATGACCATAATAAATTCCATTATACTGCATACATGAAGGACTACAACGCCCAGTATGACCATAATACATTCCATTATACTGCATACATGGAGGACTACAACCCCCAGCATGACCATAATACATTCCATTATACCGTATACATGGAGGACTACAACCCCCAGCATGACCATAATACATTCCACTATACTGCATACATGGAGAAATACAACCCCCAGCATGACGATAATACATTCTATTATACTGCATACATGGAGGACTACAACCCCCAACATGACGATAATACATTCTATTATACTGCATACATGGAGGACTACAACCCCCAACATGACGATAATACATTCTATTATACTGCATACATGGAGGACTACAACCCCCAACATGACGATAATACATTCTATTATACTGCATACATGGAGGACTACAACCCCCAGTATGACCATAATACATTCCATCATACTGCATACATGGAGGACTACAACCCCCAGCATGACCATTATACATTCCATCATACTGCATACATGGAGGACTACAACCCCCAGCATGACCATAATACATTCCATTATACTGCATACATGGAGGACTACAACCCCCAGCATGACCATAATACATTCCATTATAATGCATACATGGAGAACTACAACCCCCAGAATGACCATAATACATTCTATTATACTGCATACATGGAGGACTACAACCACCAGCATGACCATAACACATTCCATTATACTGCATACATGGAGGACTACAACCGCCAGCATAACCATAACACACTCCATTATACTGCATACATGGAGGACTACAACTCCCAGCATGACCATAATACATTCTATTATACCGTATACATGGAGGACTACAACCCCCAGCATGACCATACTACATTCCATTATACTGCGTACATGGAGGACTACAACCCCCAGCATGACCATAATACATTCTATTATACCGTATACATGGAGGACTACAACCCCCAGCATGACCATACTACATTCCATTATACTGCATACATGGAGGACTACAACACCCAGCATGACCATAATACATTCCATTATACCATATACATGGAGGAATACAACCCCCAGCATGACCATAATACATGCCATCATACCATATACACGGAGAACTACAACCCCCAGCATGACCATAATACCTTCCATTAAACTGCATACATGGAGGACTACAACCCCCAGCATGACCATAATACATTCCATTATACTGTGTACATGGAGGACTACAACCCCCAGCATGACCATAATACATGCCATCATACCATATACACAGAGGACTACAACCCCCAGCATGACCATAATACATTCCATTATACTGCATACATGGAGGACTACAACGCCCAGCATGACCATAATTCATTCCATTATACTGCATACATGGAGGACTACAACCCCCAGCATGACCATAATACATTCCATTATACTGTATACATGGAGGACTACAACCCCCAGCATGACCATAATACATTCTATTATACTGCATACATGGAGAACTACAATCCCCAGCATGACCATAATACATTCTATTATACTGCATACATGGAGGACTACAACCCCCAGCATGACCATAATACATTCTATTATACTGCATACATGGAGGACTACAACCCCCAGCATGACCATAATACATTCTATTATACTGTATACATGGAGGACTACAACCCCCAGCATGACCATAATAAATTCCATTATACTGCATACATGGAGGACTACAACCTCCAGCATGACCATAATACATTCCATAATACTGTATACATGGAGAACTACAACCCCCAGCATGACCATAATACATTCTGTTATACTGTATACATAGAGGACTACAACCCGCAGCATGACCATAATACATTCCATTATACTGTATACATGGAGGACTACAACCGCCAGCATGACCATAATACATTCCATAATACTGTATACATGGAGAACTACAACCCCCAGCATGACCATAATACATTCTGTTATACTGTATACACGGACGACTACAACCCCCAGCATGACCATAATACATTCCATTATACTGTATACATGGAGGACTACAACCCCCAGCATGACCATAATACATTCTATTATACTGTATACACGGACGACTACAACCCCCAGCATGACCATAATTCATTTCATTATACTGTATACATGGAGGACTACAACCCCCAGCATGACCATAATACATTGCACTATACTGCATACATGTAGGACTACAACCCCCAGCATGACCATAATACATTGCACTATACTGCATACATGTAGGACTACAACCCCCAGCATGGCCATAATACATTCCATTATACTGCATACATGGAGGACTAAAACCCACAGCATGGCCATAATACATTCTATTATACTGCATACATGGAGAACTACAACCCCCAGCATGACCATAATACATTCCATTATACTGCATACATGGAGGACTACAACTCCCAGCATTACCATAATACATTCTATTCTACTGCATACATGGAGGACTACAACCCCCAGCAAGACCATAATACATTCTATTATACTGTATACATGGAGGACTACAACCCCCAGCATGACCATAATACATTCCATTATAATGCATACATGGAGGACTACAACCCTCAGCATGACCATAATACATTCCATTATACGGCATACATGGAGGACTACAACCCCCAGCATGACCATAATACATTCTATTATACTGCATACATGGAGGACTACAACCCCCAGCATGACCATAATACATTATATTATACTGCATACATGGAGGACTACAATCCCCAGCATGAACATCATACATTCCATTATACTGTATACATGGACGACTACAACCCCCAGCATGACCATAATACATGTCATCATACCATATACACGGAGAACTACAACCCCCAGCATGACCATAATACCTTCCATTAAACTGCATACATGGAGGACTACAACCCCCAGCATGACCATAATACATTCCATTATACTGTGTACATGGAGGACTACAACCCCCAGCATGACCATAATACATGCCATCATACCATATACACAGAGGACTACAACCCCCAGCATGACCATAATACATTCCATTATACTGCATACATGGAGGACTACAACGCCCAGCATGACCATAATACATTCCATTATACTGCATACATGGAGGACTACAACCCCCAGCATGACCATAATACATTCTATTATACTGTATACATGCAGGACTACAAGCCCCAGCATGACCATCACACATTCTATTATACTGTATACATAGAGGACTACAACCCCCAGCATGACCATAATACATTCCATTATACTGTATACATGGAGGACTACAACCCCCAGCATGACCATAATACATTCTATTATACTGCATACATGGAGGACTACAACCCCCAGCATGACCATAATACATTCTATTATACTGCATACATGGAGGACTACAACCCCCAGCATGACCATAATACATTCTATTATACTGTATACATGGAGGACTACAACCCCCAGCATGACCATAATACATTCCATTATACTGCATACATGGAGGACTACAACCTCCAGCATGACCATAATACATTCCATAATACTGTATACATGGAGAACTACAACCCCCAGCATGACCATAATACATTCTGTTATACTGTATACACGGACGACTACAACCCGCAGCATGACCATAATACATTCCATTATACTGTATACATGGAGGACTACAACCGCCAGCATGACCATAATACATTCCATTATACTGTATACATGGAGGACTACAACCGCCAGCATGACCATAATTCATTTCATTATACTGTATACATGGAGGACTACAACCCCTCAGCATGACCATTATACATTGCACTATACTGCATACATGTAGGACTACAACCCCCAGCATGACCATAATACATTCCACTATACCATATACATGGAGGACTACAACCCCCAGCATGGCCATAATACATTCCATTATACTGCATACATGGAGGACTACAACCCCCAGCATGGCCATAATACATTCTATTATACTGTGTATATGGAGGACTACAACCCCCAGCATGACCATAATACATTCTATTATACTGCATACATGGAGAACTACAACCCCCAGCATGACCATAATACATGCCATTATACTGCATACATGGAGGACTACAACCCCCAGCATGACCATAATACATTCTATTATACCGTATACATGGAGGACTACAACCCCCAGCATGACCATACTACATTCCATTATACTGCATACATGGAGGACTACAACCCCCAGCATGGCCATAATACATTCCATTATACCATATACATGGAGGACTACAACCCCCAGCATGACCATACTACATTCCATTATACTGCATACATGGAGGACTACAACCCCCAGCATGGCCATAATACATTCCATTATACCATATACATGGAGGAATACAACCCCCAACATGACCATAATACATTCCATTATACCATATACATGGAGGACTACAACCCCCAGCATGACCATAATACATTCTATTATACTGTATACATGGAGGACTACAACGCCCAGCATGACCATACTACATTCCATTATACTGCATACATGGAGGACTACAACCCCAGCATGACCATAATAATTCTATTATACTGCATACGTGGAGGACTACAACGCCCAGCATGACCATACTACATTCCATTATACTGCATACATGGAGGACTACAACCCCCAGCATGACCATAATACATTCTATTATACTGCATACATGGAGGACTACAACTCCCAGCATGACCATCATACATTCTATTATACTGCATACATGGAGGACTACAACGCCCAGCATGACCATAATACATTCTATTATACTGCATACATGGAGGACTACAACTCCCAGCATGACCATCATACATTCTATTATACTGCATACATGGAGGACTACAACTCCCAGCATGACCATACTACATTCCATTATACTGCATACATGGAGGACTACAACCCCCAGCATGACCATCATGCATTCTATTATACTGTATACATAGAGGACTACAACCCCCAGCATGACCATAATATATTCCATTATACTGTATACATGGAGGACTACAACCCCCAGCATGACCATAATATATTCTATTATACTGCATACATGGAGGACTACAACCCCCAGCATGACCTTAATACATTCCATTATACCGTATACATGGAGGACTACAACCCCCAGCATGAGCATAATACATTCCATTATACTCTATACATGGAGGACTACAACACCCAGCATGATCATAATACATTCTTTTATACTGTATACATAGAGGACTACAACCCCCAGCATGACCATCATACATTCCATTATACTGCATACATGGAGGACTACAACCCCCAACATGACCATAATAGATTCTATTATACTGCATACATGGAGGACTACAACGCCCAGCATGACCATACTACATTCCATTATACTGCATACATGGAGGACTACAACCCCAGCATGACCATAATAATTCTATTATACTGCATACGTGGAGGACTACAACGCCCAGCATGACCATACTACATTCCATTATACTGCATACATGGAGGACTACAACCCCCAGCATGACCATAATACATTCTATTATACCGCATACATAGAGGACTACAACTCCCAGCATGACCATCATACATTCTATTATACTGCATACATGGAGGACTACAACGCCCAGCATGACCATAATACATTCTATTATACTGCATACATGGAGGACTACAACTCCCAGCATGACCATCATACATTCTATTATACTGCATACATGGAGGACTACAACTCCCAGCATGACCATACTACATTCCATTATACTGCATACATGGAGGACTACAACCCCCAGCATGACCATCATGCATTCTATTATACTGTATACATAGAGGACTACAACCCCCAGCATGACGATAATATATTCCATTATACTGTATACATGGAGGACTACAACCCCCAGCATGACCATAATATATTCTATTATACTGCATACATGGAGGACTACAACCCCCAGCATGACCTTAATACATTCCATTATACCGTATACATGGAGGACTACAACCCCCAGCATGAGCATAATACATTCCATTATACTCTATACATGGAGGACTACAACACCCAGCATGATCATAATACATTCTTTTATACTGTATACATAGAGGACTACAACCCCCAGCATGACCATCATACATTCCATTATACTGCATACATGGAGGACTACAACCCCCAACATGACCATAATAGATTCTATTATACTGCATACATGGAGGACTACAACCCCCAGCATGACCATAATAGATTCTATTATACTGCATACATGGAGGACTACAACCTCCAGCATGACCATAATAGATTCTATTATACTGCATACATGGAGGACTACAACCCCCAGCATGACCTTAATACATTCCATTATACCGTAAACATGGAGGACTACAACCCCCAGCATGAGCATAATACATTCCATTATACTCTATACATGGAGGACTACAACACCCAGCATGACCATAATACATTCTATTATACTGCATACATGGAGGACTACAACCCCCAGCATGACCATAATACATTATATTATACTGCATACATGGAGGACTACAATCCCCAGCATGACCATCATACATTCCATTATACTGCATACATGGAGGACTACAACCCCCAGCATGACCATCATACATTCCATTATACTGTATACATGGACGACTACAACCCCCAGCATGACCATACTACATTCTATTATACTGTATACATGGAGGACTACAACCCCCAGCATGACCATAATACATTCTATTAAACTGTATACATGGAGGACTACAACCCCCAGCATGACCATCATACATTCTAGTTCTTTTTATACATGGAGGACTACAACCCCCAGCATGACCATAATACATTCTATTAAACTGTATACATGGAGGACTACAACCCCCAGCATGACAATCATACATTCTAGTTCTTTTTATACATGGAGGACTACAACCCCCAGAATGACCATAATACATTCTATTAAACTGTATACATGGAGGACTACAACCCCCAGCATGACCATAATACATTCTATTATACTGCATACATGAAGGACTACAACCCCCAGCATGACGATAATGCATTCCAATATACTGTATACATGGAGGACTACAACCCCCAGCATAACCATAATACATTCTATTATACCGTATACATGGAGGACTACAAACCCCAGCATGGCCACAATACATTCTATTATACCGTATACATGGAGGACTACAACCCCCAGCATGACCATAATACATTCTATTATACCGTATACATGGAGGACTACAACCCCCGCATGGCCATAATGCATTCTATTATACTGTATGCATGGAGGACTACAACCCCCAGCATGACCAAAATACATTCCATTATACTGCATACATGGAGGACTGCAACCCTCAGCAGGACCATAATACATTCCATTATACTGCATACATATAGGACTACAACCCCCAGCATGGCCATAATACATTCTATTATACAGTATACATGGAGGACTACAACCTCCAGCATGACCATAATACATTCTATTATACCGTATACATGGAGGACTACAACCCCCAGCATGGCCATAATACATTCCATTATACTGCATACATGGAGGACTACAACCCCCAGCATGATCATAATGCATTCCATTATACTGCATACATGGAGGACTACAACCCCCAGCATGATCATAATACATTCCATTATACTGCATACATGGAGGACTACAACCCCCAGCATGATCATAATACATTCTATTATACTGTATACATGGAGGACTGCAACCCTCAGCAGGACCATAATACATTCTATTAAACTGTATACATGGAGGACTACAACCCCCAGCATGACCATAATACATTCCATTATACTGCATACATGGAGGACTACAACCCCCAGCATGACCATCATACATTCCATTATACTGTATACATGGAGGACTAGAACCCCCAGCATGAGCAAAATACATTCCATTATACTGTATACATGGAGGACTACAACGCCCAGCATGACCATCATACATTCCATTTTACTATATACATGGAGGACTACAACCCCTAGCATGTCCATAATGCATTCTATTATACCGTATATATGGAGGACTACAACCCCCAGCATGTCCATTATACATTCTACTATACTGTATACATTGAGGACTACAACCCCCAGCATGTCCATAATACATTCTACTATACTGCATACATGGAAGACTACAACCCCCAGCATGGCCATAATACATTCTATTATACTACATACATGGAGGACTACAAACCCCAGCATGACCATAATACATTCCATTATACTGTATACATGGAGGACTACAACCTCCAGCATGTCCATCATACATTGCATTATACTGCATACATGGAGGACTACAACCTCCAGCATGACCATCATACATTCTATTATACGGTATACATGGAGGACTACAACCCCCAGCATGACCATAATACATTCTATTATACTGTGTACATGGAGGACTACAACCCCCAGCATGACCATAATAAATTCCATTATACCGTATACATGGAGGACTACAACCGCCAGCATGACCATTATACATTCCATTATGCCATACACATGGAGGACTACAACCCCCAGCATGACCATAATACATTCCATTATACTGCATACATGGAGGACTACAACACCCAGCATGACTATAATACATTCTACTATACTGTAAACATGGAGGACTACAACCCCCAGCATGACCATAATACATTCTATTACACTGTATACATGGAGGACTACAACCCCCAGCATGACCATAATACATTCCATTATACGATATACATGGAGGACTACAACCCCAAGCATGACCATAATACATTCCATTATACAGCATACATGGAGGACTACAACGCCCAGCATGACCATAATACATTCCATTATACTGCATACATGGAGGACTACAACGCCCAGTATGACCATAATACATTCCATTATACTGCATACATGGAGGACTACAACCCCCAGCATGACCATAATAAATTCCATTATACTGCATACATGAAGGACTACAACGCCCAGTATGACCATAATACATTCCATTATACTGCATACATGGAGGACTACAACCCCCAGCATGACCATAATACATTCCATTATACCGTATACATGGAGGACTACAACCCCCAGCATGACCATAATACATTCCACTATACTGCATACATGGAGAAATACAACCCCCAGCATGACGATAATACATTCTATTATACTGCATACATGGAGGACTACAACCCCCAACATGACGATAATACATTCTATTATACTGCATACATGGAGGACTACAACCCCCAACATGACGATAATACATTCTATTATACTGCATACATGGAGGACTACAACCCCCAACATGACGATAATACATTCTATTATACTGCATACATGGAGGACTACAACCCCCAGTATGACCATAATACATTCCATCATACTGCATACATGGAGGACTACAACCCCCAGCATGACCATTATACATTCCATCATACTGCATACATGGAGGACTACAACCCCCAGCATGACCATAATACATTCCATTATACTGCATACATGGAGGACTACAACCCCCAGCATGACCATAATACATTCCATTATAATGCATACATGGAGAACTACAACCCCCAGAATGACCATAATACATTCTATTATACTGCATACATGGAGGACTACAACCACCAGCATGACCATAACACATTCCATTATACTGCATACATGGAGGACTACAACCGCCAGCATAACCATAACACACTCCATTATACTGCATACATGGAGGACTACAACTCCCAGCATGACCATAATACATTCTATTATACCGTATACATGGAGGACTACAACCCCCAGCATGACCATACTACATTCCATTATACTGCGTACATGGAGGACTACAACCCCCAGCATGACCATAATACATTCTATTATACCGTATACATGGAGGACTACAACCCCCAGCATGACCATACTACATTCCATTATACTGCATACATGGAGGACTACAACACCCAGCATGACCATAATACATTCCATTATACCATATACATGGAGGAATACAACCCCCAGCATGACCATAATACATGCCATCATACCATATACACGGAGAACTACAACCCCCAGCATGACCATAATACCTTCCATTAAACTGCATACATGGAGGACTACAACCCCCAGCATGACCATAATACATTCCATTATACTGTGTACATGGAGGACTACAACCCCCAGCATGACCATAATACATGCCATCATACCATATACACAGAGGACTACAACCCCCAGCATGACCATAATACATTCCATTATACTGCATACATGGAGGACTACAACGCCCAGCATGACCATAATTCATTCCATTATACTGCATACATGGAGGACTACAACCCCCAGCATGACCATAATACATTCCATTATACTGTATACATGGAGGACTACAACCCCCAGCATGACCATAATACATTCTATTATACTGCATACATGGAGAACTACAATCCCCAGCATGACCATAATACATTCTATTATACTGCATACATGGAGGACTACAACCCCCAGCATGACCATAATACATTCTATTATACTGCATACATGGAGGACTACAACCCCCAGCATGACCATAATACATTCTATTATACTGTATACATGGAGGACTACAACCCCCAGCATGACCATAATAAATTCCATTATACTGCATACATGGAGGACTACAACCTCCAGCATGACCATAATACATTCCATAATACTGTATACATGGAGAACTACAACCCCCAGCATGACCATAATACATTCTGTTATACTGTATACATAGAGGACTACAACCCGCAGCATGACCATAATACATTCCATTATACTGTATACATGGAGGACTACAACCGCCAGCATGACCATAATACATTCCATAATACTGTATACATGGAGAACTACAACCCCCAGCATGACCATAATACATTCTGTTATACTGTATACACGGACGACTACAACCCCCAGCATGACCATAATACATTCCATTATACTGTATACATGGAGGACTACAACCCCCAGCATGACCATAATACATTCTATTATACTGTATACACGGACGACTACAACCCCCAGCATGACCATAATTCATTTCATTATACTGTATACATGGAGGACTACAACCCCCAGCATGACCATAATACATTGCACTATACTGCATACATGTAGGACTACAACCCCCAGCATGACCATAATACATTGCACTATACTGCATACATGTAGGACTACAACCCCCAGCATGGCCATAATACATTCCATTATACTGCATACATGGAGGACTAAAACCCACAGCATGGCCATAATACATTCTATTATACTGCATACATGGAGAACTACAACCCCCAGCATGACCATAATACATTCCATTATACTGCATACATGGAGGACTACAACTCCCAGCATTACCATAATACATTCTATTCTACTGCATACATGGAGGACTACAACCCCCAGCAAGACCATAATACATTCTATTATACTGTATACATGGAGGACTACAACCCCCAGCATGACCATAATACATTCCATTATAATGCATACATGGAGGACTACAACCCTCAGCATGACCATAATACATTCCATTATACGGCATACATGGAGGACTACAACCCCCAGCATGACCATAATACATTCTATTATACTGCATACATGGAGGACTACAACCCCCAGCATGACCATAATACATTATATTATACTGCATACATGGAGGACTACAATCCCCAGCATGAACATCATACATTCCATTATACTGTATACATGGACGACTACAACCCCCAGCATGACCATAATACATGCCATCATACCATATACACGGAGAACTACAACCCCCAGCATGACCATAATACCTTCCATTAAACTGCATACATGGAGGACTACAACCCCCAGCATGACCATAATACATTCCATTATACTGTGTACATGGAGGACTACAACCCCCAGCATGACCATAATACATGCCATCATACCATATACACAGAGGACTACAACCCCCAGCATGACCATAATACATTCCATTATACTGCATACATGGAGGACTACAACGCCCAGCATGACCATAATACATTCCATTATACTGCATACATGGAGGACTACAACCCCCAGCATGACCATAATACATTCTATTATACTGTATACATGCAGGACTACAAGCCCCAGCATGACCATCACACATTCTATTATACTGTATACATAGAGGACTACAACCCCCAGCATGACCATAATACATTCCATTATACTGTATACATGGAGGACTACAACCCCCAGCATGACCATAATACATTCTATTATACTGCATACATGGAGGACTACAACCCCCAGCATGACCATAATACATTCTATTATACTGCATACATGGAGGACTACAACCCCCAGCATGACCATAATACATTCTATTATACTGTATACATGGAGGACTACAACCCCCAGCATGACCATAATACATTCCATTATACTGCATACATGGAGGACTACAACCTCCAGCATGACCATAATACATTCCATAATACTGTATACATGGAGAACTACAACCCCCAGCATGACCATAATACATTCTGTTATACTGTATACACGGACGACTACAACCCGCAGCATGACCATAATACATTCCATTATACTGTATACATGGAGGACTACAACCGCCAGCATGACCATAATACATTCCATTATACTGTATACATGGAGGACTACAACCGCCAGCATGACCATAATTCATTTCATTATACTGTATACATGGAGGACTACAACCCCTCAGCATGACCATTATACATTGCACTATACTGCATACATGTAGGACTACAACCCCCAGCATGACCATAATACATTCCACTATACCATATACATGGAGGACTACAACCCCCAGCATGGCCATAATACATTCCATTATACTGCATACATGGAGGACTACAACCCCCAGCATGGCCATAATACATTCTATTATACTGTGTATATGGAGGACTACAACCCCCAGCATGACCATAATACATTCTATTATACTGCATACATGGAGAACTACAACCCCCAGCATGACCATAATACATGCCATTATACTGCATACATGGAGGACTACAACCCCCAGCATGACCATAATACATTCTATTATACCGTATACATGGAGGACTACAACCCCCAGCATGACCATACTACATTCCATTATACTGCATACATGGAGGACTACAACCCCCAGCATGGCCATAATACATTCCATTATACCATATACATGGAGGACTACAACCCCCAGCATGACCATACTACATTCCATTATACTGCATACATGGAGGACTACAACCCCCAGCATGGCCATAATACATTCCATTATACCATATACATGGAGGAATACAACCCCCAACATGACCATAATACATTCCATTATACCATATACATGGAGGACTACAACCCCCAGCATGACCATAATACATTCTATTATACTGTATACATGGAGGACTACAACGCCCAGCATGACCATACTACATTCCATTATACTGCATACATGGAGGACTACAACCCCAGCATGACCATAATAATTCTATTATACTGCATACGTGGAGGACTACAACGCCCAGCATGACCATACTACATTCCATTATACTGCATACATGGAGGACTACAACCCCCAGCATGACCATAATACATTCTATTATACTGCATACATGGAGGACTACAACTCCCAGCATGACCATCATACATTCTATTATACTGCATACATGGAGGACTACAACGCCCAGCATGACCATAATACATTCTATTATACTGCATACATGGAGGACTACAACTCCCAGCATGACCATCATACATTCTATTATACTGCATACATGGAGGACTACAACTCCCAGCATGACCATACTACATTCCATTATACTGCATACATGGAGGACTACAACCCCCAGCATGACCATCATGCATTCTATTATACTGTATACATAGAGGACTACAACCCCCAGCATGACCATAATATATTCCATTATACTGTATACATGGAGGACTACAACCCCCAGCATGACCATAATATATTCTATTATACTGCATACATGGAGGACTACAACCCCCAGCATGACCTTAATACATTCCATTATACCGTATACATGGAGGACTACAACCCCCAGCATGAGCATAATACATTCTATTACACTGTATACATGGAGGACTACAACCCCCAGCATGACCATAATACATTCCATTATACGATATACATGGAGGACTACAACCCCAAGCATGACCATAATACATTCCATTATACAGCATACATGGAGGACTACAACGCCCAGCATGACCATAATACATTCCATTATACTGCATACATGGAGGACTACAACGCCCAGTATGACCATAATACATTCCATTATACTGCATACATGGAGGACTACAACCCCCAGCATGACCATAATAAATTCCATTATACTGCATACATGAAGGACTACAACGCCCAGTATGACCATAATACATTCCATTATACTGCATACATGGAGGACTACAACCCCCAGCATGACCATAATACATTCCATTATACCGTATACATGGAGGACTACAACCCCCAGCATGACCATAATACATTCCACTATACTGCATACATGGAGAAATACAACCCCCAGCATGACGATAATACATTCTATTATACTGCATACATGGAGGACTACAACCCCCAGCATGACCTTAATACATTCTATTATACTGCATACATGGAGGACTACAACCCCCAACATGACGATAATACATTCTATTATACTGCATACATGGAGGACTACAACCCCCAACATGACGATAATACATTCTATTATACTGCATACATGGAGGACTACAACCCCCAACATGACGATAATACATTCTATTATACTGCATACATGGAGGACTACAACCCCCAGTATGACCATAATACATTCCATCATACTGCATACATGGAGGACTACAACCCCCAGCATGACCATTATACATTCCATCATACTGCATACATGGAGGACTACAACCCCCAGCATGACCATAATACATTCCATTATACTGCATACATGGAGGACTACAACCCCCAGCATGACCATAATACATTCCATTATAATGCATACATGGAGAACTACAACCCCCAGAATGACCATAATACATTCTATTATACTGCATACATGGAGGACTACAACCACCAGCATGACCATAACACATTCCATTATACTGCATACATGGAGGACTACAACCGCCAGCATAACCATAACACACTCCATTATACTGCATACATGGAGGACTACAACTCCCAGCATGGCCATAATACATTCCATTATACTGCATACATAGAGGACTACAACCCCCATCATGACCATAATACATTCCATTTTACTGTATACATGGAGGACTACAACCCCCAGCATGACCACAATACATTCCATTATACTGCATACATAGAGGACTACAACCCCCAGCATGACCATAATACATTCCATTATACTGTATACATGGAGGACTACAGCCCCCAGCATGGCCATAATACATTCCATTATACTGCATACATGGAGGACTACAACCCCCAGCATGACCATAATACATTCCATTATACTGCATACATGGAGGACTACAACCCCCAGCATGACCATTGTACATTCCATTATACGGTATACATTGAGGACTACAACCCCCAGCATGACCATAATACATTCCATTATACCATATACATGGAGGACTACAACCCCCAGCATGACCATAATACACTCTATTATACTGCATACATGGAGGACTACAACCCCCAGCATGACCATAATACATTCCATTATACTGCATACATGGAGGACTACAATGCACAGCATGACCATAATACTTTCCATTATACTACATACATGGAGGACTACAACCCCCAGCATGACAGCCACACATTCCATTATACTGCATACATGGAGGACTACAACCCCCAGCATGACCATAATACATTCCATTATACTGCATACATGGAGGACTACAACCCCCAGCATGACCATAATACATTCCATTATACTGCATACATGGAGGACTACAACCCCCAGCATGACAGCCATATATTCCATTATACTGTATACATGGAGGACTACAACCCCCAGCATGGCCATAATACATTCCATTATACTGCATACATGGAGGACTACAACCCCCAGCATGACCACAATACATTCCATTATACTGCATACATGGAGAACTACAACCCCCAGCATGACGATAATACATTCTATTATACTGCATACATGGAGGACTACAACCCCCAGCATGACCATAATACATTCCATTATACTGCATACTTGGAGAACTACAACCCCCAGCATGACTATAATGCATTCTACTATACTGTATACATGGAGGACGACAACTCCCAGCATAACCATAATAAATTCCATTATACTGTATACCTGGAGGACTACAACCCCCAGCATGACCATAATACACTCTATTATACTGTATACATGGAGTACTACAACCCCCAGCATGACCATAATACATTCCATTATACTGCATGCATGGAGGACTACAACCCCCAGTATAACCACAATGCATTCTATTATACTGCATACATGGAGGACTACAACCCCCAACATGACGATAATACATTCTATTATACTGCATACATGGAGGACTACAACCCCCAACATGACGATAATACATTCTATTATACTGCATACATGGAGGACTACAACCCCCAGTATGACCATAATACATTCCATCATACTGCATACATGGAGGACTACAACCCCCAGCATGACCATTATACATTCCATCATACTGCATACATGGAGGACTACAACCCCCAGCATGACCATAATACATTCCATTATACTGCATACATGGAGGACTACAACCCCCAGCATGACCATAATACATTCCATTATAATGCATACATGGAGAACTACAACCCCCAGCATGACCATAATACATTCTATTATACTGCATACATGGAGGACTACAACCCCCAGCATGACCATAACACATTCCATTATACTGCATACATGGAGGACTACAACCCCCAGCATGACCATAATACATTCCATTATACTGCATACATGGAGGACTACAACTCCCAGCATGGCCATAATGCATTCCATTATACTGCATACATAGAGGACTACAACCCCCATCATGACCATAATACATTCCATTTTACTGTATACATGGAGGACTACAACCCCCAGCATGACCACAATACATTCCATTATACTGCATACATAGAGGACTACAACCCCCAGCATGACAATAATACATTCCATTATACTGTATACATGGAGGACTACAGCCCCCAGCATGGCCATAATACATTCCATTATACTGCATACATGGAGGACTACAACCCCCAGCATGACCATAATACATTCCATTATACTGCATACATGGAGGACTACAACCCCCAGCATGACCATTGTACATTCCATTATACGGTATACATTGAGGACTACAACCCCCAGCATGACCATAATACATTCCATTATACCATATACATGGAGGACTACAACCCCCAGCATGACCATAATACACTCTATTATACTGCATACATGGAGGACTACAACCCCCAGCATGACCATAATACATTCCATTATACTGCATACATGGAGGACTACAATGCACAGCATGACCATAATACTTTCCATTATACTACATACATGGAGGACTACAACCCCCAGCATGACAGCCACACATTCCATTATACTGCATACATGGAGGACTACAACCCCCAGCATGACCATAATACATTCCATTATACTGCATACATGGAGGACTACAACCCCCAGCATGACCATAATACATTCCATTATACTGCATACATGGAGGACTACAACCCCCAGCATGACAGCCATATATTCCATTATACTGTATACATGGAGGACTACAACCCCCAGCATGGCCATAATACATTCCATTATACTGCATACATGGAGGACTACAACCCCCAGCATGACCATAATACATTCCATTATACTGCATACATGGAGAACTACAACCCCCAGCATGACGATAATACATTCTATTATACTGCATACATGGAGGACTACAACCCCGAGCATGACCATAATACATTCCATTATACTGCATACTTGGAGAACTACAACCCCCAGCATGACCATAATACATTCCATTATACTGTATACCTGGAGGACTACAACCCCCAGCATGACCATAATACACTCTATTATACTGTATACATGGAGTACTACAACCCCCAGCATGACCATAATACATTCCATTATACTGCATGCATGGAGGACTACAACCCCCAGTATAACCACAATGCATTCTATTATACTGCATACATGGAGGACTACAACCCCCAGCATGACCATAATACATTCTATTATACTGTATACATGGAGGACTACAACCCCCAGCATGACCATACTACATTCTATTATACTGTATACATGGAGGACTACAACCCCCAGCATGACCATAATACATTCTATTATACTGCATACATGGAGGACTACAACCCCCAGTATGACCATAATACATTCCATTATACTGTATACATGGAGGACTACAACCCCCAGCATGACCATAATACATTGCATCATACTGCATACATGGAGGACTACAACCCCCAGCATGACCATAATACATTCCATTATACTGCCTACATGGAGGACTACAACCCCCAGCATGACCATAATACATTCCATAATAATGCATACATGGAGAACTACAACCCCCAGCATGACCATAATACATTCTATTATACTTCATACATGGAGAACTACAACCCCCAGCATGACCATAACACATTCCATTATACGGTATACATTGAGGACTACAACCCCCAGCATGACCATAATACATTCTATTATACTGCATACATGGAGGACTACAACCCCCAGCATGGCCATAATACATTCCATTATACTGCATACATGGAGGACTACAACCCCCAGCATGACAGCCATATATTCCATTATACTGTATACATGGAGGACTACAACCACCAGCATGGCCATAATACATTCCATTATACTGCATACATGGAGGACTACAACCCCTAGCATGACTATAATGCATTCTATTATACTGTATACATGGAGGACTACAACCCCCAGCATGACCATACTACATTCTATTATACTGTATACATGGAGGACTACAACCCCCAGCATGACCATAATACATTCTATTATACTGCATACATGGAGGACTACAACCCCCAGTATGACCATAATACATTCCATTATACTGTATACATGGAGGACTACAACCCCCAGCATGACCATAATACATTCTATTATACTTCATACATGGAGAACTACAACCCCCAGCATGACCATAACACATTCCATTATACGGTATACATTGAGGACTACAACCCCCAGCATGACCATAATACATTCCATCATACTGCATACATGGAGGACTACAACCCCCAGCATGACCATAATACATTCCATTATACTGCCTACATGGAGGACTACAACCCCCAGCATGACCATAATACATTCCATCATACTGCATACATGGAGAACTCCAACCCCCAGCATGACCATAATACATTCTATTATACTGCATACATGGAGGACTACAACCCCCAGCATGACCATAATACATTCCATTATACTGCATACATGGAGGACTACAACGCACAGCATGACCATAATACATTCTATTACACTGTATACGTGGAGGACTACAACCCCCAGCATGACCATAATACATTCTATTATACTGTATGCATGGAGGACTAAAGCCCCCAGCATCACCATAATACATTCTATTATACTGCATACATGGAGGACTACAGCCCCCAGCATGACCATAATACATTCTATTATACTGCATACATGGAGGACTACAACTCCCAGCATGACCATAATACATTCCATTATACTATATACATGGAGGACTACATCCCCCAGCATGACCATAATACATTCTATTATACTGCATACATGGAGGACTACAACCCCCAGCATGACCATAATATATTCTATTATACTGCATATATGGAGGACTACAACCCTCAGCATGACCCTAATACATTCTATAATACTGCATACATGGAGGACAACAACCCCCAGCATGACCATAATACATTCTATTATACTGCATACATGGAGGACTACAACCCCCAGCATGACCATAATACATGCCATCATACCATATACACAGAGGACTACAACCCCCAGCATGACCATAATACATTCCATTATACTGCATACATGGAGGACTACAACCCCCAGCATGACCATAATACATTCCATTATACTGCATACATGGAGGACTACAACCCCCAGCATGGCCATAACACATTCCATTATACTGCATACATGGAGGACTACAACCCCCAGCATGACCATAATATATTCTATTATACTGCATACATGGAGGACTACAACTCCCAGCATGACCATAATACATTCCATTATACTGCATACATGGAGGACTACAACCCCCAGCATGACCATAATACATTCTATTATACCGTATACATGGAGGACTACAACCCCCAGCATGACCATAATACATTCCATTATACTGTATACATGGAGGACTACAACCCTCAGCATGACCATAATACATTCCATTATACCGTATACATGGAGGACTACAACCCCCAGCATGACCATAATACATTCCATTATACTGTATACATAGAGGACTACAACCCTCAGCATGACCATAATACATTCCATTATACCGTATACATGGAGGACTACAACCCCCAGCATGACCATAACACATTCCATTATACCGTATACATGGAGGACTACAACCGCCAGCATGACCATAATACATTCCATTATACTGCATACATGGAGGACTACAACGCCCAGCATGGCCATAATACATTCTATTATACTGTGTACATGGAGGACTACAACCCCCAGCATGGCCATAATACATTCCATTATACCATATACATGGAGGACTACAACCCCCAGCATCACCATAATACATTCCATTATACCGTATACATGGAGGACTACAACCCCCAGCATGACCATAACACATTCCATTATATTGCATACATGGAGGACTACAACCCCCAGCATGACCATAATACATTCCATTATACTGTATACATGGAGGACTACAACCCCCAGCATGACCATAATACGCTCCATTATACTGTAAACATGGAGGACTACAACCCCCAGCATGACCATAATACACTCCATTATACTGTATACATGGAGGACTACAACCCCCAGCATGACAATAATACATTCCATTATATCGTATACATGGAGGACTACAACCCCCAGCATGACCATAATACATTCCATTATACTGTATACATGGAGGACTACAACCCCCAGCATGACCATAATACACTCCATTATACTGTAAACATGGAGGACTACAACCCCCAGCATGACCATAATACACTCCATTATACTGTATACATAGAGGACTACAACCCTCAGTATGACCATAATACATTCCATTATACCGTATACATGGAGGACTACAACCCCCAGCATGACCATAATACATTCTATTATACTGTATACATAGAGGACTACAACCCCCAGCATGACCATAATACACTCCATTATACTGTATACATGGAGGACTACAACCCCCAGCATGACCATAATAAATTCCATTATACTGCATACATAAAGGACTACAACCCCCAGCATGACCATAATACACACCATTATACTGTATACATGGAGGACTACAACCCCCAGCATGGCCATAATACATTCCATTATACTGCATACATGGAGGACTACAAGCCCCAGCATGACCATAATACATTCCATTATACTGCATGCATGGAGAACTACAACCCCCAGCATGACGATAATACATTCTATTATACTGCATACATGGAGGACTACAACCCCCAGCATGACCATAATACATTCCATTATACTGCATACTTGGAGAACTACAACCCCCAGCATGACTATAATGCATTCTACTATACTGTATACATGGAGGACGACAACTCCCAGCATAACCATAATAAATTCCATTATACTGTATACCTGGAGGACTACAACCCCCAGCATGACCATAATACACTCTATTATACTGTATACATGGAGTACTACAACCCCCAGCATGACCATAATACATTCCATTATACTGCATGCATGGAGGACTACAACCCCCAGTATAACCACAATGCATTCTATTATACTGCATACATGGAGGACTACAACCCCCAGCATGACCATAATACAAATCTATTATACTGTATACATGAAGGACTACAACCCCCAGCATGACCATACTACATTCTATTATACTGTATACATGGAGGACTACAACCCCCAGCATGACCATAATACATTCTATTATACTGCATACATGGAGGACTACAACCCCCAGTATGACCATAATACATTCCATTATACTGTATACATGGAGGACTACAACCCCCAGCATGACCATAATACATTCCATCATACTGCATACATGGAGGACTACAACCCCCAGCATGACCATAATACATTCCATTATACTGCCAACATGGAGGACTACAACCCCCAGCATGACCATAATACATTCCATAATAATGCATACATGGAGAACTACAACCCCCAGCATGACCATAATACATTCTATTATACTTCATACATGGAGAACTACAACCCCCAGCATGACCATAACACATTCCATTATACGGTATACATTGAGGACTACAACCCCCAGCATGACCATAATACATTCTATTATACCATATACATGGAGGACTCCAACCCCCAGCATGACCATAATACATTCTATTATACTGCATACATGGAGGACTACAACCCCCAGCATGACCATAATACATTCCATTATACTGCATACATGGAGGACTACAACCCCCAGCATGACAGCCATATATTCCATTATACTGTATACATGGAGGACTACAACCCCCAGCATGGCCATAATACATTCCATTATACTGCATACATGGAGGACTACAACCCCTAGCATGACTATAATGCATTCTATTATACTGTATACATGGAGGACTACAACCCCCAGCATGACCATACTACATTCTATTATACTGTATACATGGAGGACTACAACCCCCAGCATGACCATAATACATTCTATTATACTGCATACATGGAGGACTACAACCCCCAGTATGACCATAATACATTCCATTATACTGTATACATGGAGGACTACAACCCCCAGCATGACCATAATACATTCCATCATACTGCATACATGGAGGACTACAACCCCCAGCATGACCATAATACATTCCATTATACTGCCTACATGGAGGACTACAACCCCCAGCATGACCATAATACATTCCATCATACTGCATACATGGAGAACTACAACCCCCAGCATGACCATAATACATTCTATTATACTTCATACATGGAGAACTACAACCCCCAGCATGACCATAACACATTCCATTATACGGTATACATTGAGGACTACAACCCCCAGCATGACCATAACACATTCCATTATACGGTATACATGGAGGACTCCAACCCCCAGCATGACCATAATACATTCTATTATACTGCATACATGGAGGACTACAACCCCCAGCATGACCATAATACATTCCATTATACTGCATACATGGAGGACTACAATGCACAGCATGACCATAATACATTCCATTATACTGCATACATGGAGGACTACAACCCCCAGCATGACAGTTATATATTCCATTATCTGTATACATGGAGGACTACAACCCCCAGCATGGCCATAATACATTCCATTATACTGCATACATGGAGGACTACAACCCCTAGCATGACCATAATGCATTCTATTATACTGTATACATGGAGGACTACAACCCCAAGCATGACCATAATACATTCCATTATACTGCCTACATGGAGGACTACAACCCCCAGCATGACCATAATACATTCTATTATACGGCATACATGGAGGACTACAACCCCCAGCATAACCATAATACATTCTATTATACTGTATATATGGAGGACTACAACCCTCAGCATGACCATAATACATTCCATTATACTGCATACATGGAGGACTACAACCCCCAGCATGACCATAATACATTCTATTACACTGTATACGTGGAGGACTACAACCCCCAGCATGACCATAATACATTCTATTATACTGTATGCATGGAGGACTAAAGCCCCCAGCATGACCATAATACATTCTATTATACTGCATACATGTAGGACTACAACCCCCAGCATGGCCATAATACATTCCATTATACTGCATACATGGAGGACTAAAACCCACAGCATGACCATAATACATTCTATTATACTGCATACATGGAGGACTACAGCCCCCAGCATGACCATAATACATTCTATTATACTGCATACATGGAGGACTACAACTCCCAGCATGACCATAATACATTCCATTATACTATATACATGGAGGACTACAACCCCCAGCATGACCATAATACATTCTATTATACTGCATACATGGAGGACTACAACCCTCAGCATGACCCTAATACATTCTATTATACTGCATACATGGAGGACAACAACCCCCAGCATGACCATAATACATTCTATTATACTGCATACATGGAGGACTACAAGCCCCAGCATGGCCATAACACATTCCATTATACTGCATACATGGAGGACTACAACCCCCAGCATGACCATAATACATTCTATTATACTGCATACATGGAGGACTACAACTCCCAGCATGACCATAATACATTCCATTATACTGCATACATGGAGGACTACAACCCCCAGCATGACCATAATACATTCTATTATACCGTATACATGGAGGACTACAACCCCCAGCATGACCATAATACATTCCATTATACTGTATACATGGAGGACTACAACCCTCAGCATGACCATAATACATTCCATTATACCGTATACATGGAGGACTACAACCCCCAGCATGACCATAATACATTCCATTATACTGTATACATGGAGGACTACAACCCTCAGCATGACCATAATACATTCCATTATACCGTATACATGGAGGACTACAACCCCCAGCATGACCATAACACATTCCATTATACCGTATACATGGAGGACTACAACCGCCAGCATGACCATAATACATTCCATTATACTGCATACATGGAGGACTACAACCCCCAGCATGGCCATAATACATTCTATTATACCGTGTACATGGAGGACTACAACCCCCAGCATGGCCATAATACATTCCATTATACCATATACATGGAGGACTACAACCCCCAGCATCACCATAATACATTCCATTATACCGTATACATGGAGGACTACAACCCCCAGCATGACCATAACACATTCCATTATATTGCATACATGGAGGACTACAACCCCCAGCATGACCATAATACATTCCATTATACTGTATACATGGAGGACTACAACCCCCAGCATGACCATAATACACTCCATTATACTGTAAACATGGAGGACTACAACCCCCAGCATGACCATAATACACTCCATTATACTGTATACATGGAGGACTACAACCCCCAGCATGACAATAATACATTCCATTATATCGTATACATGGAGGAGTACAACCCCCAGCATGACCATAATACATTCCATTATACTGTATACATGGAGGACTACAACCCCCAGCATGACCATAATACACTCCATTATACTGTAAACATGGAGGACTACAACCCCCAGCATGACCATAATACACTCCATTATACTGTATACATAGAGGACTACAACCCTCAGTATGACCATAATACATTCCATTATACCGTATACATGGAGGACTACAACCCCCAGCATGACCATAATACATTCTATTATACTGTATACATAGAGGACTACAACCCCCAGCATGACCATAATACACTCCATTATACTGTATACATGGAGGACTACAACCCCCAGCATGACCATAATAAATTCCATTATACTGCATACATAAAGGACTACAACCCCCAGCATGACCATCATACATTCCATTATACTGTATACATGGAGGACTACAACCCCCAGCATGACTATAATACATTCCATTATACTGTATACATGGAGGACTACAACCCCCAGCATGACCATAATACATTCCATTATACCGTATACATGAAGGACTACAACCCCCAGCATGACCATAATACACACCATTATACTGTATACATGGAGGACTACAACCCCCAGCATGACCATAATACATTCCATTATACGGTATACATTGAGGACTACAACCCCCAGCATGACCATAATACATTCCATTATACGGTATACATTGAGGACTACAACCCCCAGCATGACCATAATACATTCCATTATACTGTATACATGGAGGACTACAACCCCCAGCATGACCATAATACATTGCATTATACCGTATACATGGAGGACTACAACGCCCAGCATGACCATAATACATTCCATTATTCTGAATACATGGAGGACTACAACCCCCAGCATGACCATAATACATTCCATTATACTGAATACATGGAGGACTACAACCCCCAGCATGACCATAATACATTCTATTATACTGCATACATGGAGGACTACAACCCCCAGCATGACCATAATACATTCCATTATACTGTATACATGGAGGACTACAACCCCCAGCATGACCATAATACATTGCATTATACCGTATACATGGAGGACTACAACGCCCAGCATGACCATAATACATTCCATTATACTGAATACATGGAGGACTACAACCCCCAGCATGACCATAATACTTTCCATTATACTGAATACATGGAGGACTACAACCCCCAGCATGACCATAATACATTCTATTATACTGCATACATGGAGGACTACAACCCTCAGCATGACGATAATACATTCTGTTATACTGCATACATGGAGGACTACAACGCCCAGCATGACCATAATACATTCCATTATACTGAATACATGGAGGACTACAACCCCCAGCATGACCATAATACATTCCATTATACCGTATACATGGAGGACTACAACCCCCAGCATGACCATCATACATTCCATTATACTGCATACATGGAGGACTACAACCCTCAGCATGACAATAATACATTCCATTATACCGTATACATGGACTACAACCCCCAGCATGACCATAATACATTCCATTATACTGCATACATAGAGGACTACAACCCCCAGCATGGCCATAATACATTCCACTATACTGTATACATAGCATGACCATAATACATTCCATTATACTGCATACATGGAGGACTACAAACCCCAGCATGACCATAATACATTCCATTATACTGCATACATGGAGGACTACAACCCCCAGCATGACCATAATACATTCCATTATACTGTATACATGGAGGACTACAACCCCCAGCATTACCATCATACATTCTATTATACTGCATACATGGAGGACTACAACCCCCAGCATGACCATAACACATTCCATTATACTGCATACATAGAGAACTACAACCCTCAGCATGGCCGTAATAAATTCCATTATACTGTATACATGGAGGACTACAACCCCCAGCATGACCATAACACATTCCATTATACTGTATACCTGGAGGACTGCAACTCCCAGCATAACCATAATACATTCCATTATACCGTATACATGGAGGACTACAACCCCTAGCATGGCCATAATACATTCTATTATACTGCATACATGGAGGACTACAACCCTCAGCATGACCATAATACATTCCATTATACTGCATACATGGAGGACTACAACCCCCAGCATGACCATAATACATTTCATTATAATGTATACCTGGAGGACAACAACCCCCAGCATGACCATAACACATTCTATTATACCGTATACATGGAGGACTACAACCCCCTGCATGATCATAATACATTCCATTATACTGTATACATGGAGTACTGCAACGCCCAGCATGACCATAATACATTCCATTGCACTGTATACCTGGAGGACTACAACCCCCAGCATGACCATAATTTTTTCCATTGTACTGTATACATGGAGGACTACAACCCCCAGCATGACCATAATACATTCTATTATACTGTATAGATGAAGGACTACAACCCCCAGCATGACCATAATACATTCCATTATACCATATACATGGAGGACTACAACCCCCAGCATGACCATAATACATTCTATTATACCATATACATGGAGGACTACAACCCCCAGCATGACCATAATACATTCTATTATACCATATACATGGAGGACTACAACCCCCAGCATGACCATAATACATTCCACTATACCATATAAATGAAGTACTACAACCCCCAGCATGATCATAATACATTCCATTATACTGTATACATGGAGGACTACAACCCCCAGCATAACCATAATACATTCCATTATACTGCATACATGGAGGACTACAACCTCCAGCATGACCATAATACATTCCATTATACTGCATACATGGAGTACTACAACCCCCAGCATGACCATCATACATTCCATTATACTGTGTATATGGAGGACTACAACCCCCCAGCATGACCATAATACATTCTATTATACTGCATGCATGGAGGACTACAACACCCAGCATGACCATAATACATTCCATTGTACTTTATACATGTTGGACTACAACCCCCAACATGACCATAACACATTCTATTATACTGTATACATGGAGGACTACAACCCCCGGCATGACCACAATACATTCTATTATACTGCATACATGGAGGACTACAACCCCCAGCATGACCATAATACACCATAATACATTCCTTTGTACTGTATACATGGAGGACTACAACCCCCAGCATGACCATAATACATTCCATTATACTACATACATGGAGAACTACAACCCCCAGCATGACCATAATACATTCCATTATACTGCATACATGGAGGACTACAACCCCCAGCATGACCATTATACATTCCATTATACTACATACATGGAGAACTACAACCCCCAGCATGACCATAATACATTCCATTATACTGCATACATGGAGGACTACAACCCCCAGCATGTCCATAATACATTCCATTATACCGTATACATGGAGGACTACAACCCTTAGCATGACCATAGTACATTCCATTATACTGCATACATGGAGGACTACAACCCCCAGCATGACCATAATACATTCCATTATACTGCATACATGGAGGACTACAACCCCCAGCATGACCATAATACATTCTATTATACTGCATACATGGAGGACTACAACCTCCAGCATGACCATAATACATTCCATTATACTGCATACATGGAGTACTACAACCCCCAGCATGACCATCATACATTCCATTATACTGCATACATGGAGGACTACAACCCCTAGCATGACCATAATACATTCCATTATACTGCATACATGGAGGACTACAACCCCCAGCATGACCATCATACATTCCATTATACTGTGTATATGGAGGACTACAACCCCCAGCATGACCATAATACATTCTATTATACTGCATACATGGAGGACTACAACCTCCAGCATGACCATAATACATTCCATTATACTGCATACATTGAGGACTACAACCCCCAGCATAACCATAATACATTCTATTATACCGTATATATGGAGGACTACAACCCCCAGCATGACCATAATACATTCTATTATACTGCATACATGGAGGACTACAACCTCCAGCATGACCATAATACATTCCATTATACTGCATACATGGAGTACTACAACCCCCAGCATGACCATCATACATTCCATTATACTGCATACATGGAGGACTACAACCTCCAGCATGACCATAATACATTCCATTATACTGCATACATGGAGTACTACAACCCCCAGCATGACCATCATACATTCCATTATACTGTATACATGGAGGACTACAACCCCCAGCATGTCCATAATACATTCCATTATACCGTATGCATGGAGGACTACAACCCCCAGCATGACCATTATACATTCCATTATACTGCCTACATGGAGGACTACAACCCCCAGCATGACCATAATACATTCTATTATACTGCATACATGGAGGACTACAACCCCCGGCATGACCACAATACATTCTATTATACTGCATACATGGAGGACTACAACCCCCAGCATGACCATAATACACCATAATACATTCCTTTGTACTGTATACATGGAGGACTACAACCCCCAGCATGACCATAATACATTCCATTATACTACATACATGGAGAACTACAACCCCCAGCATGACCATAATACATTCCATTATACTGCATACATGGAGGACTACAACCCCCAGCATGACCATTATACATTCCATTATACTACATACATGGAGAACTACAACCCCCAGCATGACCATAATACATTCCATTATACTGCATACATGGAGGACTACAACCCCCAGCATGTCCATAATACATTCCATTATACCGTATACATGGAGGACTACAACCCTTAGCATGACCATAGTACATTCCATTATACTGCATACATGGAGGACTACAACCCCCAGCATGACCATAATACATTCCATTATACTGCATACATGGAGGACTACAACCCCCAGCATGACCATAATACATTCTATTATACTGCATACATGGAGGACTACAACCTCCAGCATGACCATAATACATTCCATTATACTGCATACATGGAGTACTACAACCCCCAGCATGACCATCATACATTCCATTATACTGCATACATGGAGGACTACAACCCCTAGCATGACCATAATACATTCCATTATACTGCATACATGGAGGACTACAACCCCCAGCATGACCATCATACATTCCATTATACTGTGTATATGGAGGACTACAACCCCCAGCATGACCATAATACATTCTATTATACTGCATACATGGAGGACTACAACCTCCAGCATGACCATAATACATTCCATTATACTGCATACATTGAGGACTACAACCCCCAGCATAACCATAATACATTCTATTATACCGTATATATGGAGGACTACAACCCCCAGCATGACCATAATACATTCTATTATACTGCATACATGGAGGACTACAACCTCCAGCATGACCATAATACATTCCATTATACTGCATACATGGAGTACTACAACCCCCAGCATGACCATCATACATTCCATTATACTGCATACATGGAGGACTACAACCTCCAGCATGACCATAATACATTCCATTATACTGCATACATGGAGTACTACAACCCCCAGCATGACCATCATACATTCCATTATACTGCATACATGGAGGACTACAACCCCCAGCATGTCCATAATACATTCCATTATACCGTATGCATGGAGGACTACAACCCCCAGCATGACCATTATACATTCCATTATACTGCCTACATGGAGGACTACAACCCTCTGCATGACCATAACACATTTCATTATACCGTATACATGGAGGACTACAACCCTTAGCATGACCATAATACATTCCATTATACTGCATACATGGAGGACTACAACCCCCAGCATGACCATAATACATTCCATTATACTGCATACATGGAGGACTACAACCCCCAGCATGACCATAATACATTCTATTATACTGCATACATGGAGGACTACAACCTCCAGCATGACCATAATACATTCCATTATACTGCATACATGGAGTACTACAACCCCCAGCATGACCATCATACATTCCATTATACTGTGTACATGTAGGACTACAACCCCTAGCATGACCATAATACATTCCATTATACTGCATACATGGAGGACTACAACCCCCAGCATGACCATCATACATTCCATTATACTGTGTATATGGAGGACTACAACCCCTAGCATGACCATAATACATTCCATTATACTGCATACATGGAGGACTACAACCCCCAGCATGTCCATCATACATTCCATTATACTGTGTATATGGAGGACTACAACCCCCAGCATGACCATAATACATTCTATTATACTGCATACATGGAGGACTACAACCTCCAGCATGACCATAATACATTCCATTATACTGCATACATTGAGGACTACAACCCCCAGCATAACCATAATACATTCTATTATACCGTATATATGGAGGACTACAACCCCCAGCATGACCATAATACATTCTATTATACTGCATACATGGAGGACTACAACCTCCAGCATGACCATAATACATTCCATTATACTGCATACATGGAGTACTACAACCCCCAGCATGACCATCATACATTCCATTATACTGCATACATGGAGGACTACAACCTCCAGCATGACCATAATACATTCCATTATACTGCATACATGGAGTACTACAACCCCCAGCATGACCATCATACATTCCATTATACTGCATACATGGAGGACTACAACCCCCAACATGACCATAATAGATTCTATGATACCGTATACATGGAGGACTACAACCCCCAGCTTGACCATAATATATTCTTTTATACTGCCTACATGGAGGACTACAACCCCCAGCATGGCCATAATACATTCTATTATACCGTATACATGGAGAACTACAACCCCCAGCATGACCATAATACATTCCATTATACTGTATACATGGAGGACTACAACCCCCAGCATGACCATAATACATTCCATTATACTGTATACATGGAGGACTACAACCCCCAGCATAACCATAATACATTCTATTATACCGTATATATGGAGGACTACAACCCCCAGCATGACCATAATACATTCCATTATACTGCATACATGAAGGACTACAACCCCCAGCATAACAATAATACATTCTGTTATACTGTATACATGGAGGACTACAACCCCCAGCATGCCCATAATACATCCCAGCTTCTTAAACATCTGCCCTGTCTCGGCGGTGTGCTCTGCTGGGATTGCCGCTTTAAGAGGCTGGTAGAGGAGGGTCCGCCCTGGGTTACTGCAGTTCATGCTGCACGTGCCACTAGTAGCATACACACAGCAGCAGACCCGCCAGGGATCCCTAAGAGGGGTTACTATTGTTTGGCTGCTTCCAGTGAGAGCGCTGAGAGTCTACAAAACTTGATGGGGACCACCGGGAAATCCTCTACATTAACCCCTTGGATGCCGCTCCGCATGAATGAGCAGGCGGCCCCTCCGTCTCCTTCGCGCCTCGTCCTGCACTCATTCATTGATACGGTTTGTTTCATGCTGAAAGGTAAAACAAATGCCGAAAGCTGCAGGTAGAGACGACTAATTATCGCCTTAGACCGCCGATCGCGTGGAGCGCTCGCGCCTCGCAGACATTTCTGTGGCCGGAGCGTTCGCCAGCATGAGGTTCACAGGAACAATCCTGCAGCCTCGCATTCCATTCCTCACCAGATCTCTGCTTGATGTCAGTGAATGTGAACATTGTAACATCCTGTATAAGCAGATATTCTCACGCTCCTCAGGCGACACAAACCACCCCAAGAAAGACGCTGCGCTCACAGAGACCCGCGGGCGCAAGTCACAGATTCTGCATCTGGTACTAATGAGGCAAAGGGAAAATTGTCCATGTAAATTAACCTACTGAACACAACGGGTTAATGCAACGGGCGACCTGCGTGTACGAACACTCCGAGCCGGGCAAACGAGACGGTAATGCAGAACAAGTCCGGGTTTGTCATATACTACCTATATACAGTAAGCATCTACCCCCATAGGGTGCCTATATAGACAGTAAAGCATCCACCCCCATACGGTACCTATAGACAGTAAAGCATCCACCCCCATACGGTACCTATAGACAGTAAAGCATCTACCCCCATATGGTGCCTATATAGACAGTAAAGCATCCACCCCCATACGGTACCTATAGACAGTAAAGCATCCACCTCCATACGGTACCTATAGACAGTAAAGCATCCACCCCATACGGTACCTATAGACAGTAAAGCATCCACCCCCATACGGTACCTATAGACAGTAAAGCATCCACCCCCATACGGTACCTATAGACAGTAAAGCATCCACCCCATACAGTACCTATAGACAGTAAAGCATCCACCCCCATACGGTACCTATAGACAGTAAAGCATCCACCCCATATGGTGCCTATATAGACAGTAAAGCATCCACCCCATATGGTGCCTATATACAGTAAACTATCCATCCTACATGGTGCCTATAGACAGTAAAGCATCCACCCCCATACGGTACCTATAGACAGTAAATCATCCACCCCATACGGTTACCTATAGACAGTAAAGCATCCACATCCATATGGTGCCTATATAGACAGTAAAGCATCCACCCCCATACGGTACCTATAGACAGTAAAGCATCCACCCCATACGGTACCTATAGACAGTAAAGCATCCACCTCCATATGGTGCCTATATACAGTAAACTATCCATCCTACATGGTGCCTATATGAAGTATCCATCCTATTCGGCGCCTATATACAGTAACGTATCCACCCCGTATTCTGCCTATACAAATTACCTATACACTGCTAATGGATAACACACAGTCCGTGTGCAGGGAGCCTAAGAGGGGGACAGTATAGCATGCCTGTAACAAGTGCTCCCCCTACAGACGTATTGGCGCCCGCAGAGCAGCTCCCCGTTCTTTGTGTTGAATCACAATTAGTTTATTTACAAACAACCAGCAACATGATGCACAATACAGAAGGTCCGAGGGCGGCGGGGCACATCACCGCGCTGGTGCAGCCCGTACCGTGGGGCGCGCTCTACCCAGCTGAACAGGCAGCCATGTTATCGCTCACACAAACTGCGGGAAAAATCCCAGCGCGTTACGGGCGCGAACACGGCGGGCTAGTGATTGGTGGCGCACAGCAAGAACACAATGTCACTGCATGCCTCATGCAGCGAAATCCAGCTGTCCTAGCCCAGCCTAACCCAGGAGTGGTGCAGTACCCCAGAGTGACCACCCCTCCAGTGGGCAGGTAGCTGTTCCCTTGTGCATCTGGGGGGTACTTCTAGTGCACCATGCAGGCTTACAACCCATTACTGACGCCATATTGGAATCCAGCGGGTAGTCCTGCACCCCATCAGCACCCCGGGCTCCCCCAGCCTTCAGAGCTGCACTGCATGTTATTAAATATAGGAGGTATTGGTTAATATTTTGCCAAGACCGTGCTGGAACCGTCCCGGCAGGCGCAGGCTGCGCCTCCGTTCACTGCGCAGATAGCACCCGTGTATAACTACACCCCCGCAGCACCTGGGGGGGGGGGTGGTCATATAAATCATTGGCTGCCTACCTTCCTCTTGTGCCGGTGGATATCTCCAATAGAATTGGTGAGGCTGTTGGGCCCCAGTAACATCCGTGTGCTGCGGGGCCACTCAGCACTGACCAGGTGGTGCTCCCCCATAAGGATCTTCCTGACATTGTCGGCTCCCGTCACCCTGATGAGCGGACGACCCAACAAGTGGGTCTTGAATACGCTTCCATATTTCTCTCTTCTGGACGATTGGAAATTAGAACCCTGGAGGAGAGATGGAGAAGTGATCAGAATGGACCAATAATAATCAGCCTGCATGGAAAAAGTCAGGTGAGTTAATGATGAACCCCCTAGGGGGCACTATAAAGCTGACAATAAAGTAAAAATATTCACACTGGGTTCATTAAAGCGGTCAGTCGGCCAGGAGGCCAGCACGCTGGTGCATGGAGATGATTTCTGCTGGAAGTAGACAGCTCCGTTATTACTACAGTGGCCAGGCAGGGTATTGCACGGACCAAAATACACATGCCTGTGTGAATGAGCCCTTAGATTTAAAATCCACGTGCAGAAAGAATCTGCTTAGAGCAGATTCCAATTAAGGACTTGTTCACACGGCGTAATTTTGCTGTAGATTCCGTATATAGCTCGTATCGGCTGTGAAATCCGCATCCTTTTACTGAAAGCCATGAAAATCTGCACCAGAGTTAATATGTCGCAGGTGTTTTGCACACGGATTCTGAAATCCATGTTGTATAAAAAAAGAATTGACATGTCAACTGTGGATCCGTGCCGAAACCGTATCAGGCTGCCACCAGATGCCCCAATGACGGGCACAATCCATGTGCAGATCTGCATCAACATCGGCGGGAGAACTCCCAGACTCAGCCAGCTGACCTACGCCGGATCTGAGAGGCGGGGCTTATTCATACTTGAAAGAAAATCGCATGACTTCTGTGCGATTGCGCAGTGCGTTAACCCATTGTTTTCAATGGGTTAATTTACACAAACTTTTTTTGAAGCGTGTTCAATCGCTTTGGCAAGATTGCAGAAAATTCACCCATGTTTTGCTGCAGACAAGTAAAAAAAAGATACGATTTTTACTTGTATTCCTATTAAAATAGTGATTTTCTCTCTAAAACGCATTGTACTCGCATAGAAACCGCGGCCTAAAAGTGCAGCATCGTCGGGTTACTCGGAGCGATCTATCACTCACCCATGTAAATACGACCCAATATCGGTCCACGAACCGCGGCCAATATTGTGCTGGTGAGCATGCAGTTTTTCTATAAGAGTGTAATGCGTTTTGTAAGAAAAGTGCATCACATCGCGGTATGTGCGATCGTCACGGCCGGTTTTCTTGTTCTTTCCATAGGATAATTTTTAAAAAAAAAAACACCTGCAGGAAAATCACATCTGCGTGCAATTTGTTTTTTATGGTCCTATAGAAAATATTGGGCTTGATCACCCCCCAAAAAAGCACACACTGCGAGAGAAAAATCCTAATCCACGGCTCAATCCTAATCCACTCCTACGGCCCAATCCTAGTCAGCGGCCCAATCCTAATCCAATCCTATTACCCAATCCTAATCCAATCCTATTGCCCAATAATAATCCAATCCTACGGCCCAATCCTAATCCAATCCTACGGCCCAATAATAATCCAATCCTACGGCCCAATCCTAATCCAATCCTATTGTCCAATAATAATCCAATCCTAATCCAATCCTACGGCCCAATCCTAATCCAATCCTATTGTCCAATAATAATCCAATCCTAATCCAATCCTACGGCCCAATCCTAATCCAATCCTATTGTCCAATAATAATCCAATCCTAATCCAATCCTACGACCCAATCCTAATCCAATCCTATTGCCCAATAATAATCCAATCCTACGGCCCAATCCTAATCCAATCCTACGGCCCAATAATAATCCAATCCTACGGCCCAATCCTAATCCAATCCTATTGCCCAATAATAATCCAATCCTACGGCCCAATCCTAATCCAATCCTACGGCCCAATAATAATCCAATCCTACGGCCCAATCCTAATCCAATCCTATTGTCCAATAATAATCCAATCCTAATCCAATCCTACGGCCCAATCCTAATCCAATCCTATTGTCCAATAATAATCCAATCCTAATCCAATCCTACGGCCCAATCCTAATCCAATCCTATTGTCCAATAATAATCCAATCCTAATCCAATCCTACGACCCAATCCTAATCCAATCCTATTGCCCAATAATAATCCAATCCTACGGCCCAATCCTAATCCAATCCTACGGCCCAATAATAATCCAATCCTACGGCCCAATCCTAATCCAATCCTACGGCCCAATCCTAATCCAATCCTACGGCCCAATAATAATCCAATCCTACGGCCCAATCCTAATCCAATCCTACGGCCCAATCCTAATCCAATCCTGCGGCCCAATCCTTATCCGACAGGTAAATATACTCTCAGTTTTAATGTTTTTTTCCTTTCTCTCCATTCTCGGTTCCGTCTTCTCCTCCCCTCCGAGCGCTCCACTATTAGATCTACGTCAGCTGCTTCTTCTGCACTAAATCCCGTTTATTAAGATCAGGAGGGAATGTGACCTTCCAGAGTGGCATCATTGTGCCCGCCGCCGAGGACGTGCCAGCTGGCCCCGAGCACATAGAGCGCGCACGGTGTAATTACTGTAGGTGTTTGGCTGCGAAGGGTCTCGACGTAGAGAAACAGATGTGTCTGGTTCTGCAGACTGGCAGGCGGAATAGTGAAAGGTGCATTGTCTGGGGTCACATGCGGAGCCACAGGCGGGGGTCAAAGGTGACAGAGCAGCAATCTCAAGGATTCCAAGGTTTACTTTCTGCTAGGACTGTGGATGGCAAAGATCGCAGCTTTAAGAGCATTTCGCCTTAAAACTCACCAAAACAGCCCGTCTACAGCCCTTCCTTTTGGGAGGAGTCTCTGATTTGGCCGACATGAGCTAATTTGCATATTTTTTCCCATTGAGCCACACGGAGTTCCTTCAATGAAAGCCAGCACTTTCTGACTCCCTAAACTCTCAAACACAGTAAATAGAAGTCCCATCTGTTCTGCTTTGTTACATCTGTCTCTGGGCGACTTAAGACCAGTACAGATGAGGGTACCTAACTTTTCCAGACCCCTGAATGGCAAACATTTCCGGTTATACAATGATCCATGACTCCCTGACTTTATTTTGGTGGCAATGCTCTGCAGAGGGGTCACTATGAGGCAATTTCAGGCTGGAAGGATGGAAAGTGTTCCTTTTGAGGTTGTGGTTATTATGCTGTCCCGGCACATGGTGTGTAATGTGACAAAATACACAAACATACGAGAGCTGCCCGTGTCAACAAGTTAGAAAAAAATACTAAAATAAGCTCTTATTCTGATGCTGGCAGATGCCAACCGTCTGGTCAACTCACCCACCCTGGGACTAGAGGGCTTCCAACGAAGAGTGGTGTAACCTTTAGACTTGTTCCTTATAACCTCCCCCAGCTTGGTTGAAGTTTGTTTCAACAGTGCTCCCACCAACTAGGGGGAAGAAAGGAATGTCTAGCCTGTAGAGATGACTTCAATGGTGGTTCACCCTTGTCTGCAAAGAGAACACCCAATAATCTGTAGCACCAAACCAAACCTCATCTTCCACTTGATGGAACCTCAAAGTTCTATATGGGTCAACTATGAATCACGTAGAACAGGAGATATCTGCATCCTTGACCAAGTCAAACTGACTTTTCCACTGAAAGCACACGTGACCAAGCTGGAGTTGGTAAGCCAGAAGATACACCTCAATGGAGAAGATCATTATGGAAGAGGTGAAGAGAAAAGATGACGGACAGCAAGCTACTTGGAGAACCTGAAAGGAATCTCTGAAGAGGTCACTGAGATACCTGAAGACCACCCAAAGAGTGCATGAATATATGGTTACCAGGTGTCAGTGATGGCTTGATGTTCCATTCTAGAATTCATACATGTTCAATATCTGACCCCACAGAACTCGGAAAAATTTGTATGGACTTCGCAAGTCTCCCTAAATTTGGATTCCACTTGAACCCTGGATACCAAAGATCTCAGAATTTATCAAGCTCCGCACAGGCAGACCAGTCACAAGGACTGAATATTCCATAACACACGATATTACCCATTCATACTCCTGTTCCAATATTTGGTCACAGGGGTAGTCTTACAGTCTTCATTATGGGCTTCACCTGAATCAAGGTGACTAAGGACCTGATCCAGACATTATGCTCAAGACTGGATCATCTGGAGGACCTTCTGCCTTACTGAAGTCTATCTAAACCAACATCACAAAGAGTGGGGACTAGAATCTGTGCTTTCTGAGACCTTGATTGCATTGGGCTGTCCAGCCAAGAAGCAGCATCCGATATGCTACATATGGTGACCCAAGCGGGGGAATTTTTTTCCTGTATTAGGTGAACACGGAGGAGCTCGTAGCAATGGTGAAGCTGGGGCTTTTGGTACTTATTTATAACATCACACAACCCCTAGCACTTACTGCTTCGCCCCTTTTCCCTTTTGTATCAAAGGAGGGCAGAATGCCCCCTGGTTTGGTTAATTTCCTCCATTCTTACTTCCGGTGGGGAAGCAGTTTTATTATGGCTGCTTGTTGTGGACAGTGGTTTCCTCTACCTCTTCCCACTGGCTGTTGCCAGCAGAACCCTCCATCTGCTATCAGACAGCACAAAACCCCTCCTCCTGTTGGTGCCGCCCATATGGTGCATGCACACGTCCAGATCTAAAAACCAGTGCATGCACCCACGTTCTGTCCCAGACTAATCAGGACTTTCCTGCAGTTATTTAAGGCACCCTCCTCCACTGGAAGGTGAGTGAGCAATAGCTTTGATTTGGCCCTGCAAAGGTGCTATTGATTCTTGGTTTTGACCGATGCCCGTTTTCCCAGCTTTCCCATTTTCTCCTGTCCTGACCTTGGCTACTTATTGCACCATGATTTATCGGATTGCCGCCTGACTCTGTTTTGCATGAGCTCTGTCGGCCCTGACTTCTACATGAATATTGTTTACATCTTTGCCTATCCCTCTGGCACCATGCCTCTGATCTGTCCATGTAGCGGCCACTGCACCGAGACGACTCCTAAGATAACAGCCTGGGGGTCCCTGCAAATGACACCAGATCCCACAAAAAGGGGTTAAAGGGTGAAAACCAGGGGACTCCTTGATGCTAGTAGCCCAAAGTCAGATCTGTCATTGGCACAGCGGGTGCATCAAAGAGCCCCATGACAGACAGGTGCCCCCCAAAAATAAGCTGACCACCGGGTGGCAGTCTGAGTGATCAGCTATAATCTGCAGAAGCGTTTAAAGGGGTTGTTGGTTACTGGACAACCGCGCTTCAATAACTCTGCCTGCATTAAAACCATAGACTGAAGTACACGTACCCCCCCCCCCCCCATGGCGGCTGGGATTCAGTCCTGCAGCCCTTTTTCAATTGCGGTGATTGTTGTGGCAGCTGATGTTACAGGTAATCATGTGACTGCTGCAGCCAATCAGAGGAAACAATGCGTCGGGTCCTCCAGAGAGATGCTCCTTGGGATCCCTTTAACACATTTGCCAATTCCTCTAGGCTGGATCTTCCACCCCTCCCCCGAAGCGGCTCCGTACACTTTTACTTGTGCTTTGTTATTTCACTTTAACTGGTCTCCCTAAGAAAAATGACTGCAAGCTCTGTGGGCCACAGCATCGCGCTGTAGCGTACAAATATTATAAGTATGGCGGTAATCTGAGCGCCTCTGTTGCTTGTAGTCCTCCGGGGTCCTGCAGCAAACAGAAGTGCGGTTGTGAAGCCCTCAGAGTTCAGGTGACCGGGTTTCTGATCTACGTAAATATAATTAAAGTCGTTTTTGTGCCATTAATAAAGAGATATTTGTACAACATTTCCACAGCAGCACAAAGACCCCCTTTATGTGGCGCGGCTTCCACCGGAGTCCAACTTATACAAAAAAAAATTGGTATTTTTAGCCTTCAACTGTTTTTGGATGGAGCCTGTGGAAAAAGGAGTATACCGAGCCGTCCCCCCGCAGAGACTCCTGTCGATGCGCCGCGCCAAGAAGTGGCCTTCACTGTACTGGAAGTCTACAAGACGTTAGTCAGCACAAGATTGCCGTTAACCCCGCGGTCACAACGGCTGAGGTCTACCTTGTGCCGTCACTGGGGATGACGACAGCGGCTTCTGTTGGGCTCCTATATAAGGGACACTGCACCCCTATAGAGTAGGGGCTTACCTGCCAATAGTGCAGGGAGGAGGGGGCTTCCTCCTTTTATAACAGCTGTAGGGTGTACAACGAGGTTCTGTAGCAGTTGAGGTGCCTATGAGGAGGTTCTAAAGCAGCAAAGGTGTGTATAAGGAGGTTCTGCAGCAGTTAAGATGCCAGACTGTTAGGAAGTGTTGCGACCACAGATAGGGGCACACAAGGTGACCGGGCTCAGGACGCCCCCTACAGACCACCAGTAGAGAGGAGCGTCTGACCAGACTGTTAGGGGGTGTTGGGACCAGTGGATAGGGGCACACAAGGTGACCGGGCTCAGGACGCCCCCTACCGACCACCAGTAGAGAGGAGCGTCTGACCAGACTGTTAGGAGGTGTTGGGACCAGTGTATGGGGGCACACAAGGTGGCCGGGCTCAGGACCCCTCTACAGACCACCAGTAGAGAGGGAAGTCTGACCAGACTGTTAGGAGGTGTTGGGACCAGTGTATGGGGGCACACAAGGTGGCCGGGCTCAGGACCCCTCTACAGACCACCAGTAGAGAGGGAAGTCTGACCAGACTGTTAGAAGGTGTTAGGACCAGTGGATGGGGCACAGAAGGTGACCGGGCTCATGACTACCTACAGGCCACCAGTAGAGAGGAGTGTCTTACCAGACTGTTAGGGGGTATTGAGACCAGTGGTTGGGGGCACACAAGGTGACCAGGCTCAGGATGCCCGCTACAGACCAGCAGTAGAGAGGAGCGTCTGACCAGACTGTTAGGGGGTGTTGGGCCCAGTGAATGTGTGAGGGTACACAAGGTGACTGGGCTCAGGACTCCCCGACAGACCACCAGTAGAGAGAAGCATCTGACCAGACTGTTAGGAGGTGTTGGGACCAGTGGATGAGGGCACACAAGGTGACCGGGCTCAGGACACCCCCTACAGACCACCAGTAGAGAGGAGAGTCTGATCAGACTGTTAGGAGGTGTTGGGACCAGTGGATGCGTGAGGGCACACAAGGTGACCAGGCTTAGGACCCCTCTACAGACCACCAGTAGATAGGAGCATCGTACCAGACTGTTAGGAGGTGTTGGGACCAGTGGATGTGTGAGGGCACACATGGTGACCGGGCTCAGGACTCCCCGACAGACCACCAGTAGAGAGAAGCGTCTGACCAGACTGTTAGGAGGTGTTGGGACCAGTGGATGAGGGCACACAAGGTGACCGGGCTCAGGACACCCCCTACAGACCACCAGTAGAGAGGAGAGTCTGATCAGACTGTTAGGAGGTGTTGGGACCAGTGGATGCGTGAGGGCACACAAGGTGACCAGGCTTAGGACCCCTCTACAGACCACCAGTAGAGAGGAGAGTCTGATCAGACTGTTTGGAGGTGTTGGGACCAGTGGATGGAGGCACACAAGGTGATCGGACTCAGGACGCCCCCTACAGACCACCAGTAGACAGGAGCGTCTGATCATCCCACAAGCACCAGCAGCTCCAACTGTTTCATTGTCTGCCATCCAGAGCCAGGTGGTGCCATCATTACACCTCTGTGTCTGTCGGAGCTCTTTCCAGGCGCTTGCCTGAAGGACATTCAGTCTCATGGCGCCCAGCAGGATCATGTTTGGCTGCACGCACAAGGGGGTCACAGGAAGCCCCTAAAACATTGTCACACTTCTGTGGCTGCCCGGTTACCATACTTATCACTAATAGAAAAACTTCCACAGCCAACAAGTCTCCATGGTCTAGAGATCAGTTACAGCCAATGTGGAGTGATATATGTAGCAGGATACCATACAGAACCTGTATATCTCCATGCCCGTCTGTATCATGGCTTGTATCCAAGCTAGAGGCGGTACAACAGGGCACTAGAGCCTCCATGCCCACCCTTATCACATCTTGTATCCAAGCTAGAGGTGGTCCAACAGGGTACTAGAGCCTTCATGCCCCCGTATCACATCTTGTATCCAAGCTAGAGGTGGTACAACAGGGCACTAGAGCCTCCATGCCCCCATATCACATCTTGTATCCAAGCTAGAGGTGGTACAACAGGGCACTAGAGCCTCCATGCCCGCCAATATCACATCTTGTATCCAAGATAGAGGCAGTACAACAGGGCACTAGAGCCTCCATGCCCGCCAATATCACATCTTGTATCCAAGCTAGAGGTGGTACAACAGGGTACTAGAGCCTCCATGCCCGCCTGTATTACATCTTGTATCCAAGATAGAGGCAGTACAACAGGGCACTAGAGCCTCCATGCCCGCCAATATCACATCTTGTATCCAAAATAGAGGTGGTACAACAGGGTACTAGAGCCTCCATGACCGCCCGTTAATGACAGGGAGTGTGTGCGTATATATTATATATATATACACACACACGCACACACACACACACACACACACACACACACACACACACCTTATATGGGGACTATAACAAAGTTCATCTGAAGTTTTATTCTCCCCCAGTACTGTGGATGACACCAATCAGTTACTCCGTGATTCGATCTCACTTTCTTGGTATCATTTCTGCTCATTTGTTTTAGCGCCTTGTGAAAACAGATGGTTGGCGACACCTATTGGTCACAGAGAGAATTGCAGTCCTGTCCACAAATACTTAAATCTGTAAGTAATTGCAAGAAACCTTGTTTGTACACAGAACATAAACCTTTATATCAGCCCAAATACACAACTTAAATGTGCAAGCCGAGCGGAAACTTCCGGAATCTCCTTCACTAAATTTCTACGCAAAATCGGCAGCATATTTGAAAAATGCCGCAGATTCTAAATCTCCAGGCGCGTCTGTCCGTCTACGCTGCGGAATCTCCAGGCGCGTCTGTCCGTCTACGCTGCGGAATCTCCAGGCGCGTCTGTCCGTCTACGCTGCGGAATCTCCAGGCGCGTCTGTCCGTCTACGCTGCGGAATCTCCAGGCGCGTCTGTCCGTCTACGCTGCGGAATCTCCAGGCGCGTCTGTCCGTCTACGCTGCGGAATCTCCAGGAGCGTCTGTCCGTCTACGCTGCGGAATCTCCAGGAGCGTCTGTCCGTCTACGCTGCGGAATCTCCAGGAGCGTCTGTCCGTCTACGCTGCGGAATCTCCAGGAGCGTCTGTCCGTCTACGCTGCGGAATCTCCAGGAGCGTCTGTCCGTCTACGCTGCGGAATCTCCAGGAGCGTCTGTCCGTCTACGCTGCGGAATCTCCAGGCCCGTCTGTCCGTCTACGCTGCGGAATCTCCAGGCCCGTCTGTCCGTCTACGCTGCGGAATCTCCGGCACGTCTGTCCGTCTACGCTGCGGAATCTCCAGGCGCGTCTGTTTGTCTACGCTGCGGAATCTCCAGCACGTCTGTCCGTCTACGCTGCGGAATCTCCGGCACGTCTGTCCGTCTACGCTGCGGAATCTCCGGCACGTCTGTCCGTCTACGCTGCGGAATCTCCGGCACGTCTGTCCGTCTACGCTGCGGAATCTCCGGCACGTCTGTCCGTCTACGCTGCGGAATCTCCGGCACGTCTGTCCGTCTACGCTGCGGAATCTCCGGCACGTCTGTCCGTCTACGCTGCGGAATCTCCGGCACGTCTGTCCGTCTACGCTGCGGAATCTCCGGCACGTCTGTCCGTCTACGCTGCGGAATCTCCGGCGCGTCTGTCCGTCTACGCTGCGGAATCTCCAGGCGCGTCTGTCCGTCTACGCTGCGGAATCTCCAGGCGCGTCTGTCCGTCTACGCTGCGGAATCTCCAGGAGCGTCTGTCCGTCTACGCTGCGGAATCTCCAGGAGCGTCTGTCCGTCTACGCTGCGGAATCTCCAGGAGCGTCTGTCCGTCTACGCTGCGGAATCTCCAGGAGCGTCTGTCCGTCTACGCTGCGGAATCTCCAGGAGCGTCTGTCCTTCTACGCTGCGGAATCTCCAGGAGCGTCTGTCCGTCTACGCTGCGGAATCTCCAGGCCCGTCTGTCCGTCTACGCTGCGGAATCTCCGGCACGTCTGTCCGTCTACGCTGCGGAATCTCCAGGCGCGTCTGTTTGTCTACGCTGCGGAATCTCCAGCACGTCTGTCCGTCTACGCTGCGGAATCTCCGGCACGTCTGTCCGTCTACGCTGCGGAATCTCCGGCACGTCTGTCCGTCTACGCTGCGGAATCTCCGGCACGTCTGTCCGTCTACGCTGCGGAATCTCCGGCACGTCTGTCCGTCTACGCTGCGGAATCTCCGGCACGTCTGTCCGTCTACGCTGCGGAATCTCCGGCACGTCTGTCCGTCTACGCTGCGGAATCTCCGGCACGTCTGTCCGTCTACGCTGCGGAATCTCCGGCACGTCTGTCCGTCTACGCTGCGGAATCTCCGGCGCGTCTGTCCGTCTACGCTGCGGAATCTCCAGGCGCGTCTGTCCGTCTACGCTGCGGAATCTCCAGGCGCGTCTGTCCGTCTACGCTGCGGAATCTCCAGGAGCGTCTGTCCGTCTACGCTGCGGAATCTCCAGGAGCGTCTGTCCGTCTACGCTGCGGAATCTCCAGGAGCGTCTGTCCGTCTACGCTGCGGAATCTCCAGGAGCGTCTGTCCGTCTACGCTGCGGAATCTCCAGGAGCGTCTGTCCTTCTACGCTGCGGAATCTCCAGGAGCGTCTGTCCGTCTACGCTGCGGAATCTCCAGGCCCGTCTGTCCGTCTACGCTGCGGAATCTCCGGCACGTCTGTCCGTCTACGCTGCGGAATCTCCAGGCGCGTCTGTTTGTCTACGCTGCGGAATCTCCAGCACGTCTGTCCGTCTACGCTGCGGAATCTCCGGCACGTCTGTCCGTCTACGCTGCGGAATCTCCGGCACGTCTGTCCGTCTACGCTGCGGAATCTCCGGCACGTCTGTCCGTCTACGCTGCGGAATCTCCGGCACGTCTGTCCGTCTACGCTGCGGAATCTCCGGCACGTCTGTCCGTCTACGCTGCGGAATCTCCAGGCGCGTCTACGCTGCGGAATCTCCAGGCGCGTCTACGCTGCGGAATCTCCAGGTGCGTCTACGCTGCGGAATCTCCAGGCGCGTCTACGCTGCGGAATCTCCAGGCGCGTCTGTCCATTTACGCTGCAGAATCTCCAGGCGCGTCTGTCCGTCTACGCTGCGGAATCTCCAGGCGCGTCTGTCCATTTACGCTGCAGAATCTCCAGGTGTGTCTGTCCGTCTACGCTGCGGAATCTCCGGCACGTCTGTCCGTCTACGCTGCGGAATCTCCGGCACGTCTGTCCGTCTACGCTGCGGAATCTCCAGGCGCGTCTGTTTGTCTACGCTGCGGAATCTCCAGCACGTCTGTCCGTCTACGCTGCGGAATCTCCGGCACGTCTGTCCGTCTACGCTGCGGAATCTCCGGCACGTCTGTCCGTCTACGCTGCGGAATCTCCGGCACGTCTGTCCGTCTACGCTGCGGAATCTCCGGCACGTCTGTCCGTCTACGCTGCGGAATCTCCGGCACGTCTGTCCGTCTACGCTGCGGAATCTCCAGGCGCGTCTACGCTGCGGAATCTCCAGGCACGTCTACGCTGCGGAATCTCCAGGTGCGTCTACGCTGCGGAATCTCCAGGCGCGTCTACGCTGCGGAATCTCCAGGCGCGTCTGTCCATTTACGCTGCAGAATCTCCAGGCGCGTCTGTCCGTCTACGCTGCGGAATCTCCAGGCGCGTCTGTCCATTTACGCTGCAGAATCTCCAGGTGTGTCTGTCCGTCTACGCTGCGGAATCTCCGGCACGTCTGTCCGTCTACGCTGCGGAATCTCCGGCATGTCTGTCCGTCTACGCTGCGGAATCTCCGGCACGTCTGTCCGTCTACGCTGCGGAATCTCCGGCACGTCTGTCCATCTACGCTGCGGAATCTCCAGGCGCGTCTGTCCGTCTACGCTGCGGAATCTCCAGGCACGTCTGTCCGTCTACGCTGTGGATGTCTGGGGTGGCTTCCACCCTTTAATTAGAAGGGTACCATCATATGGCTTGTATCTGCTAGAGTCTTTCCACAGTGGAAGGGCCCTTTTGGACAAGCATACGCGCAGATACGCTCACCGCAACGTGTTTACGCATGAAGGTTACTTTTACGCTCAAGTATCGGTCGCCGCACTGCTCTTCAATCCGTTCAAACCCCACACTGCTGCGCTCCGAAAAGAAGACGCTGAAAGGATCAAAAAAAGCGAATGGGGAAAACAATGGGAAATTGTAATCACTGGCCCCGCCCACTTAAAGCAGCCATAAGTAGGCGTGGCCAGAAATCCACATAATCGTTTTGCAAATTTGGTCGTTGAACGAGGGCAATTTCAAAGCTCCAAATACTATTAGAGGGGGCCCTTGGGGCAAGAAACGGACAAAGATAGGGCCGGCCTGTCTTTTCGCGGACGTAGGATTTGGTGCGTGAGAAATTCTATCGTGAGAACAAAGCTACTGAAATCAATTGTTTCGCTTTGTGGCGTTATTTGTTCATGTTTTACGCCCACACTGGCTGTATTCGCACCTACATGGCTGGATTTGACCAGTGCTGCAGATAGTACCCCTTGTATTTCCAGCACTGACCTCTGCGCCTGGGGGCGCTGTCACACAGCGGGATTATTAAGCAGGATTAGCTGAGCCAAAGCCAGGAGTGGAGCGTTCAGAAAGAAAGTATGATGGGAGGATTCGCATTTCTTCCGTATGGCGGACGCGCTCCTGGTCTTGGCTCACAAAATACTGATGAACTATCCGCCGGTGTGAAGGCGCCCGAGGTATTTGCTCGCTGCGCATATTTGTGCATGAAAAATTTGTGTGCACGCAATAAGAAAGTAGAACACATTGATTCCGGTGGGTTTGTTCACATGCGTGGATTTGGCGTGCCAAGAAACACGGCGCACGCTGTATTGTCCTGCGCAGGGAAAGCACACATTTGAACTCATTATACTAATTGGCGGAGCGCATCAGTGCGGGTTTTTTGCGCACAACTTGCAGTTGTCTGTTGATTAAATAGGAAACGTTAAAAAGTGGCATTGCACCCAGATTACAATCAGATCTGCAAGCGACGCGAGACGACAGATCGCCAAAACAGCAAGAGGGAACGCTGCGATTTTTGTATCTCGCAGCCTCACAGTGAGAGAAAGTCGCTCCCGTAAATACGACCTTAGTAAACTACGGATTCTATTTCCATGGGTGTTTTGTGCGACTCACGGGAGATTGTTGGCCTCAGTAGCCATGCTGCGGGTTTAGTGGCCACAGCGCTTCTGCGCCGTGTGAAGGAGATCTCCGTCTACTGTAAGTGCTGCAGCAGTCAGCTTCTGCGTGAACGTGGCCCAAGGGTCGTACTCATACGGTAATCGCCAGATGCAATCTATTTGCCATGAGTGTATTTGGGGGTGATTGTTCCCTTGTAGGATACAAAGATCACAGCGCATGCCAGAATTTGGGGGATCCCACCCACCCATCTTATCTGTGGGGGGGGGGGGGAATAGCATCGCTGTCGCCTGCAAGGTTTTTTTTCCTATTGCAACAACGTGCGATTTTCAAGTTTGTGAAAAACATGCTTAAAAGTGGCATGGGCAAAGATGCCAGGCGCGTTTACACGTGCGATATTGGTCCAGGTGTCTCAGATATCGCGCTTGTCCATTTGACTAGTCTTAGAACCCACAGCAGATACGCAAGTAAATCCGCCACTAGATCTGCACCGTTTAGGCGCGGAATTGGCCACTACAGCTTTTCACTATGCAATGTCTGCAGTGAATAAGCAAAGCGTGGCGGCAGCCTAAGCGCTCCTCCGCACGGGCGCGGAATTCATGCTGCTATTAGCGGAGCAAAAAAATTTCACAAATTGCAACGATAGCTGCGAAAAGGCGTCTGAACTGATGATTTTTCCGTGCTGAAGTCTCAAGCTTCAGACGCGATCTTTCCACGCCAAACGGGAGGGACTGAAAACATGCGCTGCGGGAGGGAGAGATGAGGGGAATCCCCCGGTGGGATGAAGGGAACCCCCCGGGGAGATGAAGGGAAGCCCACTGCGGGGACACAGTGCGCACCAGAGACGTCAGGACCCATATTTTCGCTCAGCAGCGACTCAAATTCCCCGCGGTCCTTTCTTTTTAGGTGCCATTTTTGTGCGGCTAAAATCCCTTCATCTGAACGTTTCTGTAGGAAACCATTGGTTCTAATAGTCGCGCGGTTTTTGCACGTGTAAGATAGCTGCGCAAATTCCCTTGTGTGAATGAGCCCTAATACTTCTCACAGCTGGGGGTTTGCTCCAGTTATCCAGCCTAGACAATCCTGTGGGCAGCAGGAATCTCTCCAATCATCTCACGCTTTGTTACAATGTATCAGGTCTCCTTCACACGACCGTGTGCGTTTTTATGTCCGCGCCATATAATTGCATGCATGTAGATTCAACATAATCTTTATTCGTGTATCGCATGCCATTCACGCCGGGCGCTGCTGCACGGATACAAAATAATACGCAGAAGCGATGAAAACCAGCAATCGCTGTGAAATGCTCGGAATGACAATTAATGCTTAATTAGGGCGAGCGGCCTCTTTTCCCAGCGTTCCCTCCCCCTTCCTTTTTACAGTTGCCATAGAAGTCTATGGGAGCTTGCTGTGTAACACGTCTTGCCCTATCTTTCGCTATGTTTTCACGCGGCGTATAAACGGTCGTATATCGGCTATTTTTCACTCCACAATTATTTTATGTGGCAAAATATAGTTCCTCTGAATGAGCCCACTGAGACCGACGCTTCGCATTGTTGCGTTATTTAGCCGATTTTTTTTTTTGACGCGGTTAAATACGGTCGTCTGAATAAGCCCTCAGACTGATCGCTCCCGGGGGATGGTCTACACTGGATGCACTTGTCAAACTCTCAGCTGTGAGTTATGTTGGGTCTGTGCAGGTTTTCAGTTGCAACATTTCATTGACTGCAAGCAGAGATTTTTGGAATGGTGATGTTTAGAAACAGGGTTTCTTAGAAGGTTATCAGTATGCAGTGATGACACCTACTATAGGTACAGTCTATAGGTGTATCTGCTGTGTGTAGTATAAGCTATAGGTGTATCCGCTGTAGGTACCATACAGTCTATAGGTGTATGTGTTGTGTGTAGTATAATCTATAGGTGTATCCGCTGTAGGTACCATACAGTCTATAGGTGTATGTGTTGTGTGTAGTATAATCTATAGGTGTATCCGCTGTAGGTACCATACAGTCTATAGGTGTATCTGCTGTGTGTAGTATAATCTATAGGTGTATCCGCTGTAGGTACCATACAGTCTATAGGTGTATCTGCTGTGTGTAGTATAAGCTATAGGTGTATCTGCTGTAGGTACCATACAGTCTATAGGTGTATCTGCTGTGTGTAGTATAATCTATAGGTGTATCCGCTGTAGGTACCATACAGTCTATAGGTGTATCTGCTGTGTGTAGTATAATCTATAGGTGTATCCGCTGTAGGTACCATACAGTCTATAGGTGTATCTGCTGTGTGTAGTATAATCTATAGGTGTATCTGCTGTGTGTAGTATAAGCTATAGGTGTATCCGCTGTAGGTACCATACAGTCTATAGGTGTATCTGCTGTGTGTAGTATAATCTATAGGTGTATCCGCTGTAGGTACCATAAGTCTATAGGTGTGTCTGCTGTGTGTAGTATAAGCTATAGGTGTATCCGCTCTAGGTACCATACAGTCTATAGGTGTATCTGCTGTGTGTAGTATAAGCTATAGGTGTATCCGCTGTAGGTACCATACAGTCTATAGGTGTATCTGCTGTGTGTAGTATAAGCTATAGGTGTATCCGCTGTAGGTACCATACAGTCTATAGGTGTATCTGCCGTGTGTAGTATAAGCTATAGGTGTATCCGCTGTAGGTATCATACAGTCTATAGGTGTATCTGCTGTGTGTAGTATAAGCTATAGGTGTATCCGCTGTAGGTACCATACAGTCTATAGGTGTATCTGCTGTGTGTAGTATAATCTATAGGTGTATCCGCTGTAGGTACCATACAGTCTATAGGTGTATCTGCTGTGTGTAGTATAAGCTATAGGTGTATCCGCTGTAGGTACCATACAGTCTATAGGTGTATCTGCTGTGTGTAGTATAAGCTATAGGTGTATCCGCTGTAGGTATCATACAGTCTATAGGTGTATCTGCTGTGTGTAGTATAAGCTATAGGTGTATCCGCTGTAGGTACCATACAGTCTATAGGTGTATCTGCTGTGTGTAGTATAATCTATAGGTGTATCCGCTGTAGGTACCATACAGTCTATAGGTGTATCTGCTGTGTGTAGTATAAGCTATAGGTGTATCCGCTGTAGGTACCATACAGTCTATAGGTGTATCTGCTGTGTGTAGTATAAGCTATAGGTGTATCCGCTGTAGGTATCATACAGTCTATAGGTGTATCTGCTGTGTGTAGTATAAGCTATAGGTGTATCCGCTGTAGGTACCATACAGTCTATAGGTGTATCTGCTGTGTGTAGTATAATCTATAGGTGTATCCGCTGTAGGTACCATACAGTCTATAGGTGTATCTGCTGTGTATAGTATAAGCTATAGGTGTATCCGCTGTAGGTACCATACAGTCTATAGGTGTATCTGCTGTGTGTAGTATAATCTATAGGTGTATCCGCTGTAGGTACCATACAGTCTATAGGTGTGTCTGCTGTGTGTAGTATAAGCTATAGGTGTATCCGCTGTAGGTACCATACAGTCTATAGGTGTATCTGCTGTGTGTAGTATAAGCTATAGGTGTACCCGCTGTAGGTACCATACAGTCTATAGGTGTATCTGCTGTGTGTAGTATAATCTATAGGTGTATCTGCTGTGTGTAGTATAAGCTATAGGTGTATCCACTGTAGGTACCATACAGTCTATAGGTGTATCTGCTGTGTGTAGTATAATCTATAGGTGTATCCGCTGTAGGTACCATACAGTCTATAGGTGTATCTGCTGTGTGTAGTATAATCTATAGGTGTATCCGCTGTAGGTACCATACAATCAGCACTTATTCTGCCATGACCGGTTCTCTAGGAGCCCGACGACAAGCAGGATTCGGAAACAGACTAGATATGTAACCCTTTAACTCCCAGGTCGCTCCTCGGTGCATCTACAACCTTCTCTGACTTTAATGGGTTAAACAAAAAAGGGAACAACGATTTATGAAGAATCTGCCGGGACTCTAACGGTTAACCACGTGGGAAACCCTCTATCTCGTCTATTTTGAAGAAGGGATTAAACACACTTCCGGCATTAACCCCTTGTGTGACCAGACGGTGAGTCCGGGTGTCAGTAGAGTAACTCTTCGGATGATTGATACAATGTAACCACGTGCTTCCTCCGCAGTCTGCACACACTGAGCTCTCTGGGCCTTAAAGGGGCAATGCCAACGACCTGGCAGCCTCCCCGCACCAGCTGTGTGCGGCACACGCCGGCCCCTCTGTGACTGCGGACCCACCGGGCTGAGGGCTATCACCTGCCGGGCACCAACTGTAACCCTGTCATTGCCACACCGCAATGTCACCACAGCCACACAACCAAATCAGATCGTTGGATAGATAGATAGATAGATAGATAGATAGATAGATAGATAGATAGATAGATAGATAGATAGATAGATAGATAGATAGATAGATAGATAGATAGATAGATAGATAGATAGATAGATAGATAGATAGATAGATAGATAGATAGATAGATAGATAGGAGATAGATAGATAGATAGATGGAGAGATATGAGAGAGATAGATAGATAGAGAGATATGAGAGAGATAGATAGATAGAGAGATATGAGAGAGATAGATAGATAGAGAGAGAGATATGAGAGAGATAGATAGATAGGAGATAGATAGATAGATAGATAGATAGATAGATAGATAGATAGATAGATAGATAGATAGATAGATAGATAGATAGATAGATAGGAGGGAGATAGATAGATAGATAGATAGATAGATAGATAGATAGATAGATAGATGATAGATAGGAGATAGATAGGAGATAGATAGATAGGAGATAGATAGATAGGAGATAGATAGATAGGAGATAGATAGGTAGGAGATAGATAGGTAGGAGATAGATAGGTAGATAGATAGATAGATAGATAGATAGATAGATAGATAGATAGATAGATAGATAGATAGATAGATAGATAGATAGATAGATAGATAGATAGATAGATATGGGGCTGGGACTGATGCTGCACCCTAAGAACTGTCTCTGGCATACACGGCACTCTGTATTATAGAGAGGATGCACTACTGGATGACTAGTATTACACTGCCGGTGAGAGGACTGCAGTGCTGTCACTCTGATATCACACTGCACAACTCCGTCACTGACCCTGGATGACGTAGCCAGAACCTTGTCACGTCAGTATAATAGTAGTACTGACCCCCCAGTGACTCGGTCACACAGGTGCAGTAGGGCAGGCTAGTAGGTGACCAATGATGTAAGGTGGAGGCACTGCACAGCATACTGCAGAAATCCCCCCAAGAATGTACTGGTACTGCCAGTTACGGTACCCACTGATAGGATCACTGATGACTGCTCCTGCCTTCTGTGGCATCAGCAGAGCCCCGGGTAACTAATGAGAACGCACAGGTAGTGTGGAGCAGATCGACTACTGAAAGATATTACAGAATACTGATAGTATTACTTTTTAGGTAGCACACATACAAACGCCAAAGCAGATGTTGTATTCGGTCACGAGTGATACACATTCTAAATCAGTGACAGATATTATATACCATTGTCAGATATTATAGATCACTGGCAGGTATCATTGACCACAGTCAGATATAGATCAGTGGCAGATATTATACACCAATGATACATGTTATATATTAGTGACAGATTTAATAGATCGGTAACATATATTATACACCAGTGATACATGTTATATATTAGCGACAGATTTAATTAATAGATCGGTAACATATATTATATATCAGTGATACATGCTATATATCAGTGACAGATATTATAGATCAGTAATATATATTATACACCAGTGATACATGTTTTATATCAGTGACAGATATTATAGATCAGTAATATATATTATAGATCAGTAATTTATAGTATTATACACCAGTGATACATGTTTTATATCAGTGACAGATATTATAGATCAGTAATATATATTATACACCAGTGATACATGTTTTATATCAGTGACAGATATTATAGATCAGTAATATATATTATAGATCAGTAATTTATAGTATTATACACCAGTGATACATGTTTTATATCAGTGACAGATATTATAGATCAGTAATATATATTATAGATCAGTAATATATATTATACACCAGTGATACATGTTTTATATCAGTGACAGATATTATAGATCAGTAATATATATTATACACGAGTGATGCATGTTTTATATCAGTGACAGATATTAGAGATAAGTAATATATTATAGATCAGTGATACATGTTATATATCAATGACAGATATCCTAGATCAGGGACAGATATTATAGACCAGAGTCAGATATTATATACCAGTGATAGATATTATAGACCAGTCAGATATTATACACGGGTGACAGCTATTGATAGTATAAGCTAGAGACAGGTGTTCTAGGGCAGTGACAGGTACAGTACTGTAAATAAGTGACAGCTATAATAGGTGATTCGTTCAGTGGCAGGCACAGGTAACAGGCTAGCAGGTGATGATGTCACTACAGGAAACTTCAGCCCCGAACAATAAAAGCCCCGAAGGTGACGGCGGTGATAATGACAGTTCGGGGAGCACAGGGCGGCTGACAGGTCATAGACAGGTGAAGGAGTGAGAACGGCACACGGGGGTAATAACAGGAATGCCACATCACATCCTGACTGCGTGGAGCCCAGGCGGACTGGTGACAGGACTGGGAGTGTGACATATCAGTAGTGCACAGCAGGCAGGTGACAAACTAGTCCAGAATTACACGGGGGACAGGCAGGAAACACAATGTCACACGTGCAGTGGGAAAGGAAGAATACAGAGTGTTAGCAGCAGGGAAGTGACAGAAGTTAGGAAATACGGCACTGGGCAGTGGGAATGGCGACGATCTACACAGGCAGGTAAGATGATGTCACAGTGTCACCGCAAGTGTCCGTGTACAGCGCTGCAGAATATGTGTGTGCTATAGAAAATAAGCGTCACAGGCAAATCAAAATACCTGCAATGTGAAAGGCGGGTAACAGAAGATCACTAGTGTCAGAAGACAATAAGGTCACTGATGTGTAATGTAATATCACTAGTGTCACATGAATGCATTATAACGTTATTAGTGCCACAGGCAGATAACATCACAAGTCACTGACAGGTAACATTATATCACTAGTCACAGATAGGTAATATAACGTCACCAGCTTCATACACAGGCAACATATCACTAGTGTCACAGGTAAGCAATATTATATCACTAGTGTCACAGGCAGGTAATATACTGTCACCAGTGTGGCTGTTAATGTACTATCAATACAGTACTGTCACTGGCAGGTCACGTAATACATCACTAGTGGTATAGACAGGTGATATGATATGATATCTCTAGTCTCACAGACAGGTAACATAACAGAAGCCATTGAAAAGTCATTGAAAGGGTAAACAAAAGGTGTCACAGAAAGTTATGATAACCTGTCAAACATTGCTGCATCCGTACAATCAACAAGTGATATAGTTTCACTAGCCTCACAGACAGGTAACATAGGGTCACTAGTGCCATAGACAGGTAACTACATCACAAGTACAACAAGCAGATAACAACATGTCCCCACTGTCACAGGCAGGTAATGTAAAGTCAGTCACAAACAAGCAGACAGGATCACTAGAGTCACAGACAGGTAACATAGGGTCACTAGTGCCATAGACAGGTAACTACATCACAAGTACAACAAGCAGATAACAACATGTCCCCACTGTCACAGGCAGGTAATGTAAAGTCACTAGTGTCACAAACAAGCAGACAGGATCACTAGAGTCACAGACAGGTAACATAACCTCACTAGTGTCACAAGTAGTTGAGATAACGTCACTAGTGTCACAAGCAGGTCACATAACCACACCAGTATCACAGACAGGTGGCATAACCTCACCAGTGTCACAGACAGGTGGCATAGCCTCACCAGTGTCACAGACAGGTGGCATAGCCTCACTAGTGTCACAGACAGGTGGCATAGCCTCACTAGTGTCACAGACAGGTGGCATAGCCTCACTAGTGTCACAGACAGGTGACATAACCTCACTAGTGTCACAGACAGGTGGCATAACCTCACTAGTGTCACAAGCAGGTGACATAACCTCACTACTGTCACAGACAGGTAACATAACCTCACTAGTGTCACAAGCAGGTGACATAACCTCACTAGTGTCACAGACAGGTAACATAACCTCATTAGTGTCACCAGCAGGTGACATAACCTCACTAGTGTCACAGACCGGTAACATAACCTCACTAGAGTCACAAGCAGGTAACATAACCTCACTAGTGTCACAGGCAGGTGACATAACCTCACTAGAGTCACAAACAGGTAACATAACCTCACTAGTGTCACAGAAAGGTGACATAACCTCACTAGTGTCACAGACAGGTGAGATAACCTTACTAGTGTCACAGACAGGTGAGATAACCTCACTAGAGTCACAAACAAGTAACATAACCTCACTAGTGTCACAGAAAGGTGACATAACCTCACCAGTGTCATAGACAGGTGAGATAACCTCCCTAGTATCACAAACAGGTAAAATAACCTCACTAGTGGCACAGACATGTGACATAACCTCACCAGTGTCACAGACAGGTGACATAACCTCACTAGTGTCACAGACAGGTGGCATAACCTCACTAGTGTCACAGGCAGGTGACATAACCTCACTAGTGTCACAGGCAGGTGAGATAACCTCACTAGTGTCACAGGCAGGTGAGATAACCTCACTAGTGTCACAGGCAGGTGAGATAACCTCACTAGTGTCACAGACAGGTAACATAACCTCACTAGTGTCACAGACAGGTGAGATAACCTCACTAGTGTCACAGACAGGTGAGATAACCTCACTAGTGTCACAGACAGGTGAGATAACCTCACTAGTGTCACAGACAGGTGAGATAACCTCACTAGTGTCACAGACAGGTGACATAACCTCACTAGTGTCACAGGCAGGTGACATAACCTCACTAGTGTCACAGGCAGGTGACATAACCTCACTAGTGTCACAGACAGGTGACATAACCTCACTAGTGTCACAGACAGGTGACATAACCACACTAGTGTCACAGACAGGTAACATAACCCTGTAGTGTCACAGACAGGTAACATAACCACACTAGTGTCACAGACAGGTGACATAACCTCACTAGTGTCACAGACAGGTGAGCTAACCTCACTAGTGTCACAGACAGGTGAGCTAACCTCACTAGTGTCACAGACAGGTAACATAACCTCACTAGTGTCACAGACAGGTGACATAACCTCACTAGTGCCACAGACAGGTGACATAACCTCACTAGTGCCACAGACAGGTGACATAACCTCACTAGTGTCACAGACAGGTGACATAACCTCACTAGTGTCACAGACAGGTGAGATAACCTCACTAGTGTCACAGACAGGTGAGATAACCTCACTAGTGTCACAGACAGGTGAGATAACCTCACTAGTGTCACAGACAGGAGACTTCTTATAATCGACCACGTCCTCTTCTCTCTGCTTCTCTGTAAGCTGAAGTCTCTGTAGTCCCCGCCAGGTCCCAGAATGTCCCCAGATCCCCAGTGGACAGTCACAGACACAGAAGGGTTCCCTACCTGTAAGATCCAGTGGAAGGTTTCGCCCACCAGTGGAAATCCCATGGAGCCCCTGGGCATGGGCAGCTTGCAGGACTTGTCCCGTGTGGCCGCCCAGCGCAACTGCCAAAGCTGCTGGGACACCGCGAGGAGGAGAGCGACTGACACCAGGCAGGCGGCCAGAGCGGCCAGGCACCACACCACCATCATCAGCCCGAGAGGGGAGGTCAGCGGCGGCCGCACCTGGGGAGGGAGACACAGTCACTCATAGCACAGCGCAGCGCCGGCGGCCAGACAGCTCACTACTCCTCCCGTCCGCACGGCAGCCTCTTATATAGAGTAGGGGAGGCTGCAGGCTGGAGGCCAGGTGCGCTCTCTACTGGCTGCACTGGGGAGAGGCGGGCAGTCCCTCTACTCGCTGCACCTAGCGCACACTGCAGCCTCTCATGGACCGAGGGGCCGCCGCAGGAAGCCCGACTCCTACGGCTCCGGCTGCCTTCTAATTCACCAGCTTCTCATTCACAAAAAAGTGCAATTCTGGGTTTTCCTCGTCCACTAATGACCACGAATGGCTCTTCTGCACAATGCATTAGCTTACAGTCAGGTGAGCACAGGTGAGAGCAGGCTGCGAGCACAGGAGGGTGATGGAAAGGGTTAAAGAAGTCTGAGCCAGCTATCACATAGAGGGTGACGTCCCAAATCCGATTGGGTTCAGCCTGGTTCTGGGCATAAAAGCTGGCAACAAAGTGGGCATCGGATGGGCACTTCTTGCTGATTTGAAAAAGTGACATTTCTAAAGGGTTAAATGAGTTCGGGCCACTGATACCCACTGCCAACAAACGCACTTCCTGCAAATACAATGGAGTGCAGCTTGGTCCAGAGGGGTTCTGGGTATACAAGCTGGCGCCAAGGTGTGCAGATTGGCACGTTTTAATGATTTGAATATTACCAGGGCTTTCAAAGGGTTAAATGAGTTTGAGCCCCTGACATGAGCCTGCGAGATGCCGAAGGTGATGATCTGCATCAAGTACAAGTTAGTCTAGCCTAACAGAAATTGTTACTGGGCATGAAAGCTGGCATCAAAGTGGGCAGACATTTTTTTTTACTTACATCATAAGGTTTTCAAAGGGTTACACGAGTTTGGGTCCCTGAGCTGACAGTGCCAGCACACAGACGGTGATGCCCCACATCACATACCATGGAGCTTAGCCTCATCCAGAGTGCTTCTCGGCATGAAAGCTGTTGTCAAAGTAGGTAGGAGGCCCCTTTTTAATGATTTTAATAAGTAACTTAGGTTTTCAAAGGGTTAAATGCGTTTGGGTCCCGATCTCACTCTGCCAGCACACAGAGGGGGATGCCCAGATCAAATCGAATTAAGTTCAGCTCGGCCCAAAGTGGTTCTGGGCGCAAAAGCTGGCATCAAGGTGTGCAGTAGGCGACTTTTCCATTATTTGAATAAGTAGCAGGGGGGTTTCAAAGGGTTAAATGAGTTGGAGTCCCTGATGGACCTCTGCCCACATCCTGAAGGGGATTCCTTACAGCAAGCCAAAGTGTGCAGAAGGATTCTAACTAGTAATTAGGGGGTTTAAAGGGTTACATGAGTTTGGGTCCCTGATATCACTCTGCCAACACACTGAGGGGAATGCCTCCAGCTGAGTTCAGCCTGGCTCAGAGTGTTTCTGGGCATACAATTGGGCATCGAGGTGGGTAGATGGACGCCTTTTACTGATGTGCACAAGTAACAAGTAACACTGAAAGCGGGCGATGCTCTGCATCAATTGAGTCTAGCCTGGCACAAAATGGTTCTGGGCATAAAACTCTTCTCAGGGTGGGCAGACAGACACTTTTTAATTATTTTAACCCCTTAGTGATTGTCCTACTTTGTTCCAGTGATTTTCATTATACAAACTGAAAGCAGCCGTAAGCACTGCAACCGTTATCAGACAGTGAGGAAGAAATGCGCATGTGGTGGCCGCTCCACGCCGACCGCCGACCCCCCGTGGTGGCCGCTCCACGCCGACCGCCGCCCCCCCCCCCCCCGTGGTGGCTGCTCCACGCCGACCACCGCACCCTGTGGTGGCCGCTCCATGCCGACCGCCGACCCCCCGTGGTGGCCACTCCACGCCGACCGCCGCCCCCCCCCTCCCCCGTGGTGGCTGCTCCACGCCGACCGCCGCCCCCTGTGGTGGCCGCTCCACGCCGACCGCCGCCCCCCCGTGGTGGCCGCTCCACGCCGACCACCGCCCCCTGTGGTGGCCGCTCCATGCCGACCACCGACCCCCGTGGTGGCCGCTCTACGCCGACCACCGCCCCCTGTGGTGGCTGCTCTACGCCGACCACCGCCCCCTGTGGTGGCCGCTCCACGCCGCCCGCCGCCCCCCGTGGTGGCCGCTCCACGCCGACCGCCGCCCCCCGTGGTGGCCACTCCACGCCGACCGCCGACCCCCCGTGGTGGCCGCTCCACGCCGACCGCCCCCCCCCCCCTGTGGTGGCTGCTCCACGCCGACCGCCGACCCCCCGTGGTGGCCGCTCCACGCCGACCGCCCCCCCCCTGTGGTGGCCGCTCCACGCCGACCCCCCGTGGTGGCCGCTCCACGATGACCGCCGCCCCTGGTCATTAATAGTCGGCCCAGTAGCAGATAATGGTGCGGCACGCAGGAACTCATTGCAGATCCAAGGTGTTTATTTCACTCCTTGGTACACGAAAACACGCGACATTTCCACCTTAAAACGGTCTTTGTCAAGCATGCAAGAGCCACAACGTGCTGACAGCCGTATGTGGAACAAGTTGTGTATTTTACTGGCCCAACTCTGGGGTACATTACATTTTGGGAGGGGAGGGAAAAACCCCAGAAACCCCTCCTCAAAGATGAATGTGCCGATTTAAAGCCCACTAGTGACCACCATAAAGATACATCATTTTTAGTCTAGTCTGGCCAAATAAACACTGGCATCAAAATGGGCAGAGGGCGCCTTTTTACTAATCTGTAAAATTAACCCCTTCAAAGCACGAGCATACATGTACACCCTAGGTTGAGCATGGAACTAGCTGCGAGCCAACTCCATAAATGGCGGCTGCCGATTGCCGCCCGCACAAAATGGCCATGACTGGAGCTAGCCACGATTGTGACTATTAACAAGCTTACATTAGATGTTGCCAATGACTGCAGCATCAGCTGTAAGACCCACTGGTCCTGATGATGGGTTGCCATGGCAACCTGCCACCTAAGTCCTATTCAAGTGGAACTCCGCTCAGACTGGACACCAGAAAGACCAGCTGGACAGAAGGGACGCCGATGTTGGACACCCGCTGCGCTGATATTGAGGACGGCTCACCGACACTTTAGTCCTGGATGACGCCACTAGCTGCTTTTCTCCGAAGCCATTTTTCATTATTTTTGTTGCCTTTATTACCAAAAAGTAAAGTGATGCGGAATGGACAAAAATGAGTTTCCGCCGTCGGTTTGGCTTTGTATTTGCGGTGTTTGCAGTAAGAATGCCATACTACCTGTATTCTGTGGGTCGGTACGTTTATGGCGATACCTTGGTTGTGAGGGGGTTAATATTTCAGATCAGTAGAAAGAGCACAAGAAAAAGCTCATCTCATCGGGAAGTGCGGAAATAATCAAAACCTAAAACTTTCTTAGATACGGATAAAACTGTCCTCAGGCCAAACATCAACCAATCAGCAGCTAATACATGAATCATGTGATGCATGTGGGCGGGGAGAGAGAGAGGCCAATCCTACTATAGCAATTCTGACTGCTGCATTTAAATGCCCCAATTTGTGTTCTGGGAGGGGGCCTCATGCCATTCAGTTGCCCTGGCAGCTTAGGGCCTTCTGAAGTCCCCCAGTGCTGCCATGGCTGATTGCCAATCAGTCTGTCTGGCCCTGGCAGAATGCCGTATAATGTAATAGTGTCATATAATACTGTATGAGCCATGAAACAATTGCCAGTTCAAGTCCCCTATGTGACCTTTGACATGGGATGGAGCAGACCGCATGACACGGTGCAAGCGATGGGAAGTTCTGCCCCTGAATCCGCCGGCTACTGGTGGATTTTGGTGCGGAATGAAAATGGCTTAAAACCCGCCTGCAGTTAGACCCGTGGATTCAGCTGCACCCTGTGGCGGAATTCTGTTTAATGTGAAAGGTCCCTGTGGCGACTAAAAAAAAAATATTATATAGTATTGATTAGTAGGAAAAAAAGGTGATAAAAGTTGAAAACAACTTTTTCCATATGTATAATTAAAACCCATATTTAGTATCGCTGCATCACGTTATGTATCCCGCGCTGCGAGCATTGTAAAAAAACAAACGCACAACGGCAGAACGGAACCTTAAAAAATAATAATAAGTAATCAAAAAGTCCAATCCAAAATGTTACCGAGAGAAACGACAGGATGTCCCGCAAAAAACAAGCCGCGAGAAATAACAAGTTACGGCGGCCAGAAGAGGGCGGCGGAACGGTATTTTTATCCAAAGATATTTTATTTTTTAGAAGTTGTACAGCCAAAAACCCTGGAATGTTGGTCTGATCGTAATGGCGTCGCCCCGCAGAATAAAGATATCAGCTCTTTTTGGCCCCATTGTGTACACTGGAAGAACAAGACAGCCCCTTCCCAAAGATGGCGGAATTGTTTTTTTTTTCCATTTCACTTGAGCTAAAAAAAAAATCTCAGTTTTTCCATACATTATACGGTACATTAACCTTTTGCAATCCAATTTTGGATTCAGGGTTTCCTAGGGGGGTTTCTCTTTCTGTCATTATACAATGGCGCTGTCTGCTGGCTAGAGCCAGTACTGCGGTGTGGGACATGCTGGAGAGGCTCCCAACAACAGAGCGGCCAGTAATATACAGTAAGAATACCCTGCCGGACGTCTTACGACATTGGAGCTTTTCAGCCTTCAATCAGAATGTCTTTAGATGTCAGACAGTGGATTGGAAAGGGTTAAATAGTGACACTGAAAAATACAACTCATCCCTCAAAAACCAACAAGTCCTCAAACAGTAACACGATGGATAGAAGAGTTATGATTAGAGATGAGTGAGCATTGCCCTTAGCGAGTACCTGCCTGCTCAGAAGAAAAGGTTCAGGTGCCGGCAGAGGGCAGGGAGGGGCGAGGAAGAGCAGGGGAGAACAGAGGGGACATCTCTCTCTCCCCCCCCCCCCCCCTGCTCCCCACTGCTCACTCCCGCAACTCACCGCTCATCCGCGCCGGCACCCGAACCTTTTCTTCCGAGCGGGCAGGTACTCGCTAAGGACAATGCTCGCTCATCTCTAGTTATGATGTTTTTGAAAGTGTGGAGGAAAAAACAAAAATGGAGTTATTTCAATGTAAACTGAGATTTACCACTCCTTGGCTGCGGCTGAGGTCACGGGGGACGCTGGGGTCACGGGGGACGCTGGACGCTGAGGTCACGGGTGACGCTGGACGCTGAGGTCACGGGTGACGCTGGACGCTGAGGTCACAGGTGAGGCTGGACGCTGAGGTCACGGGTGACGCTGGACACTGAGGTCACGAGTGACGCTGGACGCTGAGGTCACAGGTGAGGCTGGACGCTGAGGTCACGGGTGAGGCTGGACGCTGAGGTCACGGGTGACGCTGGACGCTGAGGTCACGGGTGACGCTGGACGCTGAGGTCACAGGTGAGGCTGGACGCTGAGGTCACGGGTGACGCTGGACACTGAGGTCACGAGTGACGCTGGACGCTGAGGTCACAGGTGAGGCTGGACGCTGAGGTCACGGGTGAGGCTGGACGCTGAGGTCACGGGTGACGCTGGACGCTGAGGTCACGGGTGACGCTGGACGCTGAGGTCACGGGTGAGGCTGGACGCGTGCGGCACACACTCTACCACGGTTTGCTGTTATGATGGCATTTTATCACTATGTAATAAAGTTCTACGTTTTTAACTCAGAACTTCTGGCTGAGCCGAAGCTTTTTCTCGTGGGCTTCCTTATTGTGCGTTTGGTCGCGCCCGCTCTGTGCTCTGTCCTTCACTTCTGGTGTGACTGGTGAGACGTTTTTTTTCCACCTTTCTAAAAAAGGCCATCTGCCCACTTTGATGCCAGGTTTTATGCCCTGTGTGTGAGATCAGGGGCCAAGACTCGTTTAGCTATTTAGGGCGTCATGCCCACGGCCGTGACTGACTCTGCCAGCGGAATATCGCAGCGGTGTCTGCCACGGCGCTCCCCGAAACCCCCATACTTATCACTCCAGATCCGCTGTGCGCGTCCCGCATGGAGGGCCAGCGTGCAAGTGCAGTACAGCGCGTGACGCAGCGGCAGTGCCGGATGACGCAGTGGGCGGGGACGCGTATTCACGTGATACTTCAGCTGTGCTACAGCGAAAGTATGGCGTGACGAGCGGCTTCTATTGACTACAATGGAAGCCGGCCTTCGTATCCCTGTGGCAAATAGAACACACTGCGTTTTCTTTCACGCTGCCGAATTCTGCAGCATGAACATTGAGCGATCAAGTTCAATAGAAGCTAATAGCAGCGGCACAGCGCCGTGGACTGCGGCCGCGGGCATTAGCCCTTAATCATATTCCAATCACTATGCAGAGACTTATTTACCATATTATACATGTGATACAGTAGGCTGCCCTCCATACTCTACCTGCTCATTTCATTAGTATTCTCCTCACTGTTGTACATACTAGTCTTATCTGCCATACAACAGACTGCCCTCCATGCTGCAGCGGCTTCTTCTATCTGCTAGGTTATAGACTGACCCTGCATGCTGCACATACTTGTCATATCTGCTGTACAATATGCTGCCCACCATTGTGTGCCCGCTGCTACACTGTTTCCAAAACTCTCAGACACTTCTGTGATACCTACAGACCCAGCATAAGACGGCCCACTGGTGGCCACCGTATACAGCCTGGTCGTGGGCTGAGGAGGTCAGCTGTGGAGATAGTTGGTGAGACCCTCTATGGCACATCATGTGGAGGCAGAAACACTATATATGTATGTACGATAGATATATAATATACAGGGGGGCTGGAAACTGCTCACCCCATTAAAGGGTTTGCGCCAAGATATAACCCTATCCGCTATCCACGGGATTGGTGCGATCTGACCACTGCGACCCCCGTCAATCCATAGAACAGGGGTTCAGAAGATCCCTGCATGAAATACGTGGAGGTCGCGCATGTGACCTGCCTGCCCATTCATTTCAGTGGGCACTGCAGATATTGTTGGGTTCGAGCCCCCACACCGCTCTATTGACGGAAAACTCAAAAAGTTATCAAGGCTCCAAATTCTGGAAGCGAAAGCCATTTATTTCCACAAAACGGCTTTTATATTATAAAATAAAGACAATATAACGTATATAAACTCGCTCTCACGGTAATCGCACGGACCGGCGCAATAAGTCATCACAGCATGTTTAGTGGGCAATGAATTCTGTAAAAAAAAGACATTTCCAAAAAACGGCAAAATTGCATTGTTTTCTTTTTCACCCCATTTAGACTTTTTTACCATTTTTCGGTACATTCTGCAGCTCATTGTCTGGCAATGTCACCGAATATGAGGGGGTTTTAGCGTTTGCAAAGCAGGGATGGGAAACGGTAAAGTAGCAAATAGGAATGATTTCCATATTAGGGATTTTACCCACTAGCCTTTTTTTTCGCTGCGTTTTTTCCCCAATTGTCAATGGGACTTTCTAATGTTAAGATCGCATCGTACAAAAAATGCAAGAAAGTCCCATTGACAATTGGGGAAAAACGCAGCGAAATCGTGGCGAAAAAAAAACGATAGTAGGTAAAAGCCCTTAAAGGGTGTGAAGACATCTGCAAACGTTACATCCATCTACAATACAGATGAAGACTTAAGGAGACTCGGTGACCATCATTTCGCAGCCCTCTCTGGGAGGGACATGAGGTAGTGCCACGGACTCGGACCGCAGTGATATGTCTGCGGTGTGGCAAGTAGTTGGGAAAATATTTGCATTTTATTAGTAGCAGCACAAACATCGAGGATTACAGGAAGTAGTCCTTCATATTCATGAGCTGCAGACTAGCTCCACCCATCCCGCCCTCCAGCAAATGATTGGCAGTTACCTGCCTATTACTATGCACAGAGAGAGAGCTGCCAATCACTGGCTGTAGGGCGGGGTGGGGGTGGGTAGCTGGCAGTTGATGAATATGGAGGACTAGCCCCCAATGCTACTAATAAACTGCAAGGTTCTCCCAGGCCACTTCATACATATCGCGTGGCGGCGCCACCTTATGGGGCTCTTACTGCAAAGAGAGTGACAGGTTCCCCTTAATATAATGAGCAGCAATCTGCTAGAGATGCAGAGTCCAGTAATCGTTTGATACAATGTTCCAGTCCGGACACTGCTCCCTGCACTGACACATTGTAACAAACCATCACAAGAGCAGACAGATTTGTGCTGCTGGGGGCTTTTAGCTCCCGGAGGATTGTCTATACCTAACTACAGATTCTCACAAAAAGCAGAAATCTACAACTAATGAAATAAAGTATATAGGAAAATTACTTTTCTCCCATATGACGCATGCTGGTATAACCTGGGTATCTCCTGTATGTAAATATATATCTACAGCTGGTATAAGTTATACATCTCCTGTATATAGTGATATGGAGCATGCTGGTATAACCTGGGTATCTCCTGTATATAATTATATATGTACAGCTGGTATAAGTTATACATCTCCTGTATATAGTGATATGGAGCATGCTGGTATAACCTGGGTATCTCCTGTATATAATTATATATGTACAGCTGGTATATGTTATACATCCTGTATATAGTGATATGGAACATGCTGGTATAACCTGGGTATCTCCTGTATATAATTATACATGTACAGCTGGTATAAGTTATATATCTCCTGTATATAGTGATATGGGGCATGCTGGTATAACCTGGGTATCTCCTGTATATAATTATATATGTACAGCTGGTATAAGTTATAAATCTCCTGTATATAAGGATATGGAGCATGCTGGTATAACCTGAGTATCTCATGTATATAATTATATATGTACAGCTGGTATAACCTGGGTATCTCCAGTATAGAATTATATATGTACAGCTGGTATAAGTTATACATGTCCTATATATAGTGATATGGAGCATGCTGGTATAACCTGGGTTTGTTCTGTATATAATTCATCACCTGTATATAGCGACATGCACCATGCTGGGATAACCTGGGTATCTCCTGTATATAATTATGTATACAAAGTTAGTATAAGTTACACATCTCATGTATATAGTGATATGGACCATGCTGGTATAACCTGAGTATCTTCTGTATATAATTATATATGTATAGCTGGTAAAGTTATATATTGCCTGTATACAGTGATATGGGGCATGCTGGTATAACCTGGGTATCTGCTGTATATAATTATGTATGTACAGCTGGTATAAGTTATACATCTCCTGTATATAGTGATATGGACCATGCTGGTATAACCTAGGTATCTCCTGTATATATTTATATATGTACAGCTGGTATAAGCTATACATCCCCTGTATATAGTGATATGGACCATGCTGGTATAACCTGGGTATCTCCGGTATATAAGTATATATATACAGCTGGTATAGTCATACATCCCTGTATATAGTAATATAGACCATGCTGGTATAACCTGGGTATCTCCTGTATATAATTATATATGTACAGCTGGTATAAGTTATACATCTTGTATATAGTGATATGGAGCATGCTGGTATAACCTGGGTATCTCCGGTATATAAGTATATATGTACAGCTGGTATAGGTTATACAACTCCTGTATATAGTGATATGGAGCATGCTGGTATAACCTGGGTATCTCCTGTATGTAATTATATATGTACAGCTGGTATATGTTATACATCTCCTGTATATAATGATATGGAGCATGCTTGTATAACCTGGGTTTCTCCTGTATATAATTATATATGTACAGTTGGTATAAGTTATTCATCCTGTATATAGGGATATGGAGCATGCTGGGTATAACCTGGGTATTTCCTGTATATAATTATATATGTACAGCTGGTATAAGTTATACATCCCCTGTATATAGTGATATGGAGCATGCTGGTATAACCTGGGTATCTCCTGTATATAATTATATATGTACAGCTGGTATAAGTTATACATCTCCTATATATAGTGATACGGAGCATGCTGGTATAACCTGGGTATCCCCTGTATATAATTATATATGTACAGCTGGTATAAGTTATACATCGCCTGTGTATAGTGATATGGAGCATGCTGATATAACCTGGGTGTCTCCTGTATATAATTATATATGTACAGCAGGTTTAAGTTATACATCTCCCTGTATATAGTGATATGGAGCATGCTGGTATAACCTGGGTATCCTCTGTATATAATTATATATGTACAGCTGGTATAAGTTATACAACTCCTGTATATAGCGATATGGAACATGCTGGTATAACCTGGGTATCTCCTGTCTATAATTATATATATACTGCAGGTATAAGTTATACATCTCCCTGTATAAAAAGATATGAAGCATGCTGGTATAACCTGGGTATCTCCTGTATATAATTATATATGTACAGCTGGTGTATGTTATACATCTCCCTGTATATAGTGATATGGAGCATGCTGGTATAACCTGGGGATCTCCTGTATATAGTGATATATGTACAGCTGGTATAAGTTATATCATCTCCTGTATATAGTGATATGGAGCATGCTGGTATAACCTGGAGATCTCCTGTATATAATTATATATGTACAGCTGGTATAAGTTATACATCTCCTGTATATAGTGATATGGAGCATGCTGGTATAACCTGGGTATCTCCTGTATATAATTATATATGTACAGCTGGTATAAGTTATACATCTCCTGTATATAGTGATATGGACCATGCTGGTATAACCTGGGTATCTCCTGTATATAATTATATATGTACAGCTGGTATAAGTTATACATCTCCTGTATATAGTGATATGGACCATGCTGGTATAACCTGGGTATCTCCTGTATATAATTATATATGTACAGCTGGTATAAGTTATATCATCTCCTGTATATAGTGATATGGAGCATGCTGGTATAACCTGGGTATATCCTGTATATAATAATATATGTATAACTGGTATACGTTATACATCTCCTGTATATAGTGATATGGACCATGCTGGTATAACCTGGGTATCTCCTGTATATAATTATATATGTACAGCTGGTATAAGTTATACATCTCCTGTATATAGTGATATGGACCATGCTGGTATAACCTGGGGATCTCCTGTGTTTAATTATATATCCTCTTCATCCTTCAGAAAGTTCTGAATTGGATCCCCGACTGTAAATAAATGCTGACTTCCCCCTCTGAGCTCCCGGAGCAGTAATCCTGCCATGATGCGTGGAGAGCTCTCACACCATCAGTACCATGGCCAGCGGCCACTCTCCAGCCCGGCTATCACTAGTAGGAGAGCAGAGCAGCCAGCAGTAACCCCACCGCACACCTCCCTGCTAATGCTGGAAGCTACACACAGTAATAGGGGGGCGCTCTGCACACCGCCCGAAACTCCTCTATTGGAGGGCATGAGTGGTGCACCCAGCCTGACAGCAGACCTCACTGCACACTTAACCCTTTCTCCTTAGACGACGGCCGATACTGGCATGGATATCACACAACTGAAAGAAACAAAAACATGGAGGAGCTCGGCTGTAGGGCCGCCGGGGGCCAAGAATGACTAAACATGACATGTGGTAATCTGCGATTATACAGGAGGGGACGGATATCCAAGGTATTCTACAGCAAAGTATTTCAGAAAACATTGTCAACCGTATTTGCTCTCATGGCGCTCCTTGTGTCACCCAAATCCCTCTGTAAGCTCTTCCTGGCAGTCAATCACAGGGAGAGAACCCTGAATGTTATAGGGGGAAGTGGGTTGCTAAACAAGAAGTTCTGGGACTTGTAGTTGACTGACAACGTTAAACAAGGAGGAGGTAGCTAGTTTCTCCTCTGATGGCTTTCAGTAGTGCAGCTCAGTGGTCAGCCCTGTTGAGGTTCTGGTTTGAATCTGACCAGGGTCAACATATGCGTAGAGTTGGTGCGCTCTTCCCGTGTGTACGTGGCTTTTCTCTGGTTTCCTCTCACACCAAATACTTGTTCATACAGGCATATATTTGGTACATATTATATTTACATATATACACGGATTGTCAGTAACTCCCCTCCCCTAGAAGGAGTATATATATATATACACTCATTGTCAGTAACATCCCTCCCCTAGAAGGAGTATATATATATATACACGGATTGTCAGTAACTCCCCTCCCCTAGAAGGAGTATATATATATATATATATATATATATATACACGGATTGTCAGTAAAGTCCCTCCCCTAGAAGGAGTATATATATATATATATATATATATATATATATATATACACACTGATTGCCAGTAACATCCCTCCCTAGAAGGAGTATATATATATATATATATATATATATATATGTATATATATATATATATATATATATATATACACACTCATTGTCAGTAACATCCCTCCCCTAGAAGGAGTATATATATATATATACACTCATTGTCAGTAACATCCCTCCCCTAGAAGGAGTATATATATATATATATATGTATATATATATATATATATATATATATATACACACTCATTGTCAGTAACATCCCTCCCCTAGAAGGAGTATATATATATATATACACTGATTGTCAGTAACATCCCTCCCCTAGAAGGAGTATATATATATATACACACTCATTGTCAGTAACATCCCTTCCCTAGAAGGAGTATATATATATATACACACTCATTGTCAGTAACATCCCTCCCCTAGAAGGAGTATATATATATATATACACACTCATTGTCAGTAACATCCCTTCCCTAGAAGGAGTATATATATATATATACACTCATTGTCAGTAACATCCCCCCTTAGAAGTTGTTGGATGCAAATTCTGTGATTCTAGCGTTAATATAAGTAAGTGATTACAATATCAGAGTAAAAGGATCATTTATTTTGGAAAGCTGACCCCTTGTAGGGAGGCTCTAGTATCCTGTTGTACCGCCTCTAGCTTGGATACAAGATGTGATACAGGTGAGCATGGAGGCTCTAGTACCCTGTTGTACCGCCTCTAGCTTGGATACAAGATGTGATACAGGTGGGCATGGAGGCTCTAGTACCCTGTTGTACCACCTCTAGCTTGGATACAACATGTGATACGGACGGGCATGGAGGCTCTAGTACCCTGTTGTGCCTCCTCTAGCTTGGATACAAGATGTGATACAGGCGGGCATGGAGGCTCTAGTACCCTGTTGTACCACCTCTAGCTTGGATACAAGATGTAATACGGGTGGGCATGGAGGCTCTAGTACCCTGTTGTACCATCTCTAGCTTGGATACAAGATGTGATACGGGGGGCATGTAGGCTCTAGTACCCTGTTGTACCATCTCTAGCTTGGATACAAGATGTGATACGGGGGGCATGGAGGCTCTAGTACCCTGTTGTACCGCCTCTAGCTTGGATACAAGATGTGATACGGGCAGGCATGGAGGCTTTAGTACCCTGTTGTACCGCCTCTAGCTTGTATACAAGATGTGATACAGGTGGGCATGGAGGCTCTAGTACCCTGTTGTACCACCTCTAGCTTGGATACAAGATGTAATATGGGTGGGCATGGAGGCTCTAGTACCCTGTTGTACCATCTCTAGCTTGGAAACAATATGTGATACGGGGGCATGGATACTGTAGTACCCTATTGGGCCACCTCTAGCTTAAATACAAGATGTAATATGGGCGAGCATGGAGAATATATTACCCTGTTGGGCAGCATGTAGCTTGGATACAACATGTGTTTTTGGGTGGGCATAGAGGCTCTAGTATCCTATTGGCCTGCCTCTAGCTTTGATATAAGGTGTTATACAGGCAGGCATGGAGGCTCTACTACAATGTGGTGCCGCCTATATGTTGGATACAAGATGTAATACGAGGGTCATGGAGGCTCTAGTACTCTGTTGTACCACCTCTAGCTTGGATACAAGATGTGATACGGGGGGCATGGAGGCTCTAGTACCCTGTTGTACCACCTCTAGCTTGGATACAAGATGTGATACGGGGGGCATGGAGGCTCTAGTACCCTGTTGTACCATCTCTAGCTTGGATACAAGATGTGATACGGGGGGTCATGGAGGCTCTAGTACCCTGTTGTACCACCTCTAGCTTGGATACAAGATGTGATATGTGTGGCCATGCAGGCTTGCAGGTTCTGTATGGTATCCTGCGGCATCCCACTCTACATTTACTGTAACTGAGCCTCTAGATCGTGTAAACTCGTTGGCTGTGGAAGTTTGTGTCTCAGATGGTCCCATACATGTTCTATTGGTGATAAATCTGGTGACCGGGCATAGTGTGACAATGTGGTGGGGGCTCCTGTGACCCCCTTGTGCGTGCGGCCGAGCATTATACTGTTGGAAGCTGCCTTGAGGCCGAATGTCCTTCAGCCAAGGTAAAAGCGAGTGCTGTTTGGGCGTCACATGTCACAATACATGCATTTAACTCTGTTACTTTAGTGTCCCACTTAGTAGCCGCAGTAGTAATAGTGACCCCATTGGGGCCCCAATAGTATTAGTGACCTCCATAGTGTAGCCCCAAGTAGTAATAGTGGCCACAGTATTAATAGTGTCCCTTACAGTAGTCCCAGTAGTAATAGGGACCTCCCCATAGTAGCCCCAGTACTATTAGTGACCTCCATAGTGACCCCAGTATTAATAGTGTCCCTTACAGTGGTCCCAGTAGTAATAGTGAGCCCTATAAAGGCCCCCCTAGTATTAGTGACCTCCATCATGGTCCCAGTAGTAATAGTGATCCCCCATAGTGACACCAGTAGTATAAGTGACCTACGTAGTGGCCTCAGTAGGAATAGTGACCACCATAGTGGCCCCAGTAGTGATAGTTACCCATGTAGTGGCCCCAGTAGTAATAGAGCGCCCTATAGTAGCCCTCAGTAGTAATAGTGACCCCCATAGTGGCCCCAGTAGTAATAGAACGCCCTATAGTAGCCCTCAGTAGTAATAGTGACCCCTATAGTAGCCCCAGTAGTAATAGTGACCCCCATAGTGGCCCCAGTAGTAATAGAACGCCCTATAGTAGCCCTCAGTAGTAATAGTGACCCCTATTGTAGCCCCAGTAGTAATACTGACCCCTATAGTAGCCCCAGTAGTAATAGTGACCCCTATAGTAGCCCCAGTAGTAATAGTGACCCCCATAGTGGCCCCAGTAGTAATAGAACGCCCTATAGTAGCCCTCAGTAGTAATAGTGACCCCAATAGTGGCCCCAGTAGTAATAGTGACCCCTATAGTAGCCCCAGTAGTAATAGTGACCCCCCTCCTCTAGTGGTTTCAGTAGTAATAGTGACCCCCATTGTGGCCCCAGCAGTAACAGTGACCCCCATAATGTAAGCCCTGGCCTGGAAGCAGTCAGACCAGGAAGTGCATTCACTTGTTTGGAGTTCAGCATTTGAGTTGCGGACGCCGACCCGTTTCGAGCAGGGCCCTGGGCTCCTTTTCCCGGAGTCAGCGCCTGTAAATGTAGTGTACGCAGCACAGATTCTGGGGGCCCCTGTGTTAGCGGGCGGATGCAGAGTCCCCTGAGAGTTCAGCGGACAGCGCTGGACCCAAACCTCAGTGAATGCGGGTCGGTGTGGTTGCTGCCCGGCCGTCGCTGCTCAATGCAGGGAATTATTTGTTACCTGCCTCTATTGGGACCGGTGAAGACCGCGGGCAGCGGCTTCCTGACAGATCACCGAGCGGCTGATGAGTTTCTGGTCGGATGACAATCCTAATTACATGTGTAAGTATGTGCGTAACACGGACCGGACATACGCCGGTGAGAAGGCGCCCTTCAGGCTGTCGGGGTGCAGCGCGCCGAGCCGCTCACATACATCTCTAATTAGCGCTTCTTTGTGCACAATTGATGTATATCATTATTTTGGGGGGTCAGTTTGACGGATTGTGTCCCGCCAGCGTAGTTCTGGATTAACCCTGTGCATGCCTGGCAGCCGGGTACACCCACATGCCTGTTGGAAGCGGCCAGCGTGTCACAGAGAGCCAATTCAGCGCCGCCTTCATTTTACATTTCAGGAAAACAAAAGTTCATTGATTCGCCGTTCACCTCTCCAGCTGTTTTAAGTCTATGGGACGTAGCGGAGGAATGTGGATCCCTCGCTCCCGTCATATTGTTCTGCAGCGGCCCCGTGGATGTGAGCGCTCTGTGTGCGCATATATGTGTTTGGGTGAACTGGATCTAATTTCCCTCCCGAAAACCACTTATATGTAAGAGTGTGGAGTGAGAATAGCCCTCTGTGCGCCGGCCCTCCCCTCCTCCTCGCCGGCCCTCTATGCTGCAGAGTTGAAGTTTAGGTCTTGGATGCTGGAAGGGAAGAAACGTCATTTATTCTCACTTGTTGCCCTGCATCTCCACCTAGTGGTCAAATGGGGAACAGCTGCATCCCATTCTGTACCCCCAAAAGTGCATTCTGCCTCCCTGTATGAATGGAACCTAAGGGGCATCTATTACTCCTAAAGGAGATCAGGATTGGGGACCAGGAATAAACATGGCGAATACAGAGATGATCCAATCTCGTAGAGCGACACAAAATAACCCTTAATCCTTGTTCGCCTACTGAATCAGTCTCCAGGAACTCGTGGGGAGTGGAAAATATTTTCTTGACCGACCACCTATGTTTTACCACGTTCTTCATATGTAGCCCACAGTTTGTAATGCACATCACACTGTAAAGGATCTGTCTACACTGCACACGTATGGCGAGATGGCCCCATATGGATAATAGCACTGTATACACTGTACACGTATGGCGAGATGGCCCCATATAGATAATAGCACTGTATACACTGTGAGCGTACGAAGAGATGGCCCCATATAGATAATAGCACTGTATACACTGTACACGTATGGCGAGATGGCCCCATATAGATAATAGCACTGTATACACGGTACACGTACGAAGAGATGGCCCCATATGGATAATAGCACTGTATACACTGTGAGCGTACGAAGAGATGGCCCCATATAGATAATAGCACTGTATACACTGTGAGCGTACGAAGAGAGGGCCCCATATAGATAATAGCACTGTATACACTGTGAGCGTACGAAGAGATGGCCCCATATAGATAATAGCACTGAATACACTGTGAGCGTACGAAGAGATGGCCCCATATAGATAATAGCACTGTACACACTGTACACGTATGGCGAGATGGCCCCATATAGATAATAGCACTGTATACACTGTAACGTACGGTGAGATGGCCCCATATAGATAATAGCACTGTATACACTGTGAGCATACAAAGAGATGGCCCCATATATATAATAGCACTGTATACACTGTAACATACGGTGAGATGGCCCCATATAGATAATAGCACTGTATACACTGTGAGCATACAAAGAGATGGCCCCATATAGATAATAGCACTGTATACACTGTGAGCATACAAAGAGATGGCCCCATATAGATAATAGCACTGAATACACTGTGAGCGTACGGCGAGATGGCCCTATATAGATAATAGCACTGTATACACTGTACACGTACGAAGAGATGGCCCCATATAGATAATAGCACTGTATACACTGTACACGTACGAAGAGATGGCCCCAAATAGATAATAGCACTGTAAACACTGTACACGTACGAAGAGATGGCCCCATATAGATAATAGCACTGTATACACTGTAACGTACGGTGAGATGGCCCCATATAGATAATAGCACTGTATACACTGTACACGTACGGAGAGATGGCCCCATATAGATAATAGCACTGTATACACTGTACACGTACGAAGAGATGGCCCCATATAGATAATAGCTCTGTATACACTGTACACATACAGTAATATGGCCCCATATAGATAATAGCACTGTATACACTGTACACGTACGGAGAGATGGCCCCATATAGATAATAGCTCTGTATACACTGTACACATACAGTAATATGGCCCCATATAGATAATAGCACTGTATACACTGTACACGTACAAATAGATGGCCCCATATAGATAACACTGTATACACTGTACATGTACGGAGAGATGGCCCCATATAGATAATAGCACTGAATACGCTGAACACATATGCAGAGATGGCCCCATATAGATAATAGCACTGTATACACTGTGAGCGTACGAAGAGATGGCCCCATATAGATAATAACACTGTATACACTGTACGCATACAGAGAGATGGCCCCATATAGATAATAACACTGTACACACTGTACACGTATGGCTAGATGGCCCCATATAGATAACAGCACTGTATACACTGTACACGTACGGCTAGGTGGCCACATATAGATAATAGCACTGTATACACTGTACATGTACGGAGAGATGGACCCATATAGATAATAACACTATATGCACTGTACACATATGGAGAGACTAGCTGTTATACCCGGCTTTGCCCGAGTTAATTTGGTACTGGTGTTTATCTGGTGTTCACACGGAAAATCTTATGAAGTCCTGGTTACTTTAGAGATACCGGGAAAAACATATGTTCACCATTTTGCATAGTCTCTGCGTTACCCAGGAAACACCACGTGGAGGTAACCATGCGACGTTTCCTTTATATAAAATGACATCAGGAAGTGAGAGAATTAGATTCCGTACGTAAAATTTGGACGCTAATTCTTTTGCGCTTAGAATTGAATAATCGAGTTGGGACCCATTAACTTTTCTTATTTATGACATAATCAATGCCCGTGCAAATTTCAAGTTTCTATGACATCGGGAAGTGAGAGAATTAGATTGCTTACATAATATTTGGACGCTAATTGTTTTGCGCTTAGAGTTGAATAATCGAGTTGGGACCCATTGCCTTTTGCTATTTATGACATAATCAATGCCCGTGCCAAATTTCAAGTGAAAGAAATTAAATTACGTACGTAAAATTTGGACACTAATTCTTTTGCGCAAGAATTGAATAATCGAGTTGGGACCCATTAGCTTTTCCTATTTATGACATAATCAATGCTCGTGACAAATTTCAAGTTTCTATGACATTTAGAAGTGAGAGAATTAATTGCGTACATAAAATTTGGACGCTAATTCTTTTGCGGTAGAATTGAATAACCGAGTTGGGACCCCTTTACTTTTCCTATGTATGACATAATCTATGCTTGTGCCAAATTTCAAGTTTCTACGACATCTGGAAGTTGGAGAATTAGTGGCGAGTCAGTCAGTCAGTCAGTCAGTGAGTCAATCAGTCAGTCAGTGGGTCAGCGAGGGCTTTCGTCTTTATATATAGAGATAACATTGTATACACTGTACACGTACGGAGAGATGGCCCCATATAGATAATAGCACTGTATACATGGTATATGTACGGCGAGATGGCCCCATATAGATAATAGCACTGTATACATTGTACACGTACGGCAAGATCGCCCATATAGATAATAGCACTGTATACACTGTACAGTTAAGGAAAGATGGCCCCATATAGATAATAGCTTTGTATACACGGTATATATAAATGGCGAGTTGGCCCCATATAGACAATAGCATTATATACATTGTACATGTATGGAGAGATGGCCCTATATAGATAATAACACTGTATACACTGTACACGTACGGAGAGATGGCCCCGTAGAGATAATAACACTGTATACACTGTACACGTACGGAGATATGGCCCCATATAGATAATAGCACTGTATACACGGTACATGTACGGAGAGATGGCCCCGTATAGATAATAGCCCTGTATGCACTATTCACATACCGAGAGATGGCCCCATATAGATAATTACACTGTATACATATGTTGAGATAGCCCCCTATAGATAATAGCACTGTATACACTGTACACATATGGCGAGGTGGCCCCATACAGATAATAGCACTGTATACACTGCACACATACGAAGATATGGCCCCATATAGATAATAGCACTGTGTGCACTGTACACATATGGAGAGATGGCCCCATATAGAAAATAGCACTATTTACACTGTACAGTTATAAAAAGATGGCCCCATATAGATAATAGCACTGTATACTCTGTACACGTTTGTTGAAATGGCCCCATATAGATAACAGCACTGTACACACTGTACACGTACAGTGAGATGGCCCCATATAGATAATAGCACTGTATACACTGTACGCATACGGAGAGATGGCCTATATAGATAATAGCACTGTATACACTGTACACGTGCGGAGAGATGGCCCTATATAGATAATAGCACTGTACACACTACTGACATATGGAGAGATAGCCCCATATAGATAATAGCACTGTATACACTGTAAACATATGGCGAGATGGCCCCGTATAGATAATAGCACTGTATACACTGTACACATACGGCGGGATGGCCCCATATAGACAATAGCACTGTATACACTGCGCACATACGGAGAGATGGCCCCATATAGATAATAGCACTGTATACACTGTACACGTACGGCTAGATGGCCCCATATAGATAATAGCACTGTGTACACTGTACACGTATAGAGAGATGCCCCATATAGATAATACCACAGTATGCACGGTATATGTACGGCGAGATGGACCCATATAGATAATAGCACTGTGTACACTGTACGCATACGGAGAGATGGACCCATATACATAATAGCACTGTATACACTGTACACGTACGGAGAGAGGGTGAAGATACATAACAGCACTGTATACACTGTACACGTACGGCAAGATGGCCTATATAGATAACTAGCTGATATACCCGGCTTCGCCCCAGTTGATTTGGTACTGGTGTTAAATCTTATGAAGTCGTGGTTACTTTAGAGATACTGAGGAAAAACATATGTTCACCATTTTGCATAGTTCTCTGCGTTACCCAGGAAACACCACGTGGAGGTAACCATGCGACGTTTCCTTTATATAAAATGACATCAGGAAGTGAGAGAATTAGATTACGTACATAAAATTTGGACAATAATTCTTTTGCACATAGAATTGAATAATGGCGTTGGGACCCATTAACTTTTCCTATTTATGACATAATCAATACTCGTGCCAAATTTCACGTTTTTATGACATCGGGAAGTGAGAGAATTAGATTACATACATAAAATTTGGACGCTAATTCTTTTGCGAATATAATTTATTAATCGTGTTGGGACCCCTTTACTTTTCCAATTCATGACATAATCAATGCCCGTGCCAAATTTCAAGTTTCTATTACACCAAGAAGTGAGAGAATTAGATTTCGTACGTAAAATTTGGACACTAATTCTTTGGCGCTTAGAATTGAATAATGGAGTTGGGACCTATTAACTTTTCCTATTTATGACATAATCAATGCTCGTGCCAAATTTCAAGTTTCTATGACACCAAAAAATGAGAGAATTAGATTCCGTATGTAAAATTTGGACGCTAATTGATTTGCACTTAGAATTGAATAATCGAGTTGGGACCCATTAGCTTTTCCTATTTATGACATAATCAATGCTCGTGCCAAATTTCAAGTTTCTATGACACCAAAAAATGAGAGAATTAGATTCCGTATGTAAAATTTGGACGCTAATTGATTTGCACTTAGAATTGAATAATCGAGTTGGGACCCATTAGCTTTTCCTATTTATGACATAATCAATGCTCGTGCCAAATTTCAAATTTCTATGACATTGGGAAGTTGGAGAATTATATTCCGTACGTAAAATTTCGATGCTAATTCTTTTGCACTAGAATTAAGTAATCGAGTTGGGACCCAATTACTTTTCCTATTTTGGACATAATCTATGCTTTTACCAAATTTCATGTTTCTACGACATCGGGAAGTTGGAGAATTAGTGGCGAGTCAGTCAGTGAATCAGTGAGTGAGTCAGTGAGGGCTTTCATCTTTATATATATATAGATAGCACTGTATACACTGTACACGTACGGCGAGATGGCTCCATATAGATAATAGCACTGTATACACTGTACATGTACAGAGAGATGGCCCCATATAGATAATAGCTCTGTATACACTGTACACATACGGTAATATGGCCCCATATAGATAATAGCACTGTATATGTACGGCGAGATGCCCCATATAGATAATAGCACTGTATACACTGTACATGTATGGAGAGATGCCCCCATATAGATAATAGCACTGTATGCACGCTATATGTATGTCGAGATGGCCCAATATGTATATTAGCACTGTATACACTGTACAGGTACGGAGAGAGGGCCCATATACATAACAGCACTGTATACACTGTACACGTACGGCAAGATAGCCTATATAGATAACTAGCTGTTAATTTGGTACTGGTGTTTATCTGGTGTTCACACGGAAAATCTTATGAAGTCGTGGTTACTTTAGAAATACCTGGAAAAAATATGTCCACCATTTTGCATGGTTCTCTGCGTTACCCAGGAAACACCACGTGGAGGTAACCATTCAACGTTTCTTTATATAAAAAGACATCGGGAAGTGAGAGAATCAGATTTCGTATGTAAAATTTGGACGCTAATTCTTTTGCGCATAGAATTGAATAATCGAGTTGGGACCCATCAACTTTTCCTATTTATGACATAATCAATGCTCGTGCAAAATTTCACGTTTCTATGACACCGGAAAGTGAGAGAATTAGATTCCGTACATTAAATTTGGACGCTAATTGTTTTGCGCTTAGATTTAAATAATCGAGTTGGGGCCCATTAACTTTTGCTATTTATGACATAATCAATGCCCATGCCAAATTTCACGTTTCTATGACACCGGAAAGTGAGAGAATTAGATTCCGTACATAAAATTTGGACGTTAATTGTTTTGCGCTTAGAATTGAATAATCGAGTTGGGACCCATTAACTTTTCCTATTTATGATATAACCAATTCCCGTGCAAAAGTTCACGTTTCTATGACACCGGAAAGTGAGAGAATTAGATGCAATATGTAAAATTTGGACACTAATTCTTTTCCGCATAGAATTGAATATTCGAGTTGGGACCCATTAGCTTTTCCTATTTATGACATAAACAATGCTGTGCCAAATTTCAAGTTTCTATGACATTGGGAAGTGAGAGAATTAGATTCCATACATAAAATTTCGACATTAATTATTTGTCGCTAGAATTAAATAATCGAGTTGGGACCTCTTTACTTTTCTTATTTTGGACATAATCTATGCTTTTACCAAATTTCATGTTTCTACGACATCGGGAAGTTGGAGAATTAGTGGCGAGTCAGTCAGTGAAGCAGTGAGTGAGTCAGTGAGGGCTTTCGTCTTTATGTATATAGATAGCACTGTATACACTGTACACGTACGGCGAGATGGCCCTATATAGATAATAGCACTGTATACACTGTACACGTACGAAGAGATGGCCCCATATAGATAATAGCACTGTATACACTGTACACGTACGAAGAGATGGCCCCATATAGATAACACTGTACACGTACGAAGAGATGGCCCCATATAGATAATAGCACTGTATACACTGTACACGTACAGAGAGATGGCCCCATATAGATAATAGCACTGTATACACTGTACACGTACAGAGAGATGGCCCCATATAGATAATAGCACTGTATACACTGTACACGTACGGCGAGATGGCCCCAGATAGATAATAGCACTGTATATATTGTACATGTTGGCGAGATGGCCCTATATAAAGAGATGGTCCCATTTAGATAATAGCACTGTATAATACACTGTACACATACAGCAAAATCGACCCATATAGATAATAGCACTGTATTTATTGTACATGTCGTTGAGATGGCCCCATATAGAGAGATAGAGATGGTTCCATATAGAGCGATAATAGCACTGCATACACTGTAAACATACGGCGAGATGGCCCATATAGATAATAGCACTGTATACATTGTACACGTACGGCGAGATGGCCCATATAGATAATAGCACTGTATACATTGTACACATACGGCGAGATGGCTCATATAGATAATAGTACTGTATATATTGTATATGTCGGTGAGATGGCCCTATATAGAGAGATGGTCCCATATAGATAATAGCACTGTATACACTGTACACGTACGGAGAGATGGCCCCCATATAGAGAGATAGAAATGGCCCCATATGGAGAGATAATGGCAGTGTATAGCGGGATATTAGTAGTGGATACTCAATATTGGGTTCACCTCTTCATATGACATTACTGGTCCTTTGATGGCTTTTCGGGTGTTGAGGCCAACCTGAATATACCATACAGCTAAATTGGAGCCCAGTGCAAAAGTGAGTAACGGATCACCTTAAAGGAATATCCCCATCTGATGGCATGGTGGAATATCACCGGGGTCACAGTTATGGCAACTTGCAAGTCACACATCAACACCGATGATCTCAATGAAAGAGTGTAATGTTGCTGAGTTACACAATGATCTTTGGTCATGTGACCAAGTCACGGCCCAAGTCATGGTGTAGCCCTACCCTTGCAATGCAAGTAGTAATAAGAGTGGAAGTAGCATTAAAAGGATCAGTACTGCTAGTAGTAGCAGTATCAGCGGTAATAGCAGTCCACTAGTAGTACTGAGAGGGGTAATATAGTAGTAGCAGTACTTGTATCAGTGCTAGTAATACCGCTAGGAAGCATCAACAGTAGTAGAAGCAGTAATAGTAGTACTAATGTAGTACCAGTGGAAGTAGTAGTAGGTCTAGTTGTATCATTAACCGGAATAAGAAGGGTCACTATTAGTACTAGTAATTAGTAACTATCACTAGTACTGTACACATGAAGGAAAGTCATAAACCTGACTGTGATAACTTCCTGCACCAAGTGATCTTAAGTCATTAGAAACCGATTGTCCTCTTTATAGTGGAAGAAGTAGTACAGTAGTAATAGAGGCCGTCAGAGTAATACTACTAGCAGTACTAATACTATAGTGGCAGCAGTATTAGCAATGTAGCAGTAGTGTAGTACTAAAATACTGGCAATAGTAGTATAATAATAGTAGCAATTTATTAGTAGCAGTTGTACTATAGTAGAACAGTGGTAGTAGTATAGTAGTGGCAGTGGCAGTCATAGTAACAGAATCAGTAGTAGTATAATAGTAGCAGTACTGTGGCAGTAGTGTAGTAGTATAGTAGTGGTGGTAGTAGTATAATAGTAGTAGTACTGTGGCAGTAGTGCAGAAGTATAGTAGTGGTGGTAGTAGTATAATGGTAGTAGTACTATAGCAGTAGTATATTAGTGGTGGTAGTAGTATAATAGTAGTAGTACTGTAACAGTAGTGCAGTAGTATAATAGTGGTGGTAGTAGTATAATAGTAGTAGAACAGTAGCAGTAGTGCAGTAGTGTAATAGTTGTGGTAGTAGTATAATACTAGTAGTATTGTAGCAGTAGTGCAGTAGTATAATAGTCGTGGTAGTAGTATAATAGTAGTACTGTAGCAGTAGTGCAGTAGTATAATAGTCGTGGTAGTAGTATAATAGTAATAGTACTGTAGCAGTAGTGCAGTAGTATATTAGTGGTGGTAGTAGTATAATACGGTAGTAGTACTATAGCAGTAGTATATTAGTGGTGGTAGTAGTATAATAGTAGGCGTACTGTAGCAGTAGTGCAGTAGTATATTAGTGGTGGTAGTAGTATAATAGTAGTAGTACTGTAGCAGTAGTGCAGTAGTATAATAGTAGTGGTAGTAGTATAATAGTAGTAGTACTGTAGCAGTAGTGCAGTAGTATATTAGTGGTGGTAGTAGTATAATACTAGTAGTATTGAAGCAGTAGTGCAGTAGTATAGTATTGGTGGTAGTAGTATATAAGCAGTAGTACTGTAGCAGTAGTGCAGTAGTATAGTATTGGTGGTAGAAGTATAATAGTAGTAGTACTGTAGCAGTAGTGCAGTAGTATAGTATTGGTGGTAGTAGTATATAAGCAGTAGTACTGTAGCAGTAGTGCAGTAGTATAATAGTGGTAGTAGAAGTATAATAGTAGTAGTACTGTAGCAGTAGTGCAGTAGTATAGTATTGGTGGTAGTAGTATATAAGCAGTAGTACTGTAGCAGTAGTGCAGTAGTATAGTATTGGTGGTAGAAGTATAATAGTAGTAGTACTGTAGCAGTAGTGCAGTAGTATAGTATTGGTGGTGGTAGTAGTATAATAGTAGTAGTACTGTAGCAGTAGTGCAGTAGAATAATAGTGGTGGTAGTAGTATAATAGTAGTAGTACTGTAGCTGAAGTGCAGTAGTATAATACTGGTGGTAGTAGTGTAATAATAGTAGTACTGTATCAGTAGTGCAGTAGTATATTAGTGGTGGTAGTAGTATAATAGTAGTAGTACTGTAGCAGTAGTGCAGTAGCAAAATAGCGGTGGTAGTAGTATAATAGTAGTAGTACTGTGGCTGTAGTGCAGTAGTATAGTAGTGGTGGCAGTAGTATAATAGTAGTAGTACTGTGGCTGTAGTGCAGTAGTATAGTAGTGGTGGCAGAAGTATATAAGCAGTAGTACTGTAGCAGTAGTGCAGTAGTATAGTAGTGGTGGCAGTAGTATAATAGTAGTAGTACGGTAGCAGTAGTGCAGTAGTATAGTAGTGGTGGTAGTAGTATAATAGTAGTTGTAATGTAGCAGTAGTGCAGTAGTATATTAGTTGTGGTAGTAGTAGAATGGTAGTAGTACTATAGAAGTAGTGCAGTAGAATAATAGTGGTGGTAGTAGTAGAAAGGTAGTACTAAAATAGTCGTAGTGCAGTAGTATATTAGTGGTGGTAGTAGTATAATAGTAGTACTGTAGCAGTAGTATAGTAGTGGGGGTAGTAGTATAATAGTAGTACTATAGCAGTAGTGCAGTAGTATAATAGTGGTGGTAGTAGTATAACAGTAGTAGTACTGTAGCACTACTGCAGTAGTATAGTAGTGGTGGTTGTAGTATAATGGTAGTAGTACTATAGCAGTAGGGCAGTAGTATAATAGTGGTGGTAGTAGTATAATAGTAGTAGTACGACAGCCGTAGTTTAGTAGTATAGTAGTGGTGGTAGTAGTATAATACTAGTAGTACTGTAGCAATAGTGCAGTAGTATAGTAGTGGTGTTAGTAGTATAATAGTAGTAGTACTGTAGTAGTATAATAGTAGTTGTAGTAGTATAATAGTAGTAGTACTGTAGCAGTATTGCAGTAGTATATTAGTGGTGGTGGTAGTATAGTAGTAGTAGTGCTGTGGCAGTGGTGCTGAAGTTTATTAGTGGTGGCAGTAGTATAATAGCAGTAGTACTATAGCAGTACTGCAGTAGTATAATAGTGGTGGTAGTCGTATAATAGTAGTTGTACTGTAGCAGTAGTGCAGTATTATAATAGTGGTGGTAGTAGTATAATAGTAGTTGTGCTGTAGGAGTAGTGCAGTAGTATAGTAGTGGTGGTAGTAGTATAATAGTAGTAGTAGTACTGTAGCAGTAGTACTGTGGCTGTAGTGCAGTAGTATAATAGTAGTGGTAGTAGTATATAAGCAGTAGTACTGTAGCAGTAGTGCAGTAGTATAATAGTGGCGGTAGTAGTATAACAGTCGTACTGTAGCAGTAGTGCAGTAGTATATTAGTGGTGGTAGTAATATAATAGTAGTAGTACTGTAGCAGTTGTGCAGTAGAATAATAGTCGTGGTAGTAGTATAGTAGTAGTAGTACTGTAGTAGTATAATAGTAGTAGTACTGTAGTAGTAGTAGTGTAGTAGTATATTAGTGGTGGTAGTAGAATAATAGTAGTAGTACTGTAGCAGTATTGCAGTAGTATAATAGTGGAGGTAGTAGTATAGTAGTAGTGGTACTGTGGCAGTGGAGCAGAAGTTTATTAGTGGTGGCAGTAGTATAATAGTAGTAGTACTGTAGCAGTACTGCAGTAGTATATTAGTGGTGGTAATAGTATAATAGTAGTAGTACTGTTGCAGTAGTATAATAGTGGTGGTAGTAGTATAATACTAGTAGTACTGTAGCAGTAGTACATTAGTGGTGGTAGTAGTATAATAGTAGTAGTACTGTAGCAGTAGTACATTAGTGGTGGTAGTAGTATAATAGTAGTAGTACTATAGCAGTAGTATATTAGTGGTGGTAGTAGTATATTAGTAGCAGTACTGTAGCAGTAGTGTATTAGTGGTGGTAGTAGTATAATAGTAGTAGTACGATAGTAGTAGTGCAGTAGTATAATAGTGGTGGTAGTAGTATAATAGTAGTAGTACGATAGCAGCAGTGTAGTAGTATAACAGTGGTGGTAGTTGTATAATAGTAGTAGTACTGTAGCAGTAGTGTAGTAGTATAATAGTGGTGGTAGTAGTATAATAGTAGTAGTACGATAGCAGCAGTGTAGTAGTATAACAGTGGTGGTAGTTGTATAATAGTAGTAGTACTGTAGCTGTAGTGCAGTAGTATAATAGTGGTGGCAGTAGTATATTAGCGGTGGTAGTAGAATAATAGTAGTAGTACTATAGCAGTAGTGCAGTAGTATATTAGTGGTGGTAGTAGTATAATAGTAGTAGTACTATAGCAGTAGTGCAGTAGTATAGTAGTGCTGGTAGTAGTATAATAGTAGCAGTACTGTAGCAGTAGTACATTAGTGGTGGTAGTAGTATATTAGTAGCAGTACTGTAGCAGTAGTACATTAGTGGTGGTAGTAGTATATTAGTAGTAGTACTATAGCAGTAGTACATTAGTGGTGGTAGTAGTATATTAGTAGTAGTACTGTAGCAGTAGTACATTAGTGGTGGTAGTAGTATATTAGTAGTAGTACTGTAGCAGTAGTACATTAGTGGTGGTAGTATAATAGTAAGCGTACTATAGCAGTAGTGCAGTAGTATATTAGTCGTGGTAGTAGTATAATAGTAGAAGTACCATAGCAGTAGTACATTAGTGGTGGTAGTAGTATATTAGTAGTAGTACTATAGCAGTAGTATAATAGTGGTAGTAGTAGTATAATAGTAGGCGTACTATAGCAGTAGTGCAGTAGTATATTAGTCGTGGTAGTAGTATATTCATAGCAGTACTGTAGCAGTAGTACATTAGTGGTGGTAGTAGTATAATAGTAGCAGTACTTTAGCAGTAGTACATTAGTGGTGGTAGTAGTATATTAGTAGCAGTACTGTAGCAGTAGTACATTAGTGGTGGTAGTAGTATATTAGTAGTAGTACTATAGCAGTAGTATAATAGTGGTAGTGGTAGTATAATAGTAGCAGTGCTGTAGCAGTAGTATAATAGTTGCCGCACTGTAGCAGTAGTACATTAGTGGTGGTAGTAGTATAATAGTAGCAGCACTGTAGCAGTAGTACATTAGTGGTGTTAGTAGTATAATAGTAGTAGTACTGTAGCAGTAGTATATTAGTGGTGGTAGTAGTATAATAGTAGCAGTACTGTAGCAGTAGTACATTAGTGGTGTCAGTAGTATATTAGTAGTAGTACTATAGCAGTAGTACATTAGTGGTGGTAGTAGTACAATAGTAGTAGTACTATAGCAGTAGTGTAGTAGTGTATTAGTGGTGGTAGTAGTATAATAGTAGCAGTACTGTAGCAGTAGTACATTAGTGGTGGTAGTAGTATATTAGTAGCAGTACTGTAGCAGTAGTACATTAGTGGTGGTAGTAGTATAATAGTAGTAGTACTATAGCAGTAGTATATTAGTTGTGGTAGTAGTATATTCGTAGCAGTACTGTAGCAGTAGTACATTAGTGGTTATAGCAGTAGTATAGTAGTGGTGGTAGTAGTATAATAGTAGTAGTACTATAGCAGTAGTACATTAGTGCTGGTAGTAGTATAATAGTAGCAGTACTGTAGCAGTAGTATAATAGTGGTGGTAGTAGTATAATAGTAGCAGTACTGTAGCAGTAGTATATTAGTGCTGGTAGTACTATAATAGTAGTACTGTAGCAGTAGTATATTAGTGCTGGTAGTACTATAATAGTAGCAGTACTGTAGCAGTAGTACATTAGTGGTGGTAGTAGTATAATAGTAGCAGTACTGTAGCAGTAGTATATTAGTGGTGGTAGTAGTATAATAGTAGTAGTACTGTAGCAGTAGTACATTAGTGGTGGTAGTAGTATAATAGTAGCCGTACTGTAGCAGTAGTATAATAGTGGTGGTAGTAGTATAATAGTAGTAGTACTATAGCAGTAGTATATTAGTGGTGGTAGTAGTATATTAGTAGCAGTAATGTAGCAGTAGTACATTAGTGGTGGTAGTAGTATAATAGTAGTAGTACTATAGCAGTGGTATATTAGTGGTGGTAGTAGTATATTCATAGCAGTACTGTAGCAGTAGTACATTAGTGGTGGTAGTAGTATAATAGTAGCAGTACTGTAGCAGTAGTACATTAGTGCTGGTAGTAGTATAATAGCAGTAGTACTATAGCAGTAGTATAATAGTGATGGTAGTAGTACAATAGTAGTAGTACTATAGAAGTAGTGTAGTAGTATATTAGTGGCGGTAGCAGTATAATAGTAGCAGTACTGTAGCAGTAGTGTAGTAGTGTATTAGTGGTAATAGTAGTATATTAGTAGCAGTACTGTAGCAGTAGTACATTTGTGGTGGTAGTAGTATATTAGTAGTAGTACTATAGCAGTAGTGTAGTAGTGCTGGTAGTAGTATAATAGTAGCAGTTCTGTAGCAGTAGTACATTAGTGCTGGTAGTAGTATAATAGTGGTGGTAGTAGTATAATAGTAGCAGTACTGTAGCAGTAGTACATTAGTGCTGGTAGTAGTATAATAGTAGCAGTACTGTAGCAGTAGTACATTAGTGCTGGTAGTAGTATAATAGCAGTAGTACTATAGCAGTAGTATAATAGTGGTGGTAGTAGTACAATAGTAGTAGTACTATAGAAGTAGTGTAGTAGTATATTAGTGGCGGTAGCAGTATAATAGTAGCAGTACTGTAGCAGTAGTGTAGTAGTGTATTAGTGGTAATAGTAGTAAATTAGTAGTAGTACTGTAGCAGTAGTACATTAGTGGTGGTAGTAGTATAATAGTAGCAGTACTGTAGCAGTAGTACATTAGTGGTGGTAGTAGTATAATAGTAGGCATACTATAGCAGTAGTACATTAGTGGTGGTAGTAGTATAATAGTAGGCGCACTATAGCAGTAGTATAGTAGTGCTGGTAGTACTATAATAGTAGGCGTACTATAGCAGTAGTACATTAGTGCTGGTAGTAGTATAATAGTAGCAGTAGTACATTAGTGGTGGTAGTAGTATAATAGTAGTAGTACTGTAGCAGTAGTACATTAGTGGTGGTAGTAGTATAATAGTAGCAGTTCTGTAGCAGTAGTACATTAGTGGTGGTAGTAGTATAATAGTAGTAGTACTATAGCAGTAGTACATTATTGGTGGTAGTAGTATAATAGTAGTACTGTAGCAGTAGTATATTAGTGCTGGTAGTAGTATAATAGTCGTGGTAGTAGTATATTAGTAGCAGTACTGTAGCAGTAGTACATTAGTAGTGGTAGTAGTATATTAGTAGCAGTAGTACATTAGTGGTGGTAGTAGTATAATAGTAGTAGTACTGTAGCAGTAGTACATTAGTGGTGGTAGTAGTATAATAGTAGTAGTACTGTAGCAGTAGTACATTAGTGGTGGTAGTAGTATAATAGTAGTAGTACTATAGCAGTAGTACATTAGTGCTGGTAGTAGTATAATAGTAGCAGCACTGTAGCAGTAGTACATTATTGGTGTTAGTAGTATAATAGTAGGCGCACTATAGCAGTAGTATAGTAGTGCTGGTAGTAGTATAATAGTAGTAGTACTATAGCAGTAGTACATTAGTGCTGGTAGTAGTATAATAGTAGCAGCACTGTAGCAGTAGTACAATATTGGTGTTAGTAGTATAATAGTAGGCGCACTATAGCAGTAGTATAGTAGTGCTGGTAGTATTATAATAGTAGTAGTACTATAGCAGTAGTACATTAGTGATGGTAGTAGTATAATAGTAGTACTGTAGCAGTAGTGTATTAGTGGTGGTAGTAGTATAATAGTAGTACTGTAGCAGTAGTGTATTAGTGGTGGTAGTAGTATAATAGTAGTAGTATTATAGCAGTAGTATATTAGTGGTGGTAGTAGTATAATAGTAGTAGTATAGCAGTAGTACATTAGTGCTGGTAGTAGTATAATAGTAGTACTGTAGCAGTAGTATATTAGTGGTGGTAGTAGTATAATAGTAGTAGTATTATAGCAGTAGTATATTAGTGGTGGTAGTAGTATAATAGTAGTAGTATAGCAGTAGTACATTAGTGGTGGTAGTAGTATAATAGTAGTAGTATTATAGCAGTAGTACATTAGTGCTGGTAGTAGTATAATAGTAGTAGTATTATAGCAGTAGTACATTAGTGCTGGTAGTAGTATTATAGCAGTAATGCAGTAGTATAAAAGTCTTACTAGTTCTAGGCGGCGATTAATTTCTTCCTCTTAGTTACCAGTTTGTAATTACTTTCTGCCTGTTTTAACAAGTTGTCACTGAGCCACGGACGGGAGAGCGTTATGTGTGATCGGATGGCGGAGTGGCAGTGTATTGGCGCCACGCGGATGATCAGGTGCTGTAGCTATAATATGGGAGGGAGTGACATACATTTACTGGCTGAGGCCGATTCTTAGGTCTCAGATGCCACCACTGCCTCAAGGCTCTGCTGTACTCTAACCAGTAGCTGTCCTCCTAGTGACGGCCGACAGCAGGACGAGAGGACGAGGACCGGTAATCATCCCCGGCCGTGTGCACAGCATCTCAGACAACCATTATTGTGCCGATCACTGCCCATCTCCTGGCATCAGTGCTCACATCCTGTGCGCCATGATGCCAGGACTTGGGCATAGTGAGGCTGTGACCTCTGCTTGGCAGAGTAACCAGAGAGCCCCTCTAAGGGTGCCCACCCACTAGCATTTTTTTCTCCGCTGCGAATTTCCTGCCTTTTTTTTCCGATTGTCAATGGGATTTTCTAATGTTAAAGACGCATCTCACAGAAAACGCTCCAACGTGTGATGCCATTTTAACATTAGAAAGTCCCATTGACAACTGCGGTGCGTTAAAAAAATGTAAGTGTGTGGGAGCCCCAAATAGAAGAAGCTCTCCTTCTGGAATACTTCTGTCCATAGATGTTTTGTGCGTCATTTTTTTCACTCAGTTTGTTGAAATAATCATCAAAACAGAAAAGAAAATAGTGAATGATAGAAGCAATGTGATATGGAGTAACGAACAGGGCGCTACGGGCGGGCCGCACATCCCGTTGTAATCAGCTATAGGGATATATATCAGCATCTTGGTAATCTGCTGCAGTTAAATATGCAGTAATAAGCTATGGCCCCGTGTGTAAATGCCGCTTTGGGGGATTCCCACCAGCTCCCCCACACCTGGGATAGGCATCCGGCTCATACATGAAGGGAGTGATGGAAGGCAGCTGAGGCACCATCCGCTTTAAGGTGATGGCTTTATAAGCTAATACTTCTTAAAAAGATCCATTCATTCTATATTTTGACCATACGCCATGCAGCCTCTCTTCATCACCCCATCAGCTACACAAACCTACCCGCCTCTCCACACTCGCCCATCACCAACCTATGAGGAATCTGGGTGGGAAAAGGTTTCTCCTGCCTAGTATGGAGTGGCCGGACCTGGTATTGAGCCACTTGGCCTTCTATGTGGTAGAAAGCTTAAAGTACATCCTCAAAGAAAGACCTGAGCGGCCCTCATGGGCAGCATTCTCGCCGGGGGGCTATTGTTCTAACAGCTCCATGGAAGCCTTCATTTGACCCAAGTAGCATGGAGCAAAGAGCAATGCTGACGACCTGAAGATGATATGTCTGCTCCTTCCACTGTGAAGCTCTCTGTCTCAGATGTAAACTGTTGCTAATGCCGTGGCGTCCCGTTGAAATGATATACCACAGCTGCTTTCAGCAGGGTGTATGCAGGTTCCACGCCTGGCACAGCATGGCACTACACTACACCAAACTCTTACCATTGAAGTGCTGCAGTCATTCTGTTAGGCTGCCTGTCCACGGGCGGGTTTTCATTGCGTTCCCCACGGCGATAATCCGTCTGCGGGGAAAGCAGTGAAAGCTCTCCATAGCGTTGCTACTGAGAGTGCTTCCCCCTGTCCATGAGCGGAGAATCATTACGATTCTCCATTCCCGGCCGGCAAATTACAGCATGCTGCGATTTGCCGCGATTCTCCGCGGTCATCCTATCTGTCAGATAGGCTGACAGCGGAGATCCATCTGCCGGCCCCTGCTCCGGAGATCCGCCGCGGGATATCTCTACGCCTGTGGACAGGCAGCCTTACTGGGTTATCAGACTTGTGGGGAGTTCCCTGCTTGTCTCCTGTTTGGCTTCTGTATACCAGTTTGTACTACTCAATTATGAATATCCCTGTACCCATCCTGCTCATGTGAAGATGGAACAATGCCTCTTCAGCACCTCCCACTGGAAGGCAGCATTCCTGCAAGTTAATGTCAGACCTTTTAAGAAGCCTTGTAACAATGACTGGGAATAGGAGCCAAATCCAGAATCTCCAAATATTCGCATTCATTGTTACAAGGCTTTTTAAAATGCCTGACATTGACTTGCAGGAAAGTTGCCTTCCAATAGGTGGCGCTGTACAAGCAGCGTTCCATCTTACATTTGCATAAATTTCCCAGAGGAGTATGGATGGCCTTATAAGTCTCCTCACACCTAGATGCTCTCCCTAAGGAGGAACCATGGCCTTCTCGCCCTGCTCTGAACACTTGATCCTATCTCCTGCTTCCGATTTTGGACCTGACACTCTCTCACCATTACTGACTCAGATTACACCTCATATGGATAGTCCTCAGACCCTCTCATGTTTTTTACACTTTTATGTTGCGGCTTATGTTTCCCATCATTCTGCATTCAATACCCCATAATGACAAAGTGACAACAGAATGTGGGAAATCTTTGTAAATTTTAAAAAAATAAAAATCTATCATTTTGCATTGGCATAACTATTCACACCCCTTGGTATGACACTTTGCATTTCACTCCGAGGCTCCCACTTCTTTTCATCATCACCGAAAGGTTTATATACCTTGATTGGAGTCACCTGTGGTAAATTCAATTGATTTGGCATTAACCCTCCCCCTCCTTCGCATCTATATAAGGTCTCACCGCTCACAATGCATATCAGAGCCCAAACCAAGCCATGAGGAGGACAGAACTGCCCGCAGAGCTCAGAGACAGGATTGTGTGAAGGCTCAGATCTGGGGAAGCTACAAAACATTTCTGCCGCCCTGTAAGTTCCCAAGAGCCCAGGGGCCACCATAATACTTACATAGAACAACCAGGACTCTTTCTAGAGCTGCCGACCCCCAAACTAAGGGGGAGAGGGGTGTTGTAAGAGAGGTGACCAAGAGCCCAGGGGCCACCATAATACTTACATAGAACAACCAGGACTCTTCCTAGAGCTGCCGACCCCCAAACTAAGGAGGAGAGGGTGTTGTAAGAGAGGTGACCAAGAACCCAGGGGCCACCATAATACTTACATGGTGAGCGCTAATTTTTATTGTGGGCGATTAATTGTGATTTGCTTTCTCTCTTTGTTTTAGTTCTGATGCCAGTGCCCTTGGGCACAATTTGTAGTAGTGAGTGGTAGGGTGCTGAATAATACACGGAGTCCGATATTTTGCTTAACTTGTTGTAACACGTTGTTGTTATTAAATAAAGCAGGGATATGAGGTCGTTTCCTTCCACACGTGAATAAGAAATGATACACAATTTGCAACAATGTAGACATCTGTGTCTAACACATTTATGTACTAGAAGCTTACTCTGGATTTCTTTCTCTCTCCCCCCCACAACCCCTCCCCCCCTTCCCCGAGCCTGCTCAGACCAGTAAGCAGTTACTCGAGAAGAGTGATGCTTGCTCGAGTAACTGCCTTAACCGAGCGTGCTTGCTCATCTCTAGTATTTACATCTCTTTATTTCTTCAGCTCCCTCACTGTCACAGCTGACTCTCGTTCTCCGTTACTCACTGTTTCTCTGATTTCTCTCTTTCTTCACTTGTCTCTCTATTTTTCTTACTCCTGTTTATTCTGATCTCTCTGCCTCTTCTCTCTCCTGCCTGGAACTTTCTTTTCTCCTTGTCACTCCTCTTTCTGGTGCTTCACTTTCTTGTCACTACTCTTCCTCCTGCGACCGTTGTCCGGCTATTTATTGCCTCTGTCACCTGACCAGTTTGTCTTCAGCCAATTACAACCTATTTGGTTGCTAGGCTACCTGTATCATCTGTGTAAAATGATTCAGATTAAACCCCTAGGGCCACTTATTATATTACCTGTCCTCACAGCTAAACAGCGTTATGTAGTGCCTTTTTTCAGGCCACTACACTTACATTGAAGAACAACCTGGACTCTTCCTAGAGCCGCTGACCCCCAAACTAAGGGGAGAAGGGCCTTAGTAAGAGAGGTGACCAAGAGCCCAGTGGCCCCCATAATACTTACATGGAAGAACAACCCGGACTCTTCCTAGAGCCACTGACTCCCAAACTAAGGAAGAGAAGGGTCTTGTAAGAGAGGTGACCAAGAGTGCAGCGGCCCCCATAATACTTACATGAAAGAACAACCAGCACTCTTCCTAGAACCAGTGACCCTCAAACTAAAGGGGAGAAGGGCCTTAGTAAGAGAGGTGACCAAGAGCCCAGTGGCCCCCATAATACTTACATGGAAGAACAACCCGGACTCTTCCTAGAGCCGCTGACCCCCAAACGAAGAGGAGAAGGGCCTTAGTAAGAGAGGTGACCAAGAGCGCAGCGGCCCCCATAATACTTACATAGAAGAACAACCAGGACTCTTCCTAGAGCCGCAGACCCACCAGACTAAGGGGAAGAAGGGTCTTGGTAAGAGAGGTGATCAAGAACCCAGCAGCCCCCATAATACTTACATAGAAAAACAACCAGGTCTCTTCCTAAAGATGCCAAACCCCAAACTAAGGGGTAGAAGGGTCTTGTAAGAGAGGTGACCAAGAGCCCAGTGGCCCCCATCATACTTACATAGAAGTACAACCAGGACTCTTCCTAGCACTGCCGACCCCCAAACTAAGGGGAAAAAGGGTCTTGTAAGAGAGGTGACCAAGAACCCAACAGTTCCCATAATACTTACATGGAAGAACAACCAAGACTCTTCCTAAAGTCACTGATCCCAAACTAAGGAGGAGAAGGGTCTTGTAAAACAGGAGACCAAGAACCCAACGGTCACTCTGGATGAGCTCCAAAGATCCTGTGTGCAGATGGGAGAAACTTCCAGAAGGTCGACCATCACTGCAGACTCCACCAATCTGAGCTTTATGGAGGAGTGGCCAGGTGGTGGAGCATCATGTGCGGGAGAGGAGACCGGTCAAAGTGGATGGAACCCAGGTACCACTCATCACAGGCCAATTACCATCCCTACCTGCTGGTGGAGCATCATGCTGGCGGAGGGGAGACCGGTCAGGTTGGATGGAAACCAGGCTCTGCTCATCACCGACCCAATACCATCCCTACAGTGAAGCCTGGTGGTGGAGAATCATGCTGGGGGAGGGGAGACTGGTCAGGCTGGATGGAAACCAGGCGCCACTCATCACCTGCCTAATACTATCCCTACAGTGACACCTGCTGATGGAGCATCATGCTGGCGGACGGGAGACCGGTCAGGGTGGATGAAAAGCAGGCTCTGCTCATCACCGACCCAATACCATTCCTACAGTGAAACCTGGTGGTGGAGCATCATGCTGGGGGTGGGAAGACTGGTCAGGGTGGATAGAAACTGGCTGCCGCTCATCACTTGCCCAATACCATTCCTACAGTGTGGTTGGAAAGCTGAATGAAGCAAAGTAGTCAGACTGGGCAGAAGGGTCATCTTCAAACAAGACAATGACCCTAAGACCCCAGCCAAGACAGGAGTGGGAACAACTCTGTGAATGTCCTTGAGTGGCCCGCCAGAGCCCTGAACCTAATGGGACATCTCTGGGGAGACCTGACAATGGCTGTCCACAGACGGCCCCCATCCAACCTGACAGAGGGTAGAAGATCCCCAAATCCAGGAGTGCAAACCTTGTGGCATCATTCCCAAGAAGACTGGAGGCTGGAATCACTGTCAAAGGGGCTTCAACTAAGTGCTGAGTCCAGGGGTGTGACAACTTATGTGAACGCAGAATGTTTTTTTTTTTTCAATTTTAATAAACATACAAAGATTTCTCCCGTTCTATTGTCACTTTGTGGAGAATCATGGGGGACACAAGGCCACAACATAACAACATGTAAAAAAAGTGAGAGGGTGTGAAGATGCAGTGTAAATCTCAAATTCTGCCTGCTACGATCTACCAGCCTGTCTTCAGCTCTTGCTGCTTGTGGGTAACGAGGCCTAGTTCCAAAGAACACCAAAGTTCAATGTTGTTTACCCAAAGCTACCTGTCAGGTGACGCCAACCAGAACAACCCATGTCTTCATCGATGATACACAAGTGACACAGAACTGTCTATAGAAGGCCATTTTTGCTTAGGCAAACCTCTACCACGACTCAATGGCCCATGGTTGTATCGAGGCGTCTTCTCCTGTGGAGAGGCTTATTTTTAGATGCTGTCCCCATGCAGCAGAGCTGTAAAGTTTATCATCTGCCCTCATCAATCTAGGGAAGCAGCAGTTAATGAAAGTGCATGGTGTAGATAAGTAGCTGCGATGGGACAGGGAATCTGTAGGAAGCATGGCTTTCATCATAGAGCAGAGATCCGTAACTTCATGGCGTCATTAACCCATGTCTGGCTGATGTCACATGTTCTGGTTGTGGTCTTCATAAGAACAATGGCCCATATTTATGAATGCGTCTACAACAGATTTGTGTCTAAAACTGCGTCAGAATTAGGGTGTGGCATTGTAGACAAATTTACACATAGTTTACGCCAAAAAGAAGAAAAAGACCCAACAAGTTTGTCATTTTTTTTTTCAAAATGTGGGCATGGCAGGCGTCTGTCTATCATCTGAGATGTTTTTGAAGTGTTACTACTATAAACCTACTTCTACCACCTACTACAAGTCACTACATAAACCTACTATCACCTACTATAAATCACTAGATAAACCTACTTCTACCACCTACTTCAAGTCAACACATAAACCTACTACTACAACCTGCCAGAAGTTAGTACATAATTCTACTACTAACACCTGTCACAGGTCACTAGACAAGCCGCCTACTACAAGCTACTACAAGTTACTGGATAAACCTACTACTACTGCAAACTACTACAAGTTACTAGATAAACCTACTACTACAACCTACTAAATGTTACTAGATAAATCTACTACTACAAACTACTACAAGTCACTAGATAAACCTACTACAACAACCTACTACCTACTACAAGTTAATAGATAAACCTACTACTACAAGCTACTACCTACTACAAGTTAATAGATAAACCTAATACTACAAACTACTACAAGTTACTAGATAAACCTACTACTACACCCTACTACCTACTACAAGTTAATAGATAAACCTACTACTACAAACTACTACAAGTCACTAGATAAACCTACTACTACAAACTACTACAAGTCACTAGATAAACCTACTACTACAAACTACTACAAGTCACTAGATAAACCTACTACTACAACCTACTACAAGTTACCAGATAAACCTACTACTACTACAACCTACTAAAAGTTACTAGATAAACCTACTACTACAAACTACTACAAGTCACTAGATAAAACAACTACTACTACCTACTACAAGTTACTAGATAAACCTACTACTAAAACCTACTACCTACTACAAGTTAATAGATAAAGCTACTACTGCAAACTACTACAAGTTACTAGATAAACCTACTACAACAACCTACTACCTACTACAAGTTACTAGATAAACCTACTACTGCAAACTACTACAAGTTACTAGATAAACCTACTACTAAAACCTACTACCTACTACAAGTTAATAGATAAAGCTACTACTGCAAACTACTACAAGTTACTAGATAAACCTACTACAACAACCTACTACCTACTACAAGTTAATAGATAAACCTACTACTACAACCTACTACAAGTCACTAGATAAACCTACTGCTACAACCTACTTCAAGTCACTACATAAGTCTACAACTATAACCTGCCAGAAGTCAGTACATAATTCTACTACTACTACCTGCCATAGGTCACTAACCAAGCCGACTACTACAAGCTACTACAAGTCACTAGATAAACCTACCATTACAAACTACTGCAAGTTACTAGATAAACCTACTACTACAAACTACTACAAGTTACTAGATAAACCTACTACTACAAACTACTACAAGTTACTAGATAAACCTACTACTACAAACTACTGCAAGTTACTAGATAAACCTACTACTACAAACTACTACAAGTCACTAGATAAACCTACTACTACAACCTACTACAAGTTACAAGATAAACCTAATACTACAAACTACTACAAGTTACTAGATAAACCTACTACTACAACCAACTACAAGTCACTAGATAAACCTACTACTACAACCTACTACAAGTTACTAGATAATCCTACTACTACAACCTACTACAAGTTAATAGATAAACCTACTACTACAAACTACTACAAGTCACTAGATAAACCTACTACTACAAACTACTACAAGTTACTAGATAAACCTACTACAACAACCTACTACCTACTACAAGTTAATAGATAAACCTACTACTACAACCTACTACAAGTCACTAGATAAACCTACTACTACAACCTACTACCTACTACAAGTTACTAGATAAACCTACTACTACAACCTACTTCAAGTCACTACATAAGTCTACAACTATAACCTGCCAGAAGTCAGTACATAATTCTACTACTACTACCTGCCACAGGTCACTAACCAAGCCGACTACTACAAGCTACTACAAGTCACTAGATAAACCTACTACTACAAACTACTGCAAGTTACTAGATAAACCTACTACTACAAACTACTACAAGTTACTAGATAAACCTACTACTACAACCAACTACAAGTTACTAGATAAACCTACTAATACAACCAACTACAAGGCACTAGATAAACCTACTACTACAAGCTACTACAAGTTACTAGATAAACCTACTAATACAACCAACTACAAGTCACTAGATAAACCTACTACTACAAGCTACTACAAGTCACTAGATAAACCTACTATTACAAACTACTGCAAGGCACTAGATAAACCTACTACTACAAGCTACTACAAGTTACTAGATAAACCTAATACTACAAACTACTACAAGTTACTAGATAATCCTACTACTACAACCTACTACAAGTCACTAGATAAACCTACTACTACAACCTACTACAAGTCATTAGATAAACCTACTACTACAACCTACTAAAAGACACTAGATAAACCTACTACTACAACCTACTACAAGTTAATAGATAAACCTACTACTACAAACTACTACATGTCACTAGATAAACCTACTACAACAACTTACTACCTACTACAAGTTACTAGATAAATCTACTACTACAAACTGCTACAAGTCACTAGATAAACCTACTACTACAAACTACTACAAGTCACTAGACAAACCTACTACTACAAGCTACTACAAGTCACTAGATAAACCAGCTACTACAAACTACTATAAATAGCTAGATAAACCTACTTCTACCACCTACTTCAAGTCACTACATACGCCTACAACTATAACCTGCCAGAAGTCAGTACATAATTCTACTACTACTACCTGCCACAGGTCACTAACCAAGCCGACTACTACAAGCTACTACAAGTCACTAGATAAACCTACTACTACAAACTACTGCAAGGCACTACATAAACCTACTACTACAAGCTACTACAAGTTACTAGATAAACCTACTACTACTACAACCTACTAAAAGTTACTAGATAAACCTACTACTACTACAACCTACTAAAAGTTACTAGATAATCCTACTACTACAAACTACTACAAGTCACTAGATAAAACAACTACTACTACCTACTACAAGTTACTAGATAAACCTACTACTAAAACCTACTACCTACTACAAGTTATTAGATAAACCTACTACTACATACTACTACAAGTTACTAGATAAACCTACTACTACAAACTAATACAAGTTACTAGATAAGCTACTACTACAACCTACTACAAGTCACTAGATAAACCTACTACTAAAAACTACATCAAGTCACTAGATAAACCTACTACTACAAACTACTACAAGTCACTAGATAAACCTACTACTAGTTACTAGATAAACCAACTTCTACAAACTACTGGAAGTTACTAGATAAACCTACTACTACAAACTAATACAAGTCACTAGATAAACCTAATACTACTACCTACTACAAGTTACTAGATAAACCAACTTCTACAAACTACTGGAGGTTACTACATAAACCTACTACTACAAACTACTACAAGTTACTAGATAAACCTACTACTACAACCTACTACAAGTCACTAAATAAACCAGCTACTACTACTACTACAAGTTACTAGATAAACCTACTACTACAACCTACTACAAGTTACTAGATAAACCTACTACTACAACCTACTACAAGTTACTACATAAACCTACTCCTGCATACTACTACAAGTCACTAGATAAACCTACTACTACAAACTACTGGAGGTTACTACATAAACCTACTACTACAAACTACTACAAGTTACTAGATAAACCTACTACTACAACCTACTACAAGTCACTAGATAAACCAGCTACTACTACTACTACCTACTACAAGTTACTAGATAAACCTACTACTACAACCTACTACAAGTTACTAGATAAACCTACTACTACCTACTACAAGTTACTAGATAAACCTACTACTACAACCTACTACAAGTCACTAGATAAACCAGCTACTACTACTACTACCTACTACAAGTTACTAGATAAACCTACTACTACAACCTACTACAAGTTACTAGATAAACCTACTACTACAAACTACTACAAGTCACTACATAAACCTACTCCTGCATACTACTACAAGTCACTAGATAAACCTACTACCACCTACTATAAATCAATAGAAAAACCTACTAATACAACCTACTATAAATCACTAGATAAACCTACTATCACCTACTATAAATCACTAGATAAACCAGCTACTACTCCTACTACCTACTACAAGTTACTAGATAGACCTACTACTACAAACTACTGCAAGTTACTAGATAAACCTACTACTGCAAACTACTACAAGTCACTAGATAAACCTACTACTACTACCTACTACAAGTTACTAGATAAACCAACTTCTACAAACTACTGGAGGTTACTACATAAACCTACTACTACAAACTACTACAAGTTACTAGATAAACCTACTACTACAACCTACTACAAGTCACTAAATAAACCTACTCCTGCATACTACTACAAGTCACTACATAAACCTACTACCACCTACTATAAATCAATAGAAAAACCTACTAATACAACCTACTATAGATCACTAGATAAACCTACTATCACCTACTATAAATCACTAGATAAACCAGCTACTACTCCTACTACCTACTACAAGTTACTAGTTAAACCTACTACTACAAAATACTACAAGTCACTAGATAAACCTACTACTACAACTACCTACTACAAGTCACTAGATAAACCTACTACCATCTACTATAAATCACTCAATAAAGCAACTACCACCTACTATAAATCACTAGATAAACCTACTTCTACCACCTACTACAAGTCACTACATAAACCTACTACTACAACTTACTATAAATCACTAGATAAACCTACATCTACCACCTACTTCAAGTCAATACATAAGCCTACAACTATAACCTGCCAGAAGTAAGTATATAATTCTACTACTACTACCTGCCACAGGTCACTAAACAAGCCGACTACTACAAGCTACTGCAAGTCACTAGATAAACCTACTACTACAAACTACTACAAGTTACTAGATAAACCTACTACTACAACCTACTACAAGTCACTAAATAAACCAGCTACTACTACTACTACAAGTTACTAGATAAACCTACTACTACAACCTACTACAAGTTACTACATAAACCTACTCCTGCATACTACTACAAGTCACTAGATAAACCTACTACTACAAACTACTGGAGGTTACTACATAAACCTACTACTACAAACTACTACAAGTTACTAGATAAACCTACTACTACAACCTACTACAAGTCACTAGATAAACCAGCTACTACTACTACTACCTACTACAAGTTACTAGATAAACCTACTACTACAACCTACTACAAGTTACTAGATAAACCTACTACTACCTACTACAAGTTACTAGATAAACCTACTACTACAACCTACTACAAGTCACTAGATAAACCAGCTACTACTACTACTACCTACTACAAGTTACTAGATAAACCTACTACTACAACCTACTACAAGTTACTAGATAAACCTACTACTACAAACTACTACAAGTCACTACATAAACCTACTCCTGCATACTACTACAAGTCACTAGATAAACCTACTACCACCTACTATAAATCAATAGAAAAACCTACTAATACAACCTACTATAAATCACTAGATAAACCTACTATCACCTACTATAAATCACTAGATAAACCAGCTACTACTCCTACTACCTACTACAAGTTACTAGATAGACCTACTACTACAAACTACTGCAAGTTACTAGATAAACCTACTACTGCAAACTACTACAAGTCACTAGATAAACCTACTACTACTACCTACTACAAGTTACTAGATAAACCAACTTCTACAAACTACTGGAGGTTACTACATAAACCTACTACTACAAACTACTACAAGTTACTAGATAAACCTACTACTACAACCTACTACAAGTCACTAAATAAACCTACTCCTGCATACTACTACAAGTCACTACATAAACCTACTACCACCTACTATAAATCAATAGAAAAACCTACTAATACAACCTACTATAGATCACTAGATAAACCTACTATCACCTACTATAAATCACTAGATAAACCAGCTACTACTCCTACTACCTACTACAAGTTACTAGTTAAACCTACTACTACAAAATACTACAAGTCACTAGATAAACCTACTACTACAACTACCTACTACAAGTCACTAGATAAACCTACTACCATCTACTATAAATCACTCAATAAAGCAACTACCACCTACTATAAATCACTAGATAAACCTACTTCTACCACCTACTACAAGTCACTACATAAACCTACTACTACAACTTACTATAAATCACTAGATAAACCTACATCTACCACCTACTTCAAGTCAATACATAAGCCTACAACTATAACCTGCCAGAAGTAAGTATATAATTCTACTACTACTACCTGCCACAGGTCACTAAACAAGCCGACTACTACAAGCTACTGCAAGTCACTAGATAAACCTACTACTACAAACTACTACAAGTTACTAGATAAACCTACTACTACAAACTACTACAAGTCACAAGATAAACCTACTACTACAACCTACTACAAGTTACTAGATAAAACAACTTCTACAAACTACTGGAGGTTACTAGATAAACCTACTACTACAAACTACCACAAGTCACTAGATAAACCTACTACTACAAACTACTACAAGTTACTAGATAAACCTACTACTACAAACTACTACAAGTCACAAGATAAACCGACTACTACTACCTACTACAAGTTACTAGATAAACCTACTACAAGTTACTAGATAAAACAATTTCTACAAACTACTGGAAGTTACTTGATAAACCTACTACTACTACCTACTACAAGTCACTAGATAAACCTACTACTAAAAACTACTACAAGTTACTAGATAAACCTACTACTACTACCTACTACAAGTCACTAGATAAACCTACTACTACAAACTACTACAAGTTACTAGATAAACCTACTACTACAAACTACTACAAGTCACAAGATAAACCTACTACTACCACCTACTACAAGTTACTAAATAAAACAACTTCTGCAAACTACTGGAAGTCACTAGATAAACCTACTACTACTACTACCTACTACAAGTCACTAGATAAACCAGCTACTACTACTACTACCTACTACAAGTTACTAGATAAACCTACTACTACAACCTACTACATGTTACTAGATAAACCAGCTACTACTACCTACTACAAGTCACTAGCTAAACCTACTACTACAAACTACAACAAGTCACTAGATAATCCTACTACCTACCGCAAGTCACTACATAAACCTACTACTGCATACTACTACAAGTCACTAGATAAATCTACTATTTCAACCTACTATAAATCACTAGATAAACCTACTATCACCTACTATAAATCACTAGATAAACCAACTTCTACCACCTACTACAAGTCACTACATAAACCTACTACTACAACCTACTATAAATCACTAGATAAACCTACTACTACAACCTACTTCAAGTCACTACATAAGCCTACAACTATAACCTGCCAGAAGTCAGTACATAATTCTACTACTACTACCTGCCACAGGTCACTAACCAAGCCGACTACTACAAGCTACTACAAGTCACTAGATAAACCTACCATTACAAACTACTGCAAGTTACTAGATAAACCTACTACTACAAACTACTACAAGTCACTAGATAAACCTACTACTACAACCTACTATAAGTCACTAGATAAACCTACTAATACAACCTACTACCTACTACAAGTTACTAGATAAACCTACTACTATAAACTACTACAAGTTACTAAATAAACCTACTACTACAAGTTATTAGATAAACCTACTACAACAATCTACTACAAGTCACTAGATAAACCTACCTCTCCAGCTTACTACAAGTCACTAGATAAATCTACTATTTCAAACTACTACCTGCTACAAGTCACTAGATAAACCTACTACCATCTACTATAAATCACTAGATAAACCTACTACCACCTATAAATCACTAGATAAACCTACTTCTACCACCTACTACAAGTCACTACATAAACCTACTACTACAAACTACTATAAATCACTAGATAAACCTACATCTACCACCTACTTGAAGTCACTACATACGCCTACAACTATAACCTGCCAGAAGTCAGTACATAATTCTACTACTACTACCTGCCACAGGTCACTAACCAAGCCGACTACTACAAGCTACTACAAGTCACTAGATAAGCCTACCATTACAAACTACTGCAAGGCACTAGATAAACCTACTATTACAAACTACTACAAGTTACTAGATAAACCTACTACTACAACCAACTACAAGTTACTAGATAAACCTACTACTACAAACTACTACAAGTCACTAGATAAACCTACTACTACAAACTACTACAAGTTACTAGATAAACCTACTACTACAACCAACTACAAGTCACTAGATAAACCTACTACTACAAACTACAACAAGTCACTAGATAAACCTACTACTACAACCAACTACAAGTCACTAGATAAACCTACTACTACTATCTACTACAAGTTACTAGATAAACCAACTTCTACAAACTACTGGAAGTTACTAGATAAACCTACTACTACAAACTAATACAGGTCACTAGATAAACCTACTACTACAACCTACTACAAGTCGCTAGATAAACCAGCTACTACTACTACTACTACCTACTACAAGTTACTAGATAGACCTACTACTACAAAATACTGCAAGTTACTAGATAAACCTACTACTACAAAATACTGCAAGTTACTAGATAAACCCACTACTACAACTACCTACTACAAGTCACTAGATAAACCTACTACTACAAAATACTGCAAGTTACTAGATAAACCTACTACTACCTACTACAAGTTACTAGATAAACCTACTACTACAAAATACTGCAAGTTACTAGATAAACCTACTACTACAAAATACTGCAAGTTACTAGATAAACCTACTAATACAAAATACTGCAAGGCACTAGATAAACCTACTTTTACAAACTACTACAAGTTACTAGATAAACCTACTACTACAAACTACTACAAGTTACTAGATAAACCTACTACTACAAACTACTACAAGTTACTAGATAAACCTACTACTACAACCAACTACAAGTCACTAGATAAACCTACTACTACAAACTACAACAAGTCACTAGATAAACCTACTACTACAACCAACTACAAGTCACTAGATAAACCTACTACTACTATCTACTACAAGTTACTAGATAAACCAACTTCTACAAACTACTGGAAGTTACTAGATAAACCTACTACTACAAACTAATACAGGTCACTAGATAAACCTACTACTACAACCTACTACAAGTCGCTAGATAAACCAGCTACTACTACTACTACTACCTACTACAAGTTACTAGATAGACCTACTACTACAACATACTGCAAGTTACTAGATAAACCTACTACTACAAAATACTGCAAGTTACTAGATAAACCTACTACTACAAAATACTGCAAGTTACTAGATAAACCCACTACTACAACTACCTACTACAAGTCACTAGATAAACCTACTACTACAAAATACTGCAAGTTACTAGATAAACCTACTACTACTACCTACTACAAGTTACTAGATAAACCTACTACTACAAAATACTGCAAGTTACTAGATAAACCTACTACTACAAAATACTGCAAGTTACTAGATAAACCTACTACTACAAAATACTGCAAGTTACTAGATAAACCTACTGCTACAAAATACTGCAAGTTACTAGATAAACCTACTGCTACAAAATACTGCAAGTTACTAGATAAACCTACTACTACTACCTACTACAAGTTACTAGATAAACCTACTACTACAAAATACTGCAAGTTACTAGATAAACCTACTGCTACAAAATACTGCAAGTTACTAGATAAACCTACTACTACAAAATACTGCAAGTTACTAGATAAACCTACTACTACAAAATACTGCAAGTTACTAGATAAACCTACTACTACAAAATACTGCAAGTTACTAGATAAACCTACTACTACTACCTACTACAAGTTACTAGATAAACCTACTACTACAAAATACTGCAAGTTACTAGATAAACCTACTACTACAAAATACTGCAAGTTACTAGATAAACCTACTACTACAAAATACTGCAAGTTACTAGATAAACCTACTACTACAAAATACTGCAAGTTACTAGATAAACCTACTACTACAAACTACTACAAGTCACTAGATAAACCTACTACTACAACCTACTACAAGTCACTAGATAAACCTACTACTACAAACTACTACAAGTCACAAGATAAACCTACTACTACCACCTACTACAAGTTACTAGATAAACCTACTACTACCAACTACAAGTCACTAGATAAGCCTACTACTACAAGTTACTAGATAAGCCTACTAGTACAAACTACTACCTACTACAAGTTACTAGATAAACCTACAACTACAAACTACTACAAGTCACTAGATAAACCTACTACTACAACCTACTACAAGTTACTAGATAAACCTACTACTACAAACTACTACAAGTCACTAGATAAACCTACTACAACAACCTACTACAAGTCACTAGATAAACCTACTACTACAACCTACTACAAGTTACTAGATAAACCTACTACTACAACCTACTACAAGTTACTAGATAAACCGACTACTACCACCTACTACAAGTTACTAGATAATCCTACCTCTCCAGCTTACTACAAGTCACTAGATAAATCTACTACAAGTTACTAGATAAACCTACAACTACAAACTACTACAAGTCACTAGATAAACCTACTATTACTATCTACTACAAGTTACTAGATAAACCTACTACTTCTGCCTACTACAAGTCACTAGATAAACCTACTACAACAACCTACTACAAGTCACTAGATAAACCTACTACTACAAACTACTACAGGTTACTAGATAAACCTACAACTACAAACTACTACAAGTCACTAGATAAACCTACTATTACTACCTACTACAAGTTACTAGATAAACCTACTACTTCTGCCTACTACAAGTCACTAGATAAACCTACTACAACAACCTACTACAAGTCACTAGATAAACCTACTACTACAACCTACTACAAGTTACTAGATAATCCTACCTCTCCAGGTTACTACAAGTCACTAGATAAATCTACTACAAGTTACTAGATAAACCTACAACTACAAACTACTACAAGTCACTAGATAAACCTACTATTACTACCTACTACAAGTTACTAGATAAACCTACTACTTCTGCCTACTACAAGTCACTAGATAAACCTACTACAACAACCTACTACAAGTCACTAGATAAACCGACTACTACAAACTACTACAAGTTACTAGATAATCCTACCTCTCCAGGTTACTACAAGTCACTAGATAAATCTACTACAAGTTAATAGATAAACATACTACTACAAACTACTACAAGTCACTAGATAAACCAACTACAACTACCTACCACAAGTTACTAGATAAACCTACTACTACAAACTACTACAAGTCACTAGATAATCCTAGTACTACAAACTACTACAAGTCACTAGATAAACCAACTACAAGTTACTAGATAAACCTACTACTGCATACTACTACAAGTCACTACATAAATCTACTACTCCTACCTGCCAGAAGTTACTAGATGAGACCACTATGACAACCTACTACTGGTCACTACCTGGATCGGTACTGCCGTTAATCTGGGTGGTGGACTTCCCCTGGTCTGATATAAATGGCCTATCCTGAGGAGAGGTCACCCCTATTATAGTACAGGATAACCCCTTTAACAGGAACATCCATCTAGCCATATCTACTTGAACAGATGAGAATGTGATTCAGTTCTATCTGTTCAGTGGTGTCTGACTATTGGGTACTCTGTAGGCTGGTCCTCTCCAGGCTCCTCTATTCTCTACCGCTGCTTTCAATTGCCTGATGACTATTCCTGCCTCCTTCTTGATGGCGTCTGGCCAACGTGTCTCTTATCTTCTGTTTCCTTTTACCATTGACCATTCCGAGTAGCATCTCTTTCGCTAGCAAATGCACCCTCATCACATGTCCGAAGTCCGTCAGTCTCCGTCTCGTGATCTATCCTTCAGGGGCACCTTTGGGTTGATGCGGTCCAGGACAGTTTTGTTGGTGTCCCTAGCTGTCCAGGGGATTCGGAGAAGGTTTCTCCAACACGCCAGCTCGAAAGCGTCAATATGTCCTCCACCTGCTCTCCTCAATGTCCACCTCTCACGGCCATATGTTGCAATCAGGAAGACAGTGGCTGTGATTAACCTTCGTTTGATGGTGACTGAGGCATCCTCGTCTTTCCATATTGGGTCCATGCTCCCCATGGCTGTATGCCCCAGTGTGAATCGACGCTGTATCTCACCAGTCGCACTGTGACTATGATCAATGAGGGACCCAGGGAATATGAAACTATAAACCGCTTTACCTCATTGTTAAGCTTTATGGGGACGTTCTTGTCTGCAGCCGTCATGATCTTTGTCTTCTTGATCTTCAGGTGACGTTCCATCTTCTCACTTTCTTCTTCTAGCCTCAGGATCAGCGTCTTCAGGTCCTTCGTTGTCTCTGTTACCAGGGGGTCATATCATCTGCGTATCTTAGATCATTGATGGTTCTACCATCTATTTTCAACCAAATACCCTGATTATTTAAGTCCAGCCGTCTCATGATCACTTCGCATAGAAGTTGAAAAGCAAAGGAGAGAGAATGTGATAATATATAAAGAGTCCGGTATATACGGTATTTAGAAATGATAGAGAGTATATATTGTGGGTCTGTAGAGGGTACAAAGGTATACAGAGAAGATGTGTGATATAGAGAGTATATAGTGTGAAGCAGATACATAGAGGGGATGTAGAGTATGTAGAGCCTGACCTACATGCTCATATTTAGGATCCCCATTCCTTCCTTTTTTCCAGTACATCTTTTAAAACACGTTGATTTTTGTCTCCCCTTCCTTTGCTGTGAATGAGGTCGTGTAGGGGCGCCCCAAAATTTAAATCAGATGACACCCCTCCCTAATGAAGACACTGCGGAGAGGTACATTGAGTGCACCGCAGGATCGGAGGAGATCAGCACTACAGCAGTAAAGTGAAACCTTCACCACCACAGCAGCGATGGCGGCTCCTCAGAGCAATGGCGGGGACTGAGTGGAGTTTCTTCACAGCTCGGATTATTTGCCAGCGGATCAGTCCCTGATAGTCAATGATTGCCAGGATCGAATATAATAAAGTGAAGTGTAACCGGACAGTCAGGGGTTAAACCACACAGACAAATGCAAACAAACTTTCTTGAGTGCACATCTGCCTGATCGCCGTCTCCTTTTGCATCGCCGCCAAGAATTTCCTTCTGATGCGCATTCATTTCCAGGGCCAAGCCACTTCAGAACCTTCTCGGTCTGCATGGATGCAGCGCAGCACCCGTCCTACGCCGCTGGAGCTTCTTAAAGGGCCAGCAACCTAATAACTTCATTCTCCTCATCAATGCGATTCCTCCTAATATTAATTGCCATAGAACCTGATGAGTCACTTAGGATGACCCCCTTGCAGTAACAATGCTTTCCTATCAGGAAAAGGGTGGTACAAAAAATGAATTGGACTAATTGTTTCCCCATAATTAGCACATGTGGGAATAATTGCAAAAATATTAGCACCCTCATTCAGGAGCTACATAAATTAGTGATGACAAACTCTCCCACGGCTGTACCACTCATCATCCACAGTGCAGGGAGTAAAAGTAAGTGACCCCTATGTAATGTAACTAATAACACATAGCTGCGCCGCGCCTCACTTACAGTGCAGGGAGAAAAATAAGTGAACCTCTGTGATAATGACTTCTCCAAAAGCTAACTGGCAAAAGATGTTTCTATTAAGGAAATGAGATGGCAGTATGGGTTTCACAGTATGGCAGTATGGCTTTGACCATTAAATAAAGACACACAAAGCTTGGTTAGTGACAGAACTGTTCTTCTCAGTGATTGGTCAGTATGAGCTTCACTTGAATGTAAGATTTCAGAAGACGTGTTATAGAGACACATGTGGATGGAAAAGTCTGCAAAACTTAAAGACCCAGGAATACATCAATCCTTGGTTATATCTACAGATGGAGAACAGTCTGGGCTGCTCTACTCTCCCACAGGAACATCACCGCAAGAGACCAACAGACAATCCTGAGGACAGATGAAAACCCCCCAGAGGAACAGCAGAGAACCTACTGACTGCAGAGACCTCTGTTGATATGTCTTGTATTACAGAGACATTGACCAAGAATGGTGATCATGAAAGGACACCACGAAGGAAGCCGCTACTGGGCAAAAATACATTGCAGCCCAAACGTTCAGAGACCACCTGGATGTCCCACAATGCTTATGGAAAATATTCTAGAAACAAAGCGGAACTTTTTTGCACAAATGTACAACATAGAGAAAGAAGAGCAACAACACCAAAACCTCATTGAACTGTGAAACCTGGTGAAGGAGGCATCATTGTTTAGGGCTATGGTGAAGCGGCATAATGATTTGCAGATATGGTGAAAGAGGCATCATGGTGTGGGACTGCAGTGGAGGGGACATCATGGTTTGGGGCTATGGTGGAGGGAGTGTTTGGGGCTCTTTACTCCAAAGGGCCTGGACACATTCTGATCACTGATGGAACAATGCATTCTAAGGTAGATCAGCACATCTTATGGAAGGATGAATGTCGAGGACCTCAATGTGTAGAGACATTGAGTGATGCAACAAGACAACAACCCAAAGCACACAAGTAATCACCTAAAGAATGGGAGGAAAGGAGATTTGTGTTTTGGAATGGATGATTGCCTCAATCCTATGGAGATATTGTGGCGTGAAGAGGATTCTGCACACAAGGCACCCCAGAAATATTGATGAACTGAAGCACATTTGCAGGGAGGAAAGGTCCAAAATTCTTCTTCAACATTGTGCAAAGCTAATCTGCTGCTACAGGAAACATTAAGTGGAGGTGATTGATGCTTTTTCCTGCACTGTTAATGTTCCTTAATCTGCTCCGTAAAATACATGAGTGGTCCAGGTATCTGAGTGATATTAGTTACATCACATAGGGATCACTTACTTTTCCTCCCTGCACTGTGAATGACGGTATGTATGTCTGTGTGTTTTTAGTTACATTGTGTCTCCTTATTATGGCCCACCTTACAGCTAGCAGACACTCCGCCCATGTGCCATGCGATATAAGGGTCTGTGTAAGTGCCCCCACAAGGTGCTCCCATCGTATCTAAGTCACGAAGAATTAGTAATCCCTGCCAATATCCGGCTCATTCCGAGGCTTCACCTGCCAGTGTTAATACAGCGTCCTCTGCAGGCTTACGGGACACTTTGTACTCCGGTGGGCGGATGGCGCTGTTGGCGCAAAATCCCTACATTATCGCTACTCAAAGAATTTTCACAATGAGGATGAATCTAATGACGATGCGAACTGCCCTTACTATCTGCGTGGTCCTGCTTCTGGAAAGCACATTGATCGCCTGCTAGTGTGCCATATACACGGATGTAGCAGAGCTGAAGTGGCCATTTAACTGCTTATTGTACAAGCAGGGTCAGATAATAACGCAACACCTGCGACTCAAAGTAAAGCCTTGAATATCATAACCTGTGCCAAATGACAAACTCATCTCCACTCCTGATATGTCGAGTTCAGGGTGATGATTGTTGGCGCACATATTATAATACAATGCCCTTTACAGAGAACTGCAAATAAACCGCTAGCTTTAGTTACAGAATTGTATCACAATGCTAAGGAAATGCCCAGTTGGCTCTGCTACATCAGCCTCATGAAATCTGCAGCTCTGCTACACGACAGGTCAGAGAACACAGAGGGGGCGAAAACATTTCCTAGTTCCATCCGATACGTTATCATCGCAGCGCAGAGAATGCTTCATTCCAGCCATGACTAATTCATAGACGTGTTTGCTGTGACGGGCTCAGTCATGAGCCGCTCGCTGCAATTACGTATCAGACTGACGGTGCAGTAATTATCATGAAGAAGACGCAAGTAAAAGAAATGTAAATTGCATTTTTTTTTCACTTTCTTCACCCAAAAATTTCAGGAAATTATTTCATACCTCAAAATGACCTCCTCATCACCCTCATCATCCTCCCCCCCATCACCCTCATCCTCCGAAGAGGCACAGGAATGTGAATGTAATATGTTACTATCCCTTCCTGCGCTGTGAGCCACCGCACAGTGATATTTATCTACATGCCACAACACCCCCTTGTACAGATGTAGCAGAGCTGAGCTTGTCAGTGTAACAGAGGGGAGATGAAAACCACAGAGCCAATGAGACGACTAGAAATGACGACCATTTACGACAGCCATTGCGCCAAAACCATCCCTCAAAATCCTTTAAACTTGATACTTTTTTGTGTTCCTTTACATTCCTAAATCTTTCTGCTTTCTCCCCGCACTTTCGCTACCCGCCGTCACGGTACAGCGACCGCGTAGAACGACGAATCACAACGCAATAAACGGGAAATAAGATAAAAAGGAGAAACAAAACCAGAAGCAATTGTCGATGAAATGGACTATTTCCACAAGAAGCTCCCCGGCTGCCGGGCGGCGCATCATTCTGCACATTCCGAGTTTACACAAGTCTTAACTAACGGAACGATATTGCTGCTCGGCAGTCGCTTATTGGCAATCACTCTGCGTAAATGAGGCCCTAAGTGAGCAGCCAAGTCACTGTACTACAACGAGACGTAATTCAATTATCTGCTCATTGTGTAAGGATGGGAGCACAACTAATGACTTTATACTGCGGCACGCACAATAGATCCAGCACTCCGCTCACCCGCACACGGCACAGCATAAAGGGACCTTCCACACGTGCGGATGCACCCACAGATGCAGAATAATCTCCGGCGGCGGCATGTATGTCCAGAATGCTCCGCACATGTGAGAGGTCCCAACAGCTGGAAGGACGTCGCTACTTGGATTGTTGCCGAATTAAATTTTTTTAATTCTGTTTTGAAAAATATTTACATTTTTTTTCTCTGATTTGTTTGCCGATTTTTTTTTATTCTGACTTTTCCTTTTTTTCTCGGTTCCATTTTCGCCCGATGTTTATCCTTTAACGCCGTTACGTAAATCCCATAAAGGATTCCTGAAGTAAAGTACATAACAGCCATGCCCCTCCGCAGCCAGCAGCAGGTTATTTAGTTACATTGCAGCAATGCCCATGCTGCCGCCTGTGCCATATTGTTGCATGTAATGCCAGTAGGTGGCTGTAAAGCAGGTAAGTCATGTAGATGTGCACTTACCTTACAGCAGCAGCACTTGGCTTTCTTGCAGGGAATCAAATAAGATTGTGGCAATTTTTCAAAGCAGTCAGTGACAATGCAAACAATCCAGCATTTTATAGAATGACAACTTGGCTGTGTCCCCACCCACAGTGAGCTGTCCCTAATGAATATTCAGAGCTAGTTAAAAAAAGATGGGGGGGGGGGGGCTGCTCCAACAAAAAATGCCCCCTCCCCCCTGAAAAGGTTGCAATGAGTCTATAAGGGGCTTTCTGCTTCTTCTTCTTATCAATTCTCCTTTTTGCAGTGTAACTTCTCAGATATCCCCCCACCCCCAGGTCCACTACATGTGAATGGGGCAGCAGAGCAGGGTGTAGGGCTGCAAGAAGAAGACAAGGTTTATCAAGTTACACCCAGAGTCTCCACTTCATGCCCCTTACAACTGAGGAAGGGGGTATCCAGAAAAGAGGGGGAGCAGCGGGGTGCTAGGGCATGAGTTGGAAGCTGCTGTAATCAGGACCTGGCATAAACTTACTGAGTAGGTATAGCAAAGCTGATATCATGACTACTGGTGTTTATAAAGTGCTGACTGGCAGGAGCATGGGGGTTCAGTCTGCTGCCAATCCTAGGAGGATTGGCATCCCCTCTATGTCCAGCATTGGCATTACCCTATAACACAGCTGCCAGGGCGTTCATTCTGCCAATATCACAGAGTTCAGACACTGGTTAGGACTTCTGGATTTGCTGGCAGAGACTCTCTTATAGATTTGTAAGGTAGGTCCTGTGGGCATCTGGGTATCCTGCAGTAGCTGATGGCAAATAACAACATTGATGCATTTATAAAACCTTTGTGCCCAGGACCAAGTTCGTTGCTAGTTCTAGGTGAATGCCCCTTTTGCTAGCACTGGCACGCAGATTGTACATAGTACAGCTTCCAGGGGCGTTGATTACTGGTTTGGTAGAGTCTGCTGTCACCTGCGGGGGGCATATCCTCTTTATACCACTCTGGCATCTGCACTCTACCCATGCCAAGGAATCCTTTTGGCATATTCCAGCCACCTGTTAGGACTAAACTGGGTAACACTGTGCTGGCACTAGGGTCATCACCTTGGAACTTTACCAATATTTGACAACTAATTACATTCGGTTACTATTGTATTTGTGCCCTCATATTGTATCTGTGCCCGGGGGTGACATGAATCTGTGCCCTCATATTGTATCTGTGCCCGGGGGTGACATGAATCTGTGCCCTCATATTGTATCTTTGTCTGTGGACAATCGTTTTCTTTTTGTGGGTTTGCTGAGAGTTCTGCCGGTATCACAGATATCAGAATTGAGCTGGATGATGGGCATCCTCCTCCTGCAGGCTATAGAATAATGCCATATCAGACCATTCTGCTGCCCTTCCTGAGGGTGGCACCTCCCCTGGCATCACTGTATTTTACAACTGCTAATACAGGAGAATGTAGGCTGCTCGTGCGACCTGGACATAAGGTAGGTCCTGTAGGTGGCCAGGCCAATGATTTACTTGTTAGGGTGATGGCCAATCATAGGGGTGTTCTGCCTCCATTTTTCTATTCTACAACTAGCAGGAGTGTGCACGCAGATCTGGGGCACTGGTTAGCAACCTACCTTGAGTCACCTACAGGTAGGTCTTTTGGGAATACTGTAAATACTTGCAGTGATCTGTGATGTGTAATGGAGGCTTCCTGTGCACCTGCGTGCTCTCCAAGACTGTATGCCCAAAGCCATGCTCCATATCCTGCGGCTACTGTATATGCACTGCAGCTAACTGAATACACCAGGCGGCAGATCCCACAGCTAAACAACGAAATATCTCATATCATCCATCAGGACCAACACTAATAGGTACTCCCGGCACCAAAGATGAGGAAGGAAACAAATACAAACAAGATAACACGGAAATATTAACAGTATAATATAAAGAGGATACGTATAGAATAAGGAGAACACAGGAATGTTCAAGAAGATCATCAGCATAGTATACAGTATAGTATAGAGAGGATACATATAGAACAAGGAGAACATATCATCATTATAGTATATGGTATAGAGAGGATACATATAGAATAAGGAGAATACAGGAATGGTATATGTATGGTATAGTATAAAGAGGATACATATAAAATAATGACAGCATACGAATATCATCAGCACAGCATACATTATAGTATATAATATATAAATATATATATAAATATATATATATATATATATAACAAGGAGAGCATACGAATATCATCAGCACAGCATACATTATAGTATAGAGAGGATATATATATATATATATATATATATATATATATATATATATATATATAACAAGGAGAGCATACGAATATGATCAGTATAGCGTACAGTATAGTATAGTGATGATACATAGAACAAGGAGAACATAAGAATATCAGCGTAGTATATAGTATAATATAAAGAGGATACATATAGAATAAGGAGAACGCAAGGTTATCAGTATAGTATAGAGAAGATATTTATAAAGCAAAGGAAAACACAACCACACAAGAATATTATCAGTACGGTATACAATACGGAGGGGATACATAAGAACAAGGACAACAACACAATCATGTTATCATCCTATGAGCTAGTACAGTATGGAGCCGATACAAATACGACAAAGAGCACACAGTCTAATCATCAGAGTCCAGAATACAGAGAGGATACAGAGATAACGCAGTAGATCTCTGGAAGTATATACTGTATAGAACTAGAAGAAGCAGAAGCCAACAACAATAGAGGGATAGTCCTAAAACAGCAGCCTCCTCATAGTAGGGGATATAGCATAGACGTATACAGGAAGAGAGGATACAAGCACAACAATAACAACTACAGCATGTAGCATAGTGCCGGCACAGTATATACCACATCTAGAGAATAGAGGAGCTATTGGAGGTGTTATTACCAATATTAGGGATTATTCCTAAATGAAGTCTTGTGTTTTCCATGGGATTACTAATCACCGTAATAACTAATGAATCGATTCATGAATGGACTGATGATACCATGCTGACGAGGAGGGACCTCATATATATAGGAGAATCCCTATAGATCGTGTCTGTTATCGGTCATCTCCCACAGTCATAATAGTCATCATTCGGCGGCTTTTCCGTTTAGGGAATATTTAGTTGCCGCTTTTCTGACATTGGACAATTATCGGGATCTTCACCCACATTATCGGGTTCGGATCGTTTGCATCAATTGTTTATCTCCCCGGAAATCATAAACGATTATAAAGTCGTCTGAGAATGACTTCTTATTACTGATGAGCAGATCCAGTATCCGGGATTACTCTACATATTTGGGGGGATTTATGCGTTATTATTGAATACTGAGATTGTTATTGACAGCTATTTATCAGGGATCACTGGATGAACAGACATGGGGGTGATTATTACTGAGCAGATATCAGGGATTACTGGATGAACAGACATGGGGGTGATTATTACTGAGCAGATATCTGCGATTACTGGATGAACAGACATGGGGGTGATTATTACTGAGCAGATATCTGCGATTACTGGATGAACAGACATGGGGGTGATTATTACTGAGCAGATATCTGCGATTACTGGATGAACAGACATGGGGGTGATTATTACTGAGCAGATATCTGCGATTACTGGATGAACAGACATGGGGGTGATTATTACTGAGCAGATATCTGCGATTACTGGATGAACAGACATGGGGGTGATTATTACTGAGCAGATATCTGCGATTACTGGATGAACAGACATGGGGGTGATTATTACTGAGCAGATATCTGCGATTACGGGATGAACAGACATGGGGGTGATTATTACTGAGCAGATATCTGCGATTACTGGATGAACAGACATGGGGGTGATTATTACTGAGCAGATATCTGCGATTACTGGTCAGGCTAAAATATCTAGAAGTATTATTAATGAGCGGCTATAGAAAATATATATCAAGTTATCATTCATAAGTGGATAAATGGGGTTATATTATTAATGAGTGGATATATGGGGTTATTATCAATGAGTGGATATATATGGGGTTATTATTAATGAGTGGATATATGGGGTTATTATTAATGAGTGGATATATGGGGTTATATTATTAATGAGTGGATATATGGGGTTATTAATATTATCAATAAGTGGATATATATGGGGTTATTATTAATGAGTGGATATATGGGGTTATTATTAATGAGTGGATATATGGGGTTATATTATTAATGAGTGGATATATATGGGGTTATTATCAATGAGTGGATATATGGGGTTATATTATTAATGAGTGGATATATGGGGTTAATATCAATGAGTGGATATATATGGGGTTATCATTAATGAGTGGATATATGGGGTTATATTATTAATGAGTGGATATATGGGGTTATTATTAATGAGTGGATATATATGGGGTTATTATTAATGAGTGGATATATGGGGTTATATTATTAATGAGTGGATATATATGGGGTTATTATCAATGAGTGGATATATGGGGTTATATTATTAATGAGTGGATATATGGGGTTAATATCAATGAGTGGATATATATGGGGTTATCATTAATGAGTGGATATATGGGGTTATATTATTAATGAGTGGATATATGGGGTTATTATTAATGAGTGGATATATATGGGGTTATCATTAATGAGTGGATATATGGGGTTATATTATTAATGAGTGGATATATATGGGGTTATTATCAATGAGTGGATATATGGGGTTATATTATTAATGAGTGGATATATGGGGTTAATATCAATGAGTGGATATATATGGGGTTATCATTAATGAGTGGATATATGGGGTTATATTATTAATGAGTGGATATATGGGGTTATTATTAATGAGTGGATATATATGGGGTTATCATTAATGAGTGGATATATGGGGTTATATTATTAATGAGTGGATATATGGGGTTATTATTAATGAGTGGATATATGGGGTTATTATGAGTAGATATATGGGGTTATTATTAATGAGTGGATATATAGGGGGTTATTATTAATGAGTGGATATATGGGGTTATCATTAATGAGTGGATATATGGGGTTATTATTGAGTAGATATATGGGGTTATTATTAATGAGTAGATATATATGGGGTTCTTATTAATGAGTGGATATATGGGGTTATTATTAATGAGTGGATATATATGGGGTTATCATTAATGAGTGGATATATGGGGTTATTATCAATGAGTGGATATATGGGGTTATTATGAGTAGATATATGGGGTTATTATTAATGAGTGGATATATGGGGTTATTATCAATGAGTGGATATATGGGGTTATTATGAGTAGATACATGGGGTTATCATTAATGAGTAGATATATATGGGGTTATTATTAATGAGTGGATATATATGGGGTTATTAATAATGAGTGGATATATATGGGGTTATTAATAATGAGAAGATATATGGGGTTATTATGAGTAGATATATGGAGTTATCATTCATTAGTGGATATATGGGGTTATTATTAATGAGTAGATATATGGGGTTATTATTAATGAGTGGATATATATGGGGTTATTATTAATTAGTGGATATATGGGGTTATTATTAATTAGTGGATATATGGGGTTATTATTAATTAGTTGGATATATGGGGTTATTATTAATTAGTTGGATATATGAGGTTATTATTAATTAGTTGGATATATGGGGTTATTATTAATTAGTTGGATATATGGGGTTATTATTAATTAGTTGGATATATGGGGTTATTATGAGTAGATATATGGGGTTATTATTCATAAATATTGGGGTTTCCTGTTGCTGAATAATATATCTGGGATTACTGCTGAGAATACAATTTCTCGGCTTATTATTTATGAGCATATGTCTGGGATTACTACTGACGATTATAGATCTCGGATTATTATGGATAAGTAGCCATCTGAGATTACTATTCATCACTATATATCTGAGATCAGTATTATTATTGATGAGTAGATATGTATGATAACTATATATCTGAGGTCATTAATGCTGATATCTGGGACTCCTACTGGTGACTACATATCTGGAATTAATACTCATGACTTCATATCTTTGATTATTATTCATAATAAAATATCTAGAATTATTATTAATGAGTGGATATAGAAAATCTAGATGAGTTATTAATAGTTAGAGATCTGGAATTATCTATAATGAGTAGCTATCTAGGGATATTAGTGATGAGCAAACATATGAGATTGTTACTGCTCAGTGAATATCTGGAGTATACATCTAGGATTACGACTGATAGCGATATATCTGGGATTATCATCTAGTGCAGATCTGAGATCACTACTAAGAAGTAGCTGTCTGGGATTCCTGCTGCTCACTATGTATCCAGGATGTGTGTCATTCATAGGTAGCCATACATGACTAAGGCCTCATCCACATGAGCAGATTTATGCGGCTATTTTGCAGGTGAAGCATCGGATTCCAATGTGTTCGTTCACACGGGCGATTTTCAGGCGCGTGAAAAAATTTCACCGTCAAAACATCAAATCGACGTCCATTTTCAGGCAGATGATTTCTCTCACAGCGTCAAAAGATGCGCCTGGCTCTATTCAAGCTATAGAAGTTATTAGAACAATTTCTGCCAAGCGACCGCATTCTGCGTTCCATCGTATTTGTCACATGATACACCCGTGGGAATGGACGAGAAAACACGAATTAATCGCAAGATCCTGGATGCTGTTATCAACCGCGATGCGGCCAGTGTAAGAGCGCATGGCCCATGTGAAGGAGGCCTACAGCTGATCACTATATGTCTGAGGTGATTGATGATGAGGAGCTATCTGGGACTCCTACTGATGATTATGTATCTGGGTGTATTATTGATAATCATATATATGACATTACCTGCGATTATAATTGATGACTATATATCTCGGATCGCTATTGATGATTTGATATCTGGTATAACTACTAATGGCTACATGTATATCTGGGATTACTACAGAGGAGAAGGTATGTGCAATTATTGCTGATGACTACATAGCTCGGAGTGTTACTGAGGACTATATGTCTCGGAGTGTTACTGAGGACTATATATCTCGGAGTGTTACTGAGGACTATATATCTCGGAGTGTTACTGAGGACTATATATCTCGGAGTGTTACTGAGGACTATATATCTCGGAGTATTACTGAGGACTATATATCTCGGAGTGTTACTGAGGACTATATATCTCGGAGTGTTACTGAGGACTATATATCTCGGAGTGTTACTGAGGACTATATATCTCGGAGTATTACTGAGGACTATATATCTTGGAGTGTTACTGAGGACTATATGTCTCGGAGTATTACTGAGGACTATATATCTCGGAGTGTTACTGAGGACTATATGTCTCGGAGTGTTACTGAGGACTATATATCTCGGAGTATTACTGAGGACTATATATCTCGGAGTGTTACTGAGGACTATATATCTCGGAGTGTTACTGAGGACTATATATCTCGGAGTGTTACTGAGGACTATATATCTCGAAGTATTACTGAGGACTATATATCTCGGAGTGTTACTGAGGACTATATATCTCGGAGTGTTACTGAGGACTATTTATCTCGGAGTGTTACTGAGGACTACATATCTCGGAGTATTACTGAGGACTATATATCTCGGAGTGTTACTGAGGACTATATGTCTGCAATTATTATTGGTGTTTATATGGGATTAATATTACTGATTAGATATCTGGGATTATTGATGAGGAGGAGCTATCTTGGAATACTACTGATGACTATATATATGTAACATAGTATGTTAGGCTGAATGAAGGCAATGTCTATCTAGTTCAGCCTGTTTCCACCTCCCCTTGTTGATCCAGAGGAAGGCAAAAAACCCCAAGAGGCAGGAGCCAATTAGCCCTTTTGGGGGAAAATTCCTTCCCGACTCCATAGTGGCAGCCAGAATAATCCCTGGATCAACCTCTGATAGGATCTACCTGCCTGTAAAACTCGGATTAACAATCCGCTGGTCACCTAATGTCTGTATCCTGTAATCACATCGCTCTAGAAAGACATCCAGTCCCTCTTAAACTCCTCTATGGATCCTGCCATAATCTGGGATCATTTATTACTATATTTCTGAGATATTCCTGATGACCATGTATATGGCATTATTACTGATAACGATTAGCTTTCTGGTACCTCTACTGGTAACTATATATCTGGGATTGTTACTGGTGACTGTATTTATGGCATTACTACTGATGACTATATATCTGGGATTGTTATGGATTAGATATAGGGAATTATTCTGGAAGTTACAATTTTGTGCATTAATAATCCTTAATTGTATAACAGTCAGTAGAAAAGCGCCCGCAATGGCTAACCTGCCGGGCATTCTGGGAGTTGTAGTTTCAGCACAGCTGCAGTCATGTATATGTATGAGCATGGAAGTAGTAGTTGGTGAGGATGGAGATGAATGCTGTCAGGTCGGGCCTCCTCTCTGGAAGGATCTCCTCTAATCCCATATCATTTGGCCCCATATCTTCCCCAGGAGCAGATTATTAGATGTCCCCCTGTAGAGCTAAGAAGGGATTTGCACAGCTATTGAGAACTACAGTTTGTTCACGTATCATGGAGTCACTGAGGTCTTGTCGCCTAAGGGCTCGTGCCGACGCGTGATATTCCTGCGCAAATTATGTCTGAACTGACAATCGGTGTGCATACGGCCTTGTTACAATGTATCAGTGCAGATCAGAGCCTTCAGCCTGGAGATCAGGAGAGATCTGTACTGCAGATGCATTGTAACACGTCCACCAGCTGTGGGAGAAGGACTTGTAGGTACGGGGATGGCAATGATTTCATTCACTGACAGCAAGCAGAGATCTTAAAAAATGTTAAGATAAGACTGTAATATGTGAAGCAGCAGGAAGGGAGGGCAGCAAGCTGCTGTGGGCACAGGCAGGGGGGCAGAGCTGTAATTATAGGAGGGGTAAATTTGGCCACCCTATTTGGGTGCTGATGTGTGAGGCGTCAGAAAACAGAATGGCAGCAAGTCACAAGCTGAGACCTACATAGTGGAAGGAGCAGAGTGACCAGCAGCACAGAGGATGTCAGGAGAGGTGCTGATATTGTAGGGGTAGTCATGTGAGGAGGGGATGAAGACACGGGGAAGGCCACAGACTAAGAGCTACATAGTGTCCAGTCTTAGAATTCCATAGTTGAAGGAGCAGAGTGACCAGCAGCACAGAGGATTTCAGGAGATGAGTGCGGCAGTGACCTGTCCCCTTATGTGATGATGTGAGGAAGAGCATTGGGACCATTGAGAGTTACACAGTAGAAGAAGCAGGTCCACAGCAGCACAGAGGGTCTCAGGAGATGAGTGTGAGGACAGGGCTGGGGGGTGATGGGGGGGGGGGGGGGTCACAGATTTAGGCTGCTCTCACACAGGCGTCTGTGCCATGATTTAATAATGACTTTTGATCGTGTTTTCAAACGCGTTCTAATACATTTGGCGATGCTTGGTAAGGCTCCCCATTACTATGGCTGATGAGGAGCATTAAAAAGTGTTAACCCACAAAAGTAGAGCAGACAGCATTCAACAATTGTGACATTAGAAAGGCAGCGTCCAAACGCTGGTCTGCAGAGCCGCAGTTAAATCAATGGGGGCGTTGTACAGTGGTTAGAGTGGCGCTGTAAAAAGCGCTGTATGTGAGAGCGCCCACTAGAGTTACATAGTGGAAACCGAGTGTGCAGCAGCGCAGAGGATTTCAGGAGAGGCGCTGATATTGTGGGGGTGATGGTGACCCATCGGCTCATGTGATGGGGACAGAGGGTGGGGACAAGTAGGGGGGCAAAGACCAAGGGTTACATGGAACAAGCAGTGCAGTATCCGGCAGCACAGAGGATTTCAGCAGATAGGTGCTGGTCTTGTGGGGATGATCTGTCCGCTCATGTGATAACAGTGAGGGCCCGGATGTGCTGAGGGAGAGGGACACAAGTGAAAGTTTATGGACTGACCGTTACATAGTGCCCAGCAGCACAGAGGATTTCAGGACAGAAGTCTGCTTCTTTTAAAGGGGCTGACAAAGTGAAAATAGCAGCAGCTCATGTTAGCAATGGGTCGGTCTCTTCGAAAAGTGAATGTGCCTCTTTCATAGGCGAGTGTTCTTCTAATTGTGGCGTCGTTCCTGGAATGTGCGCTCCTTTCATTATGGCGCTCGTATAATGTGTGAAATATGTCAAATCAATAAAAATATTTACAGAATCTGCGCTGGAAATTCCTTGTGTTTTATGACAGGACCATATGCTTCCAATGTGCGTCCGCGGAGAGCAGGGCGTGGGCCCCCCGGGGTCCCTGGCTGGGGAGCTGGCTCATCCTGGGGGAGAGGCCCTTTACACTAAATGTTTCCACTGTTACCTTCCCAACAATCTCACACCATCCAAAACCAAGACTGGGCATTATCAGGGAGACACGTGTGGCATGGGGGATGGCAAGGACCAACAGCCGTCATCTCAGGATCTCTCTAAAGCTAAAGGAGGTGAGAAAAGTGTGTCAAATCCAAATCACCAGGACAGACCCTTTAAATTAAGGAACCTATTGCCTACCCCAGTAATTCTCAGTACATGTAGGGCACACAGATTATTGGTTACAGACCCTCTTAGAGGGAATTCAGCTAATTGGTTGCAGTCTCTCTTAGAGGGCACACACTTATTGGTTACAATCTCTGTTAGCGGGCACACAGCTTATTGGTTAACTCTCTTATAGAGGGCCTACAGCTTATTGGTTGCAGTCTCTCTTAAAGGACAGAGAGCTTATTGGTTGGAATATCTCTTAGAGGGCACTCAGGAACCTATAGTAAAGTTCAGCACCATTAACCTACCCTAGTAAATCTCCATGCCTGTTGGGCTCATAGCTTATTGGTTACAGTCTTTTAGAAGGCACACAGCTTTATCATTACAATTTATCTTAGAAGGCACAACGTTTATTGGTTGCAGTGTCTCATAGAAGGCAATCAGGAAATACAGCGTTACCAAGTAACGTTCAGCACTTATAGCCTACCCTAGTACGCCTCATTACCTGTACAGCACACAGCTTATTGGTTGCAGTCTTTCTAAGAGGGCACTTTATGGTTACAGTCTCTCTTAGAAGGCAAACAGCTAATTCATTACAGCCTCACTTGGAAGGCACAGAGCTTATTGGTTGCAGTCTCTTTTAGAGGACACACAGGTTATTGATTGCAACTAACAAAATGTAGGGATTAACAGTTCTAGTGCAGTTTGCCGGTGGAACCCTACTCCAATCTCACAGAGCATTTTGGACCATTCTTGCAGCTCCCAGTAAGTCCCAGGTAGCTGTCAACGATACAGATGATGATCACTGTGCACTCCACTGCTATGTTTAGTATGCCACAACTGACTACAAGGACAGCTAAGCAGCCCCAATTACAGTTTTGCCACAGCCACCTCCCCCACCCGAAATGGAGCCCATGCAGCTCCATGCTCCAGCATTCAAAGCCCTTGACCAGAGGACTTTGTGACCCTGGTGCCCAAATCCAGAGACCTCACTGGATTGATTCCCATTTAGAACACCATAATAAGGTCCACCTTAGATTACAGTATAAAGAAGGGGGTGCAGTACACGATTCCAAGCAGTTCATCTCAACCACCTCCTTAAAAGAAGGATGAGAATTCCTGCTCTGGACTCTCCTGTCCATTGATCTTACACAGGAGAGGGTTCAGGGTCCACCAGAGATACAGATTATTTCAGGAGCAGAATTGGAGAGAAGGCTTGAAGAGGAATAAAAAAGTTCTCTGATGATGCCACAAGGTGGCAAATAAGGGGAATGGAACAATACCTCTGCAGCGCCACCTAATGGATGGCAGCATTCCTTCAAATCAATCCCTGAACCGTTATACAGGTCTGTAGAGCAATAATTCGGAATTGAAACCCAAGCCAGAATCCATACACAGACAGCTGTTTTGGGGTGTTTGCCCCTCATCAGTGTGCAGTAGGATCCTGGCTTGGCTAATAAGCGGCCTGTGACGTGGGTCGGGAGGGGTAACCTCACTCCTTAAGGAGAGCATCAAGAAGATGCTTCTCTGGGTAATATGCAAGTAAGAAGGAGGGAACAATTCCTTATTTGCATATTAACCAGAGAAGCATGGATGGCCTTATAAGTTTTCTCACTCACCTTTTTGGTGCTCTCCCTAAGGAGAGATGTTACCCCTCCCGTGCCACAAGGTTTGCACCCCTGGATTTGGGGGTTTTCTACCCTGTCAGGTTGGATGGAGGCCGTCTGTGGATAGCCATTGTCAGGTCTCTCCAGAGATGTCCCATTGGGCTCAGGGCCCTGGCTGGGCCCCTCAAGGACATCCACAGAGTTGTCCCTAAGCTGCTCCTGTGTAGTCTTGGCTAGGGTCTTGGTCTTGTTAGAAGGTGACTCTTCTGCCTGTCCTGTGATCCCTGGTGCTCCCAGATCAGGATGTCATTAGCTCTATATTTCCTTCCATTTAGCTGGGTACAATACTTAGAATTTAGGCCACAAATTTCCATTTTGGTGTGTAATAGTCGGAAAGTCTTTTAGATGCTTTTTGGTAAACCCAAGGCCGCTTTTATATGTCTTTTACAGAAAAGAGGCTCCTTTCCGCCCACTCTGCCATAAAGCCCAGATTAGTGGAGGCTGCAGGGATGGTTGACCTTCTGGAAGTTTCTCCCATCTGCACACGGGATGTTTGGAGCTCAGCCAGAGTGACCATGTCTTCCATGTAAAACCTATGGAGGCTGCTGGGCTCTTGGGAACTTTTAGCGCAGTTTTTCCAGCCTCTCCAGATCTGAGCCTCCACACAATCCAGTCTCTGAGCTCTACGGGCAGTTCTGTCCTCCTCATGGCTTGGTTTGGGCTCTGATATGCATTGTGAGTGGTGAGACCTTATATAGATGAGGATGTATTTTAAATTCAGTCAACTGAATTTACTGCAGGTGACTCCAATCAAGGTGTAGAAACATCTCAGAGATGATCAAGAGTAGGTGAACAGGAAAGATACTGTGCTCATAAGAGTTGTTCACCGATGAGTAGAGTTAAATCTGTGTAGAGTCCACTAGGGACAAACAGGGAGCATCTTGGCAGGTGACTAGTGGACTCTACTCAGATTCAGCTCCACTTATCGGTGAACAACTCTTATGAGCGCAGTATCTTTCCTGTTTGCCTACTCTCTATCTATACCCAGCGTCTTTTGAAATTTGGGGCTGTCTGCGGTTCTCCCTTTTTCCACTGGATGCCCTATGGAACATAAGAAGTTAGGATGATTTTTTTCTGCTAACCAGGACTGGAGGTGCTGGCGGGTGGGCTTCCTTTCCCTGAGGTGCCTCCCTGTCAGCGGCAGGTAAGTCCTTTTCTTGTACCCTTCATCTAACCTTTCCAAAGTATTTCTGAGACGCTATCCTATTTATATTTAAAGATGGTCAAGAGGAATGGGAGCCCCCAGAGCTGAATGTCAAGTGTTACCGGGGGGGGGGGGGGGGGGGGGAGGTGAATCCTTATGTCACTGTTAAATGGCACTTCTTATTTTTAAAATCTTACAAAGATTCCTCCGGTTCTGCTGTCACTTTGTTACATTATGGGGTACTGAGTGCAGAATGATGGGGGACACAAACATAACAGCATGTAAAAAAGTGGAGGTCTGAGATCGGTCCGGACCCCCTGCATCAAATCTATCTACAAACCCAATTCCAAAAACGTTGGGGGGCTATATGAAATGTAAATAACTGTAAAGAAAAAAAGAATGAAATGATTTGGAAATCTCATCCAACCATAATAATAATAATAACCTTTATTTGTATAGCGCCAACATATCCCGCAGCGCTTACATAGACGGGGAATACAGAAAGACAAAATACAAACATTACAGAACCACGGTTACATATAGTAATCAGTTGATGGAAACAATAGGGGTGCGGGTCCTGCTCCAACGAGCTTACATACTACAAGTAATGGGGTGATACAGAAGGTAAAGGGGCTGGAGATGTGCACGGTATGGTGAGCTGGAGATGTGCACGGTATGGCGAGGTGGAGATGGGCACAGTATGGCGGGGTGGAGATGTGCACGGTATGGCGAGGTGGAGATATGCACGGTATGGCAAGGTGGAGATGTGCACGGTATGGCAAGGTGGAGAGTGAGGGATGCTATACGCATAGACAATGGTCAGACATTTAGCCGTGTGACGGCAGAATCAGTATGACTGCAGGAGCGGTTTATGATGGCTAGCAGGGATTGCAGTCAGTAGGTCAGGGAGCATGTTATCAGGCGGAGTACAGAGGGGTTTGTTTAGGGAATGTGGTATGCCTCCCTGAAGAGGTGCGTTTTTAGAGCACGCCTGAAGTTCTGCGAGTCCTGGATTGCTCGGGTAGCCTTTGGTAGTGCGTTCCAGAGGACCGGTGCTGCTCTGGAGAAGTCTTGGAGGCAGGAATGAGAAGTTCAAATTAAAGGGGCGCGCAGTCTGGTTTCGTTAGCAGAGCGGAGAGCCCGGGCTGGTTGATGTATTGAGATGAGGGAGGCGATATAGGGGGGCACTGCACTGTGGATGAGGGAGGCAATATAGGGGGGCGCTGCGCTGTGGATGAGGGATACAATATAGGGGGGCGCTGCGCTGTGGATGAGGGATACAATATAGGGGGCGCTGCGCTGTGGATGAGGGATACAATATAGGGGGCGCTGCACTGTGGAGGGCTTTGTGGATGAAGGTAGCGAGTTTAAATTGAATTCTCTATTTAACAGGCAGCCAGTGCAGTGACCGGCACAGGACAGAGGGGTCCGAGTAGCGGCTGGACAGGAAGATGAGCCTGGCTGCCGCATTCAGGATGGATTGGAGAGGGTAGAGTCTGGTGCAGGGGAGGGGGGCGATCAGCAACGAGTTGTAATAATCGAGCCGGGAATGGATGAGGGCGACAGTAAGAGTTTTTAACGTCTCCACAGTGAGAAAAGGGCGGATTCTTGCGATGTTCTTGAGGTGCAGCTGACATGTTCGGGCCAGAGATTGGATGTAGGGGGTAAAAGAGAGATCAGAGTCGAATGACCCCAAGGCAGCGGGCGTGCTGGGAGTTATGGTGCCACACACTGAGATGGAGATGTCAGGATGAGGTCGGTTAGTGGAGGGTGGAAATACCAGCAGGTCAGTTTTAGAGAGGTTTAGTTTTAGGTAGAGAGAGGACATGGTGTTAGAGACAGCGGACAGACAGTTAGTGATATTTTGGAGTAAAGGTGCAGAGATGTCACGGCGGGAAGACCATACTTTATGCACAATGGCGGCTCTGTGGCCTTGTGTCCCCCTCATTCTGCACTCAGTACCCCATAATGGCAAAGTGACAACAGAACAGGAGAAACCTTTGTAAGCTTTTTAAAAAGGAAAAACACTTTTTTGCATTGATATAAGTATTCACAGCCTTTGGTATGACACTTGACATTTAGGTCTAGAGGGCTTCCATATCTCTTTTATAGAATTGGGGTTCTACCTATCTATCTATCTATCTATCATCTATCTATCTATCTATCTCATATCTATCTATCTCCTATCTATCTATCTCCTATCTATCTATCTCATATCTATCTATCTATCTCCTATCTATCTATCTATCTATCACCTATCTATCTATCTATCTCATATCTATCTATCTATCTCATATCTATCTCCTATCTATCTATCTATCTATCTATCTATCTATCTCATATCTATCTCCTATCTATCTATCTATCTATCTATCTATCTATCTCATATCTATCTATCTCATATCTATCTATCTCATATCTATCTATCTATCACCTATCTATCTATCTATCTATATCTATCTCATATCTATCTATCTATCTATCTCATATCTATCTCCTATCTATCTATCTATCTATCTCATATCTATCTCCTATCTATCTATCTATCTATCTATCTATCTATCTATCTATCTATCTCATATCTATCTATCTCATATCTATCTATCTCATATCTATCTATCTCATATCTATCTATCTATCTATCTATCTATCACCTATCTATCTATCTATCTATATCTATCTCCTATCTATCTATCTATCTATCTATCTATCTATCTATCTATCTCATATCTATCTCATATCTATCTATCTCATATCTATCTCCTATCTATCTATCTATCTATCTATCTATCTATCTATCTATCTATCTATCTCCTATCTATCTATCTATCTATCTATCTATCTATCTATCTATCTCATATCTATCTCCTATCTATCTATCTCATATCTATCTCATATCTATCTATCTATCTATCTCATATCTATCTCATATCTATCTATCTATCTCATATCTATCTCATATCTATCTATCTATCTCATATCTATCTATCTATCTATCCATCTCATATCTATCTATCTATCTCATATCTATCTATCTATCTATCTATCTATCTCCTATCTATCTATCTATCTATCTATCTATCTCATATCTATCTATCTCCTATCTATCTATCTATCTATCTATCTATCTATCTATCTATCTCCTATCTATCTATCTCCTATCTATCTATCTCCTATCTATCTATCTATCTATCTATCTATCTATCTATCTATCTATCTATCTCATATCTATCTATCTATCTCATATCTATCTATCTATCTCATATCTATCTATCTATCTATCTCATATCTATCTCATATCTATCTATCTATTATCTATCTATCTATCCATCTCATATATATCTATCGATCTATCTATCTATCTATCTCCTATCTATCTCATATCTATCTATCTATCTATCTATCTCATATCTATCTATCTATCTATCTCATATCTATGTATCTATCTCATATCTATCTATCTATCTATTTATCTCATATCTCATATCTATCTATCCATGTATCTATCGCATATCTATCTATCTATGTATCTATCTCATATCTATCTATCTATCTATCTATCTATCTATGTATCTATCTCTCTCCTATCTATCTCCTATTTATTTATCTATCTCCTATCTCCTATCTATCTATCTATCTATCTATCTATCTATCTATCTATCTATCTCCTATCTATCTATCTCATATCTACCTATCCATCTCCTATCTATCTATCTATCTTATATCTATCTATCTATCCATCTCCTATTTATTTATCTATCTATCTATCTGGTTCATGAAGTTAGCATGTAGTTACCAGTACCCTTCCTATTGATTTGGCCCGTGTTGCCCAGAGGCCGTTGTCTCTGCACAGACCTGAGGCTGGAGGCCTGCGCTGCTGTGATCTCTGTGGATGTAGTAGTTGTGACCCCTTCGCACACACGGATATTGGTTGCACAATCTGGATCCCATTTTTAGTTCCTATTTTGTTCCATTTTTTCCCTTTTAAATGAAGAGAGGAAAATATTTCTTAGTTCTTGTTATTTATTCCTTAATATTCTTTGTTCTGTTCTTGTCCCGTCTTCAGACATTGTGTGATTAATTTACTTCTTCCATCCTGTGGTTTCCTTTTTCACTTTATGACTATTGTTGTGTTTTTTTTTAATCCTTTTTCTTTTAATGAACAGAAAAAAAAATTTACTTACTGAAATATCAAAGCAGATGTGTTCCTGCGCTTCACATTTCAAGTTTGGCAGAGAAAAAAACATTAAATCTTAAAAAAAAGTTTACTGTGGCCAAATCCCAAAGAGTCTCTGAGTCAAGCTGAACCTTGAGGCTTCGGGGAGCGTTGTAGTAAGCCAGGGTCTAGCGGATCACAGGCAGCTTCCTGTCATGTGACACCTGCCACAAATTAACACCTTTAATCTACAGAAACAGTGCAATGGACAAACCGATGGCAGATAGGAAGCAGTTGGTTTCCTTCGCTGACTTGTGTTTGGGATTTTTCTCCTGTAGTGAGCTGTACACGGGATTAGAAAAACTCACAAAGAACCATCAAGGAGACGGAAGACCTTAAAGACCTCATCAGTGCCCAGCTTATTCTAGAAGGATGCTGTTTCTCTTTGTGGAGAGCACCAAGTGAGCATAAGAAGACTTATAGGCTATGCAATGCCCTCTGGGAAATTTGGTATGCAAATGACAGATGGTAGAATGCCTCTGCAGTGCCACCTATTGGAAGGTAGCTTCGCTGTTAGTCAGCGCCTGACCTTCTAACAGGATTTATAATATAAATTAAGATATAAACCAAACCAGAAATATCTCCAGAAGGAAAAGACCCCATTTACATCCGGCTGTGTCAGCGTCCTCCTCACAGGCTCAGCATGTACACCGAACGATCACTGCATTAGGAACAGCTGGCGCAGGACAACTTGTGATCGGTAAGACGTTACCATGGGATGGCCACCTCACAATCTGCTCCCAGATAATGTACTGACCTCTCCTTGGCACAGCAAAAAGCAACATTTGGCAGTCATGGGTGGAAGTGGTGACTTTGACCGCGGGCGGATTGTTGGTGCCCAGAGCTGTGGTGCCAGGATTTCTGAAACAGTCACACTTGTTGGCTGTTCTTAAACTGCAGTATCAAGAGTAGAGCAAGACTAGTGGTCTCATGAACTAACATCTGACAGAAGATCACACAGCAGCAGGCCATGAGTAGTTGACCCTAGAAGTGAGCATTGAGTGGTTCGTCTGGTATCTCAGCAACAATGACCCACAGTGGACTAACTGACCCAGCAGTATGACAGCAGGTAAGCTAGACTAATGTCTACAATGGCTGTATAGCGTACTTTGAGTCGACTGGGGTTCAATGGCCAAAGACTGACATGGATGCTCCTGATGACTCCATGTCATCACCAACAAGGCCTCACGTGGGCTCAAGAAAAACGTCAATGGACCTTGGACACATGGCAGAACGTCATCTGGAGTGATGAGTCCCATTTTCTGCTGAACCATACAGATGTTCGAGTGCGTATCTGACGTAAACAGCATAAAGCCATTTCCCATAGGTGCACCATTGGAGTTCAACAGGCCGGTGGTAGTGGTGTCATGGTCTGGAAAGCGTTTTCCTGGCATGGCCTAGAACCACTGGTCATCATGTTACAGTCCTTGAATGGTGAACACTACAGGTACCTGTTAGCTGACCATCTACACCCATATCTTCAGGAAGTCTTCTCTTTCACCAGGACAATGCTCCATGTCAATGAGCTTCGATAACCAACATGTGCTGTAAAAACACGACAATGATTTCTCCACACTGCCTTGGCCCGCAAACTCATGGACTGTACCCCATTGAACATGTTTGAGATACTGGAAAGGCTGTGAGATCTGCTCCCAGATACCCACAAAATGTGCACCAAGTGACGGAGCTGCTGTAGCGGGCGTTGGCCGAGTGTGGAGGATGTTCACTACCTTGTGGAATCTGAAAGCCATGATTGCCCAGAAAGGTGCAGCAACCATTATTGAGTTTGTGTTCCTCATGCCGTGATCATTCAGTGTATACTGTAGCTTCAGATCATTCAGACTCAAGCAAAATGGCTCTAAATGTTTAGTAAATGAGCTTAGAAGATATTGTAATGGAGGTTCATGTGATGCTCAGTACCAGCAGCCCCCATGGTAATGCTTCTCTGCCACAGCTGATGAAGGAGGCTCATGACTGACCTGATAGAACAAATACACATTCAGTCATGGTGGGGCTGCTCACGCGGAGCCCCTCTCCATTCAGTTACATAGACATGAGTCCTGAGCAGCACCCCCACCCCCATCTATGATGTCCATATGACTAGAAATATTCAGACAACTCCTTTTAAGCTCAAGTTCATTGAGCGTAACCTCTAAGATCTTGGAAAGCTTTGGATGCGGCAGTTTGTTTACATACATTACCCAAAAGCACCAGATCTTCACCGTGCGAGCTATGGTACGCCCAGAAGTGGGTTTTTTTTAAAAACTCTTTTTAATTGCATTTTTAGAGCATCAAAACAGAAGTGTTTCAGTGTTTCTTTTGCCATTACATTTGTCAGTGCATGGCATTTCTGAAATTGAATCAGTGCAAGCATTTTATTTGCTATTTCACTCTAGACCAGCAGGGCTATTAAATATTAACCCAAAATCATTGTAGACCACAGCAAATCATGGATATCAATAGTAACCCATTTACCAGAGATACTAGGAATTAACTGCTAATCCACTCTAGACCATCAGGAATATTAAATATTGTCCCAAATCATTCTAGACCACAACTGATAATGGATATCGACCTTTACCAGAGATAATAGGTATGATCTGTTAATCCACTGTGGACCACCAGATATATCAAATATTAACACAAATCTATTCTAGAGCACAACTACCATAATAATGGATATCAATAGTAACCCCTTTACCAGAGATACTAGGCATTAACTACTAATCCACTCTAGACCACCAGGGATATTATTTATCAACCCAGAACCATTCTCAACCTCAACAGATATTGGATATCAGCTTTTCTTTACCGGAAATACAAGATATTATCTGATAGTTCATCCACCCTAGACCACCAGAGATATTAAATATTAACCCCAAACCTTTCTAGACCACAATAGATAATGGATATCAATAGTGACCTCTTCACCAGAGATACAGTGCTAAATATTAACTGCTAACCACCAGGGATATTAAATATCCACCCAAAATGTGGTACAGGGGAAGGTGCCTGGTGTATATCTGTCTGTGTGCATGAATGGTGGGTGCAAATGCATCTGATAGGTGGTCACCTCTTTCATCTCGGTGATGCAACTGTTTATCCTGGATTGGATCTTGTGGGCTTGTCTAGAGATTTTGCCCGTATGTCTGGATGCACCCTTTATTACTCTAGACCACCCGAGATATTAGGTATTATATGTTAATCCACTCTAGAACAACGGGGATATTAAATATTAACCCAACCCCATTTTAGACCACAACAGATAGATACCAAGAGTAACCCCTTCATGACTCTAGACAGCTGGGGATACTAGGTATAAACTCGACCACCATGGATGATACAGGAATACTATCCCCAACTCCCCAACTAATCCATGCAAAAAGGTGTGTTGTAATACAGGTAGAAAATTGGCATGTTGAGTATAATCAGGGGTGGGGGGGGGGGGGAAGGGAATTTTGGAATTCCTGATGTGGGTATTAAAATACTTGAAAACCTCCATGTTAAAATTCTGCCTTTGCCGCTGTGAGGGGTTTTGTTTAAGTAGTAAAGAGGGGCTTTGTGGGGGAGAAGACCAGCAGCTATAATGAAAGATTTCTTACTGCTCAGACCCAGCAGCTCGAAGAACCGCGTTATCAAGATAGTGCCAACCTTTCAGCACCAGCTTAGACAGTCCAGCAACCCATTCCATGAAGCTCAAGCCACTCAGTCATGGTGCTGATATCAGTGTGGAGCACTGCAATGAGTGAACAGAGGATAAAAGCACAGGTGACCAGGGGGATCGAGAGGGGGATCGAGAGGGGGATCGAGAGGATCATAAGTGACTTGTAGGAAAGTGCAGGTATACAGTCACTGACCTCTTTTGTAAGACCCACTATGGCTAGTCTTAACTATGTGTGACCCTTGCAGGCGCACAGGGTGCTGGCCGACAGCTTGGGGGAGCATAAGGCAAATGTAGGCTGGGAAGCCTTTGCCCCCTTAGCGTCTGCCCAGCATGATGATCTTCTTCCTCGTACAGCAGCATCTTATGGAGCTACATGAGTCATCCTTCTCTTGGTTCGGTCTCCTTCCCTCTGATGTTCTGAGATGTTGCTGTCAGCCCACCTACAACCTCGCAACACAATTGCTTAGTTCTGCTACTGTATTTATGTTATGAACTTGATTCTGGAGTAGGCTTACTGTACTTAGCCTAGTTTTGGTACCATACTTATGGTACTGAGTTTGTTCTGATGCTGTAGATATATTATAACCTTGGTTCAGATGCTGTATTTTTGTTATGTGTTTAATTCTGGGACAGTCTTAAGGTATTGAGCTTTGTTCTGGTGCTGTATTTATATATTGATTTTGGTTCTGGAGCTATAGCTATGTACTTAGCTTGGTGCTGGTGCTATAATTATGTTATGAGCTTGGTGCTGGTGCTATAATTATGTTATGAGTTGGTGCTGGCGCTATAATTATGTTATGAGCTGGTGCTGGCGCTATAATTATGTTATGAGCTTGGTGCTGGTGCTATAATTATGTTATGAGTTGGTGCTGGTGCTATAATTATGTTATGAGCTTGGTTCTGGGGCTATATTTATGTTATGAGCTTGGTGCTGGTGCTATAATTATGTTATGAATTGGTGTTGGTGCTATAATTATGTTATGAGCTTGGTGCTGGGGCTATAATTATGTTATGAGTTGGTGCTGGTGCTATAATTATGTTATGAGCTTGGTTCTGGGGCTATAATTATGTTATGAGCTTGGTGCTGGGGCTATAATTATATTATGAGCTTGGTGCTGGGGCTGTATTTATGTACTAAGGTTGGTTTTGGTGCTATATTATGTATTGGCTTTGGTTCTGGTGCTGTATTTATGTCCGGTGCTTGGTTTTGATTCTGTATTTATGCATTGCGGTTGGTTCTCTTGCTGTATCTATATTATGAGCTTGGTTCTGGCTCCGTATTAATGTTATGAGCTTGGTTCTGGGGCTATAATTATGTTATGAGCTTGGTGCTGGGGCTATAATTATGTTATGAGTTGGTGCTGGTGCTATAATTATGTTATGAGCTTGGTTCTGGTGCTATAATTATGTTATGAGCTTGGTTCTGGGGCTGTATTTATGTACTAAGGTTGGTTTTGGTGCTATATTATGTATTGGCTTTGGTTCTGGTGCTGTATTTATGTCCTGTGCTTGGTTTTGATTCTGTATTTATGCATTGCGGTTGGTTCTCTTGCTGTATCTATATTATGAGCTTGGTTCTGGCTCCGTATTAATGTTATGAGCTTGGTTCTTATACAGTATTTATTCCCTGAGCTGCCCTGGTGTGGGTTTGCTGCTTTCTGCACAGTACAGGTAGACTGCCTGTCAGTTCGGCCATATAGTATATATAAACCCTGTATATAGTGTTGGCTCCCGGAGCACCAGATGAAGTCTGTACTGTTCATACCTTAGCAAGTGGCACTGAGCAGTAAGTACCATCATGGGAGAGGTCTGGCTGCAGCAATGCATCTTCCTGTGCTCCACCTCAATCCTTGGCCCCATCACTAGTTCTCATCGCAGGGACGCCTGGGATCCTTCGGAGCCCAAGTGTCTTACATTAAGAACCACTAAAGCCATTTTTTTTTTTTGACAAATATTTTATACTCCTGGAAATGACAGAAAAAAAGTTTAGAAAAAGTTCAAGCCACAAAGAATCTGGAACATTCCAATGTGAGCGTGAATCTGCAATATATTAGTGAGAGGCGTTCTCTAAGAATATCCCTACCCCCCCGATATTCCATAATTTCATCATATGCACACACTTTATAGGAACAGAATCCCCATTAAACTCCCACTTATTATATGGAGGTCCATTAGGCAGGATCAGAGCGCTTAGAGAAGAAGGTTCTAGAAATAATTAAAAATATAAATGGAATTGTTACTCAACTCGTAATCCTGGACGCTGGCTCTGGGTGCACACTCCCGTGCTCAGGGAGCAGGCGCCTAGGTAGCTGGGTTGCTGGGGACTCGGTGGGTGCCGTTTCACGCCACATCCCCATTGCCATGACACCCGGGCGCGCTTGCTCTGTCTCTCTTTAGCAGACGCAGGGGGCTGTTCTCTCCCGGCATTCAGTGATTGGTTCCTGCTGCTGTCAGGCTCCCCGCCCAATCAGCTGCTGGGGCAGGAGTTCTGACAGCATTTAAACTGCTCAGTTCCCTTCTGACCTTGCCAGTGTTTGTTTGGTCTCCAGCTACACCCGTGTACCCTGAACTAATGTCCTGTTTTTGACTTGCTTGTTTTGGACCTGACCTTGCCTTCGCCTGACCCCTTGTACCGCGTTCTCTCCTGTTTCTGACCCGGATTGCCTGACCCGCCTTTGTGTGTCTCCTTGTATTTGTCTGTGTGTCTGACTCCTGCCCCGCATCCCTAGTGAGCCTAGGCACTGTCGCCCAGTTGTTGCCCTAGGGCCTAGCCTAGGGGGGCACGTAGGTAGGGACAGGGGTTGCGGGTAGGACTAGGGACTTCCACCTGCCCGGACTGCAGTCGTGACATGCAAATCCGCAGAACCTCATCTGGAGATGTTAGAGCTTGTACTAATTATTCACACTCATTTTCCGGAATATTCTTGGTGCCCTCTGTTCGGGCCAAGATTTGGTTTCTACGATTCTATAAAGTTTGGGGATTTTTCTGTTTTCTTTTCTTGAGCCTATTTCGCAATTCAATCCATCCAAGATGTGGAAATAAGTCCTATACAACTGCCTTCTACACGTCCCACCCAATAAACGTCTTCATTCAATCCTTGGCGAGGTTCAAAGGCCTCAAAAACATTTAAAATTGATTCCTTTGAATTTTTTTTGACAAAAAATGTCTAACTGAAAAAAGATATTTCCTTTAAATCCAGTGTAATACCTTAAAGTGAAATCACCCAGCGTCGAGCAGAAAATGAGGTTCCATCAGTCTTCCTTCTCCATTCTTGGTACTTGGCCCATCTGTCATTCATATCCTTTTATGAAATCTTCCATCTTGTAAGCAGCTGGGCTGTAAAATCATGTCGTCTACCTGCACACAGAGTTGTATTTCTCGAAGGGAACGGAGTCAGAAAACCCAGCTGGTTGGTGAATATTATTGACCTGTAGGCAGCTGTTGAACAGGCAGCGATAAACTCTGCCCTCTGCCATTGTCATGGGGATTACTCATTGACCCAAACATATCCTGCGCCTTTCTTCTCCCGGCAGAATTGTTACAAATGGCAATGTTCACTAATCCTCCCATCTGATCCTGGTTTTCATTTATTAGGTGTATGAATACAAGAGCGATGGAAGACGTTGTCTGATGGGATTTCAGTGCCGGACAGCTTATAGCGCTGGATTCCTACTGAGGCGAAGAAAACGATCCTCATTTAATTATATACTCCAGTACTAATACCAAGCTGATTTACTACCATCAGTAAATGGGTTCGAACCCCTGGCAGGACCAGAGCTAAAAACAAACAGGTGAGCCGGGGGTGCGGCGCTGCAGGAACAGCCGGAAATAGTCTTCAAAAATAAACTGTTTTGTAGTCTTTATTTTTGCTACGATCACCCTTTCTGTTCGTTCTTCTTACCAGCGCCCGTCCAGCATTGTGGCTTTAATGTCCACTTTTTGGAGAATTGATGTGGTTTGTATTACAAATAACGTACAATAAAACACAGAGTTTGGATTTTACAAGAGAATCCCCCGACGTCTGTGGAATCTGAGAGGGAAAGGTTCATTCCTGTAAAAGCAGAAAACATAATAATTCAAATAAAACAGTCCGACCAGAAACATCGAACATGAGATCGAATGTAGAAAACCCGTAACCACAAACAACCTGCGGAGCGGTCAGAGATTCCAAGGATCTGCACAAGAGCCGCTGCTCCCACTGGTGTACAGATCCCTACTGCTTCTCATATTATTAATGGTTTGGTCTGATTACACCATGGACTATACATCGTTATCCTTCACACTCGGCTTACTGATATTTTAGTGATTTGTCTTCTATTATTATAATATTTTTATGCTTTTATTAAACTCGTCCCATTAACGTTATCTGCCTTTATTAACAATACATTCACGTATCCCCCCCCCCCTGCCCCCCCTCCCCCCCCCCCCCCGAGGCTGCAGCTATCTGCTTTCTATATTTCTGCCTAGAGGTCTCTCTTTTTATAGCGGCTGCTGGATTGTTGGTCTTATATTCCCTTTATTATACGTGAGAGCGATTTGTAAGCCGTCAGTAACTGAGCCGCACACAGAGTCATTGGGACAATCCTGAAGATGTAAAGTAGGAGCAGCATATATACGCATATGAGATTAGATTAGATTATATATACGCATATTAGATTAGATTATATTATATATACGCATATTAGATTAGATTAGATATACACATATCTTATTATATATACTGTATACGCATTTATTATATTTTATATACACATAGATTAGATTATATATATTTTTTCTTAATTAAAGCTGACAAAAATGTAAGTTACAATAATAACAATTTGCCAATCCTCATCAATTTCTCTAACATCGATCCTTATGATCATTCATGACAATAAACGCTTCTATTTCAGAGCTCAAAGTTAAGTAAATGCACAAGACCGAAGTCTGCTATAATCCCGAATCATGGATGGACGGTATTTGTAAGAACTGCTCCTTAAAGCGACCCTCTGCTTTTGGGACCAAACTTTGTACTGCGGCCTGAAGAGGCAGTTCTACCACTTGCTGTTCTGAGCCTGCAGGATGCCAACGATGTCAGCTGGCAGCATTTACTATTATCAATTCAATTTACGCAATCTAACGAGAATCTGTACAATAATTATTGCTCAGTGTAAAAGGGCCCTTATAATGAAGGTGGATCACCTTTCAGGCCAGTTCTGCAGACTGACAGTAACATCCCTGAACACTGCAGCACCGCCGTCTCTGAACCTCATGACTCCCTACGTCTCAAAAAGGAATAAAGGGGGCAATTAGCACTCAAATTCTGGCTGGAAACAGCGAATTCAGGCAATAAACCTCCCCGCTACACGCGGCTGTCCAGAAGGCGCTGGTTGGCAAATTGCTTACCTGTCGGAGTCGCTTGGTTTTTAGCATAACTAAAAAGCAAGCAATTGTCGAGCCGCGAGAACAGGAGTCGCTTAGTGGCCATTTACACAGGACGATTATCGCCCAACATGAGCTCAAATGAACGAAATTAAGCAATAATCGTCCCGTGTAAATCCAAAACAAGCTGTTTACTAGGAGTTCACTGCTGATTATTTCTGATATTGTGGGATTCCTGCTATGTTAGCGCTCCCCGCTCAGTGGAAATGCACAAAGACAGTGAAGCGCTGAGCGAGAAGCCCCCGATCCAGCAGTGAACTCCGCCTGTCAAACACTCTGCACAAGCGCTAACGACCTTACCGGGGACGTCAGCACTGGTGCAATCATTTAGACCAGTGTCTCCCAACTCCAGTCCTCAGGGGCCCCAACAGGTCATGCTTCCAGGATTTCCTATAGTAAGAAACCCTGTAGCAATGTCAGAGGCCCCGGCAATAATTACATGTGAAATCCTGAAAACATGGCCTGTTGGGGCCCCTGAGGACTGGAGTTGGGGAGCACTCGTTTAGACGACCGTCGGCCTGTCTACATGGGACGTCCGTCTTTGAGTGACTCCTGTTTATTGTGAATGGAGGCGGGAGCAATCTCTACCCACTCCGCCTCCACAGACCGACTCTCTCTCCTGTGCAGGGGCAATAGTCGGTGTAGTCCATTGGATGGCTGTTGGGTTCTTATGTAAAGGGGCCTTTATATTCTCCCTTTCTTCCTCCAGCTGCCGGTGGAGTTGCAGGTTTGCACCCTCTATATTGAATGCACATTACTCCGAGCCTTTCAGAGGCATCAGAGACTCCAACAAAAGAGAGTAAGCCTCGTCCAGGTCTCCCTCCCTGGCAAACATGCTCGGCTTTGTGGCCGTAGTGAGAGGGGAACAAGAGGCATTTTGTGTCTGGATAATACACAATAGATTTTCCTGTCTGCTGGAGGCGGATTCTCTGCGCTCTCCCCACAGAGGCAATTGTCATAATGAAGGTGATTACCGGGATCTGATTGCAATCAATCTCACCATTAAATGGCGTGTTATGTAAACATCGAGTCTTGTGACCCCCTTTACCTCCATTCTCGGCCGGAGTCATGTTCTCCTCCGCACACTACCTCTTTGCTTTCGGCCCCCTCTCTCTAACCTGACATTTCCCTCCCCTACAGAGAAAGGAAAAAATAAAAAAAATGTCTTCAGTCCTCAATTCAGACAGTTCCTTATCTCACATTGCTGTCTAAATGCTGAGCCCAGAGAAGGCTGGAGCTTTATCCTGCTGTCTCTGGGGGGAATTACCATCCTTGTCTAAGGTCCAAGATGCTCCGCTAATATTGCGCTGGGAAGGCGAGCCGCGGTTTACTCGCTGCCATCAGAGATCTTTGTCCTTGTGACCCGCTCTTGGTCTACACATTAATAATGGCGGGGAAGAAGATGTGTATCGGACGCCATTGTCCAAGCCTGGGTGTAATGGAAATGAGGCACTATTCATGAACTCCCAGATATGAACCTAAGATACCGAGGCTTTAGTGTGGAAACATGAACCTGGAAGAACTCAGCTCGCTGCACATAACACAAGGAGCTCGCCAACACCGACAGGACTTGTTTTAATACTTTTGTAACTGCTTGGTCATGGCACAAATCTTCAGCCTCACCCAGCAGAACCTAAGGTAGGTTTAAGAGCGCCCAAATACCTCACTGATACAACCTATGGTCATGACTACTTTTCTGCTTCCGGGGTGTAGCTGTAAGGCAGAGGTGTTCTTGATCTGGAGCCACGTTCAAATACAGTAAATGGCCCCTTTATTAGCGTGTTGGACTCTTTTGGCCTTCAGAAACGCATCAATTCATCATGGTGTACATCCCACAAGGTGATGAGACCCTCCTGCAGGAATACCGGCCCCTGCGGACAGGAAGCTTCTTGTAGTTGCTGCAGATTAGATGGCGGTGCTGACATGTTCTGGCCAGCTGACAGGAAGGGGTCAGAGATTCATGCTGCTTACACCAAATTCTGACCTCCCATCAGCAACAGAAATCTGGACCCATCCGACCCAGAGATGTTTTTCCGCTGCTCAGTGATACAAGTTTTGCGCTCTTTTGCCCGCTGGAGTCTCGCCTTTCTGTTTCTCTTAGACACAATGGCGCTGGAACTGGTCGTCCGCTCTTATAGCCCATTGTGCTAAGGGATGACGAGTTGTGCGTTCGGACACGTTACTTGGAGCTCCAGCGTTGTACTCAGCTGGCTGTGCAGCCTGTTGGTCAGAACAATTCCTGACATCCTCCTCCGACCCCTTTCAGTGAGGAGTTGTTTCCATCCCCAGTAAACTGTATATTATTCAATTCTAAGTGCAAAAGTAAGTGACCGCCCCCTGTTATGTAACTTCCCGGTATTGTACAAATGTGAGATTTGGCACAACCATTCTTTAAATCCTAGGTAGGGAAAGTCAAGGGGTTGCAACTTAATAATTCAATTCTAAGTGCATATGTAAGTGACCCCCTACCTAATGTATCTAATCTGATTCTCTAACTTCCCGGTATCATACAAACTTAAAATTTGGCATGGCCATTCTTTAAGTCATATATAGGAAAAGTAAAGGCGTTGTAGCTTGATTATTCAATTCTAAGTCCAAAAGTAAGTGAACCCTTTTGTTATGTAACTAATAACACCCATCTGAACTGCACAAACACGAAACTTGCCACAACCATGTATAACATCCTAATAGGAAAAGTAAATATAATATTCAATTTTAAGCCTAAAAATGGGAAAATCTGCGATACAGAAGACAGTTTTTTTCTCAGAAAACATAAAGCCGAGGGAAATTATTTATTCTGAGGAGAATCTACCTCCCCTCTCTGTGTATATACTGAGGAGAATCTACCTCACATCTGTGTATATACTGAGGAGAATCTACCTCACCTCTCTGTGTATATACTGAGGAGAATCTACCTCCCCTCTATGTATATATACTGAGGAGAATCTACCTCACCTCTATGTGTATATACTGAGGAGAATCTACCTCCCCTCTCTGTGTATATACTGAGGAGAATCTACCTCACCTCTCTGTGTATATACTGAGGAGAATCTACCTCCCCTCTATGTGTATATACTGAGGAGAATCTACCTCACCTATATGTGTATATACTGAGGAGAATCTACCTCACCTCTATGGGTATATACTGAGGAGAATCTACCTCCCCTCTATGTATATGTACTGAGGAGAATCTACCTCCCCTCTATGTGTATATACGGAGGAACATCTACCTCCCCTCTATGTGTATATACTGAGGAGAATGTACCTCCCCTCTGTGTGTATATACTGAGGAGAATCTACCTCACCTCTATGTGTATATACTGAGGAGAATCTACCTCACCTCTGTAAATATACTGAGGAGGATCTACCTCACCTCTATGTGTATATACTGAGGAGAATCTACCTCACCTCTGTGTGTATATACTGAGGAGAATCTACCTCACCTCTGTGTATATACTGAGGAGAATCTACCTCACCTCTCTGTGTATATACTGAGGAGAATCTACCTCCCCTCTATGTGTATATACTGAGGAGAATCTACCTCACCTCTATGTGTATATATACTGAGGAGAATCTACCTCACCTCTATGGGTATATACTGAGGAGAATCTACCTCCCCTCTATGTATATGTACTGAGGAGAATCTACCTCCCCTCTATGTGTACATACTGAGGAGAATGTACCTCCCCTCTATGTGTATATACGGAGGAACATCTACCTCCCCTCTATGTGTATATACTGAGGAGAATGTACCTCCCCTCTGTGTGTATATACTGAGGAGAATCTACCTCACCTCTATGTGTATATACTGAGGAGAATCTACCTCACCTCTGTAAATATACTGAGGAGGATCTACCTCACCTCTATGTGTATATACTGAGGAGAATCTACCTCACCTCTGTGTGTATATACTGAGGAGAATCTACCTCACCTCTGTGTGTATATACTGAGGAGAATCTACCTCACCTCTATGTGTATATACTGAGGAGAATCTACCTCACCTCTGTAAATATACTGAGGAGGATCTACCTCACCTCTATGTGTATATACTGAGGAGAATCTACCTCACCTCTGTGTGTATATACTGAGGAGAATCTACCTCACCTCTGTGTGTATATACTGAGGAGAATCTACCTCACTTCTATGTATATATACTAAGGAGAATCTACCTCACCTCTTTGTGTATATACTGAGCAGAATCTACCTCACCTCTATGTGTATATACAGAGGAGAATCTACCTCACCTCTATGTGTATATACTGAGGAAAATCTACTTCCCCTCTATGTGTATATACTGAGGAGAATCTACCTCCCCTCTATGTGTATATACTGAGGAGAATCTACCTCACCTCTATGTGTATATACTGAGGAGAATCTACCTCACCTCTGTAAATATACTGAGGAGGATCTACCTCACCTCTATGTGTATATACTGAGGAGAATCTACCTCACCTCTGTGTGTATATACTGAGGAGAATCTACCTCACCTCTGTGTGTATAAACTGAGGAGAATCTACCTCACTTATATGTATATATACTGAGGAGAATCTACCTCACTTCTATGTATATATACTGAGGAGAATCTACCTCACCTCTTTGTGTATATACTGAGGAGAATCTACCTCACCTCTATGTGTATATACTGAGGAGAATCTACCTCACCTCTATGTGTATATACTGAAGAGAATGTACCTCCCCCTCTGTGTGTATATACTGAGGAGAATCTACCTCACCTCTATGTGTATATACTGAGGAGAATCTACCTCACCTCTGTGTGTATATACTGAGGAGAATCTACCTCACCTCTGTGTGTATATACAGAGGAGAATCTACCTCACTTCTATGTATATATACTGAGGAGAATCTACCTCACCTCTATGGGTATATACTGAGAAGAATCTACCTCCCCTCTATGTATATGTACTGAGGAGAATCTACCTCCCCTCTATGTGTACATACTGAGGAGAATGTACCTCCCCTCTATGTGTATATATGGAGGAACATCTACCTCCCCTCTATGTGTATATACTGAGGAGAATGTACCTCCCCTCTGTGTGTATATACTGAGGAGAATCTACCTCACCTCTATGTGTATATACTGAGGAGAATCTACCTCACCTCTGTAAATATACTGAGGAGGATCTACCTCACCTCTATGTGTATATACTGAGGAGAATCTACCTCACCTCTGTGTGTATATACTGAGGAGAATCTACCTCACCTCTGTGTGTATATACTGAGGAGAATCTACCTCACCTCTATGTGTATATACTGAGGAGAATCTACCTCACCTCTGTAAATATACTGAGGAGGATCTACCTCACCTCTATGTGTATATACTGAGGAGAATCTACCTCACCTCTGTGTGTATATACTGAGGAGAATCTACCTCACCTCTGTGTGTATATACTGAGGAGAATCTACCTCACTTCTATGTATATATACTAAGGAGAATCTACCTCACCTCTTTGTGTATATACTGAGCAGAATCTACCTCACCTCTATGTGTATATACTGAGGAGAATCTACCTCACCTCTATGTGTATATACTGAGGAAAATCTACTTCCCCTCTATGTGTATATACTGAGGAGAATCTACCTCCCCTCTATGTGTATATACTGAGGAGAATCTACCTCACCTCTATGTGTATATACTGAGGAGAATCTACCTCACCTCTGTAAATATACTGAGGAGGATCTACCTCACCTCTATGTGTATATACTGAGGAGAATCTACCTCACCTCTGTGTGTATATACTGAGGAGAATCTACCTCACCTCTGTGTGTATAAACTGAGGAGAATCTACCTCACTTATATGTATATATACTGAGGAGAATCTACCTCACTTCTATGTATATATGCTGAGGAGAATCTACCTCACCTCTTTGTGTATATACTGAGGAGAATCTACCTCACCTCTATGTGTATATACTGAGGAGAATCTACCTCACCTCTATGTGTATATACTGAAGAGAATGTACCTCCCCCTCTGTGTGTATATACTGAGGAGAATCTACCTCACCTCTATGTGTATATACTGAGGAGAATCTACCTCACCTCTGTGTGTATATACTGAGGAGAATCTACCTCACCTCTGTGTGTATATACAGAGGAGAATCTACCTCACTTCTATGTATATATACTGAGGAGAATCTACCTCACCTCTTTGTGAATATACTGAGGAGAATCTACCTCACCTCTGTGTGTATATACTGAGGAGAATCTACCTCACCTCTGTGTGTATATACAGAGGAGAATCTACCTCACTTCTATGTATAAATACTGAGGAGAATCTACCTCACCTCTATGTGTATATACTGAGGAGAATCTACCTCACCTCTATGTGTATATACTGAGGAGAATCTACCTCACCTCTATGTGTATATACTGAGGAGAATCTACCTCACCTCTATGTGTATATACTGAGGAAAATCTACCTCCCCTCTATGTGTATATACCGAGGAGAATCTACCTCTCCTCTATGTGTATATACTGAGGAGAATCTACCTCACCTCTATGTGTATATACTGAGGAGAATCTACCTCACCTCTCTGTGTATATACTGAGGATAATCTACCTTACCTCTATCTGTATATACTGAGGAGAATCCACCTCACCTCTATGTGTATATACTGAGGAGAATCCACCTCACCTCTATGTGTATACACTGAGGAGAATCTACCTCACCTCTATGTGCATATACGTATTGTTGAGCTACAAGGAGGTGAGGTAGATGCTCCTCAGTATATACGCATATAGATGAGGTATATTCGCTCTAGTATATAAACATAGGGGAAGGAAGATTCTGCTCAGTATATTCACACAAAGGAACAGTAGATTCTCCTCTGTATATATACGTAGAAGTAATGTCGATACTCCTCAGTATATACACATAGAGGTGAGTTAGATTGTCTTCAGTATATACACATAGAGCAGAGGTAGATTCTCCTCAGTATATACTCATAGATGTGAGGTAGATTCCCCCAGTATATACACACAAAAAGGTGAGGTAGATTTTCCTTAGTATATACACATAGAGGTGAGGTAGATTCTCCTTAGCATATATACGTAGAGGGGAGGTAGATTCTCCTCAGTATATACACATAGAGGTGAGGTAGATTCTCCTCAGTATATACACGTAGAGGGGAGGTAGATTCTCCTTAGCATATACACGTAGAGGGGAGGTAGATTCTCCTTAGCATATACACGTAGAGGGGAGGTAGATTCTCCTCAGTACATACACATAGAAGTCAGTTATATTCTTCTCAGTATATACACATAGAGGTGAATTTGATAAAGACCCTTGCATGGAGGGTTGAAACGTTGTGTGGGCACAATAAAGATTTATTTTTTTATTTAACCCCTGGAGTGCTGCTCTCATACATACTTTGCTGCTGAAATTGTGATCCAGGATCCAGGATCTTTGATGAGCGTGCACCAGCTGGTGAGGACTGTCTTCCCTGCATATTTGAAGTGTGTGCTGTGATCAGTGTTATATATTGGATTACACATAGAGGGGAGGTAGATGCTCCTTAGTATATACACGTAGAGGGGAGGTAGATTCTCCTCAGTATATACACATAGAGGGGAGGTAGATTCTCCTCAGTATATACACATAGAGGTGAGGTAGATTCTCCTCAGTATATACACATAGAGGGGAGGTAGATTCTTCTCAGTATATACACACAGAGGTGAGGTAGATTCTCCTCAGTATATACACATAGAGGTGAGGTAGATGCTCCTTAGTATATACACGTAGAGGGGAGGTAGATTCTTCTCAGTACATACACATAGAAGTCAGTTATATTCTTCTCAGTATATACACATAGAGGGGAGGTATATGCTCCTCAGTATATACACATAGAGGTGAGGTAGATTCTCCTCAGTATATACACATAGAGGGGAGGTATATGCTCCTCAGTATATACACATAGAGGGGAGGTAGATGCTCCTCAGTATATACACATAGAGGGGAGGTAGATTCTCCTCAGTACATACACCTAGTGCTTCCCGTCTATGTATTTACACTTGAGAATCTGCCTCCTCACCTCTATGTGTATACACTGAGGAGAATCTACCTCACCTTTACGTGTATATACGGAGGAAAATCTACCTCACCTCTGTGTGTATATACTGAGGAGAATCTACCTCACCCCTACGTGTATATACTGAGGGGAATCTACCTCACCTCTACGTGTATATACTGAGGAGAATCTACCTCACCTCTGTGTGTATATACTGAGGAGAATCTACCTCCCCTCTATGTGTATATACTGAGGAGAATCTACCTCACCCCTATGTGTATATACTGAGGAGAATTTACCTCCCCTCTATGTGTATATACTGAGGAGAATCTACCTCACCTCTGTGTGTATATACTGAGGAGAATCTACCTCACCCCTTTGTGTATATTCTGAGGAGAATCTACTTCACCTCTACGTGTATATACTGAGGAGAACCTAGCTTCCCATCTATGTGTTCATACTGATGAAGTTCTACCTCCCCTCTAAGTGTACATATTGAGGAAAATCTACCTCCCCTCTATGTGTACATGCTGAGGAGAAACTACCTCACCTCTGTGTATATACTGAGGAGAATCTACCTCACCTCTATGTGTATATACTGAGGAGAATCTACCTCCCCTCTATGTGTATATACTGAGAAGAATCTACCTCACCCCTATGTGTATATACTGAGGAGAATCTACCTCCCCTCTATGTGTATATACTGAGGAGAATCTAACTCCCCTCTATGTGTATATACTGTGGAATATTTACCTCCCCCCTACATGTACTTACTGATGAGAATGTACCTCACCTCTATGTGTATATACTGAGGAGAATTCACCCCATCTCTCTGTGTATATAATGAGGAGAATCAACCCCACCTCTCTGTGTATATACTGAGGAGAATCTATCGCCCTTCTGTGTGTATATTCTCAGGAGAATCTACCTCCCCTCTACTTTTATATACTGAGAAGAATCTATTTCCCCGCTGTGTATATTTACTGTGGAGACTCTACCTCTGCTCTACGTGAATATACTAAGAAGAATAAACCTCCCCTCTACGTGTATATACTGGGGAGAATCTACTTTCCCTCTATGTGTATATGCTGAGGAGAATCTACCTACCCTCTATGTGTACGTACTAAGTAGAAAACAAACTCCTGCCTACGTGCACATACTGAGGAGAATCTAACACTTCGTGTACATACTGAGGAGACTCTACCTCCTTTCCATGTGGACAAACTGTGGAGAATCTACCTCCCCACTGTGTGCAAAAACTGAGGAGAATCTACGTCACCTCCATGTGTATATACTGAGGAGAATCTACCTCACCTATATGTGTATATACTAAGGAGAATCTACCTCACCTCTATGTGTATATACTGAGGAGAATCTACCTCACCTCTATGTGTATATACTGAGGGGAATTGTCTTCACCTCTATGTGTATATACTGAGGGGAATTTACCTCGCCTATATGTGTATATACTGAGGAGAATCTACCTCACCTACATGTGTATATACTGAGGAGAATCTACTTTACCTCTATGTATATACTAAGGAGAATCTACCTCAACTCTGTGTGTATATAGTGAAGAGAATCAACCTCACCTCTACAAAAGATATTGAGGAGAATCGACATCACCTTTATGTATATATACTGAGGAGAATCTACCTCACCTTTATGTGTATATACTGAGGAGAATCTACCTCCCCTCTCTGTGTATATACTGAAGAGAATCAACCTCACCTCTACAGGTAAATGCTGAGGAGAATCTACATCCTCTCTATGTGTATATACCGAGTACAATCTACCTCCCCTCTATGTGTATATACTGAGGAGACTCTACTTCTGCTCTATGTGCATATACTGAAGACAATCTAACTCACCTCTATGTGTATATACTGAGGAGAATCGACATCACCTCTACGTATATACAGAGGGGAATCTGCTGCTCCTCTGTGTGTCTATACAAAAGAGAATCTAGCTCACCTCTACGTGTATATACTGAGGAGAATCTACCTACTCTCTATGTGTATGCATACTGAGGAGAATCTACCTCACCTATATGTGTGTATACTGAGAAGAATGTACCTCATCTCCACGTGTATATACTGAGAAGAATCTACCCCACCTTTATGTGTATATACTGAGGAGAATCTACCTCACCTCTATGGGTATATACTGAGGAGAATCTACCTCACCTCTATGGGTGTATACTGAGGAGAATCTATCTCACCTCTATGGGTATATACTGAGGAGAATCTACCTCACCTCTATGGGTATATACTGAGGAGAATCTACCTCACCTCTATGGGTGTATATTGAGGAGAATCTACCTCACCTTTGTGTATATACTGAGGGGAATCTATCCCACCTCTGTGTGTATATACTGTACAGAATCTATCTCACCTATACGTATTCATACTGAAAATAATCTACCACCCCTCTACTTGTATTTACTTAGGAGAATCAACCTCCCCTCTGTGAGTATTTAGTGACCAGAATCTACCACACCTCTGCATAAATATACTGAGTAGAATCTACCTTCCCTCTACGTGTATATACTGAGGAGGATCTGGGTTCCCTCTACGTGTATATACTGAGGAGAATCTACCTCCCCTTTACGTGTATATACAGAGGAGAATCTACCTTACCTCTACATGTATATACTGAGGAGAATCTACCTCCACTCTAGGTGTATATACTGAGGAGAATCTACCTCCACTCTAGGTGTATATACTGAGGAGAATCTACCTCCACTTTATGTGTATATGCTGGATGGAATCTACCTCACCTCTACGTTACTATACTGAGGAGAATCTACCTCAACTTTATGTGTACATGTTGAGGAGACTCTACCTCGCCTCAACATGTATATACTGAGGAGAATCTACCTCACCTTTAGGTGTATGTACTGGGGAGAATCTACCTTCCTTCTCCGTTTTTATACTGAGGAGAATCTACCTCACCTTTTTGTGTATAAACTGAGGAGAATCTACCTCTTCTCAACGTTTATATACTGTGGAGAAACTACCTCCCCTCTACATGTATATACTGAGGAGAATCTCCCTTACCACTAGCTGTATATACTGAGGAGAATCTACCTCTTCTCTACATTTATATAATGTAGAGAAACTACCTCCCCTCCACGTGTAGATACTGAGGAGAATCTCCCTTACCACTAGGTGTATATTCTGAGGAGAATTTACCTCCCCTTTATGTGTATATACCGAGGAGAATCTACCTTCCCTGTGCGTGTGTATACTGGGGAGAATCTACCTCCGCTTTACGTGTATATACCGAGGAGAATCTACCTCCCCTCTATGTATATATACTAAGGAGAATCTACCTCCTCCCTACGTGTATGGACTGAGAAGAATATAGCTCCCGTCTAAGTGCATATACTAAGGAGAATCTACGCCACCTTTTTGTGTATATACTGATGAGAACCTACCACAACTCTATGTATATATGCTGAAAAGAGTCTACCTCCTCTCTACGTGTATATCCTGAGCAGAATCTACCTCACCTCTATGTGTATACACTGAGGAGAATCTACCTCACCTCTACGTGTATATACTAAGGAAAATCTGCCTCTCCTCTACGTGTGAATACTGGGGAGAATCTACCTCCCCTCTACGTATATATACTGAGGAAAATGTACTTCCCCTCTATGTGTATATACAAAAGAGAATCCAGCTCACCTCTATGTGTATATACTGAGGAGAATCTACCTCCCCTTTATGTATATGTGTACTGAAGAGAATCTACCACACCTCTAATTATATATACTGAGGAGAATCTTCCTCCCCTCTATGAGTATATATTGAGGAGAATCTACCTCCCCTCTACGTGTATATACAAAAGAGAATCCAGCTCACCTCTATGTGTATATACTGAGGAGAATCTACCTCCCCTTTATGTATATGTGTTCTGAAGAGAATCTACCACACCTCTAATTATATTTACTGAGGAGAATCTTCCTCCCCTCTATGAGTATATATTGAGGAGAATCTACCTCCCCTCTGTGTGTATTTACTGAGGAGATTCCACCACACGTCTACATATATATACTGAGGAGAATCTACCTCCCCTCTGCATGTATTTACTCCGGAGAATTTTTCCTTCCCTCTATAGGCATGTACTGAAGAGAATCTACCTCCCCTCTGCGTGTATATTCTGACAAGATTCGACCTCTCCTTTATATGTATATGCTGAGGAGAATCTGCCTCCCCTCTACGTGTATATACTGAGCAGAATCTTCCTCTCCTCTATGTGTATATACTGAGGAGAATCTACCTCGTCTCTACGTGTATATACTAAGGAGAGTCTGCTTCACCTCTATGTGTATATACTGAGGAGAATTTGCCTCACCCGTACGTGTAAATACTGAGGTGAATCTACCTCACCTCTATCTGTATATACTGAGGAGAAACTACCTCCCTTCTGTGTGTATATACTGAGGAGAATCTACCTCACCTCTATGTGTATATACTGAGGAGAATCTACCTCACCTCTATGTGTATATACTGAGGAGAATCTACCTCCCCTCTATGTGTATATACTGAGGAGAATCTACCTCCCCTCTATGTGTATATACTGAGGAGAATCTATCGCTCATCTAATTGTTTATACTGAGGAGAATTTCCTTCACCCTTAGGTGTATATACTGAGTAAAATCTACCTCACCTCTATGTATATATACTGAGGAGAATATAACTGATCTCTATGTGTATATACTGAGGAGAATCTACTTCCCTTCTACGTGTATATACTGAGTAGAATCTACCTCCCCTCTACCTGTATATACTGAGAAGAATTAACCTTTCCTCTACGTGTATATACTGAGGAGAATCTACCTCATCTTTGTGTGTATATACTGGGAGGAATCTACCTCCCCTCTATGTTAATATACTAACGGCAATCTAGCTCACCTCTATCTGTATATATAGGTAGAAAATCTATCTCCACTCTATGTATATATACTGAAGAGACTCAAGCTATGTGAATAAACTAAAGACAATCTAACTCACCTCTATGTGTATATACTGAGGAGAATCTACCTCACCTCTATGTGTATATATTGGGGAGAATATACACCACCCCTACGTATATACAGAGGGGAATGTACTGCTCCTCTGTGTATATATACTGAGGAGTATCTTCCTCACCTTTGTGTGTATTTACTGAGGAGGGAAAATATACCTCACCTATATGCAAATATACTGAGGAGCATGTACCTCACCTTTAGGTGTATATACTGAGGAGAATCTACTTCCCCTCTGTGTGTATATACTGAGGAGAATCTACTTCCCCTCTGTGTGTATGTAATGAAGAGAATCTAACTCACCCCTACGTTTATATACTCATAAGAATCTATCTCCCCTCTTCGTGTATATTCAAAGAGAATCTAGCTCACCTCTACGTGTATACACTGAGGAGATTCTACATCACCTCTATGTGTATATACTGAGGAGAATTTCCCTCACCTCTATGTGTATATACTGAGGTGAATCTACCTCACCATTATGTGCATACACTGAGGTGTATCTACCTCCCCTCTATGTGTATAAACTGAGGAGAATCTACCTCACCTCTATGTGTATATACTAAGGAGAATCCACCTCACCTCTATGTTTTCATACTGAGGAGAATCAACCTCCCCTCTGTGTTTATTTACTGAAGAGAATCTACCTCCCATCTATGTGTATATACTGAGGAGAATCTACCTTCCCTCTGCATCAATATGCTGAGGAGAATCTACCTTTCCAATACTTGTATATGCTAAGGAGAACTTGCCTCCTTTCTACGTGTATATACTGAGAAGAATATACCTCACCTCCGTGTGTATATACTGATGAGAATCTCTTTCACCTCTGTGTGTCCATATTGGCGGGAAATCTACCTCCCATTTATATTAACCTTCCATTGCATTAACTGGGGGGAATCTACCTTCCCTCTATGTATATGTATACTGAAGAGAATTTACCACACCTCTACTTATTTATACTGAGGAGAATCTTCCTCCCCTCTACGTGTATATATTGAGTAGAATCTACCTCCCATCTGTGTGTATATATTGAGTAGAATCTACCTCCCATCTGTGTGTATTTACTGAAGAGAATCTACCACACGTCTACATATATATACTGAGGAGAATCTACCTCCCCTCTACGTGCATGTATTGAGGAGAATCTACTTCCCCTCTGTATGTATTTACTGGAGAGAATATTCCTCCCCTCTATAGGTGTATACTGAAGAGAATATACCTCCCCTCTGCGTGTATATTCTAACAAGAATCGACCTCTACTTTACATGTATATACTGAGGAGAATCTGCCTCCCCTCTACGTGTATATTCTGAGGAGAATCTAACTCGCCTCTACATCTATATAGTAAGGAGAATCTGCCTCACCTATGCGTGTAAATACTGAGGTGAATCTACCTCACCTCTATCTGTATATACTGAGGAGACTCTACCTCCCCTCTGTGTGAATATACTGAGAAGAATCTACTTCCCCTCTGCTTGTATATGCTTAGGAGAGTCTACCTCTCCATTAAATGTATATGCTGAGGAGAACCTACCTCTCTATTGCATGTATATGCTGAGGAGAATCTGCCTCCCTTCTACGTGCATATATTGAGGAGAATCTACCTCCCCTCTGCATATATATGCTAAGGAGAATCAACCTCTACATTACATGTATATGCTGAGGAGAATCTGCCTCCCTTCTACTTGTATATACTGAGGAGAATCTACCTCACCTATGTGTGTATATACTGGGGAGAATCTTCCTCCCCTGTACAGGTGTATACTGAAGAGAATATACCTCCCCTCTGCGTGTATATTCTAAAAAGAATCGACCTCTCCTTTACATGTATATACTGAGGAAAATCTGCCTCCCCTCTACGTGTATATACTGAGGACAATCTTCCTCCCCTCTATGTGTATATATACTGAGAGAATCTACCTCCCCTCTATGTGTATATACTAAGGAGAATTTGCCTCACCTCTGCGTGTAAATACTGAGGTGAATCTACCTCACCTTTATCTGTATATACTGCGGCGAATCTACCTCCCCTCTGTATGAATATACTGAGGAGAATCTACTTCCCCTCTGCTTGTATATGCTGAGGAGAATCTGCCTCCCTTCTACGTGTATATACTGAGGAGAATCTGCCTCCCTTCTACTTGTATATACTGAGGAGCCTCTGCCTCCCTTCTACTTGTATATACTGAGGAGAATCTGCCTCCCTTCTACTTGTATATACTAAGGAAAATCTGCCTCCCTTCTACTTGTATATACTGAGGAGAATCTATCTCACCTCTGTGTGTCCATATTGCGGGAAACCTACCTCTCTATGTGTATAGACTGGGAGAAATCAACCTCCCCTCTAGGTGTATATACACTGAGGAGAACCTACCTCTGCTCTATGTGCATTTACTGAAGAGAATCTAACTCACCTATACGTGTATATACTGAGGAAAATCTACCTCACCCCTACGTGTATATGCTGGGGAGAATCCACCTCACCTCTATGTGTATATACTGAGGAGAATCTACCTCACCTCTATGTGTATATACTGAGGATAATCTACCTCACCTCTATGTGTATATACTGAGGAGAATCTACCTCCCCTCTATGTGTATATACTAAGGAGAATTTGCCTCACCTCTGCGTGTAAATACTGAGGTGAATCTACCTCACCTTTATCTGTATATACTGCGGCGAATCTACCTCCCCTCTGTATGAATATACTGAGGAGAATCTACTTCCCCTCTGCTTGTATATGCTGAGGAGAATCTGCCTCCCTTCTACGTGTATATACTGAGGAGAATCTGCCTCCCTTCTACTTGTATATACTGAGGAGCCTCTGCCTCCCTTCTACTTGTATATACTGAGGAGAATCTGCCTCCCTTCTACTTGTATATACTAAGGAAAATCTGCCTCCCTTCTACTTGTATATACTGAGGAGAATCTATCTCACCTCTGTGTGTCCATATTGCGGGAAACCTACCTCTCTATGTGTATAGACTGGGAGAAATCAACCTCCCCTCTAGGTGTATATACACTGAGGAGAACCTACCTCTGCTCTATGTGCATTTACTGAAGAGAATCTAACTCACCTATACGTGTATATACTGAGGAAAATCTACCTCACCCCTACGTGTATATGCTGGGGAGAATCCACCTCACCTCTATGTGTATATACTGAGGAGAATCTACCTCACCTCTATGTGTATATACTGAGGATAATCTACCTCACCTCTATGTGTATATACTGAGGAGAATCTACCTCCCCTCTATGTGTATATACTGAGGAGAATCTACCTCCCCTCTACGTGTATATACTGAGGAGAATCTACCTCCCCTCTAAATGTATATACTGAGGAGAATCTACCTCCATTTTAGATGTATATACTGAGGAGAATCTACCTCCTCTCTACATGTATATACTGAGGAGAATCCACCTCCCCATTAGGTGGTTATACGGAGGAGAATCTACCTCCCTTCTACATTTTTATGAGGAGAATCTACCTCACCTCTGTGTGAATATACTGAGGAGAGTCTTCCTTTTCTCTAAGTGTATATACTAAGGAAAAACTACCTCCCCTCTACATGTATATACTGAGGAGAATCTACCTTACCTCTATGTGTATATACTAAGGAGAATCTACCTCCCCTGTAGGTTATTATATTGAGGAGAATCTAAATCACCTCTGTGTGTATATACAGTGGGGAATCTACCTCCCCTTTATGTGTATATACCCAGAGGCAATCAACTTTAACCCTGTGTATATACTCTGGGTGGATTCTACCTGCCCTTTATGTATATATACTGAGGAGAATCTACCTCACCTATATGTGTGTATACTTAGGAGAATCTACAGTACCTCTATGTACTTGTACTAAGGAGAATCTGCCTCACCTCTGTGTGTATTTACTAAAAAGAATCTACCTCCCCTCTATGTTTAAATACTTATGATAATCTACTTCCCATCTGTGTGCAGATGCTGAGGAGAATCTTGCTCCCCTCTGTGTGTATATGCTGAGGAGAATCTACCTCACCTCTATGTGTATATACTGAGGAGAATCTACCTCCCCTCTGTGTATTTATGCTGAAGAGAATCTACCTCACCTCTCTGTGTATATACTGAGGAGAATCTTCCTCCCCTCTGTGTGTATATGCTGAGGAGAATCTACCTCACTTCTACATCTACATATTGATGAAAATCAACCTCACCTCTATGTGTACATACTGAGGAGAATCTACCTCACCTCTAGGTGTATATACTGAGGAGAATCTACCTCACCTCTATGTGTACTTACTGAGGAGAATCTATCTGACCTTTATGTGTATATACTGAGGAAAATCTAACGCTCCTCTGTGTGTATATGCCTCACCTCTATGTGTACATACTGAGGAGAATCTACCTCACCTCTAGTTGTATATACTGAGGAGAATCTACCTCACCTCTTTGTGTACTTACTGAGGAGAATCTATCTGACCTTTATATGTATATACTGAGGAAAATCTAACGCTCCTCTGTGTGTATATACTGAGGTGAATCTACCTCCCCTAGGTTTGTATATACCGAAGAGAATCTAACTCCCCTGTGTGTGTGTATATACTGAGGAGCATCAACTTCCCATTTACATGCATATTCTGAGGAGAATCTACATTGCCTGTACGTGTACATACTGAGGAGAATCTACCTCCCCCTCTGTGTGTATAAACTGAGGAGAATCTACCTCCCATCTATGTATATATACTGAGGAGAATCTACCTCCCCCTCTGTGTGTATAAACTGAGGAGAATCTACCTCCCATCTATGTATATATACTGAGGAGAATCTAGGTCACCTCTATGTGTATATACTGAGGAGAATCTACCTCACCACTACATGTATATACTGAGGAGAATCTACCTCACCTCTACGTGTATATACTGAGGAGAATCTACCTCCCCTCTGTGTGTATATACTGAGGAGAATCTACCTCCCCTCTATGTGTATATACTGAGGAGAATCTACCTCCCCTCTATGTATTTACTGAGGAGAATCTACCCCACTTCTCTGTGTATATACTAAGGCGAAACTACCCCACCTCTCTGTGTATATACTAAGGAGAATCTACCTCCTCTCTACCTGTACATACTGAGGAGAATCTAGCTTCCCATCTACGTGTTTATACTGATGAAAATCTTCCACCGCTCTACGTATGCATACTGAGGATAATCTACCCCCCCCCCTCTACGTGTACATGCTGAGGAGAAGCTACCTCACCTCTGTGTGTATAAACTAAGCAGAATCTACCATCCCGCTACATATACATACTGAGAAGAAACTACCCCGCCCTTCTCTACATTTATATACTGAGGAGAATCTAACTCCCTCTATGTGTATATACTGAGGAGCATTTAACTCCCCTCTACATGTATATACCAAGAAGAATATACCCCACCTCTCTGTGTATATACTGAGGAGAATCTCCCTCACTGCTAGGTATATATACTGAAGAGAATCTACCTCACCTCTATGTGTATATACTTAGGAGAATCTACCTCACCTCTATGTGTATATACTGAGGGTGAATCTACCTCACCTCTCTGTGTATATACTGAGGAGAATCTCCCTCACTACTAGGTATATATACTGAAGAGAATCTTCCTCACCTCTATGTATATATACTGAGGAGAATATAACTGACCTCTGTGTATTTACTGAGTAGAATCTACTCCCCTTCTACATATATATACTGAGGAGTATCTACCTCCCCTCTACGTGTATATACTGAGAAGAATTAACCTCTCCTCTACGTGTATATACTGTGGAGAATCTACCTCACCTCTATGTGTATATACTGAGGAGAATCTACCTCACCTCTACGTGTATATACTGAGGAGAATCTACCTCACCTCTATGTGTATATACTGAGGAGAATCTACCTCCCTCTATGTGTATATACTGAGGGGAATCTATCTCTCCTCTATGTGTATATACTGAGGAGAATCTACCTCACCTCTATGTGTATATACTGAGGAGAATCTACCCCCGCTCTGAGTGTATTTACTGAGGAGAGTTTACCTCCCCTCTATATACAGGAGTCCGGCTTCCGTGAGATAATTCCTGCTTTATTTATATAAACTTGTGCACATAACAAACTAAAGAGTATGCGTTTCGGTTCACATAGAACCTTGGTATACTGAGAAGCATCTACATTCCTTCTAAGTGTATATACTGAGGAGCATATACATTCCCTCTGTGTGTATAAGCTGAGGAGAATCTCCCTCCCTTTTATGTGCATATCCTCAGCAGAATTTACCTCTCCTCTACGTGTATATACTGCGGAGAATTTAATTCCCCCCTATGTATTTAAATTGAGAAGAATATACGATATATATATATATATATACACACACACATATATATATATATATACACCTTAGGAACATTTAAGGGTTGGTCCACCCTTTAAAGTGATCACAGCTCTCACATGTTGGGGAACAGATTCCACAAGCTGGTGAACAACCTCCACAGTCACCCATGCCGCTGCAGCACCATTGGTTGGTGCACATTTTGTATATACATGGGAGTAGATCCCAAACAGCAGATCCAAACATGTTCACTGGGGTTAAAGTCTGGTGAGTTTTGGGGGCAAAGGCAGTATGGAGAATTCTTTGTTGTGTTCCTCTAACCACTCCATGAGATAGATACATACAAGTTAGATAACTAGAAATGAGAAAAATAAATATGAGCTAGATAGATAGATATGAGATAGATAGATAGATAGATAGGAGATAGATATGAGATAGATAGATAGGAGATAGATAGGAGATAGATAGATAGGAGATAGATAGGAGATAGATAGATAGATATGAGATAGATAGATAGGAGATAGATATGAGATAGATAGATAGATAGATAGATAGATAGATAGATAGATAGATAGATAGATAGATAGATAGATAGATAGGAGATAGATAGATAGATAGATAGATAGGAGATAGATAGGAGATAGATAAATAGATAGATATGAGATATATAGATATGAGATAGATAGATAGGAGATAGATAGATAGATAGGAGATAGATAGATAGATAGATAGATAGATAGATAGATAGATAGATAGATAGATAGGAGATCGATAGATAGATAGATAGATAGATAGATAGATAGATATGAGTAAGATAAATATGAGATAGATAGATAGATAGATAGATATGAGATAGATAGATAGAGAGATAGGAGATAGATAGATAGATAGATATGAGATAGATAGATAGATAGATAGATAGGGAGATAGATAGAGAGATAGATATGAGAGATATAGCGAGATAGGAGATAGATACATATGAGTAAGATAAATACATATCAGTAAGATAAATATGAGATAGGTAAATAGATAGATTAATAGAAGATAGATATGAGACAGATAAGAGATAGATAGATATACAGTGAAGGAAATAAGTATTTGACCCCTTGCTGATTCTGTAAGTTTGCCCGCTGTCAGACATGAATAGTCTATAATTTTTAGGGTCGGTTAATTTTAACAGTGAGAAATAGAATATCCCCCCAAAAATCCAGAAGATCCCATTGTCTAAATTATATATATTTGCATTTTGCACAGAGAAATAAGTATTTGATCCCCTACCAACCATTGAGAGCTCCGGCTCCTCCAGACCAGTTAGACGCTCCTAATCAACTCGTTACCTGCATTACAGACAGCTGACTTACATGGTCACCTGTATACAAGACTCCTGTCCACAGACTCAATGAATCAGTCAGATCTAACCTCTACATCATGGGCAAGACCAAAGAGCTTTCTAAGGATGTCAGGGACAAGATCATAGACCGGCACAAGGCTGGAATGGGCTACAAAACCAGAAGTAAGACGCTGGGTGAGAAGGAGACAACTGTTGGTGCAATAGGAAGAAAATAGAACTGTCAAATGGCATCGATCTGGGGTTTCATGCAAAATCTCACCCCGTGGGGTATCCTTGGTCATGAGGAAGGTGAGAGATCAGCCTAAAACTACACGGGGGGGAACTTGTTAATGATCTCAAGGCAGCTGGGACCAAAGTCACCAAGAAAACCATTGGTAATGGATTACAATCCTGCAGTGCCCGCAAGGTTCCTCTGCTCAAGAAGGCACATGTGCAGCCGGTCTGAAGGCTGGATGATTCTGAGAGTGATTGGGAGAAGGGGCTGTGGGCAGAGGAGACAAACATTGAGCTCTTTGGCATTAACTCAACTGGCCGTGTTTGGAGGAAGAGAAATGCTGCTATGACCCAAAGAACACCGTTCCCACTGTCAAGCATAGAGGGGGAAACATTATGTTTTGGGGGTGTTTCTCTGCTAAGGGCACAGGACGACTTTACAGCATCAATGGGAGAATGGATGGAGCCATGTACCGTAAAATCCAGAGTGACAACCTCCTTCCCTCCACCAGGACATTAATAATGGGTCGTGGCTGGGTCTTCCAGCATGACAATGACACAAAACATACAGCCAAGTCAACAAAGACATGGCTCAAGAAGAAGCACATTAAGGTCATGGAGTGGCCAAGCCAGTCTCCAGACCTTCATCCCATAGAAAACTTATGGAGGGAGCTGTAGATCATAATGATCTTAATGATTTGGAGATGATCTGCAAAGAAGAGTGGACCCAAATTGCTTCTGACTTGTGTGCAAACCTCATCAACTACAAAGAACGTCTGACTGCTGTGCCTGGCTACAAGGGTTTTGCCACCAAGTATTAAGTCTTGTTTGCCAGAGGGATCAAATACTTATTTTTCTGTACAAAATGCAAATAAATATATATAATTTAGACAATGGGATCTTCTGGATTTTTATGGATCTTCTATCTCTCACTGTTAAAATTAACCAACCCTAAAAATTATAGACTGGTCATGTCTAACAGCGGGAAAACTTTCAGAATTAGCAAGGGGTCAAATACTTATTTCCTTCACTGTTTATGAGATAGATAAATATGATATAGATAGATAGATATATATGAGATAGATAGATAGGAGATAGATAGATAGATAGATAGATAGGAGATAGATAGGAGATAGATAGATAGATAGATAGATAGATAGATAGATAGATAGATAGATAGATAGATAGATAGATAGATAGATAGATAGATAGGAGATAGATAGATATGAGATAGATATGAGATAGATAGATAGATAGATAGATAGATAGATAGATAGATAGATAGATAGATAGATAGATAGATAGATAGATAGATAGATAGATAGGAGATAGATAGATATGAGATAGATAGATAGATATGAGATAGATAGATAGATAGATAGATAGATGGGAGATAGATAGATAGATAGATAGATAGATAGATAGATAGATAGATAGATAGATAGATAGATAGATAGATAGATGGGATGTTCTATGATGCTGCTGGGAAATGTTTATAGACGTATGAGAGAAAAAGTTTTAGCACAAATTTACAAAACTGAAAGAATAAGAACTCTGCACAACAACAGCGAAGCCTCATCCCACTGTGAATCCAGGTGGAGGTGTTGTGGGATTCCAAGGCAGATTCTTCAGGTAATATAGCATCTTTATTTGTATCGATACGGGCTCAGAGTAATCTCAGATTCCCAGCGCTGTACATTGGGCATACACTTTTTATACAATTTACGCAAACAAAATCCTTCCTTATCTATATATATGTGGATTGGTTACATTTCGCCGCATTTCTACATAAGCACTTTAGATTTGTGGCTATGGTAGAGGGGGCATCATGGCTGGAACTACGTTAGAGTGTACATCATGGTTTGAGGCTATAGTAGAGGGGCTATAATGGTTTGGGGATATGGTGGAGGGACCATCATGGTTTGGGGGCTGATGTGGAGGGGACGTGATTGTTTGTGGCTTTAGTGGAGGGGGCATCATGGTTTAGGGGATAGGGTGTATCATGGTTTGGGGCAGAGGTGTAACTAGAAGCTCTTGGGCCCCAATGCAAATTCTATAACAGAACCCCCTCCCTACCATGTGCTGTTTATAACACCAGTGTATTTTTATCTGATGGAGAGGAAAAGTTAAAAAAACTCTAGGCTCCAGGACTTAAGGAAATTGTAGAGACGTCTAATGGTTAAAATAACCGTATATCTGTATACCTCTGCAACGCGTTTCGGCGCTATGAGCGCCCTTTTTAAGCATTTAGTCCATCTGTGGGATGGACTTTCATTGCCTTCTTTCATTCAGAGAAATGTTGAAACACAGCGTGCGTTTCAGTTGTAAGACTGACTGACGTCACCGCGCTGACCGGATGGGCTCTGCACAGGGAATCCTATACATAAAGCACATCGGTAGTATGAGCGCCATTCACTGCAGATACTATAAACCGCTACACTGAGAATCTCATGCAGTAAAATAATATGTATGGAATTAAAAATGTCACATGACCCACGTCCTCTCAAAGCGAAAGTCCATCCCACAGATGTGACGTCACGGCTACCACCCCGGCGGCTGACGCGGACTCCACAACTGTGAGTGCCCATATATATATATGTAATGTCAGTGTTAGTAAATGCTTGGAAAAGGCTCATAACGCCCAAACGCCTTGCAGAGATATAACTAAAATGCGGTTATTTTTAAACATTAAACCCTTGGGTCTCTACAGGTTCCTTAAGTCCTGGAGCGCAGAGTTTTTAAACTTTTCTTTCCCCATTTGGCTTTGATTCAAAGCCCCCTGGACCCCCGCAGGCTTTATCCTCCAAGATGCTTCTCCAGAGAGTCTGGGTAAAGGACAAGGAACCACACGGCATGCCGGCCAGGACACGGGTACCGATGGAGTCTCACTCGGGGAGTTTCCACCGTGTCCACCTCTGAGTGTAAATCTATCTTACAAGTCATAAATTGGCGCTGTCATATGTCAACACGGTTGATTTCTTACGTGATAGAGGGTCTTTGGACCCCTTAGGCTGGGTTCACACGGGGCGTAATTGCTGCGGATTTGCTGTGTAATTTCTGCAGAATTCCCGCTCATGCGACATCACCTCTGACAAGTGTCGTTTGTTATTGCACAAAATCTCCGCAGGTTACAAAATCCGCAGCACTTTTACAGTATTTTCAGCGTTTTCAGTCGCGGTTTATGCTACTTACATTGAGGCCTATAGACAAAATAACGCTGTGGAAACGTCCAAAAAATTGACATGGTGCATCTTCAAAAACTGCGACGCAACAACATTTCTGCACTGCCTCAGAGCGGAGACATTCCGCCCTGTGAGAACAGCTTTTTGCCAAAACACATTGACTTTGGCTGGCACTGCAAATGCGGTTTGACCGTCCTGCGGATCTGCAACAGCAAAACGCAGCAAATCTGCGGCAATTCCGCCCCGGGTAAACCAAGCCTTAAGGCTCCAGGGCCTAGTAGCAACTGCTACCCCTTCACCCCCTATAGCTATGCCTCTGGTTTGGGGGGGTTATGGTTGAGGGGCCATTATGGTTTGGGGGTTATGATGGAGGAGACATCATGGATGGGACTATGGTGGAGGAAGCATTGTGGATTAAGGCTTGGACGTCATGTGATCATTGAGGACCAATGATGGATCAATAAGGTGGATCAGAACATCTAACAGGATGTAAGGTCAGCCGTCCAGGACCTCAAGTAGAAGGGACATTGAGTGCCATAACAACAACTTATGGCCTTAAGGGCTGACTCCCACTAGCGTTTTATTCTCTCTTGCGCTGCGAGAGCAAGTGTAAACACTCGCCTTGCAGCGCAAGAAAGACGCTGGGATGACGCCGGGATATCGCCAGCGTTTTCAATGGGGCCAGCAGCACCAGTGCTAGCCCCATTGTAAACATAGGGAGAATATCACAGACTTCTGCCGCAACTGTGACAGCTGTGGCAGAAGTCTACCATGCTATCCCATTGCTTTCAATGGGATCGGCGCAGCTGGAGGTCCCATTGAAAGCAGTGGTTTGTGCAAGCCCCGCAGCATGATTTTCGGGGAAGGGCTTAAAATATAAGCCCTTCCCTAAAAATCATCATTAACTGGTTAAAAAAAAGAAAACAAAATTACTCACCTCTCCGCCGCTCAGACGTGTCCTCCGGCTGGCTCCCCGACACTGCTATCCAGCACTTTCAGCTGGCGAGGATTTAAAAATCCCCACCTCCTGAAAGGGCTGTGCTGATTGGCTGAAAGCAGTGGGATAGCATGCTGCACTTCTGCCACAGATGTGACAGCTGCAGCAGAAGTCCGCGGCATTCTCCCTATGTTTTAATGGGGCTAGCGCTGCTGCCGCTGGCCCTGTTGAAAACACTGGCGATGTTCCAGCATTTTTCAAGCGTTTTTCTTGCGCTGCGAGGCGAGCGTTTTCACTTGCTCTTGCAGCGCAAGATAGAATAAAATGCCATTGGGTGTCCGCCCTAACTCTGAGTATACTGTAGTATGATCTGCACTGTGCACACAAGGCATCCCAGAAATACTCTGAACTGAAACACATTTGCAGGGAGGAAGGATCCAAAATTTCTCCTTAATGCTGTGCAAATCATATCTGCAGGTACAGGACACATTTGGTGGAGGTGATTGATGCTAAAAGGAATCTAAATCTTATTACATTCAAGCGTTCGCTTACCTTTTCTCCCTGCAGTGTACATGATGAGCGGTAAAGCTGTCTGTGTTATTAGTTACATTGTGTTTGTCTATGAATGGGACTTAGATACAATCAGACATATTGTATTAGTAATCAATGCAGAAGTCCAGGGAATTCCAAAGGGTTCACTTACTTTTTCTTGCAGCTTCAGATATTATGAGATGATAGATATCTCAGCATGTTTCCATTCATTTACATTACTACTATGACAAACGAGGAGGCCTCACATGGAGACACTTATAAAATGAACAAACATAATTAAGTCAATTATTTTTGCCCTTTCATACTTGAGAAAACATGTAAAACCCCCGGCAGTAACAGCGCCCTGAGTCCCCGCGCTGACAGCCTGATGGATTTTGTGTTGCTTTTTGGCCTGCGGCATATAACAATTTCACAACTGCTGCAGCTGCATTGACAGTAGAGTAAATAACAATTCTGTCTGAGACATTGGATGGGTCGGTGGGTCAAGGCGCTCTGAATGTGCGGACAGCTTTATCAGGGGGCACGGAGACTGCATAGGGGAGACCATAAATGGTAACCAGCAAGAAGGAGCCATGGGTCACATGGCCAGTATAGGGCAACAGATCTTTTGCGCTCTCAGTAGTCCCCACCAACCATTTGGGATACTGGGCTCAACTACTAGTCCTCTCGACACTTTCTCGTGCCCTCTTCTAATCCCTTGAGATGCAGAAGGAGACCTACAAGCTTCTTGTTTCCTCTTTCCTTATATATTAACACTAGCTGATATACCCGGCTTCGCCCGAGTTAATTTGGTACTGGTGTTTATCTGGTGTTCACACGGAAATCTTATGAAGTCGTGGTTACTTTACAGATACTGAGGAAAAAGATATGTTCACCATTTTGCATAGTTCTCTGCGTTACCCAGGAAACACCACGGGGAGGTAACCATGCGACGTTTCCTTCATATAAAATAACATCAGGAAGTGAGAGAATTAGATTCCGTACGTAAAATTTGGACGCTAATTCTTTTGCGCATAGAATTGAATAATGGAGTTGGGACCCATTAGCTTTTCCTATTTATGACATAATCAATGCCCATGCCAAATTTCCCGTTTCTATGACACCGGAAAGTGAGAAAATTAGATTCCGTACGTAAAATTTGGACGCTAATTCTTTTGCGCATAGAATTGAATAATCGAGTTGGGACCCATTAGCTTTTCCTATTTATGACATAATCAATGCCCATGCCAAATTTTAAGTTTCTATGGCATTGGCAAGTGACAGATTTAGATTCCGTACGTAAAATTTCGACGCCAATTCTTTTGCGCTAGAATTGAATAATCGAGTTGGGACCCAATTACTTTTCCTATTTTGGAGATAATCTATGCTTGTGCCAAAATTCATGTTTTTACGACATCGGGAAGTTGGAGAACTTTTGGCGAGTCAGTCAGTCAGTGAGTCTGTCAGTCAGTGAGTGAATGAGTCAGTGAGGGCTTTCAGCTTTATATATATAGACTAGCTGATATACCCGGCTTCGCCCGAGTTAATTTGGTTCTGGTGTTTATCTGGTGTTCACACGGAAAATCTTCTGAAGCCGTGGTTACTTTAGAGATACTGCGGAAAAACATATGTTCACCATTTTGCATAGTTCTCTGCGTTACCCAGGAAACACCACGGGGAGGTTACCATGAGACGTTTCCTTTATATAAAATGACATCAGGAAGTGAGAGAATTAGATTCCGTACGTAAAATTTGGAAGCTAATTCCTTTGCGCATAGAATTGAATAATCGAGTTGGGACCCATTAACTATTCCTATTTATGACATTATCAATGCTCGTGCCAAATTTCATGTTTCTACGACATTGGGAAGTTGGAGAATTAGTGGCGAGTCAGTCAGTCAGTGAGTCAGGCAGTCAGTGAGTGAGGGCTTTCGTCTATATATATATATATATATATATATATATATATAATGGAGGCTGCAGAAAAGAGGAAGCGAAAGGGAAGAGAAAAGGGTCCCCATTTAAAGGGGCTTTCACATTTGAGACGTGCCAACGTCTGATATGTGGGGGTTCCACTTCCTGTTACATTAACCCCTTAGTGACATGGCCTTTTTGCCCTTAAGGACGTGATAATTTGGGGGGATTTTTATCTCCACTATTTAAAAGCCATAACGTTTTTGTTTTTCCCTCCCCTTGGCCAGATGAGGCTTGTTTTTTCATGGCGAGCTCTAGCTTTTATTGGAACCATTTTGGGTACATATAATGTATTGTAGAACTTTTATTACTTTTCCACTTTTACACCATAAAACCCCTCTTTTACCCGTTTTACTTCTCCATGGATAGAGCTCTATAATAATATAATGCATTAGCGATCACAGGCCATAGCAGACCCCGACGCCATTGTTCCCAATTATCTAGCTGCATGTTTTTTTGAGCAGCGAGCTGGAGTTTTCATTGGTACCATTTTAAAATACATATAGCTTTTTTGATCCCTTTTATTATTTATTTTTTTTGAGTGCACAAAAAAGTTTTTACCACTATTTTTTCCCCTTGTTTTATGTATTTTATTCCCCTGTATGGGACTTGAACCTGTATTGCTATGACGCCAACGCCATTGTCAAGCATATGGTTGCCATGGCAACCCATTGGCCCTCTGTAATTATATAGGAGAGGGACAATGACATCATTCAGGGAGTGTCCTGTCAGTATTTGAACCGGGAATCTCCTGTATTTCAAGCACTGGCCCTGCCTCCTGCTCCTGACTCCACCTCTTGCCTTGATTGCATTTCTTATAAAAGTCTGGCCTTGCCACTTCCTCAGTGTGTGATTATTCTGTTCCACAGCTCCATTTAGTCAAGTTCCACATTACCTGCTCCTTCGCTATTCCTGCAAAGACTACCCGATAACGACTCCTGGCTTCCACCTGACTACTCTCCAGTCCCACTCGGCTACTACACCTGTGGCTCCTAACCAGTGCCAGTAAGACGCTACATGCCCTCTCTCTGTGAGCCCTTTACATGCTGTGTTGCACATTGATTACAGCATATAAGGAGTTAACAATGGAGATCAATGTTCTTACTGATCTCCACTGTTGCAGCGGGAGGCCAGCTGTCAGTCCCAGCTGACTTCCATAGCAGATGGCGGGAGCTCAGCCTCTGGGCCTGTGTCACCCATAGGATATAAATGTTATTTGCCGGAACTGCCTCCCTCCCAGGATATACATTTACACCAAATGGCTGCATGTGCGGAGTTAACAGCAGGGATTGGTGTTCTCACTGATCCCCACTGTTGCAGTGGGAGGCTGGCTGTAAGTTACAGGACATAAATGTATTCCTATTCATGGGTACTGCTTCCCAGCCAGGACATACATTTATGCCCTGCAGCAGGAAGGCATTAAAAGGGTTTTAACATTTGAGATATGTGACTATCAATTATGTGGGGGTTCCACTTCCTGTTGCATTAAAGGGGTGGTCCCACTTTTATCTGTTTTGCTGCAGGATGCAGTTAGCTCTGTACATTTTGCAGTGGCCTGGATTGGTACTGCAGGCTGAGTCCTATTAAAGTGATTGGGACTCAGTCTGCAATATCAACCCAACTCACTGCACAATGTACAGACCTGACTGCTGACAACCCCTTTAAGTGAACTTCCCTTTTAAGCTCAGGACCTCTTCTGCACTGACCCCATAATACAAATAAAAAATAAAGATTGGTTGATCGGATATATCGTACTGACTAGTTGCTGCTGTCATTCAAAATGTTGGACCATCGTACAAGGTCTAGGATCACTGTCTAAAAAGAATAATGCAGAAGCGTCTGCTAATAATTAGGAGCTGTGTAGTTAGAAGGAAGGTTCCATCATCTTAACCCTTTCCAATCCAATTTGTATCCTGGTTTTCCTAGGGGGCTTACTCTTTTTTTGCCGTTATACAACGGCGCTATATGCTGGCTAGAGCCAGTACTGCATGAGGTGACACATTGGATAGGCTCTGACAGCAGAGAGGCTGGCAATATACAGTAAGAGAACCCCGACGGACGTCTTCCAACATCGTAGCTGTACAGCCTTAAATCATAATGTCTTCAGAGGTCAGACAGTGGATTGAAAAGGGTTAACAATGTCTTCATCATCATGTGTTAATTTGCAATTAACAAGAAATATTATAACTATTATATCAGACTCATCTAAAGAAGATAACGGAGAGGTGAGTGAGCAAAGATGCTTTTTAAGGAAACTTAAGGGAACCTATGCGCCCCTTAACCCACCAAGAAGAAAGATCATAGAGAGGGGGTCTAAAATGGCTGAGGTGGCACTGTCGAGTCAAACTTTTCGTAATACCCGAGAGCTCGTTTCGAGAGTAACGAACCCCATTGAATTCAATGGGCAACTGGAGTATTTTTGTATGGGACCAATGCTCCGCATAGCTGATGACTTGAGAAAACATCAGAAAGTCATGGAAACACCACAGAAACGGATAGGGAAGGGCAGGGGCAGCATGCATGGCTGCATCTGAGGCTCCCACGTCCCACTATTAAGCCAAAATAGGGGCAAGAGCCTGGCGGTCACCCCCCTAACAATTTACTTGGGACAAACCCTCATTAGCAAGGCACACGAGCTGGCACACCTTAGCTAAGCACCACACTACCTGCAACCAAGGACAATCACTGCCTGCGGGTGACACCGCTGCCTCTTCTCCTGGCATTGCTGTCCAACCCCCCGCACGACCCTGTATCCAAAGCGCACACAAAAGTTTCCCTGCGTAGCGTTCAGCTGCCCTCATGCCACACGCTCGCTTCATAGCCACACCACCCTCATGTCTATTTATAAGTGCATACTGGATGAGGAGGAACCTGAGGCACACACTGCAGAGGGTTGGCAGGGCCAGGCAGCGACCCTCTTTAAAAGGGGCGGGGCGATAGCCCACAATGCTGATGAGAATGGATGATAAATTGACATACGATCATCATTCCAATCCCGTGCCACCTCCGTCACAAAATTGTCAGGAGCTGAAAACGTGGGCATAAAGGGGACTCAGGTGCTAGCACGTCTACAGATCTCCACAATGCAGCAATACTCTGTGTGGGAAGCACGTCAGCGTGCCCAGGGTCAGGCTCGGTTCCAGCCTCCATCTTGTGTGACCCAAGGTGCCGCGAGTTACATAGGAATGGGAAATCCAAGTGTCCCCACACAATTCATTCTGTGTAGGTGTCAGATAGCTCAACACCGCAATGGAAAGTCTTTGAGTTCCTTGGGCTCGCCTATGCTATCGGTGCACAAAGATGGTATTATACAGGAAAAAATCAGAGTGCCCAAACATGGCAGAGTTTCACCCCGCCAAGGAACTCGGCCCACATATCTACCCTAGTCAGCCAGTGTATTTGTGCCAGACAGGTAAAACACCGCAATGGGAAGTCTTTGTGCACCCACAGCATAGGCGAGCCCCTGGAACCCAAGGAAAGTATTACACATAAAGAAATTAGAGTGCCCAAACATGGCAGAGTTTCACCCTGCCAAGGGCCTCCGCCTTGAACCACATTTCTGCCCTAGTCAGTCAGTGTATTTGTGCCAGACAGGTAAAACACCACAATGGGAAGTCTTTGTGCACCCACAGCATAGGCGAGCCCAAGGAACTTAAAGATGGTATTACACATGAGAAAAACAGAGTGCTCAAATATGGCAGAGTTTCACCCCGCCAAAGACCTCGGCCCACATTTCTACCCTAGTCAGTCAGTGTATTTGTGCCAGACAGGTAAAACACCGCAATGGGAAGTCTTTGTGCACCCACAGTATAGGTGAGCCCCTGGAACCCAAGAAAAGTATTACACATAAAGAAATCAGAACGCCCAAACATGGCAGAGTTTCACCCTGCCAAGGGCCTCCGCCTCGACCCACATTTCTGCCCTAGTCAGTCAGTGTATTTGTGCCAGACAGGTAAAACACCACAATGGGAAGTCTTTGTGCACCCACAGCATAGGCGAGCCCAAGGAACTTAAAGATGGTATTACACATGAGAAAAACAGAGTGCTCAAACATGGCAGAGTTTCACCCCGCCAAGGACCTCGGCCCACATTTTTACCCTAGTCAGTCAGTGTATTTGTGCCAGACAGGTAAAACACCGCAATGGGAAGTCTTTGTGCACCCACAGTATAGGTGAGCCCCTGGAACCCAAGAAAAGTATTACACATAAAGAAATCAGAACGCCCAAACATGGCAGAGTTTCACCCTGCCAAGGGCCTCCGCCTCGACCCACATTTCTGCCCTAGTCAGTCAGTGTATTTGTGCCAGACAGGTAAAACACCACAATGGGAAGTCTTTGTGCACCCACAGCATAGGCGAGCCCAAGGAACTTAAAGATGGTATTACACATGAGAAAAACAGAGTGCTCAAACATGGCAGAGTTTCACCCCGCCAAGGACCTCGGCCCACATTTTTACCCTAGTCAGTCAGTGTATTTGTGCCAGACAGGTAAAACACCGCAATGGGAAGTCTTTGTGCACCCACAGTATAGGTGAGCCCCTGGAACCCAAGAAAAGTATTACACATAAAGAAATCAGAGCACCCAAACATGGCAGAGTTTCACCCTGCCAAGGGCCTCCGCCTCGACCCACATTTCTGCCCTAGTCAGTCAGTGTATTAGTGCCAGACAGGTAAAACACCACAATGGGAAGTCTTTGTGCCCCCACAGCATAGGCGAGCCCAAGGAACTTAAAGATGGTATTACACATGAGAAAAACAGAGTGCTCAAACATGGCAGAGTTTCACCCCGCCAAGGACCTCGGCCCACATTTCTACCCTAGTCAGTCAGTGTATTTGTGCCAGACAGGTAAAACACCGCAATGGGAAGTCTTTGTGCACCCACAGTATAGGTGAGCCCCTGGAACCCAAGAAAAGTATTACACATAAAGAAATCAGAGCACCCAAACATGGCAGAGTTTCACCCTGCCAAGGGCCTTGCCCCACATTTCTGCCCTAGTCAGTCAGTGTATTTGTGCCAGACAGGTAAAACACCACAATGGGAAGTCTTTGTGCACCCACAGCATAGGCAAGCCCCGGAACCCAAGGAAAGTATTACACATAAAGAAATCAGAGAGCCCAAACATGGCAGTTTCACCCTGCCAAGGACCTCGGCCTTGGCTCACACCCTCATTAATCATGGGCATAAAGCAAACTCGGATGCTAGTGCAGCTGTGAACATCTCATTAATGCAGTAACACAAAGACGGTATTACACAGGAAGAAATCAGAGTGCCCAAACATGGCAGAGTTTCACCCCGCCAAGGACCTCGGCCTCAGCCCACATTTCTGCCCAAGTTAGTCAGGGTATTTGTGCCAGATAGGTAAAACACCATGATGGGAAGTCTTAGTGCACCCACAGCATAGGCAGACCCCAGTAACATTTCTATAGCAAGGGTATACGCAGACCCCAGTAACTTTTCTATAGCAAGAGTATAGACAGACCCCTTTAACATTTCTATAGCAAAAGTATAGTCAGGGCCCAGTAACATTTCTATAGCAAAAGTATAGGCAGACTACAGTAACAATTCTGTAGCAAGAGTATAGATGGACCCCAGTAACATTTCTGTAGCAAAAGTATAGGCAGACCCCTGTAACATTTCTGTAGCAAAAGTATAGGCGGACCCCTGTAACATTTCTGTAGCAAAAGTATAGGTGGACCCCAGTAACATTTCTGTAGCAAGCGTATAGGCGGACCACAGTAACATTTCTGTAACAAAGGCATAGGCAGACCCTTGTAACATTTCTGTAGCAAGAGTATAGGCGGACCTCAATAATATTTCTGGATCAAAAGTATAGGGGAACCCCTCAAACCATTCAGTAGAAAATGTATAGGCAGACCCTAGTAACATTTCTGTAGCAAGAGTATAGGCGGACCCCAGTAACATTTCTGTAGCAAAAGTATAGGCAGACCCCTGTAACATTTCTGTAGCAAGAGTGTAGGCGAACCCCTGAAAACATTAGTGTACCAAGAGTATAGGCGAACACCTGAAAAAATTTGGTTACCAAGAGTGTAGACGAAGGCCGGAAAAATTAGTTAGATAACAGTATAGACAAGGGCCAGAAAAATTGGTATACCAAGAGTACACGTGTACCCCTGAAAAATTACTCAACCGCGAGGGAAGGTGAAACCCATAAACATTTTTTAAAGATACAGCTCGCTGTTGCTTAAGTTGTAACAGAACCTGGAGGCAGCCCTGTGAAAAAAATGGTTTCTGTTAAAGTATCAATACTTTTGAAACTTTGTAAAATTGTAAAAAACTTTTAAACAGAGCCTTTTGGGCTGCAGAAAAATTGGCAGTTCAGCATGATGACATGTTGTTTTAGGAGGAGGAGTAATAATATCCGAGAGTGATTGACAAAGCTAATTCCCCCTTTTTTGTGGTGATAGAGGATGCATTTTTCTCCTGTTGCAGCAAAAAGAATCATTAGATATCGCTGCTTTCCGCCGGTGGAGAAGAGAAGTCTGGGGAAATCCAGCCTTTGTTCATCTTTATGAGTGTAAGCAAGTTGGCACTGGCAGTTGACAGGCTGCTACGCTTATCCGTGATGATTACCCCAGCTGCACTAAACACCCTCTCTGACAAGACGCTAGCAGCAGGGCAGGCCAGCACCTCCAGGGCATACAGCGCAAGTTCGTGCCACGTGTCCAGCTTTGACACCCATTAGTTGTATGGAGCAGAGGCATCAGGGAGGACACTGGTACGATCGGCTACGTACTCCCTCACCATCTTTTTACAGTGCTCCCTCCGACTCAGCCTTGACTGGGAAGTGGTGACACAATCTTGCTGGAGAGCCATAAAGCTGGCAAAGGCCTTGGAGAGTGTTCCCCTGACTGCGCTGGACATGCTGCCTGATCCCCGCTGCTCCCTTGCTACTTGGCCCCCTGAACTGCGTCTTCTGCCACTAGCACTGTCAGATGGGAACTTTAGCATCACTTTTTCCACCAGGGCCCCCGTGGTATTGCATCACTCTCGTACCCCTTTCCTCTTCGGGAATGAGAGTGGAAAGGTTCTCCTTATACCGTGGGTCTAGAAGGGTGTACACCCAGTAATCCGTGTTGGCCAGAATGCGTCTAACGCGAGGGTCACGAGAAAGGCAGCCTAACATGAAGTTAGCCATGTTTGCCAGGGTCCCAGTACTCAACACATCGCTGTCCTCACTAGGAAGATGACTTTCAGGATCCTCCTCCTCCTCTTCAGCCCATACACGCTGAACAGATGAGAGGCAAGCAGCATGGGAACCCTCTGCAGTGTGGCCAGCTGTCTCTTCCCCCCTCCTCCTCCTCCTCCTCCAAAATACGCTGAGATATAGACATGAGGGTGGTCTGGCTATCAAGCGACATACTGTCATCCCCCGTCTCCTGTTCCAACCACAAAGCCTTTATGCTTTGCAGCGAACTTCTCAGCAGGCAAAGCAGCGGGATGGTAATGATTGCTGCATCGCCGCTCACCATCTGGGTAGACTCCTCAAAGTTTCCGAGGACCTGGCAGATATCTGCCATCCATGCCCATTCCTCAGTAAAAAAATTGCGGAGGCTGACTACCACTCTACACTGCTCATACATCCTGGCCAACATGTGCAGTGTAGAATTCCAGAGTGGGGGCACGTCGCACAGCAATTGGTGCTCTGGCAGCTGAAACCGACGTTGCAGGGTCCTCAGGCTGGCAGCGTCCATGGTGGACTTGCGGAAATGTGCGCAGACGCGGAGCACCTTGCCGAGCAGGTCAGACAAGTGGGGGTAGTTTTTCAGAAACCGCTGAACCACCATATTGAAGACGTGGGCCAGGCATGGCACGTGTGTGAGGCTGCCGAGCTGCAGAGCCGCCACCAGGTTACAGCCATTCTCACACACGACCATGCCCGCTTGGAGGCTCAGCGGCGAAAGCCAGAGGTCGGTCTGCTCTGTCAGAACCTGCAGCAGCTTGGGGGCCGTGTGTCATCTAAGCTGATTAGTTTCAGCACGACTTGCTGACGCTTGCCCACCGCCGCGCTGCCACGCGCTACCGACTGCTGGCGATGTGCTCACACTTCTTAATTGAGAGGTAGACGTGGCGGAGGAGCAGGAGGGGGAGGGTTTGGAGGAGGTGGCATAAAACACCACAGATACCAGCACCGAGGTAGGACCCACTATTCTGAGCGTGGGTAGGACGTGAGCGGTCCCAGGCTCTGACTCGGTCCCAGCCTCCATCAAGTTCACCCAATGTGCCGTCAGGGAGATATAGTGGCCCTGCCCACCAGTACTTGTCCACGTGTTCAAGGTTAAGTGGACCTTCCCAGTAACCGCGTAGGTGAGGGCACAATTTATGTTGCGGGAGACGTGCTGGTGTAGGGCTGGGACGGCACACCGGGAAAAATAGTGGCGACTGGGAACCGAGTAGCGCAGGACTGCCGCCGCCGCCATCATGTTTTTGAAAGCCTCAGTTTCCACAAGCCTGTATGGCAGCATCTCCAGGCTGATTAATTTGGCAATGTGCACGTTTAAAGCTTGTGCATGTGGGTGGGTGGCGGCATATTTGCGCTTTCGCTCCAACGCTTGTGTTAGCAACAGCTGAATGCTGCTCTGAGGGAGATTGCTGGATGGAGTGTAGGATGGTGGAGGTGAGGGTGTGGGTGCAGGCCGGGAGGCGCTCGAGCCTGTGTCCTAGGAGGGGGATTGCATCAGTGTTGGAGGTTGGGGAACAGGGCAAAGGGCAGTGGTGTGACCCATAGGCGGTGAATGGCCTTCATCTCACCTTGTAGGGTGCTTGCCCATCATATGCCTGCGCATGCTGGTGGTGGTGAGGCTGGTAGTGGTGGCTCCCCGGCTGATCTTGGGGTGACACAGGTTGCACACCACTGTTCGTCGGTTGTCCGCGCTCTCACTAAAAAACATCCACACCTTTGAACACCTAGCCCTCTGCACGGAGGCTTGCCACGAGGGGGTGCTTTGGGATACAGGTGGGGGATTCTTGGCTCTGGTCCTGCCTCCACTCCACTGCCTCTTCCAACCTGTTCTGCTGCTGCACTTGCCTCCCCCTCTGAAGCCCTGTCCTCAGTAGGCTTAGCAAACCAGGTGGGGTCAGTCACCTCATCATCCAGCTGCTCTTCCTCTAAATCCTCTGTGCGCTCCTCCCTCGGACTTACTGCCCTTACTACTACCTCACTGACAGACAACTGTGTCTCATGATCCTCATCCACAAAAAGCTCTTGAGACAGTTGTCGGAAGTCCCCAGCCTCATCACCCGGACTCCGGGAACTTTCCAAAGGTTGGACATCGGTCACGACAAACTCCTCAGGTGAGAGAGGAACCACTTTTTCCCACTCATGGCAGGGACCCGAGAAGAGTTCCTGGGAGTCTGCCTGCTCAGAATATGTCATTTTCATGGAACGAAGAGGCTGGGAGGAAGGAGCAGCAGCCAGAGGATTTAGAGTGGCAGTCCCTAGGCCGGGAGTAGTGGACTGCGTAGAAGACTGGGTGGTCGATACATTGCTGGACGGGTTTTCTGCCATCCACGATAGGACCTGCTCACACTGCTCTGTTTGTAATAAAGGTCTACCACGCGGACCCGCAAATTGTGATATAAAGCTGGGGAGCCTAGAAACTTGCCTCTCTCCTAATCCCGCAGCAGCCGGCTGTGATTCACCACACCCAGGAACTCGGCCTGTGCTCCCACCCTCACTTGGACGTCCACGTCCTCGACCCTTACCCCTACTCCTCATCATGGCGGATTAGGAATAGAGCAGGGCCCAAATAAATTACCCCATTGTACAGCACTGACAACTGTTGCTTAATTCACAGCACACAGAAACTTGTAGATAACGGAGGCTCTATGCTGTGACCGCTGTCTTGTGCTGATACCTAGGGGTAATTTACCGCTCGCAGAGACTTGTAGATAATAGAGGCTGTGTGGAGGGGAGAAGACTCTAAAGCCAGTGGATAGTGCTGGTAACTGCGGCTATCTCAACCCCACCAAGGAAAGGGTATTGTGAGATGCTCTGCACAGCGGCAGAGCTGAAATACTTTGCAGTGGCCCAGGAAATATTAGAGTACTGTTTCGCGGTGAGATGTCTGTCTAATGCACTGCAGACACAGAACGGTCTAACTGAACTACTTTGCAGTAGGCTAGCAAATGTTAGAGTGCAGTTTCACGGTGAGAGCTGGTTGTACGGCACTGCAGGCTGAGAACGCTATTAATGCGGGGAACAGGCCTAGATGCGTGATACAAAAGTTGGTGCACTACTGTCCCCAGCCAGCCACAACTGTAAAGCACACGGTCAGATGTAGCCATCAGAAGGACCAATGGGGTTCTTGTACGGAGGATCAGGACTGTATAACTTTCCCTATATTCTGCGTTATGCACTGCATACACAGAACGGTATAACTGAACTACTTTGCAGTAGGCTAGCAAATGTTAGAGTGCAGTTTCACGGTGAGAGCTGGTTGTACGGCACTGCAGGCTGAGAACGCTATTGACAGGCTGGGAACAGGCCTAGATGCGTAATACAAAAATTGATGCCTTACTGCTCCCAGCCAGCCACAACTGTAAAGCATACGGTCAGATGTAGCCCTAAGAAGGACCAATGGGGTTCTTGTATGGAGGATCAGGACTGTATAACTTTCCCTATAGAAGCAGCTCTGTCCCTAAACTCTGCGTTATGCGCTGCAGACTGAGAACGCTATAGTTGAAATGGCCTGCACAGCCCGAGATGCTTAAAAAAAAAATTGTGTACTACTGCTCCCAGCCAGCCACAACAGTAATGCACACTATGAAGAGTAGCCCTAAGAAGGACCATTGGGGTTCTTAAAGACTGGATCCTACTCTAACACTTTCCCTATATCAGCAGCAGCACTTTCCCTAACCTCTGCCAGCATGCATCTGAGGCGAGCCGCGAGCGGAACCACTTTAAGTACTCGGTCGTCACCTGATTGGCCCAGCCACTCACTACTGTGGGGGTAGAGAGGGCTGGCACGTCACAGGAGGAAGTGATAATGCCTTCCCTGCATGTCTATTGGCTAGAAAATGGCGCTAAACATGCGGGAAAGGAAATACAATTGACTCGAGTACCGCGTGGTGTTCGTCTCCAGTAACGAGCATCTCGAACACCCTAATACTCGAACAAGTATCAAGCTCGGACGAGTACGTTCGCTCATCTCTACTAATGGCACCACATGGTTGCCAGGGAGAAGGTAAGACAAGTGATTGGGTGGGGAAGCAGCTCAAGTATAAGCAGTTTGTTTTGCACTTACAGACTCCCCCGATCCAGCATTCTACCCCGCTCCCCTGGATGAATACAATTGATGCTTGACTTGGACATTCAGAAGCTTCCAAAGCAAGTAAAAGGGGTACAAGTTGACATTCTGAGAATGGTGGGAGGTTCTTTACTGGTGCCATCTTCTATGACCGTGGTTTCCTGTCTATATTTGCCCCAGGGATAAAAAAAAGGATATTTTTAGAGAAGGAAAGAACCCAGAAGAGATTCTTGGGCAAAGACGCCTTGTACTATAACTGGAGACAAGGGCGGAATCACCAGACCACAGGAAATGCAGAGACAAGTACATGACATGAAATTCTTTACTAACAGGTCATACCCAGAGGAGAAATGTCTAGTGACAGGAGATGACGAGTTATCTTCACTGCAGATTTACTGATTTATAAGAAAGAAAAACCAAACCATAATGGGGGAAGCTTCAGTCATCAGCCGTGTATCGTTGTGTTCTGTGGGACCCAATGCGCTGCATTATCCATTGTCCTAGGGGGTTAGACTTGTAGGAAAGGTGGAACTACACTGAAATCACTTTTATTAAATAATCCTGCTCTTCATTAGAGCCCCCCGTGCTTTATTAGAACCCTAAAACCCTTTATTAGAGCCCCCGGCTTCTCACGATTGGCGCTTCCCTGTATGGAAATTATCCCCATCACTTTGGAGTGCAACATAAAAGCACATGACAGGTTTTCCGTGTGAATCCACATTAGATGGTAAATCCAGCGATAAGAGTGACTTCCAACGAGGCCGGTCATCGGTGCTAGACTAGCCGGGGTCTCACCGTGAACCAAGAATGGCATGATGAAGAAGAAAGGTCCAACGCATGAGGATCCTAGGAATGGAAACAACTCGTCACTGAAAGGGGTCAGATGAGGAATTCTTCTGACCAACTGTTGCTGCACAGGTGCTCGGCTTGATGTTTTCAATAGGGCAAGTGGAGAGAGTTGCTGCCAGACTCCTCTGAAGGAGAGGTAAGAACAAAAGGGGTAGGTGTAATTCAACAGCTCAATCCTTCTTTTGCCCAATGTCATCTATTGGGGAGACTCAGGAGGCCACCATACACAGATAGTTGTCCGTTTCCGCCAAAGAGACTTTTCTCTAATGTGTAAGAGGGTCTTCGTTACAGGAGGTGGGCGACAAGCATCAGGATACGAGGCAGACACCAGGCTTACAAGAATATCAGTGTTTATTACAACTAGTATGACTTGGCAATGTGATGATGTCTGATTAATCACTAGTTGTACAAGTTGTGTGATTCAATGCTTCTGTTTCAAAACCCTGACGCTAAACAACTTCTGATGTGTGCGAAGCAAATAGTGGTTAGTGTTCACAATGCTGGTGTAGTGGCCCAGAGTTAATTTGGTCCCCTCCAGAATGTTTTATATTTGTCTCATGTGAGGAACGGTGGCGTCACGAGTGACAACTGGACTTAAAGGGGTTGTCTCGCGGCAGCAAGTTGGGGTATACACTTCTGTATGGCCATATTAATGCACTTTGTAATGTACATTGTGCATTAAATATGAGCCATACGAAAGTTATTCACTTACCTGCTCCGTTGCTAGCGTCCCCGTCGCCATGGATCCGTCTAATTCTGATGTCTTCTTGCTTTTTTAGACGCGCTTGCGCTGTGCGGTCTTCTTCCTGGTGAATGGGGCCGCTTGTGCCGGAGACCTGGTCCTCGTAGCTCTGCCCCGTCACATGTGCCGATTCCAGTCAATCAGGAGGCTGGAATCGGCAATGGACCACACAGAGCTCACGGTGCACCATGGGAGAAGACCCGCGATGCATCGTGGGTGAAGATCCCAGCGGCCATCTTGGTGAAGGAAGAAGAAGGAAGACGTCGCAGAGCGGGGATTCGGGTAAGTAATAATTTTTTTTTTTTAACACATCCTTTGGGGTTGTCCTGCGCCGACGGGGGGGCCTATGGAAAAAAAAAAAGTTTCGGCGCGAGATAACCCCTTTAAGGTAACCCCCAGTTACTGTCCCTGTGATCTCCCCCAGCAAGAACGAGGTCTGGTCCCGAGCTACCCTTAGGGAGGAGATGGTAGAGGCTGTGACAAGGTTAACATCTCTACCCTGCTGTTTTCTCGGTTGAGGGGCCTGCTCCTCGGATGCGGGGGAGCAAGCTTCAAATACTGACAAACAATATATCAACAACGGGTAATAGTTCAGCAATGGCGGATAGCTGCACTCAGTCCAACGATAACAAAAATTAGTCCACGAAGGGTGGAGCTTACACTTAACCCCTTAGTGATGCGGCCATTTTTTCCATTTTCGATTTCATTTTCTCCTCCTCACTTTCAAAAAAAATCATAACTCGTTCATTTATCCATCTGTCTGAGGGCTGCTGTTTTTTGCTGGACTACTTGTATTCTTCAATAATGCTACTTAATGTACCATATAATGTACTTAAAAACCTTTCAAACATTAGTGGAGTGAAATGGGAGAAAAATGAAATGCCGCCATGTTTAGGGGAGCTAAATATTTAAAAGCAAGAGAGCACCGTAGGAGTAAGAACCAAAGATAAAAGGAACAGACTCACCTCTTGGCAGACCGTCACACCGAGGTCCATGGAGGTAAAACACTCTGTCACCAAGACATCCAGTAGGATAGTGCATGGAAGGGGCACAAGACTTGTCAAGGCTCAACCGTAAAAGCACAAAGAAATGTAAAAAATCCTGCGCTCAAAGTGTTTAAAATCAAGTGCCAAAAACTTTATTGGCAAATCCTGTGGCACTCACTCCATGGGGGTTCAATTCCAGAAATTTGGGGTCCAGTTGGACAAAATAGTAAGGATGCGCTCCGTCAACATGAGGCTGAACCCCATGTTGTGTAACCTCAAAACATTTATTAACTGAAAACCAGCTAAGTAGAGCGGCGGCGCGGCGCGTTCCTGAGAATCGATTCTCCTTTCTCAGGGTTATTACAGGTAGGATGTCAAGCTGGATTATTATAGTGACATCCATGGGTTAACGGTAATGTGGGGGCGGAGTGCAGGGAATGGTGTTCGCTTGGTGAATGTATGTGTTTGTGAGCATGTGCTCCAGGGAAAAAAGGAGCCAAATCCAGGCGCGCATTCCAACTTCCGTAAATGGCATGTCACCATCGGAAATGCACGTCCCCACTATGCGGTTCAGCGAAGGGTTGTCGGACGGCGTGCATGCCAAATACCCGCAGTGGAAGAAATGACATGATGCTTTCAAATACGTCGAAAATTGTAGTAATTAAAACATGTTCTATAAAAAGCAGAGCTGTGTCTAAAAGTATGAATGAGGGGTCTCTGATAACAAGCGGAAATCAAAACACACAAAGATACAATGTAAACTAAAAAATAAACACAATATAAACAAAGGAAAGTGCTGCGGGGGCAGGGCGCACACAATCGCAACAGGCAATGTGTGAAAATATTTTTGAAAACTTAAATGCAAAAAATTATAAAAGCGGTAAAACTTGAGACAAATAATGATCTAAAATAAAATATGGGCAGAAAAAATCCCGGAGAGAAATAGTAAAAATATAAATATATACGGGAAAAAAATGTATAAAATTATAGAAATAAGCAAAAATAATATATATTAAAGGGTTTGTCCCGCGGCAGCAAGTGGGGGTATACACTTCTGTATGGCCATATTAATGCACTTTGTAATATACATCGTGCATTAAATATGAGCCATACAGAAGTTATTCACTTACCTGCTCCGTTGCTGGCGTCCCCGTCGCCATGGATCCGTCTAATTCTGATGTCTTCTGGCATTTTTAGACGCGCTTGCGCTGTGCGGTCTTCTGCCTGGTGAATGGGGCCGCTCGTGCCGGAGAGCTGGTCACCGCGTCGTCATCGTAGCTCCGCCCCGTCACGTGTGCCGATTCCAGCCAATCAGGAGGCTGGAATCGGCAATGGAACGCACAGAGCCCATGGTGCACCATGGGAGAAGACCCGCGGTGCACCATGGGAGAAAACCGCAGTGCATCCCTGGGAAAGGACCGGCGGCCATCTTAGGGAGAAGATTTTTATAACTCCATATTTCGTCGGATCGGTGAGTAGCAAGCGGTTTAAAAAACGCTTTAAATTGCTATTTTATGCCGGGGGGGTGACAGGGGGAATGGGGTAAGGTAAAATTTTGATGTTTGCCACGAGACAACCCCTTTAAGTTATTCAGTGTTCCAGAAGAGGAAAGCATAGGAAGCTATCTGTTACATTGTATCTTTCTATGTATTTTTATTTCCCCTCGCTTTTATCAGAGGTTTTTCATTCATTTATATACTTTTTATATCACATCTTCATTTACTAGAATTTTCTACATATTTGAAAGCATCATGCCATTTACATGCCGTACAACAGCCCTACGCTGAACCGCAAGCTGCGGAGCGTGCATATCCAACGGTAGTGTGCCGTTTACGGTCGCTAGATTTAGCGCCTTTTTTCACAGGAGTGCGCACTTAAGCTCCATGTCAGCTTGCAAACACATACGTTCACCAAGTGAATGCAATTCTGTTCACTCCGCCCGCACACTACTGCCGAATCATGGATCTGTCATCGTTTTTTTTAGCTGTACTACTTTTAAAAAATAAAACACATTTTTAAAAACATAAGATTACTTTCTGCCGACCAGAACGCTTCGATTTTTTGTTCCCATTTTGGAGTTTACGTGACTTTTTGTATTTTCTTTCCAGATGATGTTCACCCTGCAGGATAAATTAATTGGTTACTTTGATAGATCGGACTTTACAGACGAAGTGATGCTAAATATGTTTTTGGGTTTTTTTGTTTTTGATTTTTATAATATAGGAAAAGAGGTTTTTTTTAGCTTTTAATACCTTTTATTATTTCTAATAATAAAACCTTTTAAAACTCATTTTTACATTCTGTTCTTAAGTCCCGATGAACTTGTGATCGTTTGATCGCTCCTGCATTATAATGTCATATACCATAGTATTACATTATACAGGCAGAGTATCAAGCCAAGTTAACAGACGCGATCAGTATTCGCTGATCATGGCTCTTGCTGGCGGGTGTCAGCTGTGAGAAACAGCCACACCAAGCATTGTATGGAGTGGGGTAGGCTCCCCTTGCCTCTCTATGTAAACCCCAAATGCATTTGATGTAACTGTATGTCCTGTGTTGTTAAGGGGTTGAAGTAGAGTTCCTGTAAGGTTTTGACCCAACTCCAAAAATGTCTTTGTACTTTCACTAAGTGTTCAAGACAGAAAGTTTGCTGGGATACAATTGAGTAATGTGCTGTGAGTAGCAGTCCTGTGCAGTTTCTGTTGGTGTGCAAACTTACGGTTTTCATAGAGGGCCGGTCTCACCTACAAAACTCTAGGTGTCCGTTAAACCTTACTGTGGATGACAACCTTTTGATGTATGTTGGTAGCTCCAAATATATAAACCTGGGGGATGGCTCTTATTTGCTCTGTCACAGCGTATTACTCCCTGTATGCAAACTTTACCAGACTCTCTAGGTGTTGCACCTTGCAGATAGTAGCTCTTTAGGTCGGCAGCATGGCCTCCTGCAGACTATTACTCCCAGTAATGCCTCCTGGGACTAGTAACAGATAAGCAGCAGCACCGGACACACACAGTTTCCATGCTGCTCCTGCTCTCACCGCCTCTGTCTGCACTCTGCTGGTTCTCTTGCCTACAATGTCTTCTGCACAGCAACCCAAACTGTTCTGCTGATTTGTGGATGCAGGCGCTCTGTGTGCTGCTCTCTGTCCACAGCTGCACTCCCCCACTTCCTGTGCTACAGCAATAATCGCAAGACAATCCTGTTCCATGCACGGCGGGTGTTGGCTATCTGTGATAGCAGATACAAACATGCAACAGCCAGGATCAGCACTAACACTGATCTCAGCTGTTAATCTTTTAAGTACCCTGATCGCTATTTGGGAGTCCCAAATGGGCCTCAGGCTTGCAACTGCAGGATGCTGTCTGTTGCCATGACAGCCCGGTGCCTTCTCAAGGCCCACAGGGCTTCCATAAATAAATGCCTATGAGGGCATGCTTATGGCACGACGCCTTCATAGACTGCCTGTCAAAATGCAGTATAATGTAATACTGTGGTATTACATTAAACTGTATGCGCGATCAAATGAGCACATGTTCAAGTCTCCTATGGGGACTAAACAAAAGTTAAAATAATTTTAAAAACATTTTAAATTAAAAAATCCCTTTTCCCATAATAAATATTAAAAAATAAAAGCATATCTGGTATTGCCACGTTGAAAAAAGTCTGCTCTATCAAAGTTGTGCATCCAGCATGGTGAGCGTCATCAGAAAAAAATAATGCCAGAATTGCGCATTTTTGATCCTGCCATCTTCAAGATAATATGTAATAAAAATCGATCAAAAAGTCACCCGAATTACAAAATGGTAGCAATAGAAACTGCAGGATGTTCTGCAAAAACCTAGCCCCCCAAAATGAGCCCTCGCACAACCATGTCAACGGAAAAATAAAGACGTTATGACGGTCAGAAGATGGCAGCAGAAAAGCATTTCATTTTTTTCTGAAGATATTGATCTTTAAAAGTAGTTCAGCAAAAGAACTATATAAATGTGGTATCATTGTAGTCGTATCGACCCACAGAAGGAACTCATGGTATTTTTGCTACAATGTGTACATTGTAAAAACAAAACTCCTCCCCCCCCCCCACCCGAAGATGTCAGAATTGCGTCTTTTCCCATTTTACTCCAGTTTAAAAAAAAGTTTAAAAACATTTTTTAAAGTTTTTCAGTACATTATTGTGAGAGAAACCATAGCGTTTGAACACTATCGTATTCGCCTCTCCATTCTATTACTTAGTTGACACACATATTCTGAAGAAGCAGCCTGAAGAAGCAGCTGCGATTGACATTCGCTCACACAAACGTGTAACCAGACAGCCGACTAAAGATGGACTTTGTTTTGGAAATGTATTTTGCTAGTGAATAGTAAAACAGATAAGGAGTTTTTATTTGACCTTCTATACATATATGTAAACCTTAACTAAGCCTAGTAATACTTATAGATTATCAATTAAACAGCATGTGACAATGGAAGAGGTTTGCCCAGAGATCAAGGTCACTGCATGTGCTAAGTTTAATCAATAATAAAGAGGCATAACAAGTTATACATTTAGTCTGGCACAAATGTATTTGTCTAAAAGGACTATAAACACTTTGGTTTGTTAACAAATAAACAGAATTATTTGTGATTTATACAAATGCTGTGTGACCTACGATTCTTCGAGCAGCTCGTCCTAATTTGGGACACAAGAATACACATGTAGCACTCCATTGTGCTGACATTATGTAGTACATTAAATAGTACCACTGAAAAATACAACTCGTTTCCCCAAAAAACAACGAGCCCTCATGAAGCTACATGAATGGAAAATAAAAGTTATGATTTTTTTGAAAGTGAGAAGGAAAAACCAAAAATGATTTAAAAAAAAGAGCTGCATCATGAAGGAGTTAAAAACATATATATTATGAATATCAGACAATGCTAAACATAACTTACATTATGTTACCCCCTTATACATACATTGGCAGTAGAGATGAGCGAGCCTACTCGGCCACGCCCCTTTTTCGCCAGAGCACTGCGATTTTCGAGTACTTCCGTACTCGGGCGAAAAGATTTGTGGGGCACCGTGGGTGTGTGGGGGGATGCAGCGGGGAGTGGGGGGGAGAGGGAGAGAGAGAGGGCTCCCCCCTGTTCCCTGCTGCTACCCCCCACGCCGCCATGCCTCCCCCCCGCCCCCCAGCGCCCCCCGAATCTTTTCACCCGAGTACTGAAGTACTCGAAAATCGCAGTGCTCGATCGAGTAAATACTCAAAACGAGTAGATTCGCTCATCTCTAATTGGCAGATATCAAATATTTGATCAAGTATCCCACTGCTGAAATGGGACAGGATACAGCGCAGGCGCCTCACGTCACTAGAGAGCAGCAGTGACATCACTGAGAAAGCAGCCTATCCACTCACTAGAGAGCAGCGATTACATCACTAAAAATGCAGCCTATCCACTCACTAGAGAGCAGTGGTGACATCAGTGCGAATGCAGACTATCCACTCACGTGAGAGCAGCAGTGACATCACTGGGAATGCAGCCTACCCACTCACTGGAGAACAATGGTGACATCACTGAGAATGTAGCATATCTACTCAATAAAGAACAGTGGTGACATCACTAAGAATGCAGCCTATTTACTAACTAGAGAGAAGTGTTGACATCACTGAGAATGCAGCCTATCCAATCACTAGAGAGCAGCGATGACATCAGTGAGAATGCAGCCTATCCACTCACTAGAGAGAAGTGTTGACATCACTGAGAATGCAGCCTATCCAATCACTAGAGAGCAGCGATGACATCGGTGAGAATGCATCCTATGTATTCACTAGAGAGCAGTGGTGACATCACTGAGAATGCAGCTTATCCTCTAACTGCAGAGCAGTGATGTCATCACTGAGAATGCAGACTATCCAGTCACTAGAGAGCAGCAGTGACATCACTGAGAAAGCAGCCTATCCACTCACTAGAGAGCAGCGATTACATCACTAAAAATGCAGCCTATCCACTCACTAGAGAGCAGCAGTGACATCGGTGAGAATGCAGACTATCCACTCGCGTGAGAGCAGCGGTGACATCACTGGGAATGCAGCCTACCCACTCACTGGAGAACAGTGGTGACATCACTGAGAATGTAGCATATCTACTCAATAAAGAACAGTGGTGACATCACTAAGAATGCAGCCTATCCACTAACTAGAGAGAAGTGTTGACATCACTGAGAATGCAGCCTATCCAATCACTAGAGAGCAGCGATGACATCAGTGAGAATGCAGACTATCCACTGACTAGAGAGCAGCGGTGACATCAGTGAGAATGCAGCTTATCCATTCACTAGAGAGCAGCAGTGACATCACTGAGAATGCAGTCTATCCACTCACTAGAGAGCAGCGTTGACATCACTGAGAATGCAGCCTATCCACTCACTAGAGAGCAGCAGTGATATTACTGAGAATGCAACTATAGAATCCTAGAATGATAAGGTTGGAAGGGACCTCCAGGGTCAACCCCCTGCTCAATGCAGGATAACTAAATCATCCCAGACAGATTCCTGACCAGCCTCTGTTTGAACACTTCCATTGAAGGAAAACCCACCACCTCCCATGGCAACCTCTTTCACTCATTGATCCCCCTCACTGTCTAATATCTAATCTTTGTTTCCTCCCTTTCAGTTTCATCCCATTGCTTCTAGTCTTTCCTTGTACAGATGAGAATAGAGCTGATCTCTCGGCACTGTGACAGCCCTTTAGATATTTATAGACAGCTATGTCTCCTCTCAGCCTTCTCTTCTGCTAAACATTCCCAGATCCTTTAACCGTTCCTCATAGGGCATGGTTTGCAGACCGCTTACCATCCTGGTAACTCTTCTCTGAACTTGCCTCAGTTTGTCTATGTCTTTTTTAAATCGGGGTGCCCAGAACTGGACTCAGTATTCCAAATGAGGTCTGACTAAGTGTAGAGGGGGATAATGACCTCACGTGATCTAGACTCTTTGCTTCTCTTAATACATCCCAGAATTGTGTTTGCCTTTTTGTTGCTGCATCACACTGCTGACTCATGTTCAGTCTGTGATCTAATAGTGATGCGATACCCAGGGCACATAGGAAATGAATTTATTTCTGTGTTAACACTCACTCAGAGGCACTGTATGATCGCAAATCTCTGAGTGGCTATTACACCATGGACATAGCTTTATATATCGAGTAGGCAGGAGGCTTATTAAAAGCTATAACTTATTGGTTCATCTTTACACAAAGACCCGGAAATATGTTTTTACTTTCACTTAAGCCAGTTTTAGGAAAGGGAGGGGTAGAGAGAGTGTGAGTAAAGGGAGGGGGTAAGTTGGTGAATTACAATACTAGGTTCCTGGTATCTGATTACACAGTGTATTTTAGCTACAGGTAGTATCCCACAGGAGAAGATTAGATACACAGGAAAGCAGACTGCATGTACAGACAACTACATTTCAAGAGGTACATAGTAACATAGTATGTTAGGCTGAATGAAAACAATGTCCATCTAGTTCAGCCTATTTCAACCCCATTGTTGATCTAGTGGAAGGCAAAAAACCCCAAGAGGCAGAAGCCAATTAGACCATTTGGGGGGGAAAAAATCCTTCCTGACTCCATAATAGCAGTCAGAATAATCCCTGGATCAACCTCTGATAGTTCCTACCTGACTGTAAGACCCGAATCAACAACCCGCTGGTCACCTAATGTCTATATCCTGTAATATCGTAGCGCTCTAGAAAGAAATCCAGTCCCTCTTAAACTCCTCTATGGATTTTGCCATCACCACATCCTCAGGCAGAGAGTTCCACATTCTCACTGCTCTTACAGTAAAGAACCCCCTTCTGTGTTGGTGATAAAACCTGCTTTCTTCTAGCTGTAGCGGATGCCCTCTTGTTACCGTCGCAGTCCTGGGTATAAACAGATCATGGGAGAGAAACTTGTATTGTCCCCTCATGGATTTATACATAGTTATTTGGTCGCCCCTTAGCCGTCTTATTCCGGGGTGAATAATCCCAGTTTTGGTGCCTCTCTGGGTATTCCAGTTCCCACATTCCGGTTAATAGTTTAGTCGCCATTCTTTGAACCCCCTCAAGCATTGCAACATCTTTCCTGAGCACCGGTATCCAGAACTGTGCGCAGTATTCCATGTGAGGCCTGACTAGTGCCTTATATATTGAGAGGATAATGTTCTCATCCTTCACCCCTATACCTCTTTTAATGCACCCCAAGACTTTATTAGCTTTTGCAGCAGCTGATTGGCATTGGTTACTCCAGTTTAATCTACAGTCCACTAGTACCCCCAGGTCTTTTTCCATCTCACTTTTCCCTAGCAGTACCCCATTTAGTGTTTATTGGTGACATCCGTTTCTCCTGCCCATGTGCATAACCTTACATTTATCAACACTGAACATCATTTACCATTTTGCTGCCCAAGCCCCCGGCTTATCTCGGTCCGTTTGTAGCCGCACATTGTCCTCCATTGTATTAATTATCTTGTATAGTTTTGTATCATCTGCAAATATTTATATTTTACTGAGCAGTCCTTCTATCAGGTTGTTGATAAATATATTGAACAGAATGGGGCCTAATACTGAACCCTGTGGCCCCCGCTAGCGACGGGAGCCCAATCAGAGTACGAACCATTTATTACCCCCCTCTGCTTTCTGTCTCTGAGCCAGTTCTTTACCCAGATACACACGTTTTCGCCCAATCTGAGCTTCTCATTTTATATATCAGCCTATTATGCAGCACGGTGTCAAATGCTTTAGAGAAGTCCAGATATACGAGATCAATAGACTCTCCCAGGTCCAGCCTAGAGCTTACTTCATTGTAGAAGCTGATCAGATTGGTCTGACATGATTGACCCTTCATGAATCCATGCTGCTGAGGAGTTATTACGTTGTTTTCCTTGAGGTATTCCAGGATGTCATCTCTCATAAACCCCTTGAATATTTTTCCAGTTATTGAAGTGAGACTTACCGGCCTGTAGTTACCAGGCTCTCTTTTGGACCCCTTTTTGTATATTGGAACCCTATTGTCAATGCGCCAATCCAATAGTACAACCCCGGTCTCTATAGTGTCCATAAATATAAGAAATAGCGGTCTAGCTATTATATCACTTAGTTCCATTAGAACCCTTGGGTGTATTCCATCTGGGCCTGGCGATTTATCGATTTTAGGTTCAAATACATTTTATTGTAAGTTTACATACAAATTTGAAACCAAACAAAGGAAAGGGGGAAGGGGAGTTGGAATGCAAACACCACAATAGTGAAGGGGATCTTCATAGGCACTCCGTGTGAACAGCCATGCGTGTGGGATTAAGCATCGTCTAATGGTATCTTCAAAGGATAATTATGTGGCTGACAGTGACATTTACTACATAATTGATTGATTCCGTTGGCACACCTGGCCAGGTTCAGAAGACAGAAGGCCAAGTCAGCTGACCCTGTAAACTATGGTGCCACCGACCTCTCATTGCATCTAGCCCACTTTTCTTTAGTGCTTCTGCGCAGGCCATTGACCTTAGGTTGAATCACTAATCTTGTCTAAACCCTAAAATACAACTGCCCCGACTAACGGGGGAACAGACACAATTTTAAGACAATGGGATGGGGGGGAGGTGGGCAGGGAGGTAAAAGAAGGGGGTAAATTGGAGAGAGGCGCAGGAATCCTTTTCTGTATCACAATTACTTGTCTGTCACCCAAGCTGATCTTGTTCCAGACTGCTGCAGGTTCTAACCCACCATCTCTTAGATCACCCCCGATACTATCCAGCTCCTAAACCTCTTTGTGGTCCTGAAGGCTATCCAAACCTGCCAGGCCCCGTATGTCGTCTTCCAAGCTTTGGGATCGTCGGCCTCCAGCTTGTCGTAGTGCATGAGGGTGTGAATTTCCTCCACCCACATTCCCCTAGTTGGAACAGTAGTGGAGCGCCACAGTCTTTGGATGATTCTCCTAATTGCAATTATAAAGGATAATTCAAGTCCCCCATAATTACTTCATTGCGGTTTGACACCTCTTCTACCTACCTTAATAATAATAATATTTCAGTTTTTTCTGTTGCTTTTGGTGGCCTGTAGAAAATCAGTTTGTTATTTTTTTTCTACCAGTATTTCTACCCACAGAGATTTTACGTGCTCATCTCCTACACCTATATCCCCCCCGTAGCCTCGGTATTAAGTAGGATTTAACATACAGACATACCTCTCCCATTTTCTGTTCCCCACAGTCTATTCTGAAGAGGTTGTAATCCTGTAATTCACAGCCCAATCGCACTTATCATCAAGCCATGTTTCCGTTATTCCAACTATATCATAGTTTTCATCAGCCATTCTCGCTTCAAGCTCATCGTCTTTACTGAACAGACTTCTTGCATTCGTTGCCATACAATTTATACAATTGTTTTTGTTCTTTATATTCATTGTGCTACTAATGGTACTACTAGCTGTTCTGTCAGTTCTAACTGTACTAACTCTACCCCCTGCTCGACCCCCATTCCCATTACTTGGCCCTTGGTCGCTATCTACACTGTCTACCACCCTGTTTCTCTTTTTGACCTTCCCCAGGGAAAGGGAAGCTAATAAGGCTCAAATTAGTATATAGTAAAATAAACAGAACAATATATAATATGTTTCAGCCTTCAGGGTGATAACAGAGAAACAATAGCTTATAAATCTTCATACCACATTTTCCTCCCTTTGATAGCCATCACTTGCTTATAGCCTATCATTCTAATTTGGGGGTTAATATCCCCATAGACTTGAGTATAGCCTGTGTATCCCGTGCTCCCATCAGTGTCTATTAGAGATGAGCGAACGTACTCGGATAAGCACTACTCGTCCGAGTAATGTGCCTTATCCGAGTACCGCTGTACTCGTGCTGAAAGATTCGGGACGCGCTGCGGAGCGGGGAGCTGCAGGGGAGAGCGGGGAGGAACGGAGGGGAGATCTTTCTCTCCTTCTCTCCCGGCCGCTCTGCCCCGCTCCCCGCTCCGACTCACCTGTCAGCAGCGGAGCGCCCCGAATCTTTCAGCACGAGTACAGCGGTACTCGGATAAGGCACATTACTCGGACGAGTAGTGCTTATCCGAGTACGTTCGCTCATCTCTAGTGTCTATCTATGATTTAGAGGGAGGATATACTGGATTATAGCATATGATCTGTGAACCTTGTTCACACATGTAGTAAGTGGTATTATTGTATGTGCAACCCCCTATTTGTCTCCCCTTACCCGTGTAATAAGTATGGTATACTAATGTTCTTGTGATGCGTGTACCCATTCTAGCTTCTTGTATACATTTATCACAATTATTGGCCTAAGTCCAAATCTCCTGTATAACGTAATCCCCCCCGCCCGCCCGCCAACACAGCCTTTAGTAGGTTCTTAATTCTTCTTGCTGTTTGGCAGCTGTAGCTCTCCCTTCTCCTAGGTATCTGAGGGAGAAACAATGTATCTGTACAAAAACCACTGTGTCTGTGTAGAAACCACTGTGTATTCCCATTTTCCGGGCTTCCAGGAGGGAGCAGGGTCTTTGTCTTCTCCAAGGAACTTCTGGAAGTTTTTATGGTGTGTTTCAGGGAATCTGTCATGTGTGGTAAACAGGCATGGTCAGTGTAGGTGACTTTGACTCGTCTGGTGGATTCAAGGTCCCATCTGAGCAACTTTAATAGCAGTCGGGGTAGATAGGATAATGGTGTATGGACTCTTCCGCCTTGGTTTGAGAGGCCTTTGCTGCCAATCTTTCACCCAGACTTGTTTTCCTTGGAAGAAAAAGAAGTACACAGCAGTATCCAAGAAGTAAGTCAGTGGGGGTGGGCCTGAGTGGCTCTGCCATGTGCTTGTCTCTAGTAGTAGCCATTTTGGGCCTGGCCCCTTCCTGCTTCTCTTTCTGTATGAGCAGAGGAAGTGAGGGGGCAGTCTCTACTCCAGTGACCATGCTTCTTCAACCTTCTGCATTGGTCTCAAATACGGGGGTGGTGTTGGGGCCCATCCTTTTGTACGTATGAAGGAAGTGGGTTGTTTCGGGCATTGTACGGGGGTGGGGGCTGTCTTGACTGGATTGCTGCATCCAGTCAGTCTGCCTTCTTTTTCACTTTTAACAGTCCTTTTTCGCCAGCAATTGTGCGGCATGCATTCCAGCAAAACCTTCCTACTTCTGTAATTTTCTTCTAATGTTACTATTAGCATCCCAGTTCGGGTCGACATCAGGATATATGGCAGCTATATGAGTGGCTACATTTGCTATATCATGTGGGATTAGGCTCTGTCTGGTACTCCCCAAAACTTGTGTCAATACAGCGACATTCTTCAAAACTAAACAGAGTACGAAGAAGGTGTTGACAATCCTCTTTAGTGAGCTTGTGAGTGCTCTCGATACTTTCCAACAATTCTGTCATTTTCTGCAGTTTTTTCAGAGAATGAGGGTGTGCCAGTTCAGAAGGTTGGAACTGATATAAGGGGATATACAGAAAAACAGTATATCTATCTACCATAATAGTTTCCTGGAGGGACATTATGGGCTTGGCATTCTTAGATCTTGTTACACCTGGGGAGAACCTTAAGGGGGCATATATCCCAGTGGTGTGAACCATCCCATCACGTCTGCTGGGTCAGTAACTTGAAACACTACACTACTGCACATCAAACAGTACAAAATAATAAAGACAACAAGGAAATAAACTTTCCCTAATGAACTTTAGCCAGGGAGGGGACCTGCATATACAGCAGGTTAGCCATCCTGGCAAGGACAAAACTGACCACATACCTCAGCCACTAGCTGACCTTATGTGGGATAGGGGAATAACACAAAAAACAAGATAAAACAGATACATAGTCACAGGTACTCACAAGAAAACATCAACATGAAACCTGCCTGTATGCGAAGCAATCATTTCAATAGGAACTATCTGCAGAGACTTTGAAGACCTCAGGAAAAAAGATGAAGGAACTAGGAGCTCAGGTAGTCTTTCTCATCCATCCTCCCAGTGGAGAGCCATGAAATAAAAAGAAGGAACATGATTCTAGAGGTGAACAACTGGCTACATTGATGGTGACGTCAGCAAAGATTTGGATTTCTAGACCATGGAGTGAATTACCTATATGATGGACTGCTTGCTAGAGATGGGTTGCAGCTTACAAAAGCAGGTAAACATATATTTGGTGGGCACCTTTCTTCACTCATTAGGAGAGCTTTAAAATAGAACAATATGGGAATGGAAGTGAAAGGCCAGGTAAAAATATAAAGCTAATTAATACATTTGAGAACCTTGCTATTAGAAGTGGAAAGAAAGAACAAAGACAAAAAATTCAGAAGGAAAGTGGAGGAGCAAGAAACCCTGATCACAAACTAACATGTTTCTACATAAATGCACAGAGCATAAAAAAACAAACAAGGAGAATTGGAGCTCCGAACACAGGAAGAGAGCTATGATGTCATAGGCATCACGGAAACTTGGTGGGATGATACACATGATTGGAATACAAGGCTTGAAGGATAATAAAGGAGGGGGGGGGGCTGTTGTGTTGTATGTTAGGAAAACATTCATCTCCACCGAGATTCAAGCTTCAGAGCTGGGAGTTCTGTAGAAACTGTTTGGGTAAGAATGCAAGGAGAGAACAACAGAAAGGACACCATTGTAGGCATTTACTATAGGCCGCCTGGACAAGCAGAAGATATGGAGGAACTCTTTCTACATCAGATGGCGAAGCTCTCAAAGAAGCACAACATAGGGATCATGGGAGATTTTACCATCCAGACATTTGTTGGGAATCTCTCAGGTAAAAGTAGTGGATCCAACAAATTCTTATCCGCTCTTGCTGCCAACTTTATCTTCCAAAAGGTCGAAGAGAAAACAAGGGGATCTGCTATCTGGGACCTAATTCTTACCAACAGGGAGGGAATGCTTGAGGAAGTAAGGGTGGTTGGGACCTTAGAAGGCAGTGATCATGCTATCCTTGAATTTTGGATAAAAAGGGAAGGAAGACATGGGAAACCTCAGACCTCAAAGTTGGATTTCAGAAAGGCAGATTTTAACTCAGAAAAAGGGTAGGAAGAATCCAATGGCTGGATGTTCTTAAGGACAGAAATGTCCAAGAAGGTTGGAAAAAATTGCGAAATGAGATTCTCAAAGCACAATCATTACCAATCCCTAAAAGAGGGAAGAATGGGAAGCATTTAAAGAGACCAGGATGGATGAACACAGAACTTGCACACCTGTTAAAACCAAAAAAATATGTTTATCAAATGGAAAGAGACGGGAATATCTAAAGAAGAATATAATGGGGTCTGCAGAAACTGTAGGGCAAGTGTCAGAAAAGCTAAAGCTGATAATGAATTGAGGCTTGCAACAGAGGCCAAAAGCAATAAAAAATGATTTTGGGGCTATGTCAAAAGCAAAAGAAAAGTCAAAGATGCTATTAGATGCTTACAAGATGAAAACGGTCAATTGGTTAAGAATGATGTTAGGAAGGTTGAACTTTTAAATTCCCATGTTGTATCTGTTTTCTCTCAGAAAGTAGATGTAACATCAACTGATCTTCCCTGTGCTATTGGGGGAATACAACAATGCTGGCTATCTATAAGCAGAGAGATAGTGAGGGAACACTTGGCTAACTTAAATGAATTCAAGTAGTGTTAGCTATCCCTTCTAGCTTTGTGTCATCAACAAATTTTATCAGTTTCCCATCAATTTCTTCCTCCAGATCATTTATGAAAATGTTGAACAACACTGGGCCTAGGACAGAGCATTGTGGTTCCCCACTTGATACATTCTTCCACTTGGATGTGCAGCCATTTATGACCACTCTTTGAGTATGATCACTCAGCCAGTTGTGAATTCACCTAACAGTTGCCTTGCCAATCCCATATTTGGTTATTTTTTCAATCAGTATGGTATGAGATACTTTGTCAAATGCTTTGCTAAAGTAAAGATATACTATATCCACCGCATTTCCCTGATCAACCCAGTCGGTGATTGTGTTATATAAGGAAATTAGATTAGTCTGGCATGACTTGTTTGTTACAAACCCATGCCGGCTCTGGTTAATTACTCAATTCTCATCCAAGTACTTGCATACATGCTGTTTAATAATTTCTTCAAAGATCTTTCCCAGTATAGAAGTCAGGCTCACAGGCCTGAAGTTTCCTGGATTCACCTTCTTCCCTTTTTTGAAGATAGGGACATTTGCCCTTTTCCAATCTTCTTGGACTTCTCCTGTTCTCCAGGAATTTTCAAAGATTATGGCAAGTGGTTCAGCAATTACCTCCTCTGCTTCCTTCAGTATCCTAGGATATAATTCATCTGGACCTTGAGATTTGGGTTCATGTAAGTTAGCTAAGTGTTCCCTCACCATCTCTCTGCTTACAGATAGCCTGTATTCTTTTATTCCCCCAATAGCACAGGGAAGATCAGTTTATGTTCCATCTACTTTCTGAGAGAAAACAGATACAAAATAGGAATTTATTAGTTCAGCCTTCTCAATATCATTTTTAACCAATTCACAATTTTCATCCTGTAAACATCCTATAGCATCATTGACTTTTCTTTTGTCCTCCAAAATTCTTTATTATTGCTATTGGCCTCTCTTGCAAGCCTCAACTCATTATTAGCTTTTCTGATACCTGCCCCACAGTTCCTGCAGAGCACTTTATATTCTTCTTTAGATATTCCCCCTCTTTCCATTTGATAAACATATTTTTCTTCCCTTTTATCATGTGTGTAAGTTCTGCGTTTATCCATTCATGGTAAGTTTTATAATGGTGTTTTTATGTTGCTGCTGCAGTCAGCAGAGTGCTGTGAGGGGAGAAACTGTACATCCCTGGTATTGTTACCTCTACTGCAGCTGTTTTTTAAAAGTTTACTAGGACCAAGGGATGGAAATGTGAGGGTTAATCATGTAATAAGAATTTGTTGGAGAAGAGCGGGAAGCAGATGGTTAATAAGAGAGCAATACTCACATTATGTGCACTTCAGGTTCTAATTAGTAAGTTCATTTCTCTTTTGAGTTTGGTGTTTCTCGGACTGCAGGGAGGATGGGAGCGGACGAATGGGGCAGTATACTAAGCAACGATTACCAGGAGGGTAATTGTGGAAGAGCCTTGAGTAGTCATCAGACAGCCGAGGCGAGGACAGTGAGTCATGGGGGAAGAAGAGATGGAAATGACAGAAGAGTCATAGGATGGCGTTGGGTCGTGACTTGCATGAGCCTTCATCGGAGGAGTGTAGGACCCTTGAACCCAATTAATGTTTTCATTAGCTCTGATGTTTCTATTCAGTTGTCTAATTATTTCTCTATTTATAGGGCTGCGCTATTTCCAATGATGGCAAACGAGAAAAGTTATACTCTTCAAGGTCAAGAAGATGTATGATTTTTGTGGAAACTGGTGGTGAGTGTTCCTGGAGCCATGCTCCTGCATGGGCTCAAGGTAGACACAGCCCCTGCAAGATATGGAAGGGATTTTGATATACATGTATATTCAAAACATAATTACATATAAAGGCAGGAGAAATCTATGGGACCTTCCTGCTTTTTTTCACACGTGAATAATGCAGTGAATACGCAGTTTTGGTCCTTGTAAACTTTATATCATACAGTCCCTTGGATAGTAGAACATTTAGGCTTTGTAGTAACTCATTTTTGCAGTTTGTTTCCACTTCCCTCATTGTCTGCACAGTTTCAATCTCGCAGACCTCTTGAAGTGTATGTTGCACCTCTGTCTCTAGGTGTTTGCAGAGAGGGAGCCTCCCTCTCCAACCCCAAGGGACCAATCGGTCTATCTTCGGTCGCCAGGTCATCAGGACCCTCTGATGGTCTACTAGCAGCTCTGGCTATGGTTCTGCTGTGGCTGGTAGCAGCCCCACCACTTCTCTTCTCCCTGCTGGGCTACTTGCTGCGTCAAACACGATGCAGGCTCTTGGTGCTCTGCTAGTTGCGAAGCAGTTCAGTGCTGGTGTGCTGGAGGCACCTAGAAAGTCCACAAGCCCTAGGGCTCATCCTAATGAGGGAGAGGGTCAGGTTTAGCCATCCCACACTGTCCCTGCCCAGGGGGCTGATTTTGGGCTGGTGACCGCCTACTCTTGTCACAGCTGACATCACAGAGGGAGCACAGCCCCTGGCAGTACTCTCCTTTCTATGTTTCCCGAGCCCAGTCACATGGCTAGAGGGGGTGGAGCTAATCTCTAGAATTCTGTCTCCCCCCTTCATGGTGCTGGGCAGGGGTCGGGGTTTAATAAGCAGCTCCTGGGCCGCATGTCACAGCAGCTGAGCCACAGCAAACTGTAAGGGGGATCTTGCGGCAGTGCCTTCACTTACAAGGTCACATGGTTCACTCTGATCTTTGTTGCCATGGGCTGACAAAATGTGAGTTGCCCAGTAATTGGCTGTATATAAAATACAGGTCCTGTTCATGGTCTTAGTACACAGCAATGTTATAGAGAGCACAAGAAACCCGCAGTTTGACTTTCTTAGTACCCAAGAGGGAAAGCCTCAGGTGATTGACACAGCAGGAGGGTTCTGTACAGGTGAGAGCTAACATCACAGACTACAGGTGCATTGTGTGTTCAGAATACAGAATTTCAGTATTGCAGAATACAGTAATTTGTTGATATTGCCACGGGCATTCCTTGATAAGCGTCTATGTGTAGCAGCCATGGAAGCCTTCAGTAGCTCCAAGCTGCCACGCTAGCCCATGAGACTCTCAATTGCATTGTGTTGGATGCCAATGGGGCATAGGGCAGCTTTGACAGCAGCAACTAAAAAGTTAACTGCTACGATCAGAGCTAACTCTGATGGCGGCAGTTATCAGCAAATGTGAGGTAAGAATGTTCAATATCCTCTGAGCCAACATGAGCTATTTCTAGTCATTTAAATACATTATAAAAGATAGCAGACTTCCTCCACTTCAAATTCATGCTTCAAACTTATAACCTAGCCCTTCACCATGCCAAACAAGTTTATTTCAGCTCCCTTGTCTCCTCACTATCCCACAACCCCAAACAGTTCTTTGAGACCTTCCACTTCCTCCTCAGCCCCAAAGAACAGGCCCCTGTGACAGATCTGACTGCTGGAGAACTAGCTCAACAGACAACATCGGAAATCTCTGAAAACTCCACAACTAGCCCCGATCCCAGTCTCCCCAGCACCGCATCTACGCTAGAACCAATGGCAGAGGAAGAAGTCTCCTGCCTGCTTACTGCTGCCCGCCCCACCACCTGCGCTAGCGACCCTCCCCCTTCTCACCTCCTCTGGTCCCTTTCCCCAGCTCTCATTACTAACCTCACCACAATCTGCAACCTCTACCTAACCTCTGGCATGCTCCCCTCCTCATTTAAACACTCCATCATATCCCCTCTGCTTAAAAAAACAACCCTGGACCGAACTGATGCTGCTAACTACCGACCTATCTCAAACCTCCCCTTCATCTCCAAATTATTAGAACACGTGGTCTAATCCCCCCTCACACACTTTCTCTCTGACAACTTGCTCCTCGACCCCCTCCAGTCTGGTTTCCGCTCTCTATACACGACTGAAACTGCCCTCACAAAAGTATCAAATGACCTGATGACGGAAAGGTCGAGAGGTGATTATTCCCTAGTCCCTACTAATCCTCCTTGACCTGTCCACTGCATTTGACACTGTCGACCATGATCTCCTTCTCACTATGCTCCACTCTATTGGTCTAAAGGACACTGCTCTCATGGTTCTCCTCCTACCTCTCTGACTGCTCTTTCAGTGTCTCCCTTGCTGGCTTCATCTCCTCTCCACTTCTTCTCGCTGTTGGGGTACCCCAAGGCTCGGTCTTCGAGCCCCTTCTCTTCGCTATCTATACTGCCCCAATTGGACAAACCATCCACAAATTCGGCCTCCAATACCATCTCTATGCTGACGACACCCAGCTATACAAGTCCTCTCGTGAGATCTCTGAATCATTCCTCTAAAATATCACCGACTGTCTGTCCGCTGTCTCTAACACTATGTCCTCCCTTTTTCTCAAACTTAACCTCTCTAAAACTGACCACCTCATCTTTCCGCCTTCCAACCGACCTCCCCTCAACATCTCCATTCCAGTGTCTGGCACCATCATAACCCCCCGACGGCATGCCCGATGCCTTGGGGTCACACTGGACTCTGACCTCTCCTTTACCCCCCATATCCAATCTCTGGCCCAAACATGCCACATGCACCTCAGAAATATTGCTAAACTATGTCCATTCCTCACCACAGACATGCTAAAGACACTCATGGTCGCCTCATCCACTCCCGACTTGACTACTGCAACTCGCTACTACTCGGTCTTCTCCGCACCAGAATCACTCCAATCCATACTAAATGCTGCAGCTAGGCTCATTTTTTTATCCAGATGTTACTCAGACACCTTTACATTATGCCATTCCCTGCATTGGCTGCCCATCCACTGCAGAACTAAATTTAATCTTCTGAACCTCACCCGCAAAGCTCTGCATGGCCCTGCGCCACTATACATCGCCTCCCTACTGTCTGTACACCACCCAGCCCGCTCATTCCGATCCCCTAACACACTCAGACTTAACACTCCTGTGATCCGAACCTCACATACTCACCTCCAGGACTTCACCAGAGCAGCACCCATCCTCTGGAACGCTGTACCCCAAGGCATCCGGACAATTCCCGATGCACGAAATTTCTGATGTTTCTGGAAGCATACCAAATCCCCTGACCTAGTCCCCTGCCCCTCCCTATGCCCCACTTCCACCCCCCGAATGTTTCAAACTGATTGTACCTCACATTGTAGTTGTTGTCTTGTTTTGCATTTTTCCCAAGCCTGTAAGCGCTGCGGAACAAGTTGGCGCTATACAAATAAAGATTATTCTTTCTTGCTGTTAATGTGAACATCAACCTCGTGGCTTCACTCTATGATTTTATATGCTTTTGACTGCCCTTGTTTAAAGCCTTTCCTACTGCCCTACCTTAGGTCATTGAACTGCAAAAAACTATAATAGTCACAAAAGGTGAATTACAGCTATATAAACAGCAGAGGACAAATCTGTTTTCTGACTTTTAGACCAGAAACGTACTGGGATTTACATGGCCGACTGACGTGCTCAACTGTTAATGAGGCAATTATATTCCTGATGTGGGCGTTATTCTGTAAGAGGGAAAACATGATAGATCTCTGCTTTCGGCCCCACTTACTGCTAAATGCGTCATGAAAAAAAGCTGGACTTATAGAAATACTAATTTTTTCAAGGAGTTCTTTTATTTTGGGGTCATTTTTTGTCCATATTGTTGCTAAACAAACAGAAAGGACTCAGATCAATCTGAAGATAATTAGTGTAATCTCTCTAGTTTGGGGATACAGAACCATCTCTAGATGTCACTAAGTTACACTTCACCTTTATAGTGATATAGAAAGCCAAGTACAACCCCAATTCCAAAAAAAGTTGGGACGATATGTAAAAGGAAAATAAATGTAAAGAAAAGAAGAATGCAATGATTTTGAAATCTCATCCAACCATATTTTATGCACAATAGTGCATCTCAGAAGGAGGTAGACATGTTACCATTTGGTTTGAATAAATTAACTCATTTAGAAATTGATGGCAGCAACACATCTCACAAAAGTTGGAGCGGGGCCGTGTCCACCATTGTGTGGCATCCCCTCTTCTGGGAAGTAAGGAGACCAATTGCCGGAGTTTTGGGAGAGCAATGTTCCCCCATTCTTGTCTGATGTAGGATTCTAGCTGCTCCGCAGTCCTCAATCGTCTCTGCTGGATTCTTTATTTCATAACGCGCCAAACGTTTTCTATTGGTAAAAGGCCCAGACTGCAAATGGCCAGTTCAGCCCCCGGACTCTTCTTCTGTAAATCCATGCTCTTATGATGGATGTGCAGCGTCCGAGGAGCAGGCCCCAGGCTAGGAAAAAGCGGGGTAGAGTTTAGGCCTTATCACGCTGGCTCTAGCGTCTCCCCCATGGAGGGTATCCAGGGTCACATCCAAGGGGCCGAGGGCAGGCTTTCAAATAGTTTAACCCACTGGTGGTTTACCTTAGTCCTTTTGTCATTCATGACGCCACCATTCAGTCCTCTGCGGTGAATCCAGTTGTTAACAATAAAGAGTTCACACACAGGGATTTAACTTTCAGAGCCCAACCGGGGGTGTTCGTTGTAGCTCGTTTAATGGAAGTAACTGTACAGTTCAGCAATACATGCCAGCAGGGAAGTAGTACAAGGCAAAGTGGTATGACAGGGAGGATTCACAGGTTTACAGATGAGCCCACAGTCTAGTTTTCTGCATGGTTCTGTTCCTGGCCACTCTCCTCCTCTCTCCAGCTCTCTACCGGTAATCACTCATATTCAGAAAGTGGGTTCTGCTGCATGGCGGCTCCTCATTCTCTCTCAGTCCTTCCCATCCATTGGCACAAAGCTCTGGGTACATTGGGCCTAGGGCATTCACAGGGCATCCGCTCAGACTCTTCCATCTGGTGCTTCTCTAAGAGCTGAGCAAAGTCTCTCCTACTCGAAAGCTGTACATTCTAACCATACATCACCTCCCTCCTGTCTGTACACCACTCAGCCCGCTCACTCCGATCCGCTAACACACTCAGACTAAACACCCCTGTAATAGAAACCTAACATCCTCACCTCCAGGACTTCATCACAGCAGTAACCATCCTCTGGAATGCTCTACCCCAAGGCATCCGGACAATTCCCGATGCACGAAATTTCAGACATGCCTTAAAAACGCACCTCTTCAGGGAAGCATACCAAATCCCCTGACCTAGTTCCCTGCCCCTCTCTATGCCTCGCTCCTCCCCCTAATTTGTTTCAAACTGATTGTACCTCAGATTGTAATTGTTGTATTGTTTGCATTTTTGCCATGCTTGTAAACGCTGCGGAACAAGTTGGCGCTATACAAATAAAGATTATTATTATAGCAAGAAGATCAATAAATAGTAACTAAATGGTACACAGGAGAGAGGACCCGCCTATGAGGGGATGGTTGTGGGAGGAGCAGAGAAGAAGGAAGAGCAGAGAAAGAGGCCCTGTGATCACATGCGGGGAGGTAGCAGGAGATGAAAGGTGCATTAGCCAAGCAGTAGAGTTAAAGGGGTGGTCTCGCGAAACCAAGTGGGGGTATACACTTCTGTATGGCCATATTAATGCACTTTGTAATGTACATTGTGCATTAAATATGAGCCATACAGAAGTTATTCACTTATCTGCTCCGTTGCTGGCGTCCTCGTCTCCATGGTTCCGTCTAAATTCGCCGGCAGCTTGCTTTTTTAGACGCGCTTGCGCAGTCCGGTCTTCTCCATTCAGCACGAGCCGCTTCAGTGTGCTCCCCGCTACAGCTCTTCTGCGCATGCGCAGACGAGCTGTCACTGCTCGGGAGCGCGCTGGAGCGGCCATTCTGTACCTTCCTCTGTTAGAGGAAGGTGCAGAAACTGGAGCTGCCCAGCGGAGAAGCCCAGCCCAGCAGCCCCAAGAAGCGTCCCAGGTAAGTGATGGGTCGGGGGGGGCTGCTGCTGCGCCGGGGGAACTAGCGCTGGGCCGGGGGGGCTGTCGCTGCGCCGGGGGGGGGCTGCCGCTGCGCCGGGGGGGCTGCCGCTGTGATGGGGGAACTAGCGCTAGGCCGGGGGGGGGCTGTCGCTGCGCCGGGGGAACTAGCGCTGGGCCGGGGGGGCTGTCGCTGCGCCGGGGGGGGGGCTGTCGCTGCGCCGGGGGGGCTGCCGCTGTGATGGGGGAACTAGCGCTAGGCCGGGGGGGGCTGTCGCTGCGCCGGGGGGGCTGCCGATGTGATGGGGGAACTAGCGCTAGGCCGGGGGGGGCTGTCGCTGCGCCGGGGGGGCTGCCGATGTGATGGGGGAACTAGCGCTAGGCCGGGGGGGGCTGTCGCTGCGCCGGGGGGGCTGCCGATGTGATGGGGGAACTAGCGCTAGGCCGGGGGGGGGCTGTCGCTGTGATGGGGGGGCTGTCGCTGCGCCAGGGGGGCTGCCGCTGTGATGGGGGAACTAGCACTAGGCCGGGGGGGGGCTGTCGCTGCGCCGGGGGGGCTGCCGATGTGATGGGGGAACTAGCGCTAGGCCGGGGGGGGCTGTCGCTGCGCCGGGGGGGCTGCCGCTGTGATGGGGGGCTGTCGCTGCGCCGGGGGGGCTGCCGCTGTGATGGGGGAACTAGCGCTAGGCCGGGGGGGCTGTCGCTGGGGGGGGGGGGCTGCGCCGGTTACCTTCTGCCTGGCGGTGGGTGACTGGTCGGCGGCTGCGGGGCGTCCAGTCGGCGGCTGCGGGGCGTCCGGTCGGCGGCTGCGGGGCGTCCGGTTGCCATGGAGACACAGCTGGCAGCGTCTCGGGAGCGCGCACGTCGGGCTGCAGCGAGCGACGGGGAAAGAGCCGGCGGCCATCTTGGGGAAACTTTTATAAGTTGCTGAAACGCTGGAACGGTAAGTAGAAACCAGCTAGGAAAGTAATTTACAGGGGTAATTAGTAATGTATGTTTAATTAGGGGGACTGGGCAAAAAAAAAAATCACTGCTTCCTCGAGACATCTCCTTTAAGGACGTTTTGGAGGGGTGTAAGTGTGTTGGATGGACATCTACAGAGGTAGATGTTCGGTAGATTAGGTGGGAGATGATGAGGGCATGCACTAGCAGTTTTTGTTGAATTAGTGTTGCAGAAAGATCCTATCTGAGAGATGTGTATGTATAGTTGTCCTTCCATGTAGATGTGTAGCGTGATGACATCACTGCGTAAATGCAATGATATCAACCAAGCTACAGCTGGTGGCCTCTTCTACTGGAGGTTCTCAACACCACATCCTGGAGCCAGATTTTGTTGGTGCCCCCTTCCCATCTTTATAGGAGAAAATGCCCATCCACATGACTATCTGCTTACTCCTCTCTTTCTTGCTGTTAATGTTTTCTGCGTGGTTCTGTTCCTGGCCACTCTCCTCCTCTCTCCAGCTCTCTACCGGTAATCACTCATATTCGGAAAGTGGGTTCTGCTGCATGGCGGCTCCTCATTCTCTCTCAGTCCTTCCCATCCATTGACACAAAGCTCTGGGTACATTGGGCCTAGGGCATTCACAGGGCATCCGCTCAGACTCTTCCATCCTGGTGCTTCTTTAAGAGCTGAGCAAAGTCTCTCCTACTCAGAAGCGGCACATTCTAACTTCAGCGAACTCTCTTGCTAGGCTGGGATGTCCTAGCTGCATAGGTCTCATAGGCATTCTCCACTGCATTCACCTTGCAAACACACATATATCAAATATGATCACGTTACAGACAACTAGATACGTTTCCAGACATAACTCAGATGTTGTTAACCCATTCAATGCTGCAGAGGTGCAATACACATCAAATTCATACAACACAAAGACACTGAAAATACAATAAGTATGAGACAAATGCATTCATACTTATGGAGGGGCCCCACTAACTCTGGGCCACTATACACTACATGGGGTTTAGCATCATCTTACAGAAATATGCAAGGCCTTCCCTGAAAGAGACGTTGTCTGGATGGGGCATATGTTGTTCTACAACCTCTATATACTGTCAGCATTCATAGTGCATTTCAGGATGTGTAAGCTGCCCATGAAATAGGCACTAATACAACCCTATACCATCAGAGATGCAGGATTGTGTGCTGATATCAAGCTGGATGGTTCCTCTCGTCTTAAGACTGCGGACTTAAGCACTCACTGACTGACTGACTTGTGACTAATTCTCTAACTTCCTGATGTCATACAAACATGAAATTTGGCATGACCATTCTTTAGATCCTAAATAGGAAAAGTAAAGGGGTCACAACTCAATTATTCAATACTAATTGCAAAAGTATTGGCGCCCCTGTGTAATGTAACTTCTCGGTGTCGTACAAGCGTGAAATTTGGCATGAGCAATCTTTAGGTCCCAAATTGGAAAAGTAAAAAGGTCACTACTCAATTATTCAATACTAAATGCAAAAGTAAGTGTACCCCTATGTAATGCAACTTCCTGCTGTTGTACAAGCATGAAATTTGACACAACAATCTACCTTACCTCTATGTGTATATACTGAGGAGAATATACTGAAAGGCTGTAAGGTACATAAGGAAGCGGCCATGGACTGCAGGGATGGAGCCTTTAAGACTAACAAATGGCTGTAATCTCCAGTCTGGGGTAAATTTGAATAAAAAGGGGCGTTACCTTCAAGGGTAAAAACTGAGGAGAGTGAGAGGGGTGGCACATTCTGCAGAGGGACATTGGTACTTGCATTCTGAGGAGAATCTAACACTTCTCTATGTGTATATTTTCCCGGCAAACAACAGGTAAACACCGGTAACAAATTAAATTAGGCAAAGCCAGGTATATCAGCTAGTACATCCACCCTCCCCCCCCCCTCCCTCCCTCCCTCCCTCTCTCCCTCTATATATATATATATATATATATATATATATATATATATATATATAAATAAATAAATAAAGGTGAAAGCCCTCGATCACTGACTTACCACTAATTCTCTAACTTCCTGATGGTGTACAAACATAAAATCTTTACGTCCTATATGAGAGTGGGAGGGGTGACACATTCTGCAGACTGCCATTGGTTCCTGCAGCCTGAGGAGAATTTAACACTCCTCTATGTGTATACATATTTTATTACTCAGTTACTCTAAAGTAACCACTAGAGATGAGCGAGCGTACTCGTCCGAGCTTGATACTCGTTCGAGTATTAGGGTGTTCGAGATGCTCGTTACTCGAGACGAGTACCACGCGATGTTCGAGTTACTTTCACTTTCATCTCTGAGACGTTAGCGCGCTTTTCTGGCCAATAGAAAGACATGGAAGGCATTACAACTTCCTCCTGTGATGTTCCAGCCCTATACCACCCCCCTGCAGTGAGTGGCTGGCGAGATCAGGTGTCACCCGAGTATATAAATCGGCCCCTCCCGCGGCTCGCCACAGATGCATTCTGACAGAGATCAGGGAAAGTGCGGCTGGTGCCGGAGCTGCTATAGGGAGAGTGTTAGGAGTGATTTTAAGCTTCAAGAACCCCAACGGTCCTTCTTAGGCCATAGAAATCGCAGATCGCACCTATGTGCGATCTGCGATTCCTGTTCTCTTCTCTATATGCGCTCAATGGGGCCGGCGGCAGCAGTGCCGACTCCATTGAGAACATATAGAAGACAAATCATTCTTCTCTGCCACAGCTGTAACAGCTGTGGCAGAGAAGAACAATGTTTGCCCATTGAATTCAATGGAGCCGGCAATACAGCAGGTTCCACTGAAAGCAATGGGCTGCCGGCGTGCGCGGGGTGAATTGTCGGGAAGGGCTTAAATATATAAGCCCTTCCCTGCAATTCATCCAGAAATGTGTTAAAATAAAAAAAAAAAAAAAATATATATATATATATATATACTATTACTTACCTTGTCCCGGCAGACGGAGTTCAGCCGCGACGGCCGACAGTGGGTGTGAAGGGGGTGTGAGTCAGACTCAGCGCTGAGCCAATCAGGGGGCAGGTCTGACTCACACCCCCTTCACACCCACTGTAGGCCGGCCGCGCTGAACTCCGTCTGCCGGGACAAGGTAAGTATATACCGTATATACTGGCGTATAAGACGACTTTTGAACCCCGAAAAATCTGCTCTTAAGTCGGGGGTCATCTTATACGCCGGTAATACAAAAAAAAAAGAAAGTGTCAAAAAAAAATTCATTACTCACCTCCCCCGCCGTTCTGCGGCGCTGCTGCAGGCTGTCGCTCCCTCCTGGTCCCTGGCAGAGCATTGCTTTCTGGACGCAGGGCTTAAAATCCCCGCCTCCAGAAAGCTACTGTGATTAGCTAACACACGCCGTCAGCCAATCACAGCCATTCAATGACATCATTGTCATTGGCTGTGATTGGCTGAAGGCACGTGTGTTTTCTGGAGGCGGGGATTTCAAGCCCTGCGTCCAGAAAGCAATGCTCTGCCGGGGACCAGAAGGGAGCGACATCCTGCAGCAGCGCCGCAGAACGCCGGGGGAGGTGAGTAATGATTTTTATTTTTTGCTCCGCTGTATTCCCGGCGTATAAGGTGACAGTTGGGGGGTCGTCTTATACGCCCCGTCGCCTTATACGCCGGTATATACGGTATATTTTTTTTATTTTTACACATTTCTGGATGAATTGCAGGGAAGGGCTTCTATATTTAAGCCCTTCCCGACAATTCATCCCGCGCACGCCGGCAGCCCATTGCTTTCAGTGGAACCTGCTGTATTGCCGTCTCCATTGAATTCAATGGGCTAACATCGTTCTTCTCTGCCACAGCTGTTACAGCTATGGCAGAGGAGAACGATCTTTATGCTGACAGTGCGCGGGGGGGGGGCACTCTTGCCGCTATTGTGGCTTAATAGTGGGACCTGGGAACTTGAGATGGAGCCCAACATGTAGCCCCTCGCCTGCCCTATCCGTTGCTGTGTCATTCCCATCACTTTCTTGAATTGCCCAGATTTTCACACAAGGAAACCTTAGCGAGCATCGGCGATATACAAAAATGCTCGGGTCGCCCATTGACTTCAATGGGGTTCGTTACTCGAAACGAACCCTCGAGCATCGCGAAAATTTCATCCCGAGTAACGAGCACCCGAACATTTTGGTGCTCGCTCATCTTTAGTAACCACCCCTTTATAAAATTTTTCGTTCAAACAACACTTAAACACATGTACCAAATTGACTATCAGCTAGTATATGTAATATATATATATATATATATATATATATATATATACACACACACACACACACACACACACACACACACTACTTGTGATCTGTTCGTAAGTAAATATACGCACACACACACACAAATGTATATATATATTGTACTTGCAATATTTTTTATTTTATGTACTTGTTTTAGCTCCAGCAAAAATATTATTATTTATGTATCCATCTTTTTTTTTAACAATTTTAAATCAAATCTTTTAAGGATTTTACTCTGCATGCATCCCAGTTTCCAGGGAACCGGTCTAAAAAAAAAAGCTTAGAAATATTTGTATCCATTTTAATGTCTTCCCTATTTGCCACATTGTATGTATGCTTCTACCACACCTTTTAGTTATGCCAGGCTAAGTGATGCATTTTATCACCCCCATGTGGATTATGTAAATCTTTGGTTGACCCTCCCTTTCTCTTCCTTTGCCTGTTACTAATTTATGACTAATTAGCAGTTGTATTTATCTATCATCTGCCATTACAGGCCCATTCAGACGGGACCAGTGTCAGGCAAATGATGCCCCACACTCTTCCCCGCACATAATGGCTGCAGTGTTGCTACATAGGACCTAGTATTGCTGGCTCACAGTGGGGAGGCTGCAGGAGATTTCTCTCCTCGCTCCCCCGGCCCTCTCCATTGACTTAAAGGGGTTGTCTCACGCCGAAACGGGGTTTTTTTTTTTCAATAGGCCCCCCGTTCGGCGCGAGACAAACCCAAGGGATGGGTTAAAAAAAAAAAAAGTTTATTACTTACCCGAATCCCCGCGCTGCGGCGACTTCTTCCTTCCTTTACCAAGATGGCCGCCGGGATCTTCACCCATGATGCACCGCGGGTCTTCTCCCATGGTGCACCGTGGGCTCTGTGCGGTCCATTGCCGATTCCAGCCTCCTGATTGGCTGGAATCGGCACACGTGACGGGGCGGAGCTACAAGGACCAGCTCTCCGGCACGAGCGGCCCCATTCACCAGGGAGAAGACCAGACTGCGCAAGCGCGTCTAAAAACGCCAGAAGACAGCGAATTTAGACGGATCCATGGCGACGGGGACGCTAGCAACGGAGCAGGTAAGTGAATAACTTCTGTATGGCTCATAATTAATGCACGATGTATATTACAAAGTGCATTAATATGGCCATACAGAAGTGCTGAACCCCACTTGGTTTCACGAGACAACCCCTTTAACATAGCGGCCTTCAGTACTGACTGGCTGCTATTTACACTGAGTGATCAGCGATCATCTCATCATCCAGCGCCATATGCTGCATAAACGATGGGCGATGAGCGGATCGCTCAGTGTAAATAGCAGCCGTTCTGTTCTGTATTTAACGGCCACTATGTTAAGGCAATGGATAGGGGCGGGGGAGCGCGAGATGAGAAATCTCCTCCTCCTGCCTTGCTGTGAGCCTGCGATACTAGCTCCCATACAGGTGCAGGGGAGCTAGTATGTGCGGGAACGAGTGTCAAGCATCGTTTGCCCAACACTGATCCCGTCTGGCCTTAAGTCTCACTATAATCTCACACAAAATCGTTTACCAATTTTAGCATTATTTGGGTTGTTTTTAGCATTATGTTTATATTTATATAAAAAGAATAGGAGAAGGAAAAAGAAAAAGTGGAGGAAGAGAAAGAAAAAGAGGAAAAGGAAGAAAATCAGGATAAAGAGGAAAAAAGAAGGAAGAGAAGGAAGAAAAAGAAGAAGAGGCAGAAGAAGAGAAGGGAGAGGAGGAAGGAGAGGAACTGAAAGAGAAGAAAGTAGAAAGAGACAAGGAGGAGGAAAAAAAGGAGGAAAAAAAAGACCAAGCAGAAGGAAGACGAATATGAAAAATGAGGATGAAGAAGAAGAAAGAGGATGAAGAAAAAGAAGGAGGATGAAGAAGGAGAATGAAGAAAAAGAGGCAGAGGAGAAAAATAAAAAAGGAAAAAGAAGAGAAGGTGAAAGAAAAAGGAGTTGGAAGAAGAGGATGCTAATGAAAGATAAGAAAAAAACAAAGGAGTGGATCAAATCTATATACTGATGTTTTGGTTTGAAAATTTTTTTGGTTTCGTTTTTTTATCCTCCCTTATTTTATACTAGCTGATATACCCGGCTTCGCCCGAGTTAATTTGGTACTGGTGTTTATCTGGTGTTCACACGGAAAAGCTTATAAAGTCGTGGTTACTTTAGAGATACCGAGGAAAAAATTATGTTCACCATTTTGCATGGTTCTTGTGTTACCCAGGAAACACCACGTGGAGGTAACCATGCGACGTTTCCTTCATATAAAATGACATCAGGAAGTGAAAGAATTAGATTATGTACGTAAAATTTGGACGCCAGTTCTTTTGCACTTAGAATTGAATAATCGAGTTGGGACCCATTAACTTTTCCTATTTATGACATGATCAATGCTCGTGCTAAATTTCAAATCTCTATGACATCAGGAAGTGAGGGAATTAGATTTCGTACGTAAAATTTGGACGTTAATTCTTTTGCACTTAGAATTAAATAATCGAGTTTGGACCCATTAGCTTTTCCTATTTATGACTTAATCAATGCTTGTCATAGAAACTTGAAATTTGGCACATCAGGAAGTGAGAGAGTTAGATTCTGTGCGTAAAATTTGGACGCTAATTCTTTTGCTCTTAGAATTTAATAATCGAGTTGGGGCCCATTAACTTTTCCTATTTATGACAATCAACGCCTGTGCCATATTTCAAGTTTCTATAACATCGGGAAGTGAGAGATTTACATTCCGTATGTAACATTTTGACGCCAATTCTTTTGCGCTTAGAATCGAATAATCGAGTTGGGACCCATTAACTTTTCCTATTTATGACATAATCAATGCTCGAGCAAAATTTCAAATTTCTATGACATCAGGAAGTGAGAGAATTAGATTACGTATGTAAAATTTGGACGCTAAATTGTTTGTGCTTAGAATTGAATAATCGAGTTGGGACCCATTAGTTTTTCCTATTTGTGATAATCAATGCTCGTGCCAAATTTCATGTTTCTATGACATGGGGAAGTTGGAGAATTAGTGGCGAGTCAGTCAGTCAGTGAGTGAGTCAGTGAGGGTTTTCGTGTATATATATATATATATATATATATATATATATATATATATATATATATATATATATATATATATAGGAGTGCGATTAATCGATTCTTGACAAGTCTGAAAGGGTGCAGCCACACAACGAAACGTCATACCTTCCAAAAGGGATATGCAAGTACATGAGATAAATGTAGGGAAAAAATGTGGTTACAAGCGAAATTCCATTTAACTAAAAGAGGCGTGGGACGTGTTTTTGAGCTTGACTGTGTTTGTATTAAAAGTTGATCCAGCATATAGTAATAGACGCATTTTGGGGCCGTTGTGGCGACTTCCTCAGTATTTTAGCTGGAAATACACAGCCAGCAATGTTGTGTTCTCTTTGCAGAGGAGTGGAGCACACTTGTGGCTCTTGCGTTAAATGGGATTGCGCTATAACCACCTTTTTTCCTACATTTATCTCATGTTAGGAAGAAGAGGAGCTAGCAGAGGAAGATGAAGAGCTGGAAATAAAGTAAGACTAGAATGAAGAAGAAGGATGAAGAAGAGGAGGAGGAGGTGAAAGAGATGGAAAAGGAGAAAGAAGAACAGGTGGAGAAATAGGAAGAGGAGAAGAAAAAGGAGAAAAATGGAGTAGGAGGAAAAGTAGGATGAGGATCAAGAAGAGTAGGAAGACAACGACAGAGAATAAAGATGAAGAATAAGTAGAGGGAGTAAGTACAAGGGGGTATTCTCAAACCAGGGTCTGTACTCCTTCCTCTTAATGTAATTGACGTTATTCCTAATTCCTTTCTCTATCAACCTTTATGAGCACAGAAAATGTTCATTTCTTGTTTCAAGTTTTTTCATCAATCTTTTTTTAATTTGGTGTTTTTCTGTTGCTCTCCTATCCATTGAATGCCCTGCAGGATAAGTGTTGGTTTTTTTCATTGTTCATCAGGACTACAGGTGCTAGCGGGCTGGTCCTCACCTTGGAACCTGCTTGCACCAGGAAAGTCCTCTTTCTCCTTTCATTTTTTAAATTATATATAATCTCTGAGGCACTGTCCTGCTCACCTTGGAAGGAGAAAGATGATGAGAGAGGAAGAAGACTATAGAGGAGGAGGAAGAAAAAGGAGGGCGAAGAAGGTGAAGGAAAAGAAGAGGCATAGGAAAAGAAGAAGAGGCTGTGAAGAAAGAAGAGAAAGAGGAATAACAAAAGACAAAAAAAAACCGAAGAAGTAGCAAAGGAAGAAAAAGGAGGAGGAGGAAGAAGAATGAGAAGGAAGTAGAAGAGGGAGAAAAGTAAGCAAAATCAGCAAAAAAAGAAGGAGGAGGAAGAAAAAAAGAAGGAGGCAGCAGAACAGGAAGGAATAATGAAGAAGGAAGAAAAGAAAAAGAAGCAGAGTGAAAAGTAAACAGAAGGAGAAAGACAATGGAGGAAGAGGAAGATGACAGAAAAGAAAGAAGGAAATGGAGGAAAAAGACCAAGGAAGAAGATGACGAAGGAGGAAGAAGTCAGAGGAGGAGGAGGAAGAAAAAGTATAAAGAAGAGAAAGAAGAGCCAGAGGGGAAAGAAGATTAGGAGGATGAGAAGAAAGAAGAGCAGGAAAAAAGGAGGAAGACGTGGAGGAGAAAGAAGAAGGAGAAGGGAATCAGAAGTGGCAAAAAATAAAAACACAAGAAGTAGATGGAGAAGCAAAAGAACAAGCAGATCCAGAAGGAGGAGTAGGGGTAAAAAGGAGGAAGAAGAAGGTTGAATAAAAAGAAGGGGGAGAAAGAAGAATAACAGAAAGAAAGGTAAGTAAGAAAAAAAGAAGAGGAGGAAGAAATGAAGGAAGTTGAGACAAAAGAGAAGGAGGAAAAAGGAGGAAGAAGAAGGAGAAAGAAGAGAAAGAAGAAAAAGGAAAAGAGAAAGAAGAGGAAAAAGAAGCAAAGGAGAAAGAAGTGGCGGAGAAAGAGGAAGAAGGAGGATGAAACAAAAGAAGAAAAAAGGAGTATAACAAAGAAGATGAAGAAGTAGGAGGAGGCAGAAGAAGAAGGAATGAAGAAAAAAGATGATAAAAAGAAGAATGAAGCAGAAAGAGGACGACAAAGGCGGAGGAATACGAGGGAGGAAGAGGCAAAAGGTGAAGGAAAAAGAAGAAGAGGAGGATGAAGAAGAGGGAGGAAGAAGGAGGAAGAAAAGAAAAAAGAAGGATGAAGAAGTAGAAGGAGAAAGAAAAAGAAGGGGAGAAAGTAGAAAAAGAAGGGGAGAAAGTAGAAAAAGAAGAAGTGGCAGAGGGGAAAGAAGAAGAGCAAGAGCAGGAGCAAGAACAGGAGGAAAAAGAAGGAAAGAGAATAGGGAACAATCAGTTGAAGAGGAGAAGGAAGAAGAAAATGAAGAAGAAGCAGGAGGAGACAAAAGAAGGAATGAAAAGAAGAAGGATGAAGAGTAGGTAGGAGGAGGAAGAGTAGGAAGAAAAAGGAAGACAACTACGGGGAAGACAAAGAGGAGGAGGAGAAATGAAGAGGAAGAAGTAGAAAAAGAAGCAGAAGAATCAGATGAAAGAGGAGAAGGAAAAGGAAGAAGGATGATGATGAAGAAGGAGGAGGCAGTAGAAGTAGAAGAAAAGGAAGAAGCAAAAGAAGAAGGATGAGCAAAAGGTAGTAGTAGAAGGCAGATGTAAAAGGAATGAAGAAGGATGAGAAGAAAAAGTAGAGGGATGAAGAGCAAGTAGAATGAGAAAAAAGTAAGAGGAAGATTCGAAAGGAGGAAGAGGTCGACAACAAAGGAGGAAAAAGACAATGAAGGAGGAGGAGAAAGATGAAGAAGTAGGAGGAAAAAGAAGGCAGAAAAAAGAGAAAAAAGCAAAAGAAGAAGCAGCAAAAGCAGCAAAAGGAAAAGATGACAAAGCATAGAAAGGAAGACGATGAAGGAAAAAAAAGACAAAGGAGGAGAAAGAAAGGAGAAAAAAAGGAGGAAGAAGATACAATCAAATATTAGGTATAGCTAAATAAAAAGAAGAGAAAGAAGAAGAGGCACAGGGAAAGAAGATGAGGAGGAAGAAGAAAATACAAAGAAGCAAAAGAAAAAGAAACAGATAAAGAAGGAGGTGGTGTTAGTGGAAGAATAGGGAGAAAAGAAAGAAGAATAAAAAAGGAGGAGCATAAAGAAGTAGCAGGAAGTGGAAGAAGGAAGAGAAGAAAAAGATGAAGGATGAAGAATAAGGAGAATGACGAAGTAGAGGAAGATAAAGATGACCTAGGAGTAAGAAGATGACAAAGAATGGGGAGACCGACAAATGAGGAAGAAGATGAAGGAGGAGGAGGAGGAAGGAGGAAGACAAAGTTAGTAGAAAAAAACGAGGAAGAAGAGGAAGAAGAAGTAGGAGGAAGTAGAAGTAGAAGAAAAGGAAGAAGAAGAAGCAAAATAAGTAGGAGGAAGAAGAAGAAGTAGGAGCAGTTGGAAGAAGAAGGAATGAATAAGGAAAAGAAGAAAAGGAGGAAGGAGGAAGAGTAAGTAGAAGGAGGGAAAGGAGCAATAAGTAAAGAAAAGGAAGAAGTAGTAGGAGGAGACAAGGGAAGGAATAAAGAAGAGAAGAAAATTAAGAAGAATGAAAAGTAGGTACAAGGAGGAAAAGTAGGAAGAAAGAGGAAGATGACTAAGGAGGAAGAAGAAAGAAGACAAACAGAGCAAGAAGATGAAGGAGGCATAGGTGAATAAAGAGGCACAGGGAAAGAAGAGGAACAAGAAGGAGATGGTGTAGTAGAAATGATGATTAATTAGCGTAAAATGTCTATTGATTTGTATAAACTAGATGTATTACGCAGCTGTAGTGATTTAACTCTGTAGAGGCTAATGGCCGCATAATTTCATTATGGTAATTGCTGGACAATGTCAATGTGAAAGAAGTGTGCTATAACATTAGCCTAATGTAAAGTTTCAGTGCAGCCACTTAATGGTTAAAATCACATTGCTATACTGTAAGACTGAAAGTGAATCCATCTTGGGTATTTCCCCAGCCTCCTTACCCCACTCTCAACTTCTGAAACAAAGAAGCTAGTTTTTGCCTGACCACATGTTGAGGAGTAAAAGATGAAAAAGGAGGGTGGAGCAAGACCCAGTGAGGGTGGTGGAATATTTCTGGAGTACAAAGTGTTTACCATGATGGAGTATTTCAAATGATGGAGGTGCTGCCAACCGGATGACGCTCCACCAGGGTGGATGTGTGTGTAATGAAAAGAATGTGTAAAAAAACTGGTGTGGGGGCGCAACCCTCTAAGCTACTAGAAGATAAAAGATCCAATATGTGATAGTGAAGGCACTTCTTTTTTATTATTTCACAAGATAAAAATGCACCCCTTCGTCAGTTTGGCTGGATTGGACACAAAGGATGCCTGGGGGTGACACAATCCCAAAGGTGTTTTGGGTGTGCCAGAGGTCCTGTATGTTGCAGGGGGACAGGAGAGAAAGAAGTGCTTCAGCCTGGCTTGCGCCCCCACACCAGTTTTTTTCCACATTCTTTTCACGTGTTGAGGAGACAAAGGCTGACTTGTACACTGGACCTGAGAGGGGCGTGGGGAGGGGATTTTATATGGCTCAATGAATGAATGAAAATACAATATGTTATTGATGTAATATGTTATACGCCCATAAAGGGCAGGTATTATGTGTTTCAGTAAAAGATAAGGTAAGTGCTGGGATTGTTTTCATGACCAGAACTCTTTGTAAGCTTAAAACAGTACACTTGTTCAGTTTGAATTCTTACATCAATATAGCAGAGTTTTGCAATTAGGAAGCTACAGAATACCCCAGAACCTGCTGAAGAAATTGGGTTACAGATCAATGGAAGAAAAAGGAGGAGGAAGAAGGCAAAAGAAAAGAAGACGCATAGCTGAAGAAGAAGAGAAAGAAGATGCAGAAGGGAAAGTAAGGGCACAGGGGAAAGACGAAGAGGAGGAGGAAGAAGAAAAGACAAAAAAGCTGAAAAAAAAGAATCAGATGAAGATGGGGAGGCTGAAGGAGAAAGAAGAAAGTAAAAAAGGAGGAAGAAGAGGAAGAAGCAGTAGGAGTAGAAGAAGAGGAAGAAGTAGGAGAAAGTGGAAGTTGAAGGATTAAACAAGGAAGAGAAGAAAATAAAGGATGAAGAATAAGTAGAAGAAGAAAGAAATAAGAGGCAAGGAAGGAGGAAGATGAATTAAAAAGAAGAAAAATAAAGAGAAGGAGGTGAAAGATGGAAAAGGAGGAAGAAGGAAGAAAAAGAAGAGGCATATGGGAAAGAAGAAAAGTATGAGGAAGAGGAGGAAGAAGAAGAAGGAAGAGTAAGTAAAAGGAGGTAGTGGAAGAAGCAGATGAAGAAGAAGAAGAAGGAGGAAGAAGAAGTTAGAAGAGGAGGTGGAATAAGAAGGATGAGAAGAAAAAGAAGGAAAAGTAGTAGGAGGAAGAGGGGGATTAAGGATGAAGAGGAAGAAAATTAAGGAGTAGGGGAAAGAAGATGAGGAGGAAGAAGAAAAGACAAAGTAGCAACAGAAGAAGAAGCAGATGAAGGAGGATGAAGAAGGAGGCGGTGAAAGTAGAAGAGGAAGAAAAGTAAGAAAAAGAAGCAAGAAAATGAGGAGGAAGAAGTAGGAGGAAGTGGAAGAAGAAGAAAGAAGAAAAAGAAGGATGAAGAGTAAGTAGAATGATGAAGATGACGTATGAGTAAGAAGATGACAAAGAAGGAAAAAAAGACAAAAGGAGAAGGAACAATAAGAATGGCAAAGCAGGTAGAAAAAAATGAGGAAGAAGATAGGAAAGAAGATTAAGAAGATGGGGAGGAAAAAGAAGTAGGAGAAAGCAGAAGAGAAAAAAGTAAGAAGCAGCAAAAGAACAAGGAGGCGAAAAGAAGAAGTAGGAACAGTCAGAGGAAGAAATGAAGAAGGAAAATAAGAAAAAGAAGGATGAGAAGTAGAAGTAGTAAAAAGAAGAAGTGGAGGAAGAGAGGGAAGCAGGAGGAAGCAGATAAATAAGAAGAAGGAAGAGGAGATAGAAAAAAGTAAGGAAGAAGAAAATTAAATAGAAGTAGGATGAGGCGGAAGAAGGAATGAAGAAGAAGAGATGAAAATAAAAAGGATGAAGAGTATGTACAATGAGGAAAAGTAGGAAGAAACAGGACGATGACTAAGGAGAAAGAAGAAAGAAGTCAGAGGAGAAAGAAGATGAAGGATGCATAAGAGAAAGAAGAGGCAAGGGGTAAGAGGAAGAAGAACAAGAAGAGAAGGAAGAAAAAGAAGGAAGAAGGCAAATGAAAAGAAAATGTATAGCTAAAGAAGAAGAAGAGAAAGAAGAGGCAGAAAGGACAGAAGAAAAGGCAAAAGGCAAAGAAGATGAGGAGGATGAAGAAAAGGCAAAGAAGCAAGGATGAGGAAGAAGAAAGAGGAGGATGAAGTAGAAGAAGAAAAAAGTGAGAAGGAGGTGGAAGAAGAAGTTGCAGGAAGTAGAAGATGAAGGAATGAAGAAGAAGGGACGATAAGAAAAAGAAGCTGAAAAGTAGAAGGAGGAAGAAGAAGGAAGATGAAGACAATGGAGGAGTTAGAAGAAGAGAAAGAAGGAGGAGAAAGATAAAGGAAAAAGACAAAGGAGGAAGAAAGGGGAAGCTGAAGCAGGAAGAAGAACAATGAGGAAGTAAAAGAGAAAAAAGAAGAATGAAAAGGAGAGGGGAAAGAAGAAAATTACAAGGATAAGGAGGAAGAAGAGAAAGAAGTAGAGGAAGTAGAAGTATAAAAAGTAAGAAGAAGAAGCAAAAGAAGAAGTAGGAGGCAGAAGAAGGACTGCAGAAGAAAAAAAAGAAAAAGAAGAAGGATGAAGAGTAAGTAGAAGAAGGGAAAGAAGGAAGAAGGAGGAAGAAGATGACAAAGGAGAAAGGGAAGAAAGATGAAGAAGACAGATGAGGAAGAAGATGAAGGAGGAAAAAGAAGAAGACAGAGGAGGAAGAATGAAAAAGAAGAGGCATGGGGGAAAGAAGAGGAAGATGAAGATAAGGACGAAAAGAAGGAAGTTGAGGAATGAGAGGAGGAGGAAAAAAAGAGAAGGAAGAAGAAATAGAAGAAAGAAGAAGGGGAGGAAGAAAAGAAAGAAAATGTTGTGGAGGAACAAGAAGTAGAAGAAACAGAAGACAAAAAAGCAGAAGATTCAAAAGAAGAAGAAACAGATGAAGAAGGATGAGAAAGAGGAAGAAGAAGGAAAAAAATAAAAAGAAGGACGAAGTGGAAGTAGGAGGAGAAAGTAAATAAAAGGTTGAATAAGACAAAAGGAGGAAGAGGAGGAAGAAAAAGGAGGTGGAAAAAGAAGCAGAAAAGAAGAGGCAGAAGGGAAAGTAGAAGAGGAAAGAAAAGAGGAGAAAAAAAGAAAAGGAGGAAGAAGGAGAAGAAAGAAGAAGAGGAATAAAAAGGAAGACATTGAGAAGCAAGAAGCAGATAAAGGAAAAACCAAAGAAGAAGCAAAAGAAGAAACAGAAAAATAAGTAGGAGACAAAGAGGCAGAAATAGCAATAAAAGGAGAAGCAGATGAAGAAGGAGGCGGAAGAAGAAGGAATGACGAAGAAAATAAAAGGAAGGAGAAAGATGAGAAAAAGGAAGGAGGAAGAAGGCAACAAAGGAGAAAGAAGATGACAAAGGAGTAGGGGGAGAAAGAAGGAGAAGGAAAAAATGAAGGAGAAAGTAAATGAAAGCAGAAGAAGGAAGATGATGAAGGAGAAATACGACAAAAAGGAGGAAAAGTAAGAAAAGAGGGAAGGAAGAAAAAGGAGGGAGTGGAAGAAGAAGAGGATGAAGAGGCAGAAAGAAAAAAAAGTAGGAGGATGAAGAAGGAGAGGAATAGGAAGAGGGAAAAAAGGAGGAAGAAGTGGAGGAGGTAGACGAAGAAGGAGGAAGAAAAAGAAGAAGTATGATGAGGCGCAATAAGAAGGAATGAAGAAGAAGAAAGAGAAGAAAAAGAAGATAGATAAAAAGTAAGTAGAAGGAGGAAGAGGAGAAAGAAGGAGTAAGAGGAAGATGACAAAGGAGGAAGAAGACAATGAATAAGAAGGAGGAAAAATAAGAAGAAAGATGAAGAGGAAGTAGAAAGAAAGAAGAAAGGGGACAAAGAAAAAAAAGAAGAGGCAGAGGGGAAAGAAGAAGAAAAGGAGGGACAGGAAGAGCAGGAGGCAAAAGAAAAAGAAGAGGAAGAAAGTAACAAAGTGGAGTAAGAAGAGCAGGAAGAAGAAGAAGAGCAGGAAGAGGAAGAAGAGCAGGAAGAAGAGGAAGAGCAAGAAGAAGAAGAAGAGCAGGAAGAAGAGGAAGAGCAAGAAGAAGAAGAAGAGCAAGAAGAAGAAGAAGAGCAAGAAGAAGAAGAAGATGATGATGATGATGATGAAGACGAAGAAAAAGATGAAGACGAAGAAGAGGAAGAAAAGGAGGGAAATGGAGGAGTATAGGGAGGAAGAAAGAAGCAGAAGAAGAAAAAAATGAAGAAGTAGGAGGTGGTGGAAAAAGAAATGAAGAAGAGAAGAAATAGAAGAAGAATGAAGAGTAGTAAGAAGACAAAGGAGGAAGAAAATGAAGGACGAATAAGACAAAGAAGATGATGGAGGAAGAAGGAAAAAAGATGAAGGAGGAAGGTGACAAAGGAAGATAATAAAGAAAAAGGAGGAAGAAGAAGAGAAAGAAGAAGCAGGGGGGAAAGTACATTTTCCAGACGGATGATTACTGATGATTAGAGATGAGCGAGCACCAAAATGCTCAGGTGCTCGTTACTCGAGACGAACTATTCGCGATGCTCGAGGGTTCGTTTCGAGTAACGAACCCTATTGAAGTCAATGGGCGACCCGAGCATTTTTGTATATCGCCGATGCTCGCTAAGGTTTTCATTAGTGAAAATCTGGGAAATTCAAGAAAGTGATGGGAACAACACAGAAACGGATAGGGCAGGCGAGGGGCTACATGTTGGGCTGCATCTCAAGTTCCCAGGTCCCACTATTAAGCCACAATAGCGACAAGAGGGCCCCCCCTCCCAACAATTTTTACTTCTGAAAACCCCTCATTAGCAAGGCATACCTTAGCTAAGCACCACACTACCTCCAACAAAGCACAATCACTGCCTGCATGACACTCCGCTGCCACTTCTCCTGGGTTACATGCTGCCCAACGCCCCCCCCGCACGACCCTGCGTCCACAGCGCACACCAAAGTGTCCCTGAGCAGCCTTCAGCTGCACTCATACCACACGCTGGCCTCATAGCCACACCACCCTCATGTCTATTTATAAGTGCGTTTGCCATGAGGAGGAACCGCAGGCACACACTGCAGAGGGTTGGCACGGCCAGGCAGCGACCCTCTTTAAAAGGGGCGGGGCGATAGCCCACAATGCTGTACAGAAGCAATGAGAAATCCAATCCTGTGCCACCTCCATCAGGAGCTGCACACGTGGGCATAGCAATGGGGAACCCATGTGCCACACACTATTCATTCTGTCAAGGTGTCTGCATGCCCCAGTCAGACCGGGGTTTTTTAAAAATAGTCACAGGCAGGTACAACTCCGCAATGGGAATTCCGTGTGCACCCACAGCATGGGTGGCTCCCTGGAACCCACCGGCTGTACATAAATGTATCCCATTGCAGTGCCCTGGACAGCAGAGCTAACGTCAGATTAAATGCAGGTGGGCTTCGGCCCACACTGCATGCCCCAGTCACACTGGGGTTTTTTATAAGTAGACACAGGCAGGTACAACTCCCTATTGTGAAGTCCCTGTGGACCCACAGCATGGGTGGCTCAATGGAACCCACCGGCGGTACATAAATAAATCCCATTGCAGTGCCCAGCACAGCTGAGGTAACGTCAGGTTTAATGCAGGTGGGCTTCGGCCCACACTGCATGCCCCAGTCTGACCGGGGTTTTTAATACATAGACACTGGCAGGTACAAATCCCTAATGTGAAGTCCCTGTGGACCCACAGCATGGGTGGCTCCCTGGAACCCATTGGCGGTACATAAATGTATCCCATTGCAGTGCCCTGCTCAGCAGAGCTAACGTCACATACAATACAGGTGTGCTTCGGCCCACAGTGCATGCCCCAGTCAGTGTGGTAATATGTACCTTAACAGTAACCGCGTTGGTGGGAATGTGGTGGCGACTGCGGACCTAGTAGCGCGGTTTTATTTAGTTGGTTTTCGGAATGTGGCCAGGATTAAGTGGGCCGTGGCGGGGGATGGTGGGGGGGCTTTCTTGTTGTGTCGGTAAAGGTGAAATTCTTGGACTGCCACCAGACGGACCAATGCAAAGGTATTTGCCAAGAATGTTTTCATTGTTAGAGGAGGAGGGGGATGTTTTTGAGGCACTACGTGTCCTCTCCACGTGTCCATGGTTATATGCACCTTAACAGTAACCGCGTTGGTGGGAAATGGCCTCGCCACCATCATGTCTTTGGGAAGCCTCCATTTCCACACCTCAGTGACATAGCATTAGCAGCGGTATAGGTAGAGCCCAGAATTAGTAACATTTCAGCGGTAGCATTAGGGACAGGCCCCAGTAACATATCACTAGCAGCATTATAGGGGGAGCACAGTATTAGTTCCATTTCAGTAGTAGTAGCAGTCAAGACAGGCCCCAGTAACAATTCCGAAGCAGCAGTATAGGGGGAGCACAGTCTTAGTTCCATTTCAGTAGTAGTAGCAGTCCAGACAGGCCCCAGTAACAATTCCGAAGCAGCAGTATAGGGGGAGCACAGTATTAGTTCCATTTCAGTAGTAGTAGCAGTCAAGACAGGCCACAGTAACATTCCCGTTGCAGCAGTTTAGGGAGATAACAGTCTCTTTCACATTTCAGTAGTTGCAGTATAGACAAGGCCCCAGTTACATTTATGTTTATGTAGCAAAAGTGTAGGCCAACCCCACACACCTTGCTGTAGCATGAGTGCAGGCGAAGCCCATAACAATTACTAGGATTACACTGTAGGCGAGGGCCCAAAAAAATTGGTGTACCAACAGTACTAATGTACCTCAGAAAAATTGCCCATGCCCAACCAAGAGGGCAGGTGAAACCCATTAATCGCTTTGGTTAATGTGGCTTAATTTGTAACTAGGCCTGTAGGCAGCCCAGTTAAAATAAAAATTGGTTCAGGTGCAAGTTTCAACGCTTTAATGAGAATTAAAACGTATAAACATTGTTTACTAAAGTAATATGAGTGAGCCTTGTGGGCCTAAGAAAAATTGCCCGTTCGGCGTGATTACGTGAGGTTTCAGGAGGAGGAGCAGGAGGAGGAGGATGAATAGAATACACAGATTGATGAAGCTAAAAGGTCCCCGTTTTTGATGGTGATGGAGAACGGTGCTTCCATCCGCGGGTGCAGCCTACGTATTGTTTAGGTATCGCTGCTGTCTGCTGGTGGAGAAGAGAAGTCTGGGGAAATCCAGGCTTTGTTCATCTTTATGAGTGTAAGCCTGTCGGCACTGTCGGTTGACAGGTGGGTACGCTTATCCGTGATGATTAGAGATGAGCGAGCACCAAAATGCTCGGGTGCTCGTTACTCGAGTCGAACTTTCAGTGATACTCGAGAGTTCGTTTCGAGTAACGAACCCCATTGAAGTCAATGGGCGACTCGAGCAATACAGCCGGCTCCATTGAAAGCAATGGGCTGCCGGCGAGCACGGGATGAATTTTCGGGAAGAGCTTAAAAATATAAGCCCTTACCTGAAAAAGAAAGATTTTAGTGTAAAAAAGAATAAAAATGCAGACATTCTCTTCAATGGAGCCGCTGCTGCTGCCGGCGACTCCATTGAAGACAATGGTCCGCTGGCACACCTGAATTCTTTTTCAGGGAAGGACTTTACATATAAGCCATTCCCTGGAAATGAATTAAAAGTGATTTAAAAAACAAAAAAAATAGATACTCACCTCCCTTCAGCTGCTGGGGCACAGCCGCGTGTTCTCCTGCTGTCCCCTGCACTGTGGTGCTGAACTGCAGTCATTCAGCTGAGAGCTGCGCTGAGCCAATCAGAGGCAACACTCACTCACCCATTCAAGAATTCATGAATGGGTGTGAGTGAGATCTGCCTCTGATTGGCTCAGCGCTGAGCCAATCAGGGGGCAGGTCTGACTCACACCCCCTTCACACCCAATGCAGGCCGGCCGCGCTGAACTCCATCTGCCGGGACAAGGTGAGTATATATATATTTTTTTATTTTTACACATTTCTGGATGAATTGCAGGGAAGGGCTTATATATTTAAGCCCTTCCCGACAATTCATCCAGCGATCGCTGGCAGCCCATTGCTTTCAATGGAGCCGGCTGTATTGCCGGTTCCATTGAATTCAATGGGCTAACATCGTTCTGCTGGGACAAGGAGAGTATATTTATTTTTTATTTTTACACATTTCTGGATGAATTGCAGGGAAGGGCTTATGTATTTAAGCCCTTCCAGACAATTCATCCCGCGATCGCTGGCAGCCCATTGCTTTCAATGGAGCCGGCTGTATTGCTGGCTCCATTGAATTCAATGGTCAGTGCTCGTTTAATTCAGACGAGTACCGTGTGGTGCTCGTCTCGAGTAACGAGCATCTCGAGCACCCTAATACTCGAACGAGCATCAAGCTCGGACGAGTATGCTCGCTCATCTCTAGTGATGATTCCCCCAGCCGCACTAAACACCCTCTCTGACAAGACGCTAGCCACAGGACAAGCAAGCACCTCCAGGGCATACAGCGCGAGTTCAGGCCACGTGTCCAGCTTTGACACCCAGTAGTTGTAGGGGGCAGAGGTGTCACGGAGGACGGTCGTGCGATCGGCTACGTACTCCCTCACCATCCTTTTACAGTGCTCCCGCCGACTCAGCCTTGACTGGAGAGCGGTGACACAGTCTTGCTGGGGAGCCAGAAAGCTGTCAAAGGCCTTAGAGAGTGTTCCCCTGCCTGTGCTGTACATGCTGCCTGATCTCCGCGCCTCCCCTGCTACCTGGCCCTCGGAACTGCGCCTTCTGCCACTAGCGCTGTCGGATGGGAATTTTACCATCAGTTTGTCCACCAGGCTCCTGTGGTATAGCATCACTCTTGAACCCCTTTCCTCTTCGGGTATGAGAGTAGAAAGGTTCTCCTTATACCGTGGGTCGAGCAGTGTGTACACCCAGTAATCCGTAGTGGCCAGAATGCGTGTAACGCGAGGGTCACGAGAAAGGCATCCTAACATGAAGTCAGCCATGTGTGCCAGGGTACCTGTACGCAACATATGGCTGTCCTCACTAGGAAGATCACTTTCAGGATCCTCCTCCTCCTCAGGCCATACACGCTGAAAGGATGACAGGCAAGCAGCATGGGTACCCTCAGCAGTGGGCCAAGCTGTCTCTTCCCCCTCCTCCTCATGCTCCTCCCCCTCCTCAATGCGCTGAGTTATAGACATGAGGGTGCTCTGACTATCCAGCGACATACTGTCTTCCCCCGCCTCAGTTTCCGAGCGCAAAGCGTCTGCCTTTATGCTTTGCAGGGAACTTCTCAAGAGGCATAGCAGAGGAATGGTGACGCTAATGATTGCAGCATCGCCGCTCACCATCTGGGTAGACTCCTCAAAGTTGCCAAGGACCTGGCAGATGTCTGCCAACCAGGCCCACTCTTCTGTAAAGAATTGAGGAGGCTGACTCCCACTACGCCGCCCATGTTGGAGTTGGTATTCCACTATAGCCTATGCTGCTCATAGAGCCTGGCCAACATGTGGAGCGTAGAGTTCCACCGTGTGGGCACGTCACACAGCAGTCGGTGCACTGGCAGATTAAACCGATGTTGCAGGGTCCACAGGGTGGCAGTGTCCGTCTTGGACTTGCGGAAATGTGCGCTGAACCGGCGCACCATTCCGAGCAGGTCTGACAAGCCTGGGTAGCTTTTCAGGAAGCGCTGAACCACCAAATTAAAGACGTGGGCCAGGCATGGCACGTGCGTGAGGCTGCTGAGCTGCAGAGCCACCAGGTTACGGCCGTTGTCACATACGACCATGTCCGGTTGGAGGCTGAGCGGCGAAAGCTAGCGGTCAGTCTGCTCTGTCAGACCCTGCAGCAGTTCGTGGGCCGTGTGCCTCTTATCTCCTAAGCTGAGTAGTTTCAGCACGGCCTGCTGACGCTTGGCCACCGCTGTGCTGCCACGCCGCGCGACACCGACTGCTGGCGACGTGCTGCTGCTGACACATCTTGATTGCGAGACAGAGGTTGCGTAGGAGGAGGAGGAGGGTGGTTTAGTGGAGGAAGCATACACCGCCGCAGATACCAGCACCGAGCTGGGGCCCGCAATTCTGGGGGTGGGTAGGACGTGAGCGGTCCCAGGCTCTGACTCGGTCCCAGCCTCCACTAAATTCACCCAATGTGCCGTCAGGGAGATATAGTGGCCCTGCCTGCCTGTGCTTGTCCACGTGTCCGTTATTAAGTGGACCTTGGCAGTAACCGCATTGGTGAGGGCGCGTACAATGTTGCGGGAGACGTGGTCGTGCAGGGCTGGGACGGCACATCGGGAAAAGTAGTGGCGACTGGGAACAGAGTAGCGCAGGGCCGCCGCCGCCATCATGTTTTTGAAAGCCTCCGTTTCCACAAGTCTATACGGCAGAATCTCCAGGCTGATCAATTTGGCTATGTGCACATTTAACGCTTGAGCGTGCGGGTGCGTGGCGGCGTGCTTGCGCTCAAACATTTAGCGACGGCTGGACGCTGCGCTGAGAGACATTGCTGGATGGGGCCGAGGACAGCGGAGGTGAGGGTGTGGGTGCAGGCCAGGAGATGGTAGTGCCTGTGTCCTGAGAGGGGGGTTGGATCTCAGTGGCAGGTTGGGGCACAGGGGGAGAGGCAGTGGTGCAAACCGGAGGCGGTGAACGGCCTTCGTCCCACCTTGTGGGGTGCTTGGCCATCATATGTCTGCGCATGCTGGTGGTGGTGAGGCTGGTGGTGGTGGCTCCACGGCTGATCTTGGCGCAACAAACCTTGCACACCACAGTTTATCGGTTGTCTGCACTCTCAGTGAAAAACTGCCACACCTTTGAGCACCTCGGCCTCTGCAGGGTGGCATGGCGCGAGGGGGCGCTTTGGGAAACAGTTGGTGGATTATTCGGTCTGGCCCTGCCTCTACCCCTGGCCACCGCACTGCCTCTTCCAACCTGCCCTGCTGCTGCACTTGCTTCCCCCTCTGAAGACCTGTCCTCAGTAGGCTTAGCAAACCAGGTGGGGTCAGTCACCTCATCGTCCAGCTGCTCTTCCTCCGAATCCTCTGTGCGCTCCTCCCTCGGACTTACTGCAATTACTACTACTTGAGTTATAGACAACTGTGTCTCATCGTCATCGTCCTCCTCACCCACTGAAAGCTCTTGAGACAGTTGCCGGAGGTCCCCAGCCTCATCCCCTGGACCCCGGGAACTTTCCATAGGTTGGGCATCGGTCACGACAAACTCCTCCGGTGGGAGAGGAACCATTGCTGCCCATTCTGGGCAGGGGTCCAAGAACAGTTCCTGGGAGTCTGCCTGTTCCTCAGAATGTGTCATTGTAATGGAGTGAGGAGGCTGGGAGGAAGGAGGGGCAGCAGCCAGAGGATTCAGAGTTGCAGCAGTGGACGGCGTAGAAGTCTGGGTGGTCGATAGATTGCTGGATGCACTTTCTGCCATCCACGACAGGACCTGCTCACACTGCTCATTTTCTAATAAAGGTCTACCGCGTGGACCCATTAATTGTGAGATGAATCTGGGGACGCCAGAAACGTGCCTCTCTCCTAATCCCGCAGCAGTCGGCTGCGATACACCTGGATCAGGAGCTCGGCCTGTGCCCACACCCTGACTTGGGCCTCCGCGTCCTCACCCGCGTCCACGTCCTCTAGGCCTACCCCTACCCCTCAGCATGGTGTATTACGAGTAGAGTAGAAACAGAACGCTGTAATTAAATGTGCCGCTTATTGGCCTGTGGTTGGAGGCTGACTTCGCACAGCAGAGCCAGGAAACAATTTTGCGCACGCCTGTAGTGAGACGTAGGTGCGTATGACTGAGCTAGTGGAATTCACAGCGCAGAAGCAGTCAAGTGGCCAAAAGGCAGTGGTACGCCTTAAGTATTTTGCTTCAATTTTTTTAAATGGTGAGCTGAAACACCAGACAGATACTGTATGCAGCGTATATTATGTATACTGTTTCCCTCTGGCGCTATGACGGCGGTGATGTAACGGGCACAGCAGAGCCAGGAAACAATTTTGCGCAAGCCTGCTGTAACGCTTAGCTGCGTATTAATTAGGACTACTACCCCCAGCAGACACGCAGTACACTGAAGACGGTCACAGGCAGCCCAAATATAGTATTTTTCCCCAATTTTTTTGAAAAAGCCCACTGCCTATATAGACAGTATATCTCTTTCACCTTTCCTACTGTCCCTGCCTCACCAGTACTGCCCCTATACTCTGTACAATGACTGCAGACTGAGGACGCAATGCTCTGCACGCCCGATATACAAAAAAAAAAAAGTTGTGCAACACTGCTAAAAGCAGCCTCAACAGTACTGCACACGGTCAGATGTGGCCCTAAGAAGGACCGTTGGGGTTCTTCAAGACGAATATAACACCTAACGCTCTCCCTATAGCAGCTAAAGCAAGACAGCACTTTCCCTGATCTATGTCAGAATGCATCTGTGGCGAGCCGCGGGCGGGGCAGATTTTAATACTCGGGTGTCACCTGATCTCCCCAGCCACTCACTGCAGGGGGGTGGTATAGGGCTTGAACGTCACAGGGGGAAGTTGTAATGCCTTCCATGTCTTTCTATTAGCCAGAAAAGCGCGCAAATGAAAGTGAAAGTAACTCGAACATCGCGTGGTGCTCGTCTCGAGTAACGAGCATCTCGAACACCCTAATACTCGAACGAGTATCAAGCTCATCTCTACTGATGATACATAAAGTACAATACACTTTTTTCCTGTAATTACAGGCCTTGACTATCACAGCCCATCCTGGTCTGCCATCAAAGAGCAGAAATCAAGAACATCCACACCAGAGTGAGAAAGATTGGATGATTTACAGCAGTTTCACAGACTGGACTCATTACCTGCAAATATTAGAATCAGCTGCAGAAAGGAGCCGGTCATCTGTAGACTCCAGTATACAAAGGGCACCATTATCAGAGGATATACGGAGACGACATATAATAATACCATGAATAGCCAAACACAGAGCATCATCCTTCACCGAACAGGGGGAACAAGTGAAGCCTCAATGTTCATCATCATAACTGCCTATATATCATGGAGTAACTCTACTTTATTACACTGCCTGTTCCTCACCTACATAAGGTCTCCAGGCGTGGGGAGGTTGGTTATAATCCACCATATGTTCCTCAGAAGCCTCCAGCTTTATTTATTTTTTTTTACAATAATGTTTTTGAGTTTTCAATTAAGCATGCATACAAGGGTACAGCAGTATGGAACAATTTCTAGTCATAATGTAAAAGAGTAGTTACAAACCTTGTATCTTCCAAATGGGTATATAACAAAGTAATAGAAAACAATCATTATTTTAATTCACAACTGTGAGTGCGAATTTCCGGAAAAACATTATACAGTAAGTAACGATGGCCTGGCCAGGGCCAAATAGTATGTCGGGGGGAAAAGGGGGAAGGGTGGGATGGTGGGGTGGGGGAGTATTCCCTCTCTCTCAGGACTGCCGCCCGTACGGGCAAAGGCACCAAGAAATCATGTTTAAATTAGTAGGTTCATCCCCGCCGTAGGGAGGGCATAATTTATCCATGGAGTCCATATACTAAGAAATGTATCATTTTTATCTTCTGCTATCGAGGTTAGCCTTTCATTTATCAGATACCAGTTCATGCGGCATTTAACTTCAGAAATGTCTAGTGAAGCTTTACGCCAGGAATAGGCAATGGTTTGTTTTGTGGCTAAGAGGAGGAAAGAGAGCAATTTTTCTGGAGTTTGGGGATATATTCTTGATCTTTTTGTTCAGCAGGGCCTCCCAAGGATTTTTGCGCAGGTATGTTGCGTTACTGACTAAATTAGGGAGTATGTTCTAATCCAAAGTCTTTTGACTCTGGAGCAGGACCACCACATATGGAGCATGTCTCCAGGGGAGGAACAACCTCTGAAACATTCTTTATTATAGCCAGGGACCGCATGTGCAATTCATGTTGGGACCAAATACCAGCGAAGGAGGATTTTATATGAGGTTTCCAACATTAATATGTTACGGACCCCTTGATTGGTAGAACTCCAAATCTGAGACCACTCCTCCTCACTTAGAACGTCCCCCAAGTCCCGCTCCCACTTGGCTACATATGATAATTGTGTGCGGTAAGTGGTGTGAACAAGAGTCAAATATATTTGAGAGATGAGACCTTTTGCCTGCGGGTGTTTAAGACAGAAGGATTCGAAGGGGTAAAGGCTGTATGGAGATTCTGTATTTTTCAATAAGTAGGACAGCCCTTTTTTAACTGTAAATAGCGGAATAATTCCGAGGGTGGTATGTCCTTGTTTTTCTGTAGGATGGGGAACGTAGTCACACCTTCTCGAGAGAGTAAATGGTGAACCTTAGTGATGCCTCTATGTGTCCAATTTTGAAAAGCTAAAGGGGAGTCATGGCCTGGCGTAAATAGCGGATTACATAAGAGTGGCAGCAGGGGTAGATGAGGGGAGAGCAGATTCCCGGAGTATTTTATAGAGTCCCAAACTCTAAGGGAATGTTTTATAATTGGGTTAGATATTGTGGGCCTATAAGTAGGGGGGGGGGTCCATAATAGTGAATCTACTGTGAGGGGATGAATTTCCATGGCCTCTATCGAAAGCCAAAGAGGGGAATTTGTGGTGGAGTGTAGGAAGGCCAACTGGGCCATCTGGGCCGCCTGGTAGTCTTCTGTAAGCTGTGGGAGTCCCAAACCTCCTTGTCGTCTATGCCTGTACAAGGTGGAACGTGCCACTCTGGGGATACAGTTATTGAAGATAAAGCAGAGGGTCATTTGCTGAAATGTTTTCAAAAAATGCCCAGGAACCTGAACCGGAAGAGCTCTAAAAAAATAGAGAAGTTTGGGAAGGAACGACATCTTCAAGGAGTTCACTCTCCCCATCCACGATATGTGGTATCGGTCCCAGCTTTCCAACAGTAGGCGAAATTTACAGAGGAGTGGTATATAATTTTGTGTGTATAGCTTATCGTAGGAATTAGTCAAGCTAACCCCCAGATAGCCCAGTGACCCCGTCAACCATTGAAACGGGAAGTTAAATTGCAGTAAGGACAGTGTGTGTGAGGGCAGGGTAAGATTGAAAGCTTTTGATTTCGTTTTGTTAATTTTTAAACCAGAGATTGAAGAAGCCTCCATCTTTATTCGTTGTTACTTACTAATCTTTGGAGGGAAGTCTTGATCTACCCACTGTTGCTGGGGTGGTAGACAACTTTTTCACTAATTAATAAGAGTCCATACTGCTGCCCTTAGCCAATGACTCTCCAGATGTTGTAGATTACCAGCATGTCCAACACCCTAGTATAATGGTAGATACCTCTAATTAGAGGTCTAATGGGAATATGGTGGCATGTCCATCTTTATAGAATTCTAAGTCTCCATTCACACGGGGCAGTTCCATTGCAATAAAAACTGCACCAAAAAGTGTATTGGTGAAACCATGTGTGTGTTTTTCCTATGCTTGTAGTAAAATATGGCAAAAAATGCACGCAGTTTTGCAAATGCACTTTTTCCAATACATTTTTATTGGGTTTTCACAGTGTAACAAAACAGTAACAATGAAGAAATGTCCATAATGTCAGGGAAGTGAAAAAATATACCATATTGTATACACTAATAAACTGCTTTGGTAGGTAAAGAATACTTGCTTGAAATGTGTTTTAATACGTGGACAAACATGGGGTAAAGGGGGGTGTGGGGCAACCGGGGAAAGGGAAAAACATCAGGGAAAGGGGTGTGAGGGGGGGGCAATCCAGGTATTAGAGTCAATTTCGTTGACACTGACCGGAGTTTAAACGGCTTGTACACATGAACCGGTTTGTAGCCAGCTGGAGAATGGGGGTGTGTTACGCATGTCAATCCATACTGCCCATGTTCTGTAGAAGCTATCGTAGCCCTGTGGATCGTTGGCCCGTCTCAACTTCTCCATCTGAGCTATTTCGTCCATTGCCCCCACCCATGCACCCTCAGGGAATCACCTGGCTCTGCTTCCAGAATCTAGGGATCACCAGCCGCGTTGCCATGAAGAAAAATTTTAGGAGGCCTTTTTTAAGCGATTGGGTGTTGGGGGGGATGGACAGAAGTGCCACCTCAGGTGTTAAGGCCAGAGATTCTCTACACGTACTCTCGTATAAGCTCTTCATGTCTTGCCAGATGGGCACTACCATGGGGCAGTCCCGCCAGATGTGCAGCATTGAGCCAACTCCCGCCCAGCAACGCCAGCAGGTGTTCGGGGTCAAGGGAAAGAGGGCGTGCAGTCTCTCCGGAGTCATATACCATCTCGATAGGATTTTGAATTTTAACTCCTGTAGTTTACTTGCAATGGACATCTTGTGGGTGAGCTGAAAGGCCCTGGTCCAGAGCTCCTCGGGGACTGATCGGCCCAGGACCCCCTCCCATGCCCCTATCCACCTAGGGCGGTGATCACCCAATCGTTCCTCCAGTAATTGGTTGTAGAGCAGCGATACAATATGTCTGGGTATCTCTAATGCACAGCATAGCTTCTCGAAGGGGGTGAGATTCATGTTCCAGCCCTGGGCAGGTTTTATCTTCCCCAGGTAACTACAGACTTGGAGAAATTGCATCTATCCAGGGATAGTTCCGGTGTCCCGCACATGTCCGCTATATCGCGTAGGTTCCCGGATTCTAGCACCTCCCCAACCTAGCTTCTGTTCCATGAGGCAGGAACCCTAGGCTGTGTGTGGATTGAGTTGCTGGAAGCTGTGAATTTCCGACTAGTGGGGTGAGAAACCCTGGGACCAATACCCTGCATCCCCCCCGCCAGGCACCCAGGAGTGTGTTCATGAGGGTCGAGGCCTCAGTCTTCTCGCCTTTTGCCCATACAGGAACCCAGAACGCCCCCCCGTATCTCAAAGGTATTACTGTCGTTCTCTATTTGCACCCAAATTTTGTCTGTTTTATGGTGAAAAAGGTCTAGTATAAAGGTCCCTATTGTCGCTTTGTGGTAGAGTCGAAAGTCAGAGAGTCCCACTCCCCCTTTTTCTTTCTGTTTGGTTACGCTCTGGTAACTGAGTCTCTTGGAGCCTCCTTTCCAGATAAATTGGCGAATTTGACTACGTAGACGATCAATGAAGGCTTTTGGGGGGCTACATGGAGCGGTCTGAAAAACGTATAGGATCCTGGGAAGGATGTCCATCTTGATCGTGCACATCCTACCAAACCATGATAGTGGAATTCCTTCCCACTTCTCTAGGTCTTTTTTGAGAGTTAGTAGGAGAGGTTTATAGTTTAGTTCGTATAACTTAGTCGGGTCCTTCATCCCTAGGTATTTTAATGAGTCATGTTTCCATAGAAAGGGGAAGGCCGTAGTCATGTCGTCTACAACCCGTTGAGATATGGAAATGTTGAGGATCACGGATTTTTGTGCATTGACTTTGTAGTTGCTGAGTGTTCCAAAGACAGCGAATTCTTGTATAATGCTAGGGAGAGACCTACTCGGAGTTCGGTAACATATACTAAAAGGTCGTCTGCGAAGAGTGAGATTTTGTGTTCACTCTTCCCGACTTGCATTCCCCTTATGGAGGCGTTGTCTCTGATAGCGTTGGCGAGAGTCTCCATCACCAATATGTAGAGGATTGGGGATAGGGGACACCCCTGTCATGTGCCGTTTTTGATCCCGAAGGGGGCAGACAAGTTGCCGTTTACTCTGATTTGGGCTGAGGGGCGATGATATAATGCTAGTATCCACGATAATGATCTAGGTCCCAGTCCTAACTTCCCGAGGGTCGCCTCCAGGAATCCCCAGCTAATTCTGTCAAACGCTTTTTCGGCATCGACAGATAGCAGGCAAAGTGGGACTCTCTTTTTCCTTGCCCTGTTCATTAGGGACAGGGTTTTAGTTGAATTGTCTCTTGCCTCTCTCCCTGGGACAAATCCCACTTGATCCCCGTGTATGAGACGGGGGATCGAGGGGTTCAGTCTCTTTGCTAGTATTTTGGAGATTTTAAGGTCACAGTTGATCAGTGAAATTGGGCAGTAACTGCCACACGACAGGGGGTCCTTCCCTGGCTTGAGTATCAGGACAATATGTGCCTGAAGGGTCTGTGGGGGAAACGGGCATCCCCGAGAAACTGAGTTAAAGGTCTGGAGGAGTATGTCCGAGACCCAGTCCCCGCATATCTTGTAGAATCTCGGGGAATACCCGTCTGGACCTGGGTTCTTTCCTGGTTTAATGTCCGCTAGGACCTGTGTGAGCTCCTCTGGTTCAAAATCCTTGTTTAAGTCCTCAGCCTCTTCCGAAGTAAGTCGTCTTGGGACGTGACGATCTAGGTAGTCCGTGAGTGTTTGTAAATGGTGGGCGTCCGTGTTGTCTCGTGTTTCAGGGATGTTATATAGTTTAGAGTAGAACCGCCAGAATTCTTCTGGAATTTCTTTTGGGGCGTGGATACGTCTACCTTCCGAGGAGTTGATGGAATGTATGTGCGGGTGGGACGTTTTGGGGTGTAAAGCTCTGGCTAGCCATCTACCGCATTTATCTCCATATTCGTAGTATCCCGCTTTGAGTTTATCCCTTCTGCCTAGGGCTTTTGGATCGAGTATGTCTAGAATTTTATGCCAGACATCTGAGATTTCCGTTTGGAGGGTAGTGGATGGATGGGCCTTGTTTGACGTTTCTTTTTGGCTGAGGTCTTTTAGTAGTTGGGTGAGTCTGGCAGTGTGCTCCTTTTTGATCCTTGTACCGTTCAAGATGAACACACCTCTCAGGACACATTTTAGCGCTTCCCATTTTAATGTGGCAGGCGTGGGGTCTGATTCGTGGTCTAGTTTGAAGTTCTCTATCGTCTTTTTCACGTCGCTCATACAGACGGTATCTTTGAGTAGGTTGTCGTTGAGGCGCCACGAGGGCGCCCTCGACCCCAGGTCCCCCGAGCCCAAGGATGCAAACACTGGGGAGTGGTCGGACCAAAGTAGTATGTCTAAGGAACATTGGGGGGCCCCATCGAGCAAGCTATGTGAGATGAATAAATAATCGATTCTGCTATACGAATTATGTACCGTGGAGTGAAAACTGTAATCTCGCTTTCCCGGGTGGAGGATACACCACAGATCTATCAGGTCCATACTCACAAGAATTTTCTGGACTCTGCGAATGGCTGTTCTTAAAAAGAACGGAGCGTCCTGTGGAAGAATCTAGTTGGGGGTCCATGCACATATTGAAGTCACCGCCCAATATGACCGGAGTCCCGTCTGCGAAGTCTGAGAGGCCCCGGAGAGCTCTGGAGGCGAAGCCCACCTGTCCTTGATTGGAGAAGTACAAATTAGCAATCGTGTATACTTTGTTGCCGATAGAAATTTTAAGGAACATGTATCTCCCATCCTCATCCCTTTCCTGCGCCAGTACCACAGGAACTACAGATTTGTGGAAGGCTATAGAGACTCCACAAGTTTTATTTTCCGGGTGGGTTGAGTGAAACCATAAGGGATAAAATTTGTTCCTATCACAGTCCGGTGGACCAGTGCGTGGGAAGTGCGTCTCTTGGAGCATTGCGACCATAACCCGCTTCTTGTGGAGTCTGTACAGCACCTGGTTACGTTTGTTGGGACAGTTGAGCCCTTTTGTATTAAAGGAACATAACGTTAGTCTGGCCATTTGGGCTTGTTAGGGAGATGAGGTAATAACCGGTGGGTGTCCTGGGACAAAGTCCCACTCGCGAGCACTACCTGGAATTGAGGGTGAGAGGGGGGGAGGAACAGACAAGGAGGCTTGTGGGGGGGGGGGGGGGGAGACAGGGTAACACCAATCCACCTATTAACAAGCTATACATTGCAGATTTTGAACCGTAGGTCGAATCATACAATAACTTTCCAACGACTAACATCTTTGCAGCGGAAACTTGCTGCGGTCCCTAGTGGGGGGGCGGCTGGGTCGAGTCGAGTCTGGAGTCGCGGCTCCTCTTCCCACGGCAGCTGAAAATGAAACTGTATGATGGGCATCCAAACCTTAAAATTGTATGAGACAAGGGGGGGATAGGAGGAAAGCAAGGAGGTAAGAGGAGATAAGAAGGGAGGCTGAAGAATGCAGGTGATGGCAGCGAAAGCAGGAGAAGGGGGAACAGGTGGAAGGGAAGGAGAATTCCCCGTTGAGAGGCCCGGGAGGGGGGGCACTATAGTTAGAAATCGTAGTTAGGAGAGGTAAGGCTTGATGGGTGGGTGTCCCTGGATCAAGATGGGGCACTCGGGAGGGCGAGGTTCTGCCACTGTGGTTATGGTATGGTAGATGCAAGGGTATGCCTCTTCATGCGGTAATCCGTGAGCGGGTCTTGGGCTTGAAGTCCCTTAGGATTCCTCCTGCTTGTCATGTGTGGGAGTATTGGTGAGTCAAAATTACGACGGATGGTATCTGCTTAGGAGTTCTATCACTTTCCAAGAAAGTCCTCTTATCTAGCGTTCCTTCGGTTTCTCAGGGGGCGGGATCTCGTGATGGTGGGGCTCTGTCCTTGTTGTTTGGTCTTTTGCGATTCAGGTGCACTGTTTGCCACTGACCCTTGGGTGGGTTTAGTGTTGGAGTGCTTGTTTTCTGCCACTCCAGGAGCGAGACCATAGGGAGCTTCAGGACTTGTCTTCGAGACAAGTCAGGCAGGATCAATAGATTTCTGTCTCGAACTCTTATTGGGCCTTTGGATCTGATCTGACGTAAGATCTCTTCTTTCTCCTTGAAGAAGTGGATCCTGCAAATGACGTCCCTAGGTCTTTCAGGGTCTGTCGATCTGGGACCCAAGGCTCTATGTATTCTATCTATCTCAATCAGGTCGCTTGGGGGTCTGTCCAGGAGGTCTCCGAAGAACTTGTGCACCCAGGTCTCAAGATGTTTGCTGTCGATCTCTTCACTTAGACCCCTGATCCTTAGATTGTTACGCCTGTGGCGATTCTCTATGTCGTCTAAGTGGGTAACAAGCTCCGAGATCTGGCTGGCATGTTTGCATAGGATATCGTGATGTTCGTTGACATGCTGGAGTATTTGTTCTTGTGTTTCTTCCGTTTCTTAGTCGGTGTCCCATCTGCTGGATTTCTCTTTGTAGAGATTCTAGGGCTGATTTTTGTGACGAGGCAAATTGGGCAAAGAGATTGTCGAGGTCCCCTTTGGTGGGGATGGATCTGAGGTGCTCTTTCCAATCCTAATTGTCATTAGTGGGCTCGTAAGGTTGTTTGGAGGTCTTACTCTCTGATTGGTGACAGGCCATTGTAGAGGGTCGCTTATCGGAGTTCTGTGGACCATGCGCAGTTATAGATGCGTAGGTACCAGGGGAGTGACTGTCCCTGCGTTCTCCCATGTGGGATGCCATTTCCTGTGGCGGCCCCTTACGTGACAAGGCGGGTCTTGGGGGTAAGGGGGTGAGAGAGGCAGTATGTGGCAGTCCTATTCTAGTGGTGGGCCGAGGATTTATGCTATCCTCACTGCCGTTACCTCCCCATGTCCCGAGTGGGGGTCCGGGGGAGGCTGCCCACTCCTCTTCTCCCTCTAAGGTGAATTCCTGTATGGGGTAAGGCTGACCCAGAACCTCTTTGGTCCCAATTGTGTAGGAGTTGGGGTCCCTGGGACCTGGACTGGTCTCCTTAGAGGTGATAGGGCTCATTTGGTCTCCCTCCCCCATACCTGCGCGGCCTCCATGTGACCGCTGGCTGCCGGGTGTTCCTGGTGAGTCTCTCCGCTTTGTCGCGCCCCGGACTCCCTTCACTTCCGGTCCGGAGGCTGAGGAAGATGGCGGCCGGGCCCGTACTTCCGGTGGGGCTCTCCGGCTTCGCGGCACTGACAGGGGCATCCAGCTGATCCCTGCGGGCGGTGAGTGAGGCTCTGGACTTGGGGGGGGGGGGGGGGCGGTACATGCCAGCGTTGAGGTGCGGGGTTCATCCGTGGGTACAGCGCTCTGGAGTTGCGGCGCTGTATCCTCCGCCGCCATCTTCTTGCCACGCGGGTCTTCTCGCTCGGTCTCGGGCGCCATGAGTGCGGGGGATGTGGAACCGCAGGCACTGTCCAGAGGGTTGTTGCTACGATCCGAATCCTCGGACTCCTCTGCTCGGCGTTCTCTCCCCTTCATCTTCTCCGTCGGCTCTGCAGGGGGCTGCTTCCCGCGGGTGCTCTCCTGCCCTTGGCGGTCTCTGCCAGCCGTGATATACCGGTCCAGGGGCCCGGCCTCTTCCTCCCTGGTCCTGTTGAGGCTTGGGCCTTTCCTCCTCCTCACCATAGTCAGTTTAGGGTAGGTTTGTGGGTTTTGGATGCCTTTGTTTGTGGGCTATTAGCCGTGGGGAGGACGGAGCACAAGTGCAGCACGTCCTAACTCTCCATCAGGCCATGCCCCCGCAAATGCACTTTTTGATGTGCTTTTTATTGCAATGGAACTACCCAATTAGAACAGTTGAAAGAAACACCCTTTAAAATTCCCTGCATTCTTGCAGTGCTTACTAATACAATGTAGTCTGATTGTATCTAAGGCACAGTTATAGACAGACACAATGTGACTACTAACACCCAGACAGCTGTACCGCTCATCATCGAGGGTGACTAAGTAACTCCCATGTAATGTAACTAACAACACACGGACAGTTGTACAGCTCATTATCCACAGTGCAGGGAGAAAGCTAAGTGAACCTCTGCATTAATGATTTCTGCAAGAGCTAATTGGCAAAAGGTGATTCAGATAAGATGAGATTGTAAATGCAGGTGTCACATGGGCTTTACCCATTACAAAGGGGAACACAAAGCCTGGTTACTGACACAGCTGTTCTTCCCAACAAAGACTGCTTAGTGAGAACCATGTCTTGATGTTAGCAACCTTCAGAGGATCTCAAAAGATGTGTTATAGAGATGCATGACACTGAAGGTGGCTACAAAAGCTAAAGACCTAGATGCATGTCCGTCCCCAATTATATCTACAGATGGAGGACATCCAAGACTGTTCTACTCTCCCCAGGAGCATCATGTTATATCACTCCAAGAGCACAATGTGGGGTGGGTCCTGAAAGATAGGAGAAAAAACCCAAGAGGAACAGCAGAGGGCCTACAGACTGCAAAAACCTCTGTTCATGTGTCCACTTTTAGAAAAACACTGACAAAGAATGGTAACCTAGTATGATCCCAGATCACCAACCCTTCAAAAGTAATTAATTATATAACATATAATATGTTAACGGTCAAGAAAGGTGTCCAGGCCCCTCTTGAACTTTTATCGAATTTGTAATCACCACATTCTCAGGCAGAAAGTTCAATACTGTCTTTATGCGCCACAGTATCAAATGCTTTGGAAAAGTCCAGATGTACAAGGTCAAGTGACTCTCCCTGGTCCAGTCTAAAACTTACCTCCTCGTAGAAGGTGATCGAGTTGGTTTTGCAAGGCTGATCTCTCATAAACCCATGCTGATTTTCCTGGTTATACCCTGACCTACCATGAAGGTCATGGCTCTGCTGCTTTTTTATTTTAAAGACATTCTATGGGGGTTCATGCACCCACTTGGGAGGATAGGCGATGAGGGCTTGGAACCACTTCACAAGCCCAGAAGCTTGTATAGCAATTGTCCACATAGCTTGAGATAGGTCGTGGATAATACAGACTTAGTAATCCTCTCCATAATAGTACAGCTAGTGCTGCAACATGTATTATGCCTCCTATGTGCTGATTATCTCCTGGCACTTTGTTGGTGACACTAAGCATGACTAGCCTCTCCGTAATAGTACAGATAGTGCTGCAGCATGTATTACGCCTCATATGTGCTGATTATCGGCTGGCACTCCATTGGTGACACTAAGCGTGATTATCCTCTCCGTAAGAGTACAGCTAGTGCTACAGTGTTCATTTCGTCTTCTTTGTGCTGAGTATCGTCTGGCACTTTGCTGGTGACATTAAGCGTGACTAGCCTCTCCGTAATAGTACTGCAGCGTTTATTACGCCTTCTCAGTGTTAAGAATCGTTGGGCACTCTGTTGGTGACACTAAGCGTGACTCCCTTTATCTGTTGCACAATTGGAAGTCTGCAGTCCTCTGAACATCCAAGATTGCAGTGTGCCATCAACAATTTTCTCAGATAACATGTTACTGAGTTGTTTCTTATCCAGACTCATAGAGATGAGGTTGTAACGAAACAGTCTCTTCTAGAAAAGCTCTCACATCTCCTGATGATCCGCCACTTTGAGTGGTGAAATGGGTCAAGTTGGTAGAGCGAGTAGAGCTTGGAAATTCAAGCTTTCAGGCATCACTTTGTAAGTCTATCAACCTGAGAGCATATACGAGAGTCTCAGTTGGGATATTGGTCCCATTTAGAACCATACAACGATGAGAGATTTCTTTCTCTCTTGACTATTTGTGTGAGTGTTGTCTATGTTTGTCTATGCTCCACGGGGCTTGTGCCCTATGTCTGCATGGTTTTAATATACTTTAAATAATTTCTTTTAATAAGTCTATTCTGTGAAAGGACATGCTGATTTACCTAGAGGTCCTCCAGGATGGCATCTCTTAGAAATCCCTCAAACATTTTATCCACAATAGAAGTAAGACTTACCGGCTTGTAGTTTCCAGTTTCACTTTTTGAACCCTTCTTGAATATCGGCATCACATTGGCTACGCACCAATCCAGTGGAACGGACCCTGTCACTATACAGTCCTTAAATACAAGAAACAAGGGTCTGTGTATCACAATACTTAATTCCCTTAAAACTTGTGGGTGTATGCCACCGGACCCGGCGATTTGCCTGTTGTAATCTTATTAAGATGGCTCTGCACTTCTTTCTGAGTTAGACTGGTGACATTTAGTGGAGAGTTTACTTTATCACTCTGTATCTCATCTGACATTTCATTTTCCTCTGTGAATACACTGGAGGAAAAACTATTTCATAGATTTGTTTTCTCAACATCCTGTACAATTTTTCCACATTATTTATTAAGGGGCCAACACTCAGTATTATCTTTTTACTATTTATATAGTTAAAGAACAGTTTAGGGTTAGTTTTACTCTCTCTGGCAATAAGTCTTTTTGTCTCCATCTTTGCTGTTTTTTTCATATTTTTACATCATTTATTTTTTTTCCTTTATAGGTTTTTAGTGCTTCTTGATTGCCTTTTTGTTTTAGTAGTTTAAACACTTTATTTTTGCTGTTTATTCCCCCCTTACATTTTTATTAAGCCACATTGGTTTTCTCCTATAACAAGGTCTTTTATTCCTGTAGGGTACGAGCCACTCACATTAAGTAATTAGGATGTTATTAAACATTTCCCATTTATTGTTTGTAGTCTTATTTTTAAGGACATTATCCCAGTCAGAAAGATTAAGGGCATCACTAAGCTGATTGATTTTAACGCTACTCCACATCTTTTGGGATTGCCCCAATGTGAAACCTGTTTGGGAAGAAGAATTTAATACAATAAACACTATAGTGAATACCCATGTGCCCAAAAGACCTGAAACAGCATTGCTTCTATTAAATCTAGAGGGGTACCAGGCAGCCTAGGGACATTGTTAGGTCATATCTTTATGGCAGCTTCTAATTTAATCACCAGAAATTCTGAAGTCAAACTACCACCGCTCATGCCACAATGGAAAAATTGATAGCTTTCAGATCAAATACTTTTCACAAGTATTAAACATCCAAATGAATGCTATAAGAGATATTATTGTTTATGGTTATAGTTATTAAAGCTTTATTTACCTAACGCTATAGATTTCTTAGAATAAAGATAAGTAATAGAGATGAGCGAGCGTACTCGGATAAGCACTACTCGCTCGAGTAATTTGCTTTATCCGAGTATCGCTGTGCTCGTCCCTGAAGATTCGGGTGCCGCTGCGGCTGACAGGTGAGTCGCAGCGGGGAGCAGGGGAGAGCGGGCGGGAGAGAGGGAGAGAAAGATCTCCCCTCCGTTCCTCCCCGCTCTCCCCTGCAGCTCCCCGCTCCGTGCCGGCACCCGAATCTTTAGACCCGAGCACAGCGATACTCGGATAAAGCAAATTACTCGAGCGAGTAGTGCTTATCCGAGTACGCTCGCTCATCTCTAATAAGTAACTGTCAAAAATGTTAAAAATTCTGCATGGAGAAATGGGGAGTGTTGAGCCTTGCGTGATAATGAGATTGTTGTCTCACTTATTATGCCGATATAGAATAATTGTTTTGTATGCCCAATGTTTTCTACAACAAAATAAAAAATGTTCAGAACTAAGCTGATCGAATTTGGCCTTTCTAAAGTTTAATATTTTCGTAGCTCCCATATAAATCTCTCTTTTGAAGGTCAAGTTGAAATGTATTATATTATGGTTACCATTTACCATTGCCCCCAACCTGCACCCCTGTTATTCTGTCAGGTCTGTTGGTTAGTAGCAAGTCCAAAATGGCCGTCCCACTAGTCGGATCTGTATAAGTTAGGCAAGTTAAAGGGGTTGTCCGGCCACACAGGGTGACATTTTTTTTATAATAGTAATGCTTTCCTTTCAATAAGCATTGTAAAGCGCAGGAATATCAGCTATAATGTATTTTTTTTACATTGTAATCTGATGTGGAAAGCAGCTTTTAAAGATGGCGCCATTGTGCTGCCTTCCCACAATGCCCTGCGCCTCTCCCCTCTTTGTTAACAGGAGAACAAAAAAAAAGCAATCTCGCCTGTCACCACTTAGCTCCTGCCCAGGCCCCACCCACCTCCATTAATCTCCTCAGCCATCTCTTCTGGCCCCGCCTATTACAATGAATGGGCAGCATTAGCAGCAGTCAAGAAAAAAAAAGTTAAAACCATGCATCCATCCATCCTTCCATCTTTGCATCCATCACCCATCCTTACACCCAGAACCGCACCCAGAACAGTGACAGCATCCGAAACTTACCTTTCAGCTGAGGACGGTCGGCCACTGTTGTTCTTCTTCAGTTCTGGACTGTTAGTGGGAGTACTTTGTATTTTTTTTTTTGTATTTTTCAATGGTAGCATTAAATTTACCATATAATGTACTAAAAAAAAAACTTTAAAAAAATTCTAAGTGGAGTAAAATGAAAAAAAAGTGGGCAATGGAACGAAAAGGGGCAGCAAGAGGACAGTGTTTACAATGCTTCTACAAACTTTTTGACATAGTACTCAAGTTTCTTTGGCCGATTGACCCAAGCCTTTGTGATGCAACTGACTACGACGTTTTGACGTTGCCTATCTCGCAGACATATTTGACAAACTCAACAAGGTCAACACAAAGCTACAAGGAGACAAGATAAATTTTATTAAAGGCTAAACATATAATCTCTTCCTTCATTGCCATACTGGACCTTCATACCAATAACCTGAGTTGATGCGAGCTCTGCCAGCTTTCGAGTCTTCATGAAATTGCACACGAAGACAAAGGCAAACGTCAAGATGCAGAATTAGACTTTTCTTGCTAAAGCCCCAAACAAGCCAAGAAGGACATGCAAACTCTGTTTCATGATCTATGTACCCTTGAAATACCAACATGGGTACTCAATCAATTTTCAGCAGACGCAGAAGAATTTCATCCCAGATTACAAGAGCAGTTGATCAACTTGAAACATGATAGTGAAGCCCAAGCACTTTTTCAACAATGTGACTATGAATGTTTTTGGGTGAAAGTGAAGAATTCCTATTCTATCCTGTGGCAGGAGGTTAAGTTGCTCGTGTGAGCTTTTCCATTTACGTACTTAGTGGAGAGAGGCTTCAGTGCGGTTCAGCAGCTCCTGAGAAAAACTTCAGATATAATATGTGTAATGGGCGATTTGAGACTGCGGTTGATGAAGATAGAACCAGATATTGCGAAACTGGCATCCACTCATCAGGCCCAAGGCGGCCATTAATGACAGAGATTGATTGTGGCAAACATTATTATTATTAGTCTTCTGACCATTAAGGTTAAGGTGTATCTTGCATTTTATTTATATGTTGTATGTTTCTATGGAGTGATAATTAAAGATGATATTATTGTTTGCTTCCCCCCAAAAAATTATCTTCTGCAATAAAACCCATTTATTATTGTATCCTCAATAAACCAACATTTAGCAGCAAAAATTTAGTTTACTAAAATCCTTCTTTGGTAATTTTTAGAGACAGGTTTTCACAATTAAAGCTAATCTGTTAAACACCATCAAACTTTCAAAAAAAAAAGTATTCGGTATTTTAATTTGTACTTTTAGCTTTGTAAACAAGGTAAACTTTGACTGAGTTTAAACTAGTAAGGCTTGGGGGGTGCTGGGCTGAAAAAGGTTGAGAACCACTGGTCTACACTGTCTTCCCTCCTATCTCTCTGGTTGCCTGCCCCCCAGTCCCTAGTGTGAACACTCTTTCAACCTTCTAGCCATCTTCTCCCCCAGCACAGCTCCACCCTCCTGATTGTGATGCAGCCCCTCTCTACGGTAGAGCCTGTAGCCAATAGCAAAGTCAGCCCAGTTCTACAGGAATCCAAATTCCTCCTTCCTACACCAACTCAGGAGCCCCTTGTTTACCTCCCTAATTTCTTGCTGCCTTTCTGGTGTTGCACAAGTTACAGGTAGTACTTCAGAAAATACTACTTTGGAGGTTCTTGCCCTAAGCTTACATCCTAATTCCCTGAAATCCTTTTTAAGGACCTTCCACATCCCTCTAACTTTGTTATTGGTGCCAATGTGCACCATAATTGCTGGAGCAAACATCCCCCTGGCGGTCAGAGGGAATGTTGTACTGTAGCAATGCTAAACCTGTAATGGCATCTGCGAACTTTGCAAACTTGTTGGTGTGCCACTTCAGGACTAGCCTCCTTAGATCTCTTCACTCTACCCCTCCTTCTAGCTGTCACACAGCTAGCTGTCTGTTCATCCTGCTTTCCCATACTACCATCTACCCCCACATCTACCTCAGTGAGCAGCAAACTCCTTTCCATATTGCCAATGGATCTGTTCTGCAAGCTGCTCATTTAGAACCAGGATCTGGGCTTCCAAATGTATAACATGCTCACATCTCGCACAGCAGTATGCACCCTCGATCGGCTGTTCCAGTACTGCATACATTGCACAAGATGTACACTAGACAACATTGTCAATCATAGAGCACATTCTAATCATGAAAGGCCACTTCTGAGGAATCCACTGATGGCCAAAAAAAAACACAGTGGCCCATCTCGAGTTTGCCCGAGACCACTTGGATGTTCTGAAGCTTCTGGGAAATATTCTATGAACAGTACAAACGTTGTACTTTTTAACACAGATACACAACACTATATATGGATAAAGAACAATGCTGACAACCAACACCTCAGTCAACTGTGGAGAGGATATCATGGTTTTGGACTATGGTGAAGGGGCAGCATAGTTTGGAGCTATGGTAGAGGAGACATCATGGTTTGGGGCTATGATGGAGACACCATGGTTTTGAGGCTACTGTGGGAAGGACATCATGTTTTGGGACAATGGTGGAGGGAGCATCATGGTTTTAGGGCTATGTTTGAGGGGGCATCATGGTTTTGGGGCTCTGATCGAGAGGACATCATGGTTTTGGGCTTAAGGTGGAGGAGACATCATAGTTTGGGGCTATGGTAGAGGGGGCATCATGGTTAGGGGTTATGGTGGACATGGCATCATGTTTTGGGATTATGGTGGAGGGAGTATCATGGTTAGGGGTTATAGTGGACATGACATCCTGTTTTGGGACTATAGTGGAGGGGGCATCGTGGTTTGAGGGCTATGGTGGAGGCGGCATCATGGTTTGAGGGGCATCATGGTTTTGCGGCTTTGGTCGAGAGGAAATCATGGTTTTGGGGCTATGATGGAGAGGACATCATGCTTTGGGGCTTTGGTCAAGGAGGAAGAATGGTTTGGAGATATGATGGAGGGGACATCATGGTTTGGAGCTATGGTGAGAAGCCATCATAGTTTGGGACTATGGTGAAGGGGTACCATGATTTGGAGCTATGCTGCAGGAGGCAGAATGGTCTGGAGCTATAGTGGAAGGAAAAGCATGTTTTGGTTCTATGGTTTGGGGCTCTTAGCTCCTCAGGGCCTGGAGACCTTGTAATAATTGAGGGAACAATGAATTCTAAGGTGGATCAGAACATCCTATTGGAGGACGTAAAAGACTATCCAGAATCTCAAGCTGAAGAGAGTTTGGGTGATGCAACAAGACAACAATCCAATCCAAAGCACGAAAAGAAACACCTAAATAATAATGTGGTTGAGCTGAAGAGGGCCAAGCACAGTAGGCATCCCAGAAATATTGATGAACTAATACACATTTGCAGGAAGTAATGGTCAAAAAATCCTACTCAACACTGTTGAAATCTTATTTTCAGCTACAGGAAATGTTTGGTGGAGGTGATTGCTGCTAAAGGTGGATTTACCGATTATAAAATTAAAAAAGTTCCCATACTTTTTCTCCCTGCACTGTGGATGTCTTTCATTAGATTACCACTGATAAGCCATTGGTTGTCAGACTGTTAAGCTGGCTATACACCTTACATAGTTGTTGGCTGAAACATTGAAATCCATCATGCCTGGTTTTTCTCTACACTGACATCTTTCAGTAGGGGGCAGTGTGCAGACCCCGTTACACATGAGATTGTGGAACAGAGTCACCGTAGAAGCAGCAAAGCTAAATCGGTTACTGTTTCCGTTTTTCGGCACTAGTAGTTTTACCTGCCACCCAATAGAAAGCTACATATAACACACTGTAAAGTCAGCTCTGCTACATATGTGTAATGAGATTCTTCAGACTTGTCTCACCTCTTCCCAGGATGTTAGAGATCATCATTACAACCCATTCATCATGTCCTCTGCTCTTTTGATGCTCTAGGTTTCATTCATCTCCGTACCAGTCCAGAGTAGAGGTTACTCTTCCCTGTAATTAGCCCGCTGCTCTAATCTGAACCACTTGTAGAACAGATAGGATATTTTCCACCCAAATACAAAGCACAACTTGATCCTGCATTTGATTTGGATTCTTTTCCCCTTTTACTGCCGATCAAAATGGGCTTTTTATGAAATTTAGGAGTTAAAAAGATGGAACTTAAAAGTCTCTTTAAGCTAAAGCAGACTCGGCCGTTCAGCTATAACTCCATATAACATATGAAGAGCCAGTGTGCAAGACGTCTATCATGGATGCTCTCTCCTCAAAGTAAGCAGGTTCACAAACATTATGACCAGACTATATACTGACATGCCAAAAGTCATGGGACAGGAGCTAATATCATGTAGGACCCCTTCTAATCTGGTACAGTGCAGCAAATCGATGTGGTATTGATTCTGCAAGTACATGGAAGATGTCTGGAGGGATGCTGAACCATCTGGATAGACCTCACAGCTGCATGGTATTTGTATATGCAGGATCTGAAGTGTAAATGGACCTCTGCACCACATCCCATAAATCCGCGTTTCTGCTCAAGTAGGGCAAATGTGGATGCTGCACCCTTTGTAGGAACTCTTCAGAATGCTCCTCCAACCAAGTCTGGACAACTTGGGCCCAATGGCACGGTACATTATCTTGCTGGAATATCCCTTCTTTGTGGGGGTACATGAAGTCCATGAAGGGCTACAAACAGCCACAAAGTAGTGAACCGTAGCAGGCACCAGTCAATGATGTGATTACGGGGACAAGTTGACCCAACCATGCCATAACTCCCACCCCACCCCTCATACCAGTATGGAGCACCCCCAGCCTGCACAGTGCCTTATTGACAACTGGGGTCCTAGGCTTCATGGGGTCAATGCCACACATGAACCTTACCATCAGCATGAAACAATGGGTATCATGACTCATCAGCCCATGCCACATGTTGCCAGTCCTGTAGGATCCCGGTAAGGTGCTGTGTCTGGTGGCATGGTGGCAACAAAGGAACTCTAGTGGGGTTTCTGCTCCCAAACCCCATGGAAGTTGAAAAAGAATGCTATATTGACCTGCAGGATCTGTGTCTGGGACCTTCTGCACTGAACATGGATGTGATTTCTGCTAGAGTCATTGGTCTGTTTGCATGGACAATTCTAGCCAGAGACAGTCTGTCGCAATCACTAAGCACCCATGGGCACCATTGCACTGTCCACTGTGGGTGGTAATGCCTTCTATGACGTATTCCCAAGTACACTGCGGATTGAGAAATGTTAACTGCATGCACAACTTCGGAAATGGAATGTCCTATCCGTCTGGTGCCTACTGTCCTGCCTTGTTTGAACTCCAATAATTCACATTGCCTCGCCATACGCACGTTGGGCAGTGTTCAACCTAATAAGATAACACCTCATCTGTGGGCGTTCCTCAGCCGTCCCCCAAGGTAACACCACTTAATAATCAATTACATACCACTATCCCAGAACTTCTGGCACATCAGTGTATATCACTCTAGCTTATGGCTTTATAGAACTCTCTTCTCACTGTTTGCTGCTGTACATATCAAGACCCAACCCCCTAACAGTGAGAACAGTGCTGGAGTTGGGTACTTTAAATATATTTTAAGAGGATTCATCTTGCAGAATACACACAAATGTGCATGTCCTTTTGCCTTATATACTTAGTTGGTTTTGCTGCACATTGGCCACTTTAGCAGGCCAAACTGAACTAAAAAGGTTATATTTCCTAGCAGCTTGTGATCGGCTCCAAAGTCAGCTTCAGAAGGGGTTGACCTGGCCTCATGGGACTTCTCATGAGCCAGTAGCTGGGACTCTGTTCTAGTGGAACAGTCCAACCTTTGGCTGTAGGGATGTTGCAATGAAATAGTTTATACTCTTCATATGCTCCACATAGGACTATGGAACGCCTGTCACTAAGATGCTACAAATACTGGATCTTATGTAAATACTAGTAATTCTTAGGAAAATTATAGTACCAGTGTTTCTACAAAGTAACACAGTATGTAAGGCCGAATGAAGACAATGTCCATCCAGTTCAGCCTGATTCAACCCCCTTGTTGATCCAGAGGAAGGCAAAAAAAACCAAGAGGCAGACGCCAATTAGCCCCATCGGGGAAAAAAATTTCTTCCCGACTACCTAATGGCAGTCAGAATAATTTGTGGATCAACCTCTAATAGTTCCTACCTGTCTGTATACCCGGAGGTGGAAACATGTTTTGGGGGTGTTTCTCTGCTAAGGGCACAGGACTACTTCAGTGCATCAATGGGAGAATGAATGGAGCCATGTACCGTAAAATCCAGAGTGACAACCTCCTTCCCTCCACCAGGACATTAACAATGGGTCGTGGCTGGGTCTTCCAGCATGACAATGACCCAAAACATACAGCCAAGGCAACAAAGGAATGGCTCAAGAAGAAGCACATTAAAGTCATGGAATGGCCAAGCCAGTCTCCAGACCTTAATCCCATAGAAAACTTATGGAGGGAGCCGAAGATCAGAGTTGCCAAGCGACAGCCTGGAAATCTTAATGATTTAGAGATAATTTGCAAAGAGGAGAGGACCTCCTTCTGACCTGTATGCAAACCTCATCATAAACTACAAAGAACGTCTGACTGCTGTGCTTGGCAACAAGTTTTTTGCCACCAAGTATTAACTTTTGTTTGCAAGAGGGATCAAATACTTATTTCTCTGTGCAAAATGCAAATAAATATATATAATTTAGACAATGTGATCTTCTGGATTTTTGGGGGATATTCCATCTCTCACTGTTAAAATTAACCAACCCTAAAAATTATAGTAACATAGTATGTTAGGCTGAATGAAGACAATGTCCATCTAGTTCAACCGGTTTCAACCTCCTTGTTGATCCAGAGGAAGGCAAAAAACCCCAAGAGACAGAAGCCAATTAGCCCATTTGGGGTAAAATTCCTTCCCGACTCCCTAATGGCAGTCAGACTAATCCCTGGATCAACCCCTAATAGTTCCTACCTGTCTGTAAGACCCGAACCAACAACCCGCTGGTCACCTAATGTCTATATCCTGTAATATCACATCGCTCTAGAAAGACATCCAGTCTCTCTTAAACTCCTCTATGGATTTTGCCATCACCACGTCCTCAGGCAGAGAGTTCCACAGTCTCACTGCTCTTAGAGTAAAGAACCCTTTTCTGTGTTGGTGATGAAACCTGCTTTCCCCAAGACGTAGCGGATGCCCTCTTGTTACCATCGCTGTCCTGGGTATAAACAGATCATGGGAGAGATCCTTGTATTGTCCCCTTATGTATTTATACATAGTTATATGGCGCAATGGGCCACACAGCTCTGCTACATGGTACATCTATTATGATCCCCACACATCACACACGCAGCAGCTCGATTACCACACAAGGCAAACACAGCTTGGCTCCTCCCACAGCAGTGACAGCACCACAGGTGATGGATCTCTGTGGTGGAGGTAGGTCAATGTGCTCTGTCAGAACTGCTGAGTTGTGTCTAAGATAATAACAGCTTAGTTGTATTCTCATTTTGGTATTTTTGCCCTCCCCTTCCAAGAGCCCTAACTGTGGTGTGCTTCTCTGGGTTAGACTCTTGTGTTTTATATATGTTGTAGGACCTTTGATGATGTCACCAGGGGGGTGGAGAGATGATGGCACTAGGGGTGGAGCATAAGGCGCGCGCGCACACACACACACACACACACACAGACAAGTGGTCGTTAGTAGTTTGATAATGGGAGTCAAGCTGTTGGAGAGAAAACCAGCACTTCTCACATAATGAAGCAGACCTCCCTATGGCAGCAGACCATCCTGTTCCTGTGTTTCAGATCTTGACTCCTTACATCCTCCTGAAGTACAAATGCAGCATGGAGGAAGGAACAATCAGATTTTAGTGTCCCAGTGTACATGGAATGGTCACATTGTTAAAGACCCCCCACCCAGCAGCGCATTGGACCTTCATTGGTCTTTAGAAGTACAGAAGTTTGTCATTGCAGATTCCACTGGGTGTCAAAAGGAATATTGACCCACATGGACAGGAAGTTTCTTGTAGTCCCTGCAGATTAGATGGCGGTGCTGACATGTTCTGACCAGCTGACAGGAAGGGGTCAGCGATTCATGCTGCTTGCATCAAATTCTAACCTCCCACCAGCAACAGAAATCTGGATCTATCTGACCAGGAGATGTTTTTCCACTGCTCAGTGATACAAGTTTTGTGCTCTTTTCCCCTCTGGTGTCTTACCTTTCTGTTTCTCTTAGACACAATGGAGCTGGAACTGGTTGTCCGCTGTTATAGTCCATCCATGCGGAGGAACGGCGAGTTGTGCGTTTCGGACACATTAGGTAAAGCACCAACATTGTGTTCAGCTAACTGTGCAGCGCCTATTGGTCAGAACAATTCCTGACATCCTCCTCTGACCCCTTCGGTAATGAGTTGTTTCTGTCCACAGGATCTGCTTGTGCTGGATGTTTTTCCTCGGTCATACCTCTCCTGGTATATTCTCCACACCGTTATACAAGAAACACCCCCCTGTGGTTGGCAGTGAGGCCCCGGCTGGTCTAACACCCATGAACAGACCTTGTTGGAATTCGCTCAGGTCACTGGATTTTCCCATGTAATGTGGATTCACACTGAAACTAATCCACTGAAAGCCTTTCACGTTATTTTATGCCGCACTCCGGGGTCACGGGGAGAATTTCCACACAGGGAAGCGCCAATCATGAGAGGTAGGAGTTAAATTATACTAGAGACCGGAGGTTGAAAGATGTCCTTTAGCCAGCACATCCCCACACGTCCAATGCTCCATATTAGACTGACTGTAATAACAAGGTTTCTATTAGACAGCACAGGGGGCATCAAGCTCATTTTCAATGATTGCAATAAAAGAAAATAATGCTTTGCAGGTTTCACACATTTTATAGGTTTTTCAGCAGCCGTACATGACCAAAGTCCTCACACCTCTGACAAATAGTCAATAGCCATTACGACTGCATGAGGTGGTATATGAAGTCCTGGGGTGAGAGCTTTCAGGAAGGATTGTTTTCTTCAGTGTAGATGAATTTTTATTAGCTTTCTACTTTTATCATTACCTGATTGCAGTGAATCTAACGGCCTCTGTCCAAGGTGCTGAAAGCTGCCGCAGCTAATTGTAGAATTACAAAGAGGTTATAAATCGGCCATTTTCTTTTACATTTCCTTTATCTTAACATTCGTACGTGAAAAAAAAGATCAAGGATCACTATGGCCAATGAATGGCAGTGATTGGTTCACAAGTGTCGTGGTTCAGCCAATCACAACCATCACTTCCATGAGGCGGGGATTTTGAACCTCTGATCAGGCAGTGCTGGCTAAAAACTACAAGCAAGTCTGCCAGAGCTGCAGAAGTGACATGCAGCAGAGCCAGACAGCGCCCCTTAGGTGATGTATTGTGTTTTTTTTCTTTAATGCAGATAGGCCGTATTTTCAGAGCAGGGCTTATATTTTAAGCCCCCTTAGATTTCAAGCTCAAAGGAGAGCTACAAAATCACGAAACTTGGTAGAAACACAAAATTACAATATCGTGCAAGAAAACGCAGCGATACCACACAGAACACAGATGCGATATCGCCGTCACCCGGGTGAAAGGAGCCTTATAACTAATGCCAACACATCACCTAAACGCACAGGACTGCTGGGGGGAGGGCATTACTTCTGCCATTAGAGTATTTTTACCAAGCTTGTAACTTGATTATATACCCATAAAATGTAGAATGTGAAAAAAATGGCAGCGGTTTAACACCTCATGACAGTTCTGTAACTGCTTTCTGACTTTCAATGGCTTGTTAATGGCTCCCACTGATAGCTGGCTGTCCCAAGCTGCGAAATGTGCCATCCTAAATGTATTACACCTTCAGGCCTATCATGACTGTGCACTGCCATTATAGGCATTTTCTGCATAATTTCCATAAATCGCTGTCTATGTAGGCTATGCATAAGGTGACACCTTGGACATTCGGAGTGACTAAAGACAGATGGAGTAGTAAGAATACTAAGGCATGAGAACCAAAATCCATCCAGCTGTTAACTTGAAGCTTTATGAAGTCGTTACATCTAAACTCATTTTCAGAAAAATCTAGTTGATAATGCAGGAGGCGAAGGGGAACGACACGTCCAATCTGCTACTGTAAATTTACTTATAAGAGGGCCAATATCCATCAAAAACTAGTCTATGTGGAATGCCCAACTCAAGTGGGGACTGGCATGAAGATGAAGGCTGCATTTCTCTAATCAGAGTTAAAACAAGTTAGCAAAAAGTGAAAACCTGTATACAGTTGTCACCCAATTGACACTTCATGCTAATATTCAGACTATGACCTAAAGTAATCCCAGATCTTCCTCTGCCAGCCTCCCTTCCTCTACCGGGTGCACAAGATAGTTAGAGCTCATGCACATATATATACTGAATGGGCACTTCATTAGACCCCTGAATCTTTTGTGATTGGAGCTTCACTGTGTGGAAATGATACTCTTCACCCCGGAGTGCAGCATAAAATCATGTGACAAGTTTTCTGTGGATCAATTTCAGAGTGAATCCACATTCGATGGGAACGGCATCCTACAAGGCCCGGTCATCGGTCCTAGACTAGCTGGGCTTCATTGTCAACCGCGAGGGGACTTCTCGTGTAACAGTGTGGAGAGTATACAGAGAACTGCATAATCCAGGAAAACCTCTAGCAAAAGGGGATCCTGTGGATTTAAACAACTGGTCACCAAAAGGGGTCAGAGGAGGTTGTCAGGAATCGTTCTGACCAAAAGGCACTACGCAGTCAGCTGAATACAATGCTGGAGCTTCAACTAACGTGTCCGAATGCATAACTCGCTGTTCCTTAGCATGGATGGGCTATAACAGCAGACAACCATTTCAAGCATCATTGTGTCTAAGAGAAACAGAAAGATGAGACTCCAGCGGGCAAAAAAGCGCAAAAGTGTATCACTGAGCAGCAGAAAAACATCGTGTCAGAACTCAAACCGCAAACCTTCTGCACTCCAAGCAGTAGCCCTTCTTATTGAGCCATCAGCTGGGCGGACAGTTCCCCCGCATAATTCTCAGCCTTGTTCCCTGATCCCAGTTATCTAGTCTGTGTCCTGATCCTGCCTCGGTTTCTTGATTAGGCTCATTTTAAAAGCCTGACCCTGCCACTGCACCAGCGAGTGATTATTGTGCTACATTACCTTTATCAAGCTACATCTCTTAACCTGCTCCTCTCCTGTGAACTGTGACTACCTGCTGACAATTCTTGGCTCTCCTCCCGACTACGCTTTCTGCCTCATCTATTTGTACTGCAACCAAGACTTCCCAATAACTCCTGGCTATCCTCCCGACTATGCTTATCATGTCATCTGTTTGTACTGCAAATGTGACTACCTGCTTATAACCTCCAGCTTCCTGTTGACTACTCTCAATTCTCGCATGACTACTACACCCACAACTCCTACCCAGTGGCGGTAATATGCTACAGAATAATCACGCCTAAACATGGAGCTTGTAGTAAACGTCCTGCAGAAGCAAGTTACAGGGCTCCAGGAATTTTGTGCCTCTTACGAAGAGAAGTTTTCTGGATTATAGACCCGGCGCTGGATCAATAGAAGGAAATCATCAGTATATAGAGGCAACTTTAGGATTTCCATCACTCAGGCACTGATGTCCGCATATTACTGCCTGCAAAATTTGGTGGGGATCGTCGTCAGTATAGAGGCTTTCTTAGTTACTACCGGATTTATTTTCAGATGCAGCCCACGTTGTTTACCAGCGACAGGAAAAAGGTGCTTTTCATCATTAACCTCCTAATTGATGAGGCCCTGGCATGGGCCTTGCCATACATAGAGTTTGACAGTAATGTCCTTGACAGCCTCGATGCCTTCACGACCGCTATGGGTCTAATCTTTGATGATCCGAACCATTATGCCACGGCTGAAGAAAGGTTACATAACCTACGACAAGGGTGACATTCTGTTGCTGAGTATACAGATAAATTTTGTCGCCGGGCAAATTATACCATGTGGAATCCAGCTGCCCAACAGAGCCAATTCTGTCAGGGATTGTCTGAGTGGGTAAAGGATTAACTTGCCAGAGTGGAGACCCCTAATAACCTAGAAGACTTCATTCAGCTATTCATCTGGACTTTACCAGAGACTTTCCGAGCAGCGAAAAGCGTGACTGCAGGGTTTGGGCACCAACACCCCTCCGCTTAGTCCCCAACCAAGGACTAAAGCTGCACCTGAACCAATGCAGGTTGAGGTTATCCGCAAACCCTTCTCCATCACTGAAAAAGAAAGGCACTTAGCTGATTGTGGAAGCTTGGGACATTATGCCCTAAACTGTGCAAACAAGTTCCACAGGATTCCAACTCTAGCCAACATCAAGACCACGACCAATTCAACAGTCATTAAACAAGGGGATGCCACCAAACAGACCTTTGCACCAATGGTTCAAGACGATGTGAAAACCCTTTCCCAGCTCCACTATTTTGTCCTCGCAATAGAGATTTCAGAATACAGAAGACCCAGTGCTCAGCGATGTTGGATTCTGGAGCTGGAGGAAGCTTCATGGACTTGAGATTTGCTTGTGACAAAATCATTGTAACCAGACTTAAGCCCATACCAATCAATATGAAACAGTGGTTGGGTCAACCTTGTCCTCGGGTCCCACCACACAGGAGACAATTAGAATTATAGAATGGTAGAGTTGGAAGGGAGCTCCAGGGTCGTCGAGTCCAACCCTCTGCTCAGTGCAGGATTTACTAAATCATCCCAGAGAGTTATTTGTCCAGCCTTTGTTTGAACACTTAAATTGAAGGATAACTCGCCACGTCCCATGGTAAGCTGTTTCACTCATTTACCACCCTCACTGTCAGAAAGTTTTTTCTAATATCTAATCTGTAGCTCCTCCCTTTCAGTTTCATCCCATTGCTTCTGGTCTTGTGCAGATGAGAATAGGGCTGATCCCTCTGCACTGTGACAGCCCTTCAGATATTTGTAGACAGCTATTAAGTCTTCTCTCAGCCTTCTCTTCTACAAGCTAAACATTCCCAGATCCTTTAACTGTCCCTCATAGGACATGATTTGCAGACCGCTCACCATCTTCATAACTCTTCTCTGAACTTGCTCCAGTTTGTCGGTGTCTTTTTTAAAGTAAGGTGCCCAGAACAGGACACAGTATTCCAGATGAGGTCGGACTAAAGAAGAGTAAAGGGGGTTAATTTCCTAACGTGATCGAGACTCTATGCTTCTCTTAATACATCCCAGAATTGTGTTTGCCTTTTTGGCTGCTGCATCACATTGTTGACTCATGTTCAGTCTATGATCTATTAGTATATACCAAAGTCTTTTTCACATGTGCTACTGCTTGAATTGGACAATTGAACTGCAGCACCACACAAACCCTGACCATAAAGAAACAATCAGCTTCCAGCTCATCTCATCTCTACTCATAATCCCTCTATCAACTGGGAAACCAGGACTGTTGCCTTCCCTTCAGAATACTGTAAAGAAAACTGCAAGATGGCAGCATCTGCCTCTTAGGCAGCATCTGCCTCTGTGCAAGACCTCGAGGATGCTCAACAGGACTTTAAGAAATTACCAGTTCACTACTAGATATTCAGGGATGTTTGCAGAAAGAATAAAGCTGACCAACTGCCACCTCACCGGCCATATGACTGTCCTATTGAGCTGCTCCCTGCATCTTCTATTGCATTTAGGTGCATCTACGACCTCTCATAACCAGAGTTAAAGACCCTTCGTGAACATTTGGATGAAAATCTGAAGAAGGGCTTCATCTGACCCTCACCTTTCCCTAGCAGGAGCACCCATTTTCTTTGTTGAAAAGAAAGATTCTACTTTTGGGCTATGCATTGACTACCGGGAACTAAACAAGATTATTGTTAAGAATCACTATCCTTTTCCATTAATCCCAGAACTGCTAGAGAGGCTTCGGGCAGCCAAGGTCTTTACGAAACTGGACCTCAGAGGGGCATCTAATCTAGTACAGATCTGCCTCGGAGATGAATGGAAGACTGCTTTCAGATCAAAATATGGACACTTAGAATCTTTAGTGATGCCATTCGGTCTCTGCAATGTTCCCACTACCTTCCAGCACTTTATCAATGACATATTTCGAGACTTGTTGGATCAATTTATAGTGGCATATCTCAATGACATCCTCATCTTCTCTGACAATTTGGGGGAACATTGCAGGCACGTTCAGGGGGTCTTGGAACAACTCCAAAAGAATAACCTCTACATCAAGTTAGAGAAGTGTGAGTTTGAACAGACCCAAATGCAATTCCTGGCATACATCATCTCCCCAAATGACTTAGGTATGGACTCCAACGATATTAAAGCCATCCTGGATTGGCCTATTCTAAGAAAATTGAAGGAGGTACAGTGCCTAATTAGTTTTGTGAACTTCTACAGCAGAATTATCAAGGACTTCTCAAAAGTCATCTCTCCTATCACCTCCCTCACAAAGAAAGCACACATTTCCCTGGTCCCAGGGGAAACTAAAGACTCTGTTTACTTCAGCACCAGTGCTGATCCACCCAAGACCAGAATTACCTTTTGTCATGGTGGTGGACGCCTCCGACTCCGCTGTGGTAGATATTCTATTACAATGAGTTGGAGATAAGATGCAATTACATCCGTGTGCACTTCTGTCCTACACCTTATCACCTGCGGAGAAAAACTATGTCGGGAACAAGGAACTTCTGGCCAATAAGGTGGTTTTCACTAAACGGAGGCACCTCTTGGAAGGAGCCCATCATCCCATAATGATCCTTAATGACCATAAAATTTTAGAATTTCTCTATACTGCTAAGAGGTTATCTGCGAGCCAAGCACGATGGACCCTGTTCTTCTCCAGGTTTAATTTTGTTGTGTCCTACCACCCCGGTCCCGAAATGGCAAGGCAGGTGTATTGTCCAGGATATTTTTGGAGACTCAAGAGAAGTCAAATACAGACCACACCATTCTGTTGCCAAATAATTTTTTAGGTATCCTGCATTCTGAAGATCTCCTAACAAAGCTTAAGGGAGGCAACGAAAGTGACCCTTTCCTGAGTCATCATTCTAAGGATGTGACGCTCTCTTTCAAGAGCACATATAGTTAGTGCTCTCACCTCCAAAATCCTCAAACTGGTCCACGATTCCAAGCTGGCTGGTCACCTTGAGGTCACAAAGACGCTGGAACTCCTGCTTTGTTCCTTCTGGTGACCCCATTGCAGGAAGGATGTGAAGAGATATGTCACCTCTTGCAATGTATGTGCCTAGAACAAGACATCACACGTTCACCCTCTGGGTTTCTTACAACCTCTACAAATCCCATCCAGGTTATGGGGATCTATATTGATGGATTTCATAATGGACCTTTGCTGTTGTGGACCAATTTAGGAAGTCTACATTGAAAAGATTTCCACTGCCGAGTACACCGCAGAGTTGATAATCCAGGACGTTTTCTGACTACATGGAATTCCAGATGATATCATCTCGAATAGAGGGGTTCAGTTCCCCCTAAAGTTTTGGAGACATTTCCGAATGGCGCTAGAAACTACCGTAAGTCTCTCCCCCGCCTTTCATTTGCAGTCTAATGGCCAGACCAAGAGAACTAACCAGACTCTGGAGCAGTATCTATGCTGCTTCATCTCCCATCTACAGAACGATTGGGTGGATTATTTAGCGACAGCAGAGTTCACGTATAAAGTCCAACATAGTTCTCCGGCAGCTTAAAGATCCACCCAGTCTTTCATGTGTCCCTACTGAAGCCTTTCTTGGAGAATACCATTCCAAGGAGACAGCAAACACATACCCCTCCCGTGAAGGTTCAGGAGCATGATAAGTCTGTCGTAGAAAAAAATCTTGGACTCCCAAAAGCACTGAGGAAGACTTCGGCACCTGGTGCAGTAACATGGATATGGGTTGGAGAACTCCTACGAACCAGAAAAAAAATATACATGCTCCAAGGCTCACAGGGAAATTTCACCGCCAGGAAAGCCAGCCCCTGGGATGCCCGGAGACCATCCTGCAAGAGGGAGCAACTGTGGGGACTCGAACCGGGAACCTCCTCAGTAGTACTTCTTAGTTTCAACGGTTTTTATTGAAAGTTTTTTTTTCCAAGAGTGAAACAATTGTGTACATACTTGTGTCCCCATGCAGGGGGCTTAAGCTTAGCCATCTGGTACAAGTTAGCTTATAATACAGTCTTTTACTCTTGGCATGGAATATTGGGAGGGGATAACAGGGGGAACAAAACAGGGGGTCGTCAAGGATCACATCTTCCCCACGGTATGATTTATTGGGAATCTTAAGTCAGTTGGTATTGTATATTTTTAAGTGGTAGAGGAAATATTATGTAGCCCTGGAACCGCTAGATGGTTTATCCAAGGTCGCCATGTAGTCAGAAAATTTGTTAAAGTATCCATCCAGATAGCATGGATTCTTTTGTGTAACACAATTGTAGAGATTCTGTTTGTCACCTCTGAGAAGGAGAGGCTCGGGTGATTTCCATCTGGAGGCGATGTGGATCCTCACGGCCATACAAACAACTTGTATAAGCTTGTGAGCTTTAAATCTAGTCCCAGGTTCGCGATTTCCTAGGAGAACATTGTGGGTGACTTAGGTATTGGGCCAATGAACATTCGTTTTAACAGGTTGTGTATTTGCGTCCATAGTTTTGCCACCTCCGGGCAGGACCACCAAATGTGGAGCATACTGCCTAAGACCTGGCAACCCCTGAAGCAAAGCGGAGAGGAGGACGGGAACAGTGTAGTCTCTGTGGTACCAAGTATGTCCTGTGTAGTATTTTAACTGATGTTTCCACAAGGGTGACCTGTTGGCTACCCTTTGTGATCGTAGTGCAACAGTTTCGCCATCTTTCTAAGTACATTTCTATTCCCATATCCTCCTCCCACCTTTTCATAAATGATAGTTTTTCTTCGGTCTCAGGTTTATTCAGCATATTATAGATGTTTGAGAGGGTTCCTTTTTGGGAAGGGTCTCTTGAACAGAGCTTTTCAAATGGGATAGGTAGAGGGATTGTAGGGGGCGCTGATAAGGAGTGGATAAAATGGAATACTTGGTTCATCCTGAAGTACTCTTGTGTAGGTGCTTTGAAGGTGTCTATAAATTGTTGTATGGTATATACAGTTAGGGCCAGAAATATTTGGACAGTAACACAATTTTCGCGAGTTGGGCTCTGCATGCCACCGCATTGGATTTGAAATGAAGCCTCTACAACAGAATTCAAGTGCAGATTGTAACGTTTAATTTAAAGGGTTGAACAAAAATATCTGATAGAAAATGTAGGAATTGTACACATTTCTTTACAAACACTCCACATTTTAGGAGCTCAAAAGTAATTGGACAAATAAACATAACCCAAACAAAATATTTTTTTTTCAATATTTTGTTGCGAATCCTTTGGAGGCAATCACTGCCTTAAAGGGGTTGTCTCATGAAAGCATGTGGGGTTATATACTTCTGTATGGCCATATTAATGCACTTTGTAATATACATTGTGCATTAATTATGAGCCATACAGAAGTTATTCACTTACCTGCTCTGTTGCAGGCGTCCTCGTCTCCATGGATCCGTCTAAAATCGCCTCTTCTGGCGATTTTAGACGCGCTTGCGCTGTGCGGTCTTCTGTCTTCTGAATGGGGCTCGTGCCGGAGAGCGGCTCCTTGTAGCTCCGCCCCGTCACGTGTGCCGATTCCAGCCAATCAGGAGGCTGGAATCGGCAATGGACTGCACAGTGAAGATCCCGGCGGCCATCTTACTAAGGTAGGTAAGAAGAAGGAAGAAGTCGCCGCAGCGCGGGGATTCGGGTAAGTACTACCCGTTTTTTTTTTTTAACACATGCATCGGGTTTGTCTCGTGCCGAACGGGGGGCCTATTGAATAAAAAAAAAAACCGTTTCGGCGTGAGACAACCCCTTTAAGTCTGGAACCCATGGACATCACCAAACGCTGGGTTTCCTCCTTCTTAATGCTTTGCCAGGCCTTTACAGCCGCAGCCTTCAGGTCTTGCTTGTTTGTGGGTCTTTCCGTCTGAAGTCTGGATTTGAGCAAGTGAAATGCATGCTCAATTGGGTTAAGATCTGGTGATTGACTTGGCCATTGCAGAATGTTCCACTTTTTTGCACTCATGAACTCCTGGGTAGCTTTGGCTGTATGCTTGGGGTCATTGTCCATCTGTACTGTGAAGCGCCGTCCGATCAACTTTGCAGCATTTGGCTGAATCTGGGCTGAAAGTATATCCCGGTACACTTCAGAATTCATCCGGCTACTCTTGTCTGCTGTTATGTCATCAATAAACACAAGTGACCCAGTGCCATTGAAAGCCATGCATGCCCATGCCATCACGTTGCCTCCACCATGTTTTACAGAGGATGTGGTGTGCCTTGGATCATGTGCCGTTCCCTTTTTTCTTCCCATCATTCTGGTAGGTTGATCTTTGTCTCATCTGTCCATAGAATACTTTTCCAGAACTGGGCTGGCTTCTTGAGGTGTTTTTCGGCAAATTTAACTCTGGCCTGTCTATTTTTGGAATTGATGAATGGTTTGCATCTAGATGTGAACCCTTTGTATTTACTTTCATGGAGTCTTCTCTTTACTGTTGACTTAGAGACAGATAAACCTACTTCCCTGAGAGTGTTCTGGACTTCAGTTGATGTTGTGAACGGGTTCTTCTTCACCAAAGAAAGTATGCGGCGATCATCCACCACCGTTGTCTTCCGTGGACGCCCAGGCCTTTTTGAGTTCCCAAGCTCACCAGTGAATTCCTTTTTTCTCAGAATGTACCCGACTGTTGATTTTGCTACTCCAAGCATGTCTGCTATCTCTCTGATGGATTTTTTCTTTTTTTTCAGCCTCAGGATGTTCTGCTTCACCTCAATTGAGAGTTCCTGTGACCGCATGTTGTCTGGTCACAGCAACAGCTTCCAAATCCAAAACCACACACCTGAAATCAACCCCAGACCTTTTAACTACCTAATTGATTACAGGTTAACGAGGGAGACGCCTTCTGAGTTAATTGCAGCCCTTAGAGTCCATTGTCCCTTGAAAAAGAGGAGGCTATGCATTACAGAGCTATGATTCCTAAACCCTTTCTCCGATTTGGATGTGGAAACTCTCATATTGCAGCTGGGAGTGTGCACTTTCAGCCCATATTATATATATAATTGTATTTCTGAACATGTTTTTGTAAACAGCTAAAATAACAAAACGTGTGTCACTGTCCAAATATTTCTGGCCCTAACTGTAGCCTTGTCTTAATTATAGAAGTGGCTAAGCATATATATATACCATTTCCTCTCCACCATGCGAATTGGGCAAGATCAAGACTAGGGGCGACATGCGGGTTAGTAACGATCGGTAATAGTCGGGAGGGTTTAGATGCAAGTTTATACTTGAAGCGGGTGGTCCTCCACAGTAGGAGGGAATAATAGGATAGAGGGCTCATTTGAAGCATTCCTGAGGGAAGAGGGCTCGTGGACCAGGTCAGATAAGCTACAGAGTGTGGCTTAATGCGACTTCTCTCCATCTCTACCCAAAGTGGGCTCACCTTTTCGCTTTAACAGATCATCCATTGGGCTATTAGTGCTGACTTGTAATATTTCATCAAGTTGGGTACGGATAATACCCCTAAACTACAGTGGTAATGCATTACCGTATGCCTGATTCTGGAGCGTTTGTTAGCCCATATAAATTTAAATATGGATCGTTGCAAATAATATGCGTAGGGACAGGTATTGGTAAGCATCTGAAAAGATATAGTATCCGTGGTAGAGTCACCATTTTGATTGAGTTTATTCTTCTTACCCAAGATAGGTGGGGTTTATCCCATTTTATTAGGCTCGCTGCTAATGCTTTGAGTAGAGGGGGGTAGTTTCATTTATATAGAGAAAGAATGGAAGTGGTCAGGTTGATGACCAAATAAGTTATATAATGTTGTTTGTACTGGAATTGGAAGTTAAGCTTGAGTAATTTTTAAAGATTTTCTGGGGTATTTATGAACGCTATGTCAGATTTGTCTATATTTACTGAGTATTCCGCCCACTTGTGTAATATGAACATTAAATTCGGTAGGGATGTTAACGGTTGTGTCATTGTTAAGAGAAGGTTGTCCGCGAATAGACTTATTTTATATTCCCTGTCTCCCATCCTTACCACCTTCATATTTGGGTTGGTACGGATAGCTATGACCAGTGGCTCAATGGCCAGGGCAAATAAAGCCGGGGAGAGGGGGAAGCCCTGTTTGGTCCCTCTATGAATTTTGATAGGGGTTTCTTTTGTGGTGGGGAGTTTTAGGAGCGTAGATGGTGTCGAGTATAGTGCCATGATGGCGGATAGAAATGGTCCCTTGATCCCATTGCGCTGGAGGACCCAAAAAAGGTAGTGGTGTGGGCATATGGCCTTTCTTAGATAAGCAAAATTCTAATATAGCATTAGTGTCAGGTGTGTCCATATTCTTTAGCCATCTGAGGGTGTCTCCTCATATGGTCAATGCTCACGTGTCTCGAGACGGTCTTGGCCTCGCTGGGGTAGAAGCTGGTCTGGGTGGTCTTCTAGTCAAGCCTGTCATGGTCCAGTTTCATCTGGTGCGCTGCAGTAGACCCCTCGGGGGGGGGGGGGGCGTGTTCATAATTAGAATGCGGGCAGACTCCGCAGCTTGGTGGGCTTCTTGTGAGGTTCTTGCTGCGTATGATCTCCCTTGTTGCTGAAATAAGAGAGCAAAAAGGAAGCCCCATTTATATTTTATGCTAGCTGCTTGGAATGCTGGGGTCACAGGCCGTAGAGATCTGCGCTTTGCTAATGTAATGGGAGCTATGTCGGCGTATAGTTGGGCCGTAGCTGAGAGTCCTGGAAGGTGGGACAGTTGTCTTGCTGCCGACAGAATTTGGTCTCGCGTTTCACTGTAGTGAAATAACATCTCGGGGTAGTTCCGAATTGGGAGGGCGCGTTAAGGCCCGATGTATTCTATCCATCCTCAGTAGCTTTGGTTCTCTATTAGGTAAGAGAGCGGAGAAGAGAGCGGTAGCAGTTTCTGTTAGAGCTGTTGTTGACTCAGGGGGGCCTCAGATCCAAATATTTGCTCGCCTGGCCTGTGTTTCCAGGTCTTTGCATTTGGCTTTCATGAGGTTTAGTCTGGATTCAACATCCTCAAGGCGTTGTTTATCGTCTTCTAGGGTATCTACAATGTCCTCCGTTATTCGCTCCAGTTTGTCTGTTCTTTGACCAAGGTCTCTTATTTGGTCAGTAAAGTCCTTTACTGCTAAGGATAGTTCTGTTTTAAAGATGGATTTCATCTGGGTCAACAGTGCAGTCTGGGGTCCCGTAAGTGCAAGGGCCTCTATGTCTTTGTTATCTTTTGACATTGCTGCATCGATTAGTTGTTCGGAGGTGGCTGGTCTTGGGGGCGCTGACCCAGAGTATAAATCGGCTTGAGTTTGAGACACAAATATTTCTGGAAGAGTGCCCCGAGGTGTAGGTTGCAATTCCTGAGAGGTCTTTCCGTTTTGGTCATCCTGGATTTAGCGCAAGCTCCGTTATTCTGGACATAGAACTTTGCTTATGATGAGCATAGGCCCAGCCCCGTTATGGCCTAGGGGGACATCAGAGCATCTCCCTCAGACCATCCGTGCGTCACACATTAGTTGTAGCGGGTCGGCATATCCTAGTGTCTTTGGGAGGTAGTAGTAGTGGCTTGCAAGTATTAAGTACCCCTCTTTATGGAAGCTGAGTGTAGTTGTAGTTTTTGAGGGATGGTAAGTTAGCGTTGGCATTATATCTTGCAAGCCTCTGCAGGTCGCTTTTTATTGTTCAATAATTTTTTATTCAAGTATGCATAACAGACATGTGGTTAAGTAGTCAATCTTAATACAGTTTCAGTGATGAATAGAATATTTTTTGAAACATTCTTCAGCTAGTTTTACGTTAACACATATGCCACTTGTTACTTGTTATAATTATAAGATCTTGGTGAAATAAGGAGAGAGGGAGAGGTAAGGGAGATGGAGAGAAAAGGGGGGGGGGTGATAAGAGTAAGGGGGTGGGGAAGGATGCCGTTAGTTTTTCACATTATGATGTGCCAGTTGTTGCTTATAATAATGTGATTCTTAAGCTATTCAAAACAGGTAAACAAGTCCAATTGAGGTCCTTAAAGGATTAGTCTGGTTTGCTTGCGATTTAGGTCGAAGAACTTTATCCAGGGATCACATTCTTCCTTGAATTTACAAACTCTATCCTGTCTTAGGGTGAAGATCCTCTCCATTTCTGTGTGTTCAGTTATTGTCTGGGTTATAGTGGCCAGGGTGGGAGCGGTGTAGGTTCTCCAGCTTTTCACAAGTAATAGTTTGATGGTCAGGAGTCCATGTGAGATGATCTTTCTGAATTTCAAAGGGATGTTATCAATTCCTATGAGCAGGATGGCTAGTTCCGGTGAGGGGGATATTTTTAGTCCTGTTATACTGTTGATTAGAGCAAAGAATTCCCGCTAGGTGGAATTAATTTTGGGGCAACTCCAGAAGATATGAACTAAGGAGCCTCTCTGACTGCAACCCCTCCAGCATCTATCCAAAACTTCTGGGAAAAAGTCTGCTAGTCTGACTGGTGATCTATATCAGCGTGTAAGTGTTTTATAATGGACTTCTATTAGCGAGGCGCATAGTGAAGCTTTATTAGCAGATTTGTGAGCTTCGAGCCACTGCTGGTTTGGGAAGGATTTACCTAGGTCTCTTTCCCAGTTCAAGAGATGCGTTCTCTTTTTTTGATCATCACTGGGTGATCCCTCGCCGCAGAAGATCTCATATATGTCTCTCAGCGGGAGTTTGCTAGAGGATGGGTTGAATAGGAAGTTGAACAGGTGGGTTGGTAACGATGTGACCCCTGGTGAAAGGATTGGCCAGTTGCTTTTTATTTTGGAATATAGGAGGAAGTCTCCTCCCTGGGGTCCAAACTCCTCTTGTAAGCGGTGGAAAGATTTTATTTTAGAACCATCTGCTAAGTCCAAAATCAGTTTGATTCCTTTTGATTTTCAACTTCCTATGTTTACTTAGTTTTTCCAGAATTCAATAATCTCCACTGGTGTGGGGGTCTCTGTTCTGAGGGTAAAATTTTTTGTGATAATGAGGTGTTTCCATATCTCAACTGTGTTGCTGATTATGGGGTTTCTCAATGGGGTTATTTTCATGTTGGTAGTTGTAGTCAAAAGGAGATCTTTAAGGGATTTATTTCCCAGTGAGCTTTGTTCAATAGCTGGCCAACTTATTCCTTTTTGGGTAACTCCCCATGGTCTTAGTTGAGAGATGGTAATTGCCTTGTGGTAGGCTGCTAGATTAGGTACTCCCAGTCCCCCCTTTTTGGGGGGGCTGAATAGAATAGAGGCGGCTACTCTTGGTTTTTTATTTTTCCATACGAAGGACATAAGCTGTTTTTTCAATAGCTTCGAGTCACACTTTAGGGTCACTGTTCTGAAGATATATAATATTTTAGGTAGGATCATCATTTTATATATTACGATTCTTCCGAGCCAGGAGAGTTCAATTTTGTCGTAGTTAGTCATATCTTTTTGGATGTTGTCTAGGAGTGAGGCTATGTTGTGTTCCATTATTCTATTAATTGGAAGATGAATTATAGTTCCCAAATATTGTATTCCCAATGGGTCCCATTCGTATGGAAATTCTTTTTTTATTAGATCTTGGAGGTTATCTTTGTGGTTAATCGGTAGTATTTTGGATTTAGTTGGGTTAACTTTATAGTAAGAGAGTGATCCAAACAAATTTAGAAGTTTTGAGGCTGCTCTAAGAGACTCCAAGGGGGAGGAGAGCATTAGAACTATATCGTCCGTGAATAGGCCGATTTTGTGCTGTCTTTTTGCTAAGGGTATACCTTTGATGTCTATGTTCATTCGAATCACCTCTGCCAATGGTTCCATTGTTAGAATGAATATTGTTGGCGAGAGGGGACACCCCTGTCTGGTACCGTTGGTGATTTCAAAGGGTTTAGACATTACTCCGTTGATTAGGACTTGAGCTGAGGGTGCTCCATAGAGAGCTTGTATAGCCAACAGAATGTTGTCCTTGAATCCCATTTTTTCCAGCACAGAGAAGGCATAACCCCAGTGTATTCTGTCGAATGCCTTCTCTGCGTCCAAGGTTAGGAGCAGAGAAGGCATCCCAGACCCCTCAGTCTCGCCCAGGACGTCAAGCAGTCGTCTAGTGGCGTCCGATGCCTGTCTTCCTCCAACGAATCCGACCTGGTCGCTGTGTACAAGGTCTGGAACAAGTTTTATCAGTCTAAGGGATAAGATTTTTGTGTCATTATTCAATAGAGAGATTGGTCTATAGTTTGCAGGGTTTGAGGTGTCCTTTTCTGGTTTCGGTATGGTGACTATGTTGGCTCTTAACATTTCGGGGGGTAGTGTTCCACTTGTCATTGCTTTATTAAAGAGATTTTGCATGTGGGTCACCAGGTGGTCTTTGTAGAGTTTAAAATATTCGTATGAGAAGCCGTCGGGGCCGGGAGCTTTATCTTTCTTAGCTTTCCCAATGACTTGTCGTATTTCTAGGGATGTGATAGGTGAGTTGAGTTTTTCTAGTTTTGTTTTTGACAATTCGGGGAGATCTACGGAGGAAAGGAATTTGTTTATGTCTTCCGTCGTTGGCTGGGGGACCGATGGGTCGTCTCTGAGGTTATATAGTGATTGATAAAATTTCCTAAATTCTTCTGCGATGGCCGGGGGATTCGATATTTTATATTTAGTGATGGGGTCCACTACGAAGGGGATTCTTGTTTTGACTCTTTTTTGTTTGACTTTATTAGCCATCCATTTGGTGTTTTTGTTGTTATCTGTATAATATGTTGTCTTAATTGACTAAGTGCTTCTCGTGTTCGTCTATTAAAATGTTGCGAACATTTAGTCTAGTTTCTCTGAGTTTGTTTGAGAGAGTTGAGGAGGGGGTTGGTCTGGATGGACTGTTCTAAGGTGGACAGTTCTTTTAGGGTTTCTTGAAGGAGATGGGATTTCTCTTTTTTGTATATGGATCCTTGTTGTATCATTGTTCCCCTGACCACAGATTTGTGAGCGTTCCAAAGTGTAAAACGGCAAGTCTCTGGGGTGTCGTTCAGTTGGAAATAGTCTAGAATTGTTTCTTTTATTTTATTTTGATATTTTCATAAAAAAGGTGTTGTTTCTCCATCCACTGAAGGAGGGGGTCCGGGTTCCTATTTTTAGTTTTAATGTGATCGGAGCATGGTCTGACCATGAGGTTAAGGATATGGAAGTCTACCAGGAACATATCGATCCTTGAGAAAGACCTGTGCCTGAATGAGTAGAAGGTGTATTCTTTGGAACTAACGTTTAGGGCTCTGAAAGGGTCATATAGCTCAGTTTTGTGTATCCAGGGAGACAAAGTAAAGCCCCTATCTCTGCTTGTATTGCTCGTATCTAGCTCTTCGTCAACTATGGCGTTGAAGTCTCCACAGATCAACAGTGAGCCTTGTGACTTTATTTTCTTTGTCACTCTGTTCAGGAATCTTAATAGTCTTGAATTTGGTACGTATATGTTAACTAGGGTGACTAGGAGGCCGTTTATTTTACATATTAATATTAGAAATCTGCCTTCCTCATCTCCTATCTCTTCTATTAAATGGAAATCAACTGAGTCCCTGATGGCGATTAGAACTCCGGATTTTTTCTTTGCTGCAAAAATTTTGGAAACTTTGGGGTGGGCCAGTCTAGGTGGGTTATGACGGTTAAGATGAGTTTCTTGTGCACAGAAGATATCGGCTTCTGATGAGACCGCCTCTTTCCAAAGGCTTGTCCTCTTATAAGGAGAGTTAAGTCCCTTTACGTTCAGTGATACTATTTTCATATCCATGGAAGAGGTTGTAACATGAGCGTTTGGATAGGAGTTGACGTTGTTTCCTCCGCTTTGGTGATAGGTAGTTTCTTTTTCTTTTTGGGTGTATTGCTTCGTTGAGTATGTCGCTTGTGAGGGCATCCTCTTAAAGGTTGGAAATGGGGCTTGAGTGGGGAGGGAAGAGTAAAACAATGGTAGTTTCTTTGTGATAAGCGGTGTTTCATTCTGGGATAACTGTATGAAAATTTGAAAATTTAAGAAAACTTAAATTTGGACCTTTTCAAACTGCACTCAAGAGTCTATAGTAAGGTCTTAATTGGGGTAATAGTATTCAGCCTGTATTCTGAGCTTGTGTTCGGATAGCACGAGGGTTAAAAGTTATAACTTTAGTTCTTGTGTGGAAGCTCAGCGGTTGGTGGCCCTGTCTTTCTCCGATCGGTTTGTTTGTGGGACCAGTCCTTAGAGATCTGAGTAGGATTATGCGATTTAGGTACAGGAATGTTCCACTTTTGTAGAAGGGTTAGGCCCTCTTCTTGGTTTCGTATGATAGTTACTATACCATCTTTGTTCACGTAGAGTTTGGTGGGGAAGCCCCATCTATAAGTGATGTTGTTATCTCTTAAGGCCGAAGTTATTTGGGCAAATTTCTTGTGCGCGGCCATTGTAGCTTGGGAGAAATCTGCGAATAATTTAATGTTCCCAAAGGTGGGTGGGAGGTCCTTGATGTTTCTGGCGGCTTTCATTAATTTTTCTTTGATGTGGTAGAAGTGTACCCTTATGATAACGTCTCTGGGGGCGTTTTCGGGAACACCTCTGGGCTTCGGGAGCCTGTGGATTCTGTCTAGAATACGCTCTTCTTTTTTAGAATCTGGCAATAGGGTTTTGATCAGGTCTTGGATGTGTTTATTCAGGTCTTCTGGCTTGACCGTTTCGGCAATGCCTCTAAATTTGATATTGTTGCGGCGGTTACAGTCTTCCATATCCGCTATCTTGTTTTTCAGAAATTCAACGTCTTCCTCTAATCTATAGTGAGCGTCTATGAGGTCGTTATGTGAGTTGGTTATTTCCCTGGTTTTGTTCTCGAGGTGATCCACCCTATCTCCCAGCTCTTCTATAGTTTTGTTGAATTTGGTGTTAATATTGATCAAATCTCTTTTGATTGAGCCTTTTAGTGCAAGCACCATGTATCTAATAAAACACTCTGATGCTGCCCGATCAGAGCATTCAATGCTAAGTATTGGGTCATCCTGTTCTTCCTCATCAAGACAGCTCGAGGGTGCTGGGTCTGAGTGCTGTGATTGGGATTCCCTTCTAGGGCGCCTTTTTTCAGGGCTTTCTTTGGGGGACGTTATATTCCTCTTTTCTGCGCCAGCTGTGGTTTGCAAGAGAGGAGAAGATGGCGGGATCCCCCCAGCGTCTCTCCCTCCTTCCGCTCCCTGTTGGTGTCCGGGGTTTAAGTTGTCACCTTCATGGTCACTTGTGGGGCTTTGGGAACATGAGAGGGGCTGTGTATGTTGCGGAGGTATCAGCTGCAGTGAGCCGAGCTCGGGTGGCTTACCGCTGCTTCTATCTCCTGTGACCGCCGCGCTCGTAGCTGCAGCTTCTCCCCTCTTCTCCGGGATGTTCGGGGCCGGCTCCATTTTGTCTCTCTCCTCCGGGCCGCGCGCTGCATAGAAGTCTGTCAGGCGTTTCGGGACGGACTTCCCTGCTCTTCTCCGTGTCGACATCAGGTGCAGGTAGGCTTCTCACCTGTCGTAACTTTCTTGAAACCCTCGGCTTGCTTTGAGTCACTTTAGCTGGGTATATTGAGAGAGCCGCTCAGAATGCGTCCGCCATCGGCTTCTCCAGGCCACGCCCCTTTCTATACGGTTGCTTTTTGATGCGTTGCCGCTTTTTAGAAACAGATTGGACGTAGGGGTGCAACTGTCTCTCATCTCCTTTGAAATCTGTAGTGCTGTGGTCACGTAGACAGTCGCTCTAAGTGTAGGGGAGTCTTTCCCGCAGTCCTCCTGCGTTTAAGTGGTCTCCTTTTCTCTTTGTAAAGCAAGACTGTTGATGGGTGCTATCAGCGGGGTTTCAGATCCCCCTCCCAGCACCTGGGCCTCCACACACCACAGGGCAAAAGATCTTCAGGCCTACTGGGGTAGAAACAACTGAGGGTGCCCCAGCAAGTCCCCGCTCCCTCTCCTCACCTTCTGCGGGTGGCCCTTGCTGTCCTGTGTTCGGTAAGTGTCGGCAGTAGCGGGATGGATGGGTGCAGCGCCAGCGCTGTGTATTCCCGCTCTTATGTTCTCCGCGGCTGGGGGGAGGGGGCCGGTGATAGTGCCTAGTTGCCCGATGTCTCCGGTGATGAGACCGGCGGTCCCTCTGTCTCCAGCTTCCCGTCGGCCGCTCCCTCGGCTCGCGCCGGCCCTAAATTTAGGCCGGGGATGCGGAGGCGGAAGTAGGCTCCGATCCGCGGGTCTCTCGGAGAGGGTCGGGAGAGGTGTCCTCCTGCTCCTCTTAAGCTGGGCAGTGCAGCGGTATAGGTCTGCGGGTCACCGGAGATGCAGGAGAGGCCAAAATGTCTTCCCTTCCTGGGCTTTCTGGAGAGCCCCAGCAGTCTGCTGCCTCCCTCATGCGTGGCTAGCTCCGCCCCCAAGCAGTAGCCCTTCTTATTGAGCCATCAACCCTGTGGACAGTTCCTTTGCATAATTCTCAGTCCTGCTCCCTGTAATCTAGTGTCTGGCTCCTGGTCCTGTTTCTTGATTAGACTCATCATAAAAGCCTGACCCTGCCACTGCACCAGTGCGTGATTATTGTGCTGCATTGCCTTTATCAAGCTGCATCTCCTAACCTGCTCCTCTCCTGTGAACTGTGACTACCTGCTGATAACTCCTGAATCTCCTCCCCACTACGCTTTCTGCTTCATCCATTTGTACTGCAACCGCGACTTCCCAATAATGATTTCTGGCTTTCCATCTGACTATGCTGTTTGCTTCATCCATTTGTACTGCAACCAAGACTTCCTGATAATGACTGTCTCACTTCCCGACTACGTTTTCAAACTTATCCACATGTACCGCAAATGTAACTACCTGCTGACAACCCCCAGCTTCCTCCTGACTACTCACCATTCCCGCATGGCTACTACACCCGCGGCTCCTACATAGTGCCGGCTAGTAAGACATTACTCATCACCTGGTCAGATGGGTCCAGATTTTTATTGCTCCGTGCTCATGGGATGTCAGAAATTAGTGCAAGCAGCATGACTAGGTGAATCTATAACAATAAGCCCTCATTATTTCCCCTATACAGTCATCAGATTTCATACAGACAGCATACACCTTTTCATGAGATTTAATCCGTTATTTTTTTGCCTAATGGACCAAGCAATTGTCGCATTGTAAGAGCCATAACTCATTGATCCTCTCTGGGGTACATATAATGTGTTGTAGAACTTTTATAATTTTTGGGGTGGTGGGTGGAGGGGGGGATAGGACCTGCTTCAGTTTATAGATTCACACATGAGAATAGGACTTACAATGGGTGGTGTCTCACAAATTGCACAGCAAACTGTACTGTCTGGCGTGAGTTGCACCAGAGAATCTCAGATGCAACTTGCTCTTACCATGCAAATATGGCCTCAAGTATAGGAAAAAATTTGGAAACCGCACACCTCCTATAAAAACAAGACAATTTTCCATCATCTCCCTGCACTTCAGTAGCTGTAACTTTAGCTCGACAGTTTGGGTTGCAACTTGTTAACATCTTTCAGAGATTCAACGTATAAGGGAAGTAGTGGAGCAACACAACGATTTCCATTGTCTGAAATTCTCCGATATACTTTTATCATCTGTGGGCTTCTTGCACTTCATTTACAGGCTCCGGGGACAATCGTTCAGATTGTGATTCACCCTGGCTGCACTTCACTAACAAAGGATGGCATAATGTGTCTCTAACAAAGTATCTCTCTCTAGTAAGTGCATCTGTTGACAGAAGCATTGTGACAACCAACAGTAGTCCAGCCTCCGACATTCAGTGGAAGAATCCATCACTCCTCATACTTTAATTTACCCAGTGTCAAGCTTTCTTCTACTTGCTCAAGTTTAACTATAGCTGGGAAAGTTGCCAGCCACTAGATGAATCTTAGTTTTCATAAAGGCTATTGCACTTGAGGTGTTACATTAAAGTTCAGGTAAAGGATTCTAACCTAGCCAAAGATATTCTCATTCTGCAAGATCGGAGAAGTAGGAGGAAAACGGTCATTCATCAAAGCCTAAAACACTAATGTCTGAACTTTAACCCTTTTCAATCCACTGACTGACATCTTAAGACATTATGATTTGAGGCTGTACAGCTCTGCTGTTGAAAGACGTCCGTTGGGGTTCTCTTACTGTATATTGCCAGCCTCTCTGCTGTCGGAGCCTATCCAACGTGTCACCTCATGCAGTACTGACTTTAGCCAGCAGATAGCGCCGTTGTATAACAGCAGAAGAGTAAGCCCCCTAGGAAAACCAGGATACAAATTGGATTAGAAAGGGTTAGAAGTAAATAGTTCACTGTTGGCCAGGTTATTGGGAGATGGCAACTCTGGTGTGTGTGCAGCCATGTTCAGGGAAAGCTCGTAAACTGACACAACGTGGACAAACAAAGCCTTGTTTGAGCTGTGAAGTAATCACAGACATAGTCTGCCCTCACTCAGGACGTCTCACAGGCCATTGGTACATCCATTAGTACTAGAACCATCCATAGAGAACTTCATGAGAAGGGTTACCATGGATGAGCAGTAACATTGAATGCATAGCAGCGCCTGCAATGATGCTTGGAGTGTGGAAGCAAGTGTTATGGACAGCTGAATCCCAGTACACCACCTTCCAATCAGATAGCCGCACTTGGGTGCGGCGGTTGCCCCCCACCCACCCACCACATAGCATTTGTAGGTACGAGATCGCGGGTGTGAATGGACCTCTCCACCACATCCTGTAAATGACCAACTAGGTTCATATTCGGTGAACTTGCAGGCCGCACCATTCATAGGAACTCTGGAATGCTCCTTGAACCAATTTTGGACAACGTGGACCCAATGGCACGGTGCATTATGCTGCCGGAATATCTCATAATTGTGTGGGTGTTCATGAAGTCCATGAAGGGCTGCAGATGGTCACCAAGCAGTTAAACGTAGCAGGCATCGGTCAATGATGTATTGCAGTAGACCCATGGACGCAACCCATGCCATAACAACACCCCCTACACCAGTATGGAGCTACCACCATCCTGCACAGTGCCTCATTGACAACTGGGGTCCATGGCATCATTGGGTTTACACAACACACCAACAATATCAATCAGCCCAAGACAATTGGTATTGAGACTCATCAGACCACACCACATGTTGCCAGTCCTCTAGGGTCCACTAAGCAACTTCATGAGCCCAAGTGAGACGTTGTTTCCGATGTTGTTGGGATAACAGAGGAGCTCTGGTGGATCTTCTGCTCCCATGAAGCATGAAAGCTAAAGAACGCTTCCCTGACCTGCAGGATATACGTGTGTGTGGCTTCCTGCAACAAATGTGGATGTGCTTTCTGCCGGAGTAACTTGTTTGTTGGCACGAACAATTATAATCCGCCACCGTTGGCCATGATCATTAAGCACACGAGGGCAGCTACTGCACTGTGGGTGGTGATGCCTTCTGTGATATTTTCTTGGTACACATGTGACAGTGTGGATTAAGGAAAGTTAAATGTCTGCACAACTACAGAAATCGAATGTTCCATCTGTCTGGAGTCCACTATCATGCCTCACCATGAGCACGCTGGCCGGTGTACAACCTCACTCAGAAGATTACACCTCACAGCTTATACAGGTGTGGGTGCTCCCAAGGGTAACGCCACTTCATCATCAATTTATATACCGCTATCCCAGGACTTATGGCATGTCAATGTAAAAGCATGAAGCTGCCGGCGTTGATAGGGCATTGTATAGATGTTCCATTCTGAAGACTTACCGCCTTAGTGGCAGGCCCCTTTAAAGAAGAGGAAAAGAAAGGAAGACAACACTCTGCATTCAGTTAGTTTATTCTTGCTCTGTAAGGAGGATAATATAGTACAAAGGGTGTGAAAAGCAATTTATTACATTTCCAGTCAACACAAATTCTAGCAGTGTGACACCTGGTAACTCCCGGTCGACATTCCACAGGTGTAAATACCTGTTCTTCACCTACTAGACCTCTGGAGTGTTACTTCCCTAGTTTTTGTGCTATAACCCGAATGTCCTGTACTTGGTGTGATGTGAAGTATAATCCATAGAAACCTTCATTTCGTTCTGCGTGACCCCCGCCAGCCACATATTAACCTTTATGCTTATTCCGCACCATATGTAAATTAGCTTTGCACGGTCAGATGGACAGTCCACCGCTGCCTTCCGTCCCAGCTCTCTCCCTCCCTGCTCCTCTCCATCCTTAGTGACATCTCCAGCACTGCCCACTAGAGACGTCATGCGTTCCATCATCACCGCACTGATAACGGCGCATGCTCTGCGAGTCCTTGAGTCAGAGCTGACTTCATGTGCTATCATCAGTGTGCGCAAACACTGGGGTGATCGGATGTGTGAGGTCTCCAGCAGGTGGGGCTATAGACATAACTACGGATGGAAAGGAGTGGCCTTTCAAACACTGGAGTGGGAGAGAGCCTGGTCCGAAGGCAGTGATGGACCACCCATCAGATGGTGAAACATGGATTTACATATGGTGCGGGATAAGCATAAAGGTTAATATGTGGCTGGCGGGGTCATACAGAACAGCATAAAGGTTAATATGTGGCTGGCGGGGTCACGCAGAACAGCATAAAGGTTAATATGTGGCTGGCGGGGTCACGCAGAACAGCATAAAGGTTAATATGTGGCTGGCAGGGTCATACAGAACAGCATAAAGGTTAATATGTGGCTGGCGGGGTCACGCAGAGCAGCATAAAGGTTAATATGTGGCTGGCGGGGTCACGCAGAACAGCATCCAGGTTTCTATGGATTATACTTAACATCACACCAAGTACAGGACATTTGGTTTACAGCACAAAAACCAGATGATGACAGACTCCCTGGGGAGACTGACCAGATCATCATAGCCTTCACCTCTTAAAAAACAGCCAAAAGGTAAAGTCTCCTCTCTGGCAAAAGAGGATTTAAAAGTGCGCTATCTGCAGACGGGATTCGGCCTCCTCCCCGACCCTTCCTGTCTGCTAATTCATACAAGTTTCCCTTTGTCATCCTAGTTAAGCTATTGTCAAGTAGGTTTATTTCAGTCATTAGAGTGACAACGGTCATGGACCCACAGCTTGGTGGCCACCAGTCTATACAGCTCACCCTACAGTCACTCATGGCCGCCTGCGTTGTGTAGGTAAAAGGTGCGTGAAAAAGGCAACATTAAGGGGATTTCTGCGCCTCTGACATCAACCTATATATTTAGTTGTATGTCCTAGCGCTTGATTCAGTCTTCACATATTTTTGTCGATCTCTGTCCGCCAGTAAAGTGGGACGAAGTACTGGCGTTCCTGGAGACCCGTGATCGGGCACTCTGCCTATTGTGCACATGGGCCTGTTTTGCTACGACTGGTGAAGGTCGCAGCTCACTGACTGACATCAATGCTCTCCTTGAACATATCTCCATGACATGTCCCATGATGGCTGATCATTACAGAGCTCGGCCAACGTCTAGCTGTTTTGCTGCAGGAAGCAGACATCTCCGTAGTGAGTCCTATTTAAGTGAATGGGACTCAAGCTGCAGTACCAACCTGGGCCACTAAACAAAGTACAGAGCTGTCTCCTCCCTGCAGCAAAACAGCTGGAAGTGGGACAACTCGGGTAATGTAAAGTTTTTCTAGAATCTCGTCCAATATAAATGCTTTTTGGGGTTCTCTTACCGTTTCATAGGTGGCAATGACATTAAAGACACACGCCAAACCAATCATGCATTATTCCTAGGATAGCACTATGGAGAACCCATTACAACTCCACAAGGGCACTGTTATTTGGCATCTACAATTACCGCAAGTGGAATCCAGCAGAACTTTAAATGCAGCTCTGGGTGTGACTGTATAAGTACATGATACACCATGCAAAGCATCAGCATTTTATCTTGGCCTTACAATGACGACACAAACGGGTTGGCACGCCACACATTATATATAGTTCCTCTGCAATAATGCCGTATTGTGAATTATACTTAGCTCTGTCATCAGTTTTGTGTCTTGGGACCCAAGAAGGGGTAGATTAGTTGTAGCAACTCTTCAATATCGTCCCTCCAATTTACTAGTTCCGCGTCCCGTTTCTGGCAGTCCAAAATGGCCACCACTATTATGTAACCACCTAATGCACAGTAGGCAGTGCTTACAGAACGGCGGGCGCTGACCAGGTCTAGTGCATGAGTAGTGTAAAGCCCCAGTTACACAGAACGAATGTGGGGAAAACGATGCCTGACACTTATCCCTTAGTCTCCGCGCTCCTGCATGGGAGCTAGCAGAGCAGGCTGGGTCACGGAGCGGCCAGCAGGGGGCGGGGCAGTGCAGGATATTTCTCTCCTCGCGCTCCCCCCCCCTCCATTCACATAACACAGCGGCCGCTCACTTCTGAATGGTGGCTGTTTAAACTGAACGATGAACGATGAGCTTCATCGCTGATGTTTTATGCAGCATCAACAATGGACGGTCAGCGCATCGCTCATCTTGCAGTTTAAACAGCTGCCGTTCAGTAGTGAACGACCGCTGTGTTATGTGAATGGAGAGGGGGCGGGGGAGCGAGAGGAGAGAAATCTCCTGCACTGCCCCGCCCCCTGGTGGCCGCTCTGTGAGCCAGCCTGCTCTGCTAGCTCCCGTGCAGGAGCACTGGAGCGCGGGGATACAGGGACGAGTGTCGGGCATCGTTTGCCTGACATTCGTTTTGTGTAAAAGGACCTTTACACTACTCATGCACTGCGGGGATTAGGTAGTCTAAAAATTGTGTTGGGCATCGTGGTTGGCCGGAAAAGAGACCTGGAACTGGCAGATGAGAGGTGCAGCAGAGAAGAAGCAGGTAAGAAACTCCCTCCACCCCCGGGACAGAATATTGTCCCTAAACCGGAGGGTCGCTTCAAGACAACATGCATTCTGGTTCTGAGGACTCCACCATAGCTCAGCAATAGGCCGAAGGGTGTGTTGTGACCTTCAGGCATCGGTACATGGACAACACAGAGTCTGCGTACAAGATGTACACAGAGTACTATATAAAGTTCAGCAAAAATCTGATTAATACGGCTGTAAGAGACCAAGAAAACGGCTCCTCAGCTCTTTTGCCCTCAGATCAGTCAAGGTTAGTAACCCTGTACAAAAAGGGAAAGGACCCGGCTGAAACTGTGGAAGTATGATTGTTAAATGGGGATTTGCAGATAAAAACTATCCTCAGGATAAGTCATGAATAGTTAATCACAGGGGATCTGCTGTGATCGCTGCCGATCACCCGGCTGTTAGTGCAGCGGACTGGTTGTGTGTCATAAGAGACGGGACTGGAATGACCTAGACTGGTTCACTCTCATTCAAATCAATGGCAGTGAAGCCAGCTAGGCCGTTTCCGGTCAGTCTCCTATGAATGACGTTTGGCCTGCTGCCCTGACAGCCAGAGCGACCGCCGGGATCCCATATAGCGGGTCCCATGCGATTAACTATCGATGATATTTTCCCGGAGGTTTACTAGACAACAGATACAGCTGTTTCAAGATGACGTATAATGCAGACAGATTTCTGTCCTGTGCAATCAAATGGGGCTGAGCCTGCAAGTCTCACTCTGGGCCACTGGACAGCGTATGGCGCTGCGCTAGTTATCAGTGTGCAGTGGCTCTACGGTGGGGAAGACAAAAGCTGTACTTAATGCAATGACCCAGCGCACAGAAGTGCTATTGTTTAAACAATAGTGTGGATTAGTATCCCACTTCTGACACCACAATCCCCTGCATCAAGTGCCCAGACACCATGCTATTCTACAGAGGTAATCAGAGCAGATTGTTTCTGGGGTCATGCTACATGTAGTTGTAAGGTGGTATCATCATTGGGTAGAGAAGGGGTAAGGAGGGAGGGCACTTTCTCCATCACATACAATACAAAATAGAATTTCGTAAAGAGAGCCGATAGGAGGAGAGCCTCCATGCCTGACAGTTGTGGCACCGATAGGAGGAGAACCTCCACGTCTGACAGTTATGGCACCAATAGGAGAAGAGCCTCCATGCCTGACAGTTATGGCACCGATAGGAGGAGAACCTTCCATGCCTGACAGTTATGGCACCGATAGGAGGAGAACCTCCATGCCTGACAGTTATGGCACCGATAGGAGGAGAACCTCCATGCCTGACCGTTATGGCACTCACAGTTTGGATGGCAAATTGCTTCTTTAGTAATGAAAAGCCCATGATTTAAACAACACACTATTAAGACAGGTAGTGAAGTAGGGCACATTGTGCTTCTTCCTATAGAACAAAGTCATGTGAGAAGAGCGAGCCTCGGAGCATGGGAGGTCTGGCTGATCGGAGACCACACAAGTAACTACTCCAAGGATCAGATTCCCTTCCACAGGGACCGATTGCTTGCTACATTACACAATGGATTATGCGTTTATAACAGACTGAGACCCCAGGAGAAATGAAGGTCATCAAAAACACTTGGTTAGAGATGGACTCTCAAGGTCCCACAGAATACAAACCGCTTCAACTTGCAGATTATTCACTTTGAGCAACCAAAAGAGGGAAGCAAAAAAAGACCTGGACACCCCCCACCCCTCCCGGGGTAAGCCAAGTTGCAGGTACATGAAGAACACATTTGTAAAAAGCCTCGGCTGGATTCTCGCATCCTTAAAGTTATGAAGATTGAATATTGTATCCCGGCACAGTGAAGGGTGGCCTCTACCGCTGCCGTAAGGCCTCCTCTCAGAGGAAAACCATATGAAGTCAGTGCAGTGGGTTTCATCAGACGACTAACACCACAAACTGCAGAAGTCCGAGCAATCGTATCAGCAGGCCACACATGAGGAATCGCACCTGTGACGAACGGTTGGGTCATGGTGAGACATCTACCCCACATTACCCAACGCACCCAAAGACTCCTGTGGATGATAACGAGTGCTGCTGGATATCTAAAGATCCCATTAATGTCCCCTCATAAAAACTTTACATTCATTAGTTTGGAGGATGTCTGGTCTGCGATTCACAATGAAGTCTATTATCTGGATGGTTGCTTCACAAAACACTACAAAAGTGTGGCACAAGAGCTCTTCCACTATTCCAACTTTTCATATCAAAAGACAGAACTGGTCGGCTTTTCCTTCTGAAAATGAAGGGACACACCGGTCGGTTTTCAGTAGTGACTTCCATATCTATCATGGTTTACTGATTTCATTGGTGCTTTTTGAAATCAACTGTACTTCCAAACAAAAACAAGAGTCAAAAATTTCAAGACTGAGAAACATCTAATCAGCATTGAGCAAACTCCTGGAGACATGCTCTGCCCGGATGGACCCCCAAAAGACGTGCTCTTCTTGGATACACCCCTCTCCCCCAGAGACGTGCTCTTCTCGAATGGACCCCCAAAGATGTGCTCTTCCGCATGGACCCCCCAGAGACGTGCTCTTCCTAGATGGACACCCTCCCTCCCCCAGAGATGTGCTCTTCCTGGATGGATTCCCCCACCAGAGATGTGCTCTTCCCAGAAGGACCCCCCCAGAGACATGCTCTTCCTAGATGGACACCCCCCCTCCCCAGAGACGTGCTCTTCCTGGATGAATTCCCCTCAGAGACATGCTCTTCCTGCATGTATTCCCCTCAGAGACATGCTCTTCCCAGATGGACTCCCCTCCCCCCTTTCCCCCACCACATGCTGCTCCTCGATGAAAACTCCCAGAGACGTGCTCTTCCTAATGGACCACCCAGAGACTGCTCTCCCTGAATGGACCACCGCAGAGACGTGCTCTCCCTGAATGGACCACCCAGAGACGTGCTCTCCCTGAATGGACCACCCAGAGACGTGCTCTCCTTGAATGGACCACCCAGAGACGTGCTCTCCCTGAATGAGACCACCCAGGAGACGTGCTCTTTCTGAATGGACCACCAGAGACGTGCTCTTCTTGAATGGACCACCCAGAGACGTGCTCTTCCTGAATGGACCACCCAGAGACGTGCTCTTCCTGAATGGACCACCCAGAGACGTGCTCTTCCTGAATGGACCACCAGAGACGTGCTCTTCTTGAATGGACACCCAAAGACGTGCTCTTTCTGAATGGACCACCCAGAGACGTGCTCTTTCTGAATGGACCACCCAGAGACGTGCTCTTTCTGAATGGACCACCCAGAGACGTGCTCTTTCTGAATGGACCCCCCAGAGACGTGCTCTTTCTGAATGACCCCCCAGAGACGTGCTCTTCCTGACTGGACCCCTCAGAGACGTGCTCTTCCTGACTGGACCCCCCAGAGACCGTGCTCTTCTGACTGGACCCCCCAGAGACGTGCTCTTCCTGACTGGACCCCCCCAGAGATGTGCTCTTCCTGACTGGACCTCCCCAGAGATGTGCTCTTCCTGACTGGACCCCCCAGAGACGTTGCTCTTCCTGACTGGACCCCCCAGAGACGTGCTCTTCCTGACTGGACCCCCCCAGAGACATTGTATTCTAATTGTTGGAATTAAATCCACAGAACTATATTGGGAATTTTGATCTACTTTGAAAACAAATAAATCAGTTGATCGGCTAGTAAATAAAGTTGATGTAGGCAGTAGATGACAGAAGAGTTGAGATCAGTATCACCAGGCCCATCTCCTGCACTATATTATTTCTTCCCCATAGAAGATCTATTGAGTATTTCCAGAAACCAGAGTCCTTGCCCCATATTCCTCCTGTGGCTTAGTGTGAAGGCAATGATCACTTACAGGTTGAGTGCACA